>CANSGD010000818.1:0-738869 GCA_947645195.1 Patellifolia procumbens
GTTTAGTTTAAGAAAAATAAGGGTGAAGAAGACTTCAAACTGTATACAATTGAACAAGGCCTAACAAGTCACAATTCTAGTGTAGCAGTTTAAGGTAATAGGAAACATTAGGTGAATGACTTTATAAGGAATGGGTAATTGACTTATTTGTGTTAAATTATCACTACATCTTCCTGACTTTTGTTACACTTCCATTAGAAAAAAATGCTACTTTCATTGGAATTATACTACCTCCTGTTTGTTAATACTTGCAAGCTGCAATTTATGGAAATGGCATATGAACCATGGAGAAAGAGGAGGGGGTGAAACATGGCCCATATGATTTATTATAAAGTAAGACTTAATTTGTAATAAGTTATCCAAGGAGAAGTGTTGCCATGTTGGAATATGTTGCAAGTATTAAGATTCGATGGTAGTATGGGAAAGCACTAATTAGTGATATGACGTAACTGGTTTAAATTATTCGCTTATTTCACTCCTGCGTTTCTTTTTATATTCTTTTTTCTTTGATGGTTTTTTTCTACCTTTTCTTCTGCCTCACATAAACCTATCCGAATGACTCATGACCCCACTATTAACTCTTTACTACCTCAGTCCCTTGGTCCGTGTGAAAAAAGGGTGGGAATAAAGGACTGGACATGCTCCCTTACGTCAACTTTGAGAGTACAATTACAGGGGGCGTTCAGGACTAATCATGGTGTTAAAACAAGGCCGCATCATATCGTATTGGCCGTGTTGTAAAAGGTTTTTAAATCTACCGACCATCCTAAAGTAAATATTACCATTCATTTCAAACTCTCAAGATAAACAAATCTTATTGCCCCCTTCTTTTCTCATTTTTTACGCATAATCAGATGTCGTTGTGATAGTGAGTTGTACCGTTTTAGTCCTATGAGGTGTTTTAATGTTTATATATCTCAATTGGTTGTTCCATATAATTTTCATTTATTACAGCCTTTAATTTTGACCAAAATTACTTTTGATATGTTTAAATTAATTTCTATGTTTTTAAATAGGTCTTGGCAGGACTACTTTAGCCAGGCATCTATATGAACATGGAAGAAGTTGATGGACAATTTGGGAAGAAAAAATTTTGGATATGTGTCTCGGGGACTTTCAATATTGAAAGACTTTGAAGGAGATGCTTGAATCACTTACATCATGCAGATGTGATTTGTCCAATATTGGTGCGATTGTAAAAAACTACAAGAAGAGTTAAAGGGAATGAAATTCTTACCGTGCTTGATGATGTATGGAACAAGAATCAGGTGTAATGGATTCCGTAAAACTGAATTGCAGAGAATTTGCAATACACCAGGAAGTGGAATTTTGATTACCACTCGTAGCATTGAAGTTGCAAAAAAAGCACGAGCGGTCTATCAACACAAGTTGGAAGGATTGTCGGAAGAACATGGTTGGGCTCTATTGAAGCATGGTGCTTTTACTAGCGCGACATTTCCAAACATGCCTGAATATGAGGATCTCAGGAGAAGGATTGTCCAAGAAATGTAAGGGGAGTTCCTTTGAGCAATAAAAGCGATGAGAGGCTTATTGCACTCAAAGAAGCATCCATCTGAATGGGAATCAATAGTGACAAGTGAACTATGGGATTTGCCACAAGATGATGAAAACTCAATCTTACCATCCTTATTGTTGAGCTACAACAATTTACCATCTGTTTCTGTAAAGCAGTGTTTCGCATATTGTGCCATTCTCCCCAAAGACAGCAAATTGGAGAAGCATGTGCTGATTGCACTTTGATTAGGCCAAGGCTTCCTCCATGAATCAAATTTGAGCAACAGACATGCACAAAGGAAAAAATTGATGAGAAATATTTTGATGTTTTGCTGAACAATTCTTTTTTACAAGAGGAAGGAATCGATGAAATTGTGAGATTATTCGGTATACAATGCATGACTTAGTGCACATCGTGCAACCTTCATATCAAACAAGGATTTGTTGGTCTGGAAAGCGGAGGCCAAACTAGAGGATATCTTTAGGGTTCGACATTTCATTATGATTTCGAAAGGTATGAAATAACACCGGAAATTCCTAGTGTAGTGAAATTAAGTGACTTAAGGACAATAAGTATTTGGGGGTGGCGTACCAAGGTGGGATCCAGTCATTTGTGCACGGTACATGCAGAAGTTTAATCATGGTCGATCTTGGGCTAAGAGAGATTCCTCCTGTTATGGGGCAGCTTATACATTTGAGGTATCTTGATCTATCTGATAATAGTATAAAAACACAGCCTGAGTCTATCTGTAAACTTTACCAGTGAAGCAAACTCTAAGACTCTTGAACATTGTTGTTTTGCATGAGCTACCTAAAGCATTGCATATGTTGGAAGATCTAAGACACATAGAGACCACGGATTATGTGTTGGTATCAAGGGACTACGACAATTAACATGCCCTTGAGACTTTACCTCGTCTTGAAATATGTCAAGGAGGTGGATGGACTATTGATGAACTAGAGCCCTTGCATCAAGTCAACGAGATGTTCATCAAGGGTCTTGAACATGTGAAGAGCAAAGAAGAAGCAAGAAAAGCTAGCCTCGGGATGAAGGATGGAATTTTGGAATTGAATTTGAAATGGGAATCTTTTTGGCGACGTGATAGCACCAATATGGATGAGGATGTTTTGGGCAGTCTTGAACCTCACCCAAACATAAAATCATTAGATGTATCAGGATTCATGAGTGAGGATTTCCTTGTTGGATAATGGAAATGGTTGTAAAACAAAGAGGTAACACAAGGCCTCTTAGTAATCTCACAATGGTGGTATTAAGTCAGTGCAAGAGATGTCAACAGCTTCGAACCTTGGGCAACTACCCTTTCTAAGGATTTTGAAGCTAGAAGAATTTAATGATTTGAAATGCATAGGAGATGAGTTTTATCGAAGCAGCAACGTCACGGCAACTGAACTCCATTACCAAGAGCGGAGGAGTGTTATTTCGGGCTTTAAGAGAGCTTTATGTTAAAAGTTTCGAGTGTTTGACCACTTGGATGTCACCATCCCCGGCACTTAAGGCAATTGCTTTTCCTAGCCTTGAAACTTTAGAAATAAAAGACTGCCCACTGCTGGAGACGTTACCGGCCTTGCATTTTCAATCCTTAAAGCATCTAGAGCTTGAGGATCTTGGTGGCACTCAACCATTGGATATTATCAAGTATAATCACGACCTCAGATCACTAGAAGTATCTGATATTACTGAAATGCGAAGTCTACCTGAGGAGCTTTTATATTGTACTAGCCTGCAGAAATTAGCCATATATTGTTGCGAGAATCTGAAGTCTTTACCCAATGGCATGGTGAAATCTCTTTCTGAATTTACAATATTTGCATGTCCGGCCCTGACTTCTATTCCGACTAGTTTGGGGGAATGCACGCTTTTGAAGTATTTCTGCGCAATTAATTGTCCATTAATAAAAGGCCCTGTCCCAGATTTACGTAAATTGCAGGGCCTTGAGCAATTGGATCTCGTGAATTCAGGAGACTTAATGACTTCTGCCGCGAAATCGATTTCACATCTTCCTCGCCTTCGGAAGTTGGAAATTGGTGGTTTTAAAGATGAAGAAGAATTTACACTTTTTTTGTCTAGCATGACTCTCCCACTCACCTTTATATCAAATAAATCCCTTGGGGAGCTAAAGTTGTCGGCTTGCTCTAATGTCACGGCTCTGCCAAAACAACTTCAACTCTTGTTCACTCTTAGTCTTCGAGATCTGAGAATTGATAACTTTCATGAGTTGGAAGGACTTCCAGAGTGGTTGGGCAACTTGTCATCTCTCCGGTCATTGATTTTATATGAGTGCAAGAAGTTGAAATTTTTACCTTCGGAACAGGCCATGCAACGTCTCTCTCGGCTACAAAAAATCATTATTGCCGGGTGCCCTCTTTTGGAAGAAAGATGTGCAGAAGATGATGGACCTGAAAAGGTCAAAATCGCCCACGTTCCTGAAATTATAATTTTTAATATGGATGTTTAAGCCTTTTCAGGTAATATTGATCATGCTGCTATTACATGCTCTATCTTTTCACAACCATACTGAGTTCCTACGGCTAATTGCCTTGCTCATTTATTTCAAATAGATCCACTTGAATTAGGCTAAGTATGCTGATAATCTTGCAAAACAATTGAATCATGTAAGCTGAAGCCTAAGCTCACTTAAAGAATTACAAACCCCTCATTAGCTCATCCTATCCGGAAATATTTACACACTAAGGGCATGTTCTTTTCGGCTAAAAACGATTGAATTGAATTGAAAGTGATCATAACTTAACTTAACAGATAGGAATGGAATAGTCAAATCTATCAGTAAAGGTATTCTGTTGAACAGAGTTGAAAAAAAGCTGAGTGAACAACTCTACCTTTTGTTTCAAAAAACGAATATCATATTTTGTTTTATTGCAATCAAAAGTTGACTAATTAACTTGAGAGAATAATAATTTGCAAAGTCGTTACCAAATTTCTCATAGCAGGGTAGTTCAAGAAGAAAGCAGATGGAGTTGTTGTTCATGATGATGATGCTGGTGACCTCCAGTATCTCTAACAAATTCAAGTGAAGATTCCATGGCGGTGTAAACCCAGGTATACTTGCAGTATCAATAAGAAATTTTTCCAATGTTGCTAGAGATTTCAGTTGGTTCCCTATTGTCTGCTGAAAATCAGCCAGCTTTCCAGCTGCTACATAAATTTCTTAATAAGTTAGTTTTATAAAATCGCCTACGCTGCTTATATGTGAATAAACACTATATAATTTTTTTTTTTGGTCAGAAAACATTTTTTCAAATCACACACCTTGTTGTCATATGTCGGTCAAAAATGTCAACTTTTGGGTCATTGACTCTTTGTGTGTATCGGAATTTGATCTAAAAATTTGGGTTGAGATGTGTGACTATTACACAAAAAAGGGAGGGAAAAGTAGGTCCAAAGGTTGACTTTGGCCTAAAAATGATAATAAGGTGTGTAATTTGATAAATAATGACACATAAGGTATTTTCTCAGAAAAATTATTTTAAAATGTGTTTTCTTACAAAAGTTATAACAAATTAGGTTTTTTAACATTTTTTTTGGTATTTAGCAAATTTGGGGTTCTTCTTAGAACTTAAGTCTATCTATGCATACACATAAGCAATTGGTTTATAGCACACAAACTATCAAAAATCAAACAAAACAGAGAGCTGGAACTTCCAATTTTTGATCTTTAACATCCACCCAGCTCAAATCTTCCTCCTTTGGTACATGGCTTCTTGTTTGTCTCTCTCCTCTATTGTCCTTCCTTCTTGCCGCTCTCATCTGGTCTTTGTCGTCAACCCTCGAGGTTTCTCTCTTTTTGATATTTTCCTCATATTTTCTGTTATTGAAACTATTATGAAATTGTGTTATTGTCCTGCAATTGTTCAATGCTTCTCATCTACAATTAAACGTTGATGTTTTCCTCTCATATTCTTCTTTCCTCCTCTCGTTGTTACTCCTCAGGGAATTCTTCTTCGGGAGTTCCCCTATGTTTCTCTCTTCTCCTACCTTACAAGTTCGCTCCGGTTAATGTTAGACTTTGGCATGTTGGGCTGGCTCAATAAATGACTTTACTGAGACGGTCACAACTAAGATTTCTGGCCGCTTATAAAGCGGTCCAAAAGAATACGTCCTTATATTATACAAAACAATTAAATGAGATCAACTAAGGGTCTGTTTTCTTCGGTATAAAATAGCTGAACTGAAACGAAATGAATACTGATATGTGAGAGTAAAAGTATTGTTCACAGCTGAATTGAATTGACTGAACTGAAAATAAGCGGGAGAACAGGTCCGAAGAGAGCATTTAGTTGAATTAAACGATTACTTATACTTTATAAATAGTTAAATTTTAAATTGCTTCGAATTTTGAAAAAAAAATCCTTCATATTCAAATTTCGCAACATTTGACACTCTAACCCATACTTCTTTCATTTTTTGTAGTTGTTTCTTTTTAACTAGACATGTTTGTCAATTCACAAGTTTGACCGTTGTTATTTCTAAATATGCATAACTAAAAATTGTAAAAAGTTGATATTATAAAAATACATATGGAGACGAATCTAACAAGAGTCCATGTGGACATGGCTAATACTTATTTCTTATAGGAAGTCTTTTGTGCGGCTTGCCGCACGCTTAACAAATCGTGTGGAGCGTATTTTAGGGGAGTTACCAACTATTTTAGGGGGGGTTACCAAGTGTTTTGAAGGTTATTGACTATTTAGGGGTGTTAGCGACTGGTAAGAGGGTTACTAATTGTTTGGGGGGGTTTAGTAACTGTTTTGGGGGAATTATTAACGATTTTACGGATTACTAACTCTTTGAGGGAGTGATTACTGACTTTTTGGACGGTCATACTGACTAGGGTTATTGACTATTAAGGAGAGGGGTTACACACTGTTTTGGGTTGGGTGGGTTTGGGGAGGGAAAGAGTAAAGTATGACTCTGTAAATAGTCCCATCACACCATTAGTTAATGAGGAGGCTAGTCGTATATAAGAATTTGTATATGTCTTATGTATGAATAAAATTAGGGGATCAAAGTGAAGTTTGTGTATAGTGCAAAAGGTCCAAATGTAACAAGATGGAGGAAATATATAGTATCCTCGAAACCAATCTTAAAACATTATAACACTAATATTTTTATTAATTCTTTATCTTCCTCTTGCCTATATTATTCATGGTCCAAGACTCCAAGTCTTGTTGCAATCTTAGAATCCCGTACGAGGACGAAAATTTTTACTCTGATAAGACCTACAAGGTATGCAGTGTGCAGAATTGGAAAATGAGCTTGAGTAGAAGGAAGAGGAACTAGAAATTCAGCAAGAAGAAATTGTTGGCTCTAATGTGTGGAGATGGTCCAAGTTCGATTTCATTTCATCGCGCGCCGTGATGGTAGTCGCAAGTCGTGACTGTTTCCTGATTGCAAATGAAGAATTTTAGCAAAGTGAGACAGGAACTTATCGCAGACCACGACACGGCCAACGACCTGTTTATTTTCCCCCGTGCTCTGTTCATGCTGCTGCTATTTTGCAGGGGAGTATAAACACTCCCATTTTCCCCAAATTGTATATATGAGAGATAATATAGACACTAGAAGCTTAAGGTTTGAAAGAACTTTGTGAGGGAGCATTGTAATCTCTTTCTTCATTCATCATTAATACTAGTCCATAGTGTAATGGTGGATTTTTACTCCCGCTCTTGGGTGTTGCCACGGTAGTTTTGTGCAAAATGGATAGTTTTTGGCGAGAACAGGGCTTGAGTCGTCCTTCATTCTCATTGTGCACAACAACTGCACAACGCACAGGATATTCAATTATTCACCATGCTTGTGTCAGTGTGTGTGTTGTGTGCAACTTCTAATTGCTGCCGTAGATTTGATGAATTTCACTCTCCCTCCTTGCTTTCCTGACATAATTGGATACTCTCCGTCTCCGACCTTCATTGCTTTGACGCTAGCTACGACACTTTTTCATCCCATTTCCGGCTTCTTTTACAATTCTCATCACCATTTTTCTGCTCAACTTTATTTTTTGTGTGCATTCTCAAGCTAAGTTTCTGCAATTCTGCATTCATGAATTTCTCACTCCTAAAGCTTCAAGTTCACTAATTCCTCTAGGTGTGATTGAGTATAAAAGTGTGTCAAACTGTCAATTCATTTCCACATTCAGTTCTCATTTTCAGTGATTTCTCAGTTGTGTTTTTTGTTTTGACCATTCTCAATTGTTTGTCAATATTTTTGAATTCCAGAACAAAATTAACTAGAAACGAAGGATCATAGTGACAAAAATATACTCTGTCAAAATAACTGGGACATCAGCCTCTAGCACAAGTTTTTAGGGAAGTAAAGAGGTGGGAGATAAAAATGACAAGATGAATGTATAACTTGATAAAAAGTCGAGAGAAAACTATTTTTCTCTGAAGAGTGAGAGGATGAATGTATAGTTTAATAAAAAGTCGAGAGAAAACTTTTGTCTAAACAGGAATTACTGCAACTCCCGACTCAGCAACAACGGAATTGAACTGAACTGAATTTAACTTAATTGAACTGAAATTAATTGAAGTTTTTTGTTGGCCAAAAGAACAGGGCCTAAATAATAATGTATATAAGTTATTTTGGTACGGAAGGAGTACTATAATTTTCCAAACAAACCGGCATTACTTCGGTTGGAATTCTTCGATACGGGCCATGGGGTGAACTTCACCATTTTCTGATTAGAACTTAGACATGCAGATTAGTGAAGAACCAAGTACCCAACCCAACTTCCAGAATGATCCCAAAGAGGGAAGAAATGAACCCAGATTATACCAATTATTTTCACTGCAAAATTTTGTCAATATGCCAATAAGCAAATACAAAGGGGTTCTAATAAGAAGAGTGTGTAGAATTGCTGTGAATGTATCACCCGTATCTATTAGGATTTAGGAATTAGAGAGATTTGATGCTGCAGTAAGAATTATGAAGCTAGGTATGGTGATTATTATTATTTTACCAAAGCTTGGAGACAAAGGATTGATTATCCATTGCCCAAAGCTAAGTAAGAAGAATACAGAATCATGGTAGACTAACTATGTCTTTTTTCTCATCGGTTATTCGGTACAGGTTATATCTTGCAATTATCAACCACATCTTTTTCTCTTCAAATCAAGAACAGGAAGATCAATGGTAGCTTCCCTAGCAGTAGACACAGTGAAAGCAGCTGTGCAATTTGTGCCAATGTGTCGCCAGTGTGTATTCTAGACTTGGGAATGGAAGAGAACTAACATAGCTGTAAGAACTAAGAAGCAAGGAATGGAATCAGTTACTTTAACCAAAGCTTGCCTAGAAAAGGAAGACTTGGTTTAACAAGCAATGGATAGATTATACTTTACTCAAGGCTAACATATAAGAGAAGTAACACCATCAATCTATATTTTCTCATCAGTTGTACAATTTGTTACTCCTACAATTCGAAACCATATCTTCCTCTTCTATTCAAATTAATTAAGGGGACTGATGGCAGAATCTCTAGCAGTAGATGCAGTCAAAGGAGTGGCAGAATTCGTGGGAGCGCAAGCTTGGGGGGAGATAAGTCTCGTATGGGGTTTCCATAATCACTATAAAAAACTCAAGGTCAAGTTCTTGGACACCCAAGCACTCTTAGAGGATGTAGGAAGTGCAAAGCATGCAGAGAAGAGCCAACTTGTAAACCGTTGGCTTCAAAAAGTCAAGGATGTGGCTTATCTTGCTGATAATCTCATGGATGATTATGCCTATGAAATCCTCCGTAGAAAACTCGAGCTTGGTAAGAGGATCTCATTGAAGAAGTTGTGCAACCTCTTCACTCCCGCTAACACGACTGTCTTCCGCTGTCGGATGACTCACAAGGTGGTCAAGATCCTTTCCGAGTTCGATGAGCTGGACAAGGAAGCCCAGAGAATTGGTCTTCAACAGGTGAAGCTGTCACGTGAAGCAACCACATCTTACAATGAGGATGGTGAGAACGCCAACTTGTATCAAGTTCGAAAGCATGCTGCTGCAAGTGCTTCTGAGTTCGTAGGAAGGATGGCCGACGAGAAGAAGTTGCTGCAAATGCTTTGCAACTCCACTAACACTGAGGGTGATCTAGCCACCATTGCCATCCTTGGAATTGGAGGTAACGTTACTATCTCTGGCTATACATTCATTTATGTCCACCAGTACCGTTGGATCAGAGAGCTACTGACTGTTACTTATCAAACATTTAACTCCGGGAAAAACTTTGTCTACCTACCACTAATAGAGCGTGTAATAAGTAGTGCTAGTGCCTA
The DNA here is from genome assembly GCA_947645195.1 of Patellifolia procumbens. NCBI lineage: Eukaryota > Viridiplantae > Streptophyta > Magnoliopsida > Caryophyllales > Amaranthaceae > Patellifolia > Patellifolia procumbens. The sequence goes on from CANSGD010000818.1 coordinate 9,811, forward strand.
ATGGAATCCAACTCAGCATGATTAATAATTGTTTAATACCTTACCTACCCGGTGGGTAGATGTAGCAATGTCTGTAATACGATTACTATATTTCTAAATATCTTACAAACCTCGAAACTAAAAACAGACTGTGACAATGAACATGAAATGAAGTTTTAAGCTGCCTGTGTAGCTAATGACCATCATTTTCTAAGGCGATTATTGATAGTTATTCTTTCTTCAAATCTACTATCTTTCATGTAATCTATTTTTAATAGCAAACTTCACAGTTGGGAATATTATTTTCCTAATTCTGTAGTTGGTCATTTTTGCTGCATATTCATAGTTTATTAATCTGTGCTAAGTTACTGAACTTATTTGTGTTAAATTATTTCATAATGTTACTGACTTCTCTTCCACTTTTATTTAAGAAATTGCTTCGTTATAAGGATATACTATCTTTGTTTCTTAAGACTTGCAACATATGAAAATGGCATATGAACCGAGAAGGAGAGGGACCGAAATATGGCCCATGTGATCTTTTAAAAGTAGGACTTTATTTGTACATAAACTTGACCAAAAGAGAAATGTGACGCATGTTGTGAAACATCACAAGATGTGTTAGCATTAGTGATATACTGATATACATTGATGTAAATTAGTCATTCGTTTTTACTCAATCTAGCTTTTTTTTAGGGGAATTAGTTCAGCTTTATTAACTCTCTTCTTTTCTCTTGAAAGTGCTAACGTCATTTGCTCGCATAACAGCATAATCTGATTTCGTTCTCATTGTGAGTTATATCAATTTTAGTCCTCTGAGGTCGTTTAATGTTATATATCACCATTGGTTGTTTACTTGCTATATTGTTATGTACGCTCTTTTATTTTTGTTATCAACCTTCGTTGTTGATCATATTACTTAATTAAAATTATGATATGCCTAAAATTATGTTTATGCTGTTAAATAGGCCTTGGCAAGACAACTTTAGCCAGACGTCTATATGAACATGGGGAAGTTAATAGAAATTTTGGGAAGAAAAAGATATGGATATGTGTCTCGGAGAATTTCAATATCGAAAGACTTTTGAAGGAGATGCTTGAATCACTTACTTCATGTAGATGTGATTTGACCAATATTGGTGCGATTGTAAATGAACTTCAAGAGGAGTTAAAGGGGATGAAATTCTTACTTGTGCTTGATGATGTATGGAACAAGAATCAGGATTTATGGGATTCATTAAAAACTGAATTGCAGAGAATTGGAGATATATCAGGGAGTATAATTTTGATTACCACTCGTAGCACTGAAGTTGCAACGAAAGCACGAGCTGTCTATCAACACAAGCTGGAAGGATTGTCGGAAGAACATGGTTGGGCTCTATTGAAGCATGGTGTTTTTACTAGTGCGGCATTGCCAAACATGTCTGAATTTGAGGATGTCGGGAAAAGGATTGTCAAGAAATGTAAGGGAGTTCCTTTGGCAATAAAAGCGATGAGAGGCTTATTGCACTCAAAGAAGCATCCATATGAATGGGAATCAATAGTGACAAGTGAACTATGGGATTTGCCGCAAGATGATGGAAACTTAATCTTGCCATCCTTATTGTTGAGCTACAACAATTTACCATCTGTTTATATAAAGCAGTGTTTTGCATATTGTGCCATTTTCCCCAAAGACAGCAAATTGGAGAAGCATGTGCTGATTGCGCTTTGGATGGCTCAGGGCTTCCTCCATGAATCAAAAATGAGCAACTTTACATGCACAAAGGAAAAGATGGGTGAGAAATATTTTGATGTTTTGCTTAACAATTCGTTCTTACAAGAAGAAGAAGTCAATCTAATCGATGAGATTAGTTGTTATAAAATGCACGATTTGGTGCATGATCTTGCATACTTCCTTTTAAAAAAGGATTTGTTGGTCTGGAAAGCAGAGGCCAAACTAGAGGAAATCTCCACTGTTCGACATTTTATTATAGATTTTGAAAAGCATGAAATAACACCGGAAATTCCTAAAATAGTGGAAATATGTGACTTAAGGACGATATGTATTTTGGGTGGCGTACCAAGGTGGGATTCAGTCATTTCTGCACGATACATGCGAGTATTAATCATGGCCACTATTAGGATTGGAGATATTCCTCCTGTTATTGCACAACTTATACATTTGAGGTATCTTGACCTGTCTGATAATTATATAAAAACCTTGCCCGAGTCTATCTGTAAACTTTACCAATTACAAACATTAAGACTCTTGAATACCTTCAATTTGCGTGAGCTTCCTAAAGGACTATACAGGCTGGAAAATTTAAGACATGTTGAGACAACGACTTACCAGTGGATATCAAGAGGACTACGTCAATTAACAAGCCTGCAGACACTACCTTATCTTGAGTTACGTGATGAAGGATGGACGATTGATGAGTTAGAGCCTTTATGTCAGGTCAAGGGTAAGATGTTCATTAAGGGTCTCGAACACGTGAAGACCAAGGAAGAAGCAAGAAAAGCTAGCCTTGGAACGAAGGATGGAATTTTGGAATTAAGTTTGGAATGGGAATCATATTTGCGATGTGATAGCACCAATATGGATAAGGATATTTTGTGTTGTCTTGAACCTCACCCAAACATAAAATCATTAAGTGTATCCGGGTTCATGAGCGAGAGCTTTCCTTCTTGGATTATGACAATGGTTGTAGAACAAAGAGGTAATAAAAGGCCTCTTAGTAATCTCACACTGGTTGTATTAAGTGATTGCAAGAGATGTCAACAGCTTCCCACACTGGGGCAACTACCCTTTTTGAAGATTTTGAAGCTGAAAGAATTCGAAGATTTGGAATGTATAGGTGATGAGTTTTATCGAAGCAGCAACATCACTGTAACCGAGCTTCATAACTCGAGTGCAGGAGTGTTATTTCAGGCTTTAAGAGAGCTATATGTGGAGAATTTCGAGAGTTTGACCACTTGGATATCACCATCCCCGGCACTTAAGGCAGTTTCTTTCTCTAGCCTTGAAACTCTAGAGATAAAAGGATGCCCGCTGCTGGAAACTGTACCGGTCTTGCATTTTCAATCCTTACAACATTTAGAGCTAGAGGATCTTGGTGGGACTCAACCGCTGGATATCATCAAATATAGTCACGATCTAAGATCATTAAGAGTAATGGATATTCCTGAAATGCGAAGTCTACCCGAAGAGCTGTTAAATCATACGAACCTGCAGAAATTATGCATATCGTATTGTGAGAGTCTAAACTCTTTACCCAACGGGATGGTGAGATCACTTTCTGAATTGATAATAGAGGCATGCCCAGCCTTGACTTGTATTCCAACAAGTTTGGGGGAATGCACACTTTTGAAGCATTTGTCCATAATTGATTGTCCATCAATACAAGGCCCTGTCCCAGATTTCAGCAAATTGCAGGGCCTCGGGCAATTGGTTCTCGTTAATACAGGAGAGTTGATGACTTCTGCAGCAAAGTCGCTATCACATCTACCTCGCCTTTGGGATTTGGAAATTGGTGGTTTTGAAGATGAAGAAGAATTCACAAACTTTTTATCTGGCATGACTCTTCCGCTCACCGACATATCAAATCCATCCCTTAGGTGCCTAAAGTTGACGGCTTGTTCTAATGTCACGGCTCTGCCAAAACAACTTCAACTCCTCTTCACTCCTACCCTAGAAGAACTAAAAATTGATAAATGTCCTGAGTTGGAGGGACTTCCTGAGTGGATCGGCAACTTATCATCGCTTCAACTATTGTTATTAACTGAGTGCAAGAAATTGAAATTTCTACCTTCGAAACAGGCCATGCTACGTCTCTCCCAGTTAGACTCAATCATGATTGCCGGATGTCCTCTTTTGGAAGAAAGATGTGCCGAAGATGATGGACCTGAAAGGGTCAAAATCGCACACGTTCCTGATATTGACATTATCGGGCTTCGTGTTTAAGCCCTTTCAGGCAATACTATTAATGATGCTCCTATTATTATTTATAGCTCTGTTATCACAACCATACTGAGTTCCTACTGCTAATTTTCTTGCTAAACAGACCCACTTGAATAGAGCGATTGTCGAGCAATGTATGTTGATAAATTGATTCATGTAAGTTGAAGCCTAACCTCATTCTAGAAACTTACAAAGCCCTTGTTTAGTTCAGCCTATCCGAAAATATTTGCAGGCTAACATTACCTACCTATTGGTTTAAAGGGCAGAAAGTCAATCATTTTATGTTTGTGCAATCAAATTTTGACTAATTAAATCCTGCTGAGGGAAAAATAATTTGCAAAACCATTGCCATTTTTTTCAGAACCAGGGTAGTTCAAGAAGAAAGCGTTTTTTATGATGATGATGATGGTGACCCTCTAGTGCCCCAATTGCTCATATTCCTTCTCTGACAAAAATGTATCGTTCAAGTGAAGCTTCCATGGCTCATCACTGTATCTAGCCTTCGACGGATCAGGCCGTGAAAACCCGGGTATACTTGCAGTGTCAATAAGAAAATCTTCCAATGTTGCTAGAGATTTCAGTTGGTTCCCTAGAGATGCAATTGTCTGCTGACAATCAGCCAGCTTTCCAACTGCTACAGCAAGATCCTCCTGCACAATTATATATATGTATTTAAACCATTATGTATTTGATTTACAAAATGTAAACTTGTTATTGGTAAATGAGAGGAGTTTCATTGGATTATATTGTAGGTCTACAACAATTATTGCATACTGATCATACACTATTCCAGAAAGCAAACTTTACAGATTTTAAAAACACATTGATTCGAAACCAAGACAGACGAAAAACCGAAAGTAAAACTTGAAACCGAGTGAAATAGTTGGTTAAAATTGTTGTTGGTTCAAATATGTTTTTCAAAACGGAATTGAGGTCGACCAACTTGACATCAACCCCACCCCATAAAAAGTTGCTTAGAAACGCACCTGCCCTGATCGAAAACCAACCAATATGAGTACAAATCTTAAGATCAAACTAAACTTTAGTACCAAAAACACTTAAAACCCAAAAAGTAATATTGACCAGTCTGACCTGACAGGCCTGTTTGAAGTATTATAGATGATAGATAGAATCATGGATAGGAGGGTATTGAGATAATGAAATGGAGAAATTCAAAGAAAATTTTCATTAAAATCAGTGGAAATACCTGCTTGATCTTCAACTTGCTATTAGTGTGCGCCCTTTGTTGAGCTTCAAATTCTAGTGTCTTTCTGTGCAGCTCATATTCCAATTCCTTAGATTTGATGGAAAGTTCTTCAACCATAGCCTGTTCTTTTTGCACTTGCTGATTAGGTGATTAAATCATTAGAAATACCTGTTCTTTTTCCTTAGATTTGTATTATGATTTGAAGTTCTAATTTATCAAGTTTACTTATCGTGATGTGGTCGATGTTAGACTTAGGTGGTGGAATGATTTTAAGGTTGTCATTCTTTCGACTTTTCTCGTTCCGTTGTACATAATTTTCATCTATTGGTAATGTAGTTTATGCCATCTACTGGTAAGTGGTAATACTATGTTACCTTGCTCTAACTTGATTTTGAACATTAAAGGAATAGTAGTTGCAATGCAAGCCAACTGCTGTTGAGCTCTATCTCGACAGTCATGTAGATGACGAGGGCAATAAGTGAATGTTAAGGCAGAAGTTGTTTGGGTAAGTACTGTTCTTTATTTTTAATTTGCCAAAACCTTCGTTCATCAATTATCTATAGTAAAAGTTGTTTATGTAAGTAGTCTTTACTTATTCATACATGGATTTGGCATGAAATTAGCGTTTTTTTTTCGTGTGTCTAAACATCTTTTAGTATTCTAATTAAACATATTAGAAGGAATTGACACTTAAGAACGAGACCTTCACAAGACACCAAAAGTTTCCTTCATCCGCTGATATTTTGATTGCACTTGGAACTGAAAATGATATATTCCCTTTCTCCGTTTGGGCGGATGGGTATTGCTGGCAATTTAGTATATATATATATATGTCTTTCATTTAAGCACACTCATTACAAGTTGAATTAGGCTTGGTAATGGCAATTGACAACTGACAAGTGGCACCTTGATATTCCATTGCTAGCTCTTAACAGGAATTGCTGATCTTCATCGTAGTCCATTTATTGCTCCTGGTGCCTTTGAATAGGTGTTAAATAGGCCATCAATAATTTGCAATATTCTAATGTAAACATCCCTTCTTATTTTTAAATTGAATATCAAAAGAAAAAAGATGTCAATCTTCAATGTGAGAGTGAGAATCAAAAGTCTGAAGATGAAATGTTTTATGAGGCTACCGATGAATGGACCAACAAGGGTAGAACTTTTTGTTTAGGTTCAGCAGCCAACTCTTACTTTGAAAGACCAAGCTCAGAAGAAAGAAATGCCAAAAAGTCACGACGAGGCTAAGTGATAAAATTGGAGAATCAGGTTGTTGGCTTGATTGCAAAGAAATTGCAACAAAAGGAGGAGTTAGATGAAACAAAGAAAGGGCTTGTTGACACTGAAAAGACCGTTGCTGAAAAACAAAACAATCTGAAGGTTTTGGAACAACAAGTTCAGATTCTTGTACAAGCTAACCATGGTCTATTTTAACATATTCATGGTCTATACAAACACAATAAATTGTTCAAGATCTCAACTTAGGTGTTAAGGGCTTCTTTTTTGGGTAGTTACTAACTCTAATTTATTGTGGCCTTTTTTTGTACCTATTGCCTTAATTCTACATAGTTTATTTTGGGTGCCTATAATTATCCCTGATTTTACTTGACTTACGTAATTTTTAACATAGTATGATATTTGTGATTTCTAATTAGTCAAGCACGACTAGATTTTTCGGTATTTCTATTGTTGTTTACAATTAGTATACACATATGCCTATGAAAACAGACAGTGGAAAGGGAATCTTATTCAATTACCATGGTGTGGAATTTGGATATAAATGTGTCACCAGGAAACACAACAAGGAGCAATCAGTTAGCAACATAAAATCTAAATCGGTGTTGAAACTAGCGACGACACTTCGTTCCCTTTCTAAATTTAGCGACGGAAATGCTAATCCGTTGCTACAATTAGCGAATAAAATGCCAAAATCATTGCTAAAACTTGCGACGAAAATACTAAATCCGTTGCTAAAGCTAGCTACAAAAACTAAATCTGTTGCCAATGCTAGCGACAGAACATAATTCTGTTGCTAAACTCAACGATGTGAGGTAACACATTATGTCGCTGCTGTCATTTAGGGACGACAACAACGGAATGACATCGTCGCTTAATCCGTCGCTGAGAGTCAATAGCGACAAAATGTCTGCGTTTTGCTGCGGATTTGCACCGTCGCTAAAACATGTTTTTTTTGTAGTGGAGCTTTCGATACTATGTTAAATGCCACAAGTCCACAATCAAATTAATCACTCTCAAGCATCGAATTTCGTACACCGTTTACAAAAGAGAAAGAGAATGATATACTCGTCTCACAGTTCAACAAAAGCCAGTCAGTGTCGACGCCAAGAGAATTACAGCCACATTGGCATCATACTTTTCAATTACAGATTTTATGTTGTAGAAGTAATAGAGCAATCTAACATTCATAGAATTAAAAATCACCCTATGAACTATTAACTACCTATGTATTTACCTATAAAAATGAGGATTGCAACAATTTGAAAGCAGCTAACAATTGAATTATGCAAATAAACACATGAGCAGTTTAACATTGGATGGTGGCATATGATGGTTCACAGCTACTCGAAAGCTGCTAGTGTACTAAAAAAAAGTTGCTAGTGTATTATTTGCTATTGTCAACAAAAAAAACTTACCAATATTGATTAGCTTCTCTCTCATTTGTATCGCCCTAAATCTATCCATTGTAAATTGCACCGCCTCTTCTCCGGAGTTGAACTTAGATAAGAATTTGACATGCTTTTGAAGCTCCCCATTGACGTAGCAAACATCAATATTCATCTTATTCTTGTTTCGATTGTTTATATTCGGATACACGATTGCATACCAATCACCCTTCAGCATACTCTTGTGCTTATCAGTGAGATAATTGAAATGACGCTTTAACAAAAAGGATTTAAGAGATATGTTAGGTTGGGGTTAGGGAAAGATGTAGTAGATACACCAATCATCCACATCTCGACCATGGCTCGTATGAGCAACAGAAACCAATACACTATGTCGATCAAGACAGTGGCTGATCTTGAATTTTTTGTTTAGGTGCCGAAATTTTTAGGTGAATAATTATTATAGACGTTACAAAACTGATCTAATCTGATTAACCGAATGATCCAAAACTTGATCCAATGTCGATGACCCTATTTTAATCTGAAACATAAATAAACCAAACACAATAGAAAACTAAGTTGATCCAAAATTGACCCAATATCCAAATAAATTGAGTGAAATTAACTCACCCGATTTTTACCCGAAATCTAAATTAAGCCAAATCGAGTCAAACCTGAATATAATCGACATAAACTTGATTTGATTAAGAATTCTACATTACTCAATATGACCCGATTAAAAATCGATTTTAGTACAACATAAACCGAATTGGCCTATATAATATAAACATAAAATCGAAAGATTTGAATGGTGATCCGTTTTATTCCAAACCGCTGAATTTCTATGAGACACCAAAAATCGAAATATGAACTAAATGTTTTTTGTCTTGTTAGTGACCTCTATGGTAGATCCTCCCTTGGATCAAGGAGATGTCCTTTCACAAGCTATTAAAAAACAAAAAACAACGCAAAATAATTGTATTTTACAGACCAACGTGTTATTTATTCGGTTAGCACACACACAAAAGTCTGAGAGCTTGAGGTAGAAAGCGTTGCTGCTTGTGAGTTATGGGTGATGCAAAATTGCAAAGCGAAAAGGTGGGGTTGCAGCTTTTATTATACAGCAAAATAAGAAATTAGTAGGTGCAAAAAAAAATTCTTAAAAACAGCTCATGACTAATATTCAGCAAATCAAATTAAGTACTTATATCAATAAGTTTTCTCTTATAAAAGATAATAATGAGTGAATTGAAAAAGTAGTGGAATAGCAAAAGATGCAATGAATTCTAGTTAAGGAGTCACTCCTAATCCTAGTCCATCATAACATTCATAAATATATAAGTCATCCAAACTCTCTAAGCCAATTATTCTTATCCTAGAGTATATTTGTTGAGAAAACAACTAGAGAGCTAGCAATATTTCTAAGCAAGCATTACCTTCAGACACAAATAGAGCTTCATGGAATAAGAAATGGAAAGAGTTGAGGATCCCATATAAGAAAAATAAGAGGTGAGTGGTCAGTTTATTAATAGTTATGTTCCTAGTATTTATTGAGTTGGTTACATGGTTGGCTTTTGTGGTTGGGCTCTTGATTGGGCTAGTTTCACGCGCGCGCGCCGCCGCCTCCCGCCCGGGTCGGGCTTTGGGCTTTGGGAAATAACTTAACTTAACTAAATTTTTATTAGAAAAATCTGTCAACTATTAATGACTGTTATGGAATCAGTCAATCCCTTTTTTCACTCCTAAACTGACTGCTTCCACTAGCCGTCAGTGGACTGTTTTCATTACTCCATTAATTACCGTTTTTAACACGGTTTTAGGAGGTCAGTTTCCTGGTTCTCTTCTTCAGTCCCTATAAATACTCCCTTCCTGGCACAGTTTCAAGACTTTCAACACACAGAAATTCTCCTACTTCTCTCTATTCAACTCTCAAATACTGGGCAATATTAAGAGCGTTCTCAAACTGTCTCTCTGTACTTCACCGGCGAGTCAGTGTTGTGTTAACCCTGGCGGTTGGTTTGCCACGAGTCCGTGTGTTCATAGCGGGGCAATTTCAACTTTAGGACAGTGAACATATCACGGCACACCAATTATACAGATAAGTTATTATTTTACCAGTCATACTTCCTACAATCTAAAGTTGAAATATTTCCGTTTTATAAACTGTTATTATGGCGGGTATTCCTGTTGCTATTCCTCTTAATTCTGCCAACCCCTTTGTTCCTGATATGTTGAAATTAGACCCTCTGGATGGAAAAAATTATATTATGTGGTCTGATAAAATGGAATTCTTTTTAGGCCAAATTGGGGTAGATTACTGCTTAACTACTGATGTTGCTCCTGAAAACACAATTAGGGATTTTGAGAAAGATAATAAGTCATGTAGGGGAATGTTATTGCATTATATGACTGCTCCTTTATATATGATTTATAGTAAGTCGAAAAAGGCAAAGGATATTTGGGATGCCCTTAAGGTTAAGTATGGACTGGATGATTTTGGGACTAAGAAATATGCTTGTAGTCATTGGTTAAAATTTACTATGACTGATGACAAACCTGTTTTAGGCCAAGTCCATGACTATGAACATTTGTGTGCTGAACTTGCTGCTGAAAGTATGGTTATTCCTGATTTATTTCAAACTAATTGCCTTTTAGAGAAACTGCCGCCCTCTTGGGAGACCTATGTTCACTCTATGAAATATAAGCAAAAGGACTTTACCCTTCAGGAATTAGTTTCCCACATTAAAATTGAGGAACAAAACCGGATTCAGACTAAAGGAAAGACAGATCATTCTTCCACTTTAGCCAACCTTATGGAGTCTAAAAATTCTGGAAAAGGGAAAAAGGGTAAAGGTCAGAACCATGTTCACGGAATTAGGCAGAATGGTAATGGGTTTAACGGTAAGAAGCAATTTCAGGGCAACTGCTATGTTTGTGGTAAATTTGGACATGCTGCTAGGGATTGTAGAAACAAACAAGCTTCTTCAAATGCTGCTGTCACCAAACCAAAAGACAACAAAGCACAAGTCAACCTTGCTGAAGATGACATTATTGCTGATGTGGTGTCCGAGGTGAACCTGATTAGCAACGTTTCTGAATGGGTCGTAGATACTAGAGCTACCCGCCACATCTGCTCAAGTAAGGAAATGTTCTAAACTTACGATAAAGTTTCAGAAGGAGAATGTGTCTTTATGGGCAACTCAAGCACTGTGAGTGTCTTAGGCAAAGGAAAGGTTTTTCTGAAGTTAACCTCTGGAAAAACCATTGCTTTGCAAAATGTCTTGCATGTTCATGATATCCGCAGAAACCTCATATCTGGTGCACTTTTAAACAAGGCTCGAATTAAATTAACTTTTGAATCTGACATACTTGTATTAACCAGAAATGGTGATTTTGTGGGTAAAGGATTTTGTAATGCTGGACTCTTTGTTTTGGATGTAATTTCTGATAATAAAATTTATACTGCTTCCGTTTATATTGCTGAGTCTGTTTCTTTATGGCATTCTAGACTAGGTCATGTGAATGTTGCATCCATTAAAAGGCTAAAACGACTTAGTCTTATTTCTGACTTTAGCAAAACCTCTTTTGATAAATGTGAAGTACGTGTAGAGGCCAAACACCCTAAGAAAGCATTCAACAAGAGTGTTTCTCGTTCCTCTACCTTATTAGAACTACTCCATAGTGACTAAGGTGACTTTAAGAACTATATGAGTAGGGGAGGGAAGAGATATTATATTACATTTGTTGATGACTTCTCACGTTATAAGGTCTACTTAAGTACGAAAGATGAGGCTGAAGAGAAATTTCTTATTTATAAAGCCGAAGTAGAAAACCAGTTAGACCTTAAGATAAAGAGAGTGAGATTTGATAGGGGTGGAGAATATGATGGATTCCACTTAAGAAATTTTGTGAATCTAATGGGATCATACATGAGGTTACAGCTCCCTATACACCTGAACAAAATGGAATAGCTGAGCGGAAAAACATAACTCTTAGGGATATGATGAATGCTATGGTTATAAGTTCAGGGATGCCTACTAACATGTGGGGGGAGGCAATTCTTTCTGCTTGCTATGTGCTTAACCGAGTTCCCCATAAGAAGTTAGATAAGACTCCCTATGAATTGTGGAAAGGTTTTAAACCTAATTTGGGTTACCTCAAAGTGTGGGGGTGCTTGAGAAAAATAGGACTTCTTGACTTTCAAAGGAGTAAGATTGGACCTAAGACTGTTGATGGAATCTTTATTGGGTATGCTTCTAACAATGTTGCATATAGACTTATTCTTAAGGATGCTTCTGGCTTTGGTCCTATTAGAGAGTCAAGGAATGTAGAATTCTTTGAGCACATTTTTCCTATGAAAGTTAGTGTGCAATCATGCTTGCCTGCTGCATCTTCCTCTACTTTGCATCATAACATTGCATCATCTAGTGAGACTTTAGAACCTAGAAGGAGTAAAAGAACTAGAACTTAGACTAGTTATGGACCTGACTTCATTACTTCCTTCCTAGCTGAAAAGGGATTTCTAGATGAGCAAAGCGTAAGTGCTTTTATATTGGAAGAGAACCCTAGGACTTTTGGGGAGGCCATGAGATCTGTTGACTCTAGTTTTTGGATGGAGGCTATTAACAGTGAAATAGAGTCTATTATGAGTAACAACACATGAATTTTGACTGACCTTCCTAGGGGTTGTAAGGCTTTGAGTAGTAAGTGGATTTTTACTAAGAAGTGCAAGCCTGATAGGACATTAAACAAGTATAAAGCTAGACTTGTAGTTGGAGGACATCACCAAAAGTAAGGTCTGGACTTTTTTGACACTTATTCACTAGTGACCAAGGTAGCCACTATTAGAGCATCACTTGCACTTGCATCCATTCATGATCTTATTGTGCATCAAATGGATGAGAAAACTTCTTTTTTGAATGGTGAGCTAAATGAAGAGATCTATATGAAGCAACCTAAAGGATGTGTTGTTCCTGGTCAAGAGGGCAAGGTATGCAAGCTTATTAGATCTTTGTATGGTTTAAAACAAGCACCAAAACAATGGTATGATAAATTTCATCAAACCATTACTTCAAATGGTTTTTTAGTATATGATTCTGATGCTTGTGTTTATTCCAAAACAGATGGTCTTGGTTGTGTTTTCATATGTCTATATGTGGATGATATGTTGATTTTTGGAACCAATATAGACATAGTGAATGCAACTAAAAGTTTCCTAAATTCTTGTTTTGAAATGAAGGATTTAGGAGAGGCTGATGTTATTCTTGGGTTAAAGATTACTAGAACGTCATATGGGATATCTTTAAATCAATCTCATTATATTGAGAAAATTTTAAAGAAGTTTGATCAATATGATTGTGTTCCAATGAAAACTCCATATGATTCTAGTATTCATTTGAAAAAGAATAAAGGAGATAGTATATCACAAGAACAATATGCTAAAATTATTGGTAGTGTAATGTTCTTGATGAACTATACTAGACCTGATATAGCTTATGCTGTTAGTAGATTGAGTAGGTATAATCACAATCCTAATCAGGAGCATTGGGGTGCTTTGATTAGATTGTTGAAGTATTTAAAAGGCACTATCAATTGGGGTTTGCATTATCAAAGAACACCTTGTGTTCTAGAAGGATATTGTGATGCTAATTGGGTGTCTGATAATGATGAGATTCAATCTACTAGTGGCTTTGTTTTTACTCTTGCTGGTGGAGCTATATCATGGAATTCATCAAAGCAAACTTGTATTGCCAAATCTACTATGGAATCTGAGTTTATTGCTTTAGAATTGGCAAGTCCGGAAGCTGAATGGTTAAGGAGTTTGCTAGCTGATATTCCATTGTGGGGGAAGCTAGCTCCATCAGTTTCAATGCGGTAAGACTCACAAGCTGCAATAGGGGTCGCGAATAATCAAGCCTATAATGGAAAGAGGATGCATATTCGCTTGAGGCATGCTATAGTTAGAAATCTAATTAGAAACAATGTAATTTCACTCGAGTTTGTAAAGTCAGAGAGGAATATTGCGGATCCTCTCACCAAAGGCCTTTGTAGAAAAATGGTGCTAGAGTCAGCACAAGAAATGGGTTTAAAGCCTATTGTGGAGTGAATTATGATGGATACCCTTCTTAGAAAGTTTCTAAGTTCAAGGGTTAAACTAAGTCATAAAAGAACTCAAGTAGTAGATACTACTACCATTCCTATATTAATAAAAGTGATGTAGTATTTGTTTTTTACTGTAAAATGTGTAAGGATGAGTAAAATGCTCTTAATAAGTTCATAGCCTTGATAAGGTGGTTTGAAACAGTACAAACTTGATGAACTTACCTATGTGAATGTGGGGGTTACGCCCAATCCCCTATGAGATCCCTAAGTCTTAGGATCTCTAAAGCATTCATGAAAATCCAGGCATTGTGGGGCACTTATATATATATCGCGAGAACGTTTCTTATTTTGAAAAAGGTTTAGTCCGCAAGTATTGATTATAAACTCCGTAGAAGGTTCAAAGAGAAATCTACCTAATACGACAATATGGCATACTTGTATGCACTAGGTATCAATTCAAGTCTCTAAGACATTGATGCTTACAAAACTGAGTATCTATTGCCCAAATCTTTTTTTTCCAGCCCTGTTTCTTTATGTCTCTTCGTTTGAATCATGTGTGGGATTGTTGGAGTTTTGTGAAGAGTGATAGAAAAACTCTTTAGTTGCTTCAAAAGAATATGAAGAGTTGGGGATCTCATATAAGAAGAATAAGAGGTGAGTGGTGAGTTTATATTATTAATAGTTATGTTCCTAGTATCTATTGAGTTGGTTACATGGTTGGCTTTTGTGGTTGGGCTAGTTCCACACACGCGCGCGCACGAGCCGCCGCCGGCCGGATCGGGTCGGGTCGGGGCGTGGGCCATGGGCGTTGGGCTTTGGGAAATAACTTAACTTAACTAAATTTTTATTAGAAAAATCTGTCAACTTTTAATGACTGTTATGGAATCAGTCAATCCCTTTTTCCACTCCTAAACTGACTGCTTCCACTAGCCGTTAGTGGACTGTTTCCATTACACCATTAATTATCGTTTTTAACACGATTTTAGAAGGTCAGTTTCCTGGTTCTCTTCTTCAGTCCCTATAAATTCCCCCTTCCTAGCACAGTTTCAACACACATAAATTCTCCTACTTCTCTCTATTCAACTCTCAATTACTGGGCAATATTAAGAGCGTTCTCAAACTGTCTCTCTGTACTTCACCGGCGAGTCAGTGTTGTGTTAACCCTGGAGGTTGGTTTGCCACGAGTCCGTGTGTTCGTAGCGGGGCAATTTCAACTTTAGGGCAGTGATCATATCACGACACAACAATTATACAGATAAGTTATTATTTTACCAGTCATACTTCCTACATTACTGATTTTAAGCTTGTATAACAAACTAATGACCCAACATCCGAACCCTTCATCTATTTGCTTTGCTTTCATCATGAATCTATACCTTATATAAAAGGGAGTAAGGGGAGCTGTTCTAATGAACAGCGATTGCTAATGAACAGTGTGCTGATATTTCCTTTTCTTTTTCCTTTTTCTTGCAGTTTTACTTATTTCTCCTTACTCTTTCAAGCTTGCCCTCTTCCTCCATTACTCTTTCAGGGCATGCTTGGGATGGGGGTAATTTATTAAGGGGTAATAAGAGTCAAACATAGGAAAACTAAGGTTTTTGGGGGTGATGATAGAGGGGATAAAGTGGTGGTGGAGAGAATTTTGTGGTGTTGGTAGGAAGGAAATGAAAGAAAGAGGGAACTATTACCCTTCAAATGAGGGTAGAAGTTACCTAAGGGTGGTGGTGGGTAATTATTACCCCCATAATGAGGGTAATAGTTCCCCTCTTTCTTCCATTTCCTTCCTACCAACACCACATTATCATCTCCGCCACCACTTTATCCCCTCTATCATCACCTCTAAATACCTTAGTTTTCTTACGTTTGACTTTTATTACCCCTTAATACATTACCCCCATCCCAAGCATGCCCTCAAGCTTACCCTCTTCCTCTTCCTCACCATCTTATTCCAATTGCTTCTTCACCATTGTTGAAAACGTAAAGCTCTCTCTTGTATATTCTCCCTTCATTGACCAATGACATTATTCCTCTCACAAAACCATCTCATTGACTCATAAACACCCATTAAAAACCCTAATCAAATTTCATGTCTTTTGATCTTCCAACATCCTAAATCGCCAAAATGCCTCTTTTACAGCTTCTTGGTTTTTCTTAATTGATTCCGGATGCAACAATGAGCTCTTCCATGTACTCGCAGGTTGTGGATTGGAAATGGAGGATGATATATGTTAAGAATTAAAGAGAAAAGAATTGTGGGAGTTTTTTTTTAGCAGAGTGGGAGAATTTTTGGTTACTGCTTTCATTAACCTTACAAATATTTATATACAAGATTTCCCAATTTTTATGGATTTCTAGAGAGACGGGCTAGAAATCACTCCCCCAAAGTAAGAAAGATAAACTATTGAATATAATGTGAGTTTAGAGTTTAAGTTATGCAAATTTTATAGTTGAACTAGTATTTAAACCCAAGCGATGCTCTGGGGTTATTCTGTATAACACTTTAGTACTTTTTTTTTACAGCCTCAGATCCACTTTAGTACTTACAACTATTTTGTTGTAGAAAAAGGTTAATAAAAACTAATAAATTAGTATTACTCATAAATACAATTAATGTAACTTAATTATTGTTTTCATTGAAAACATAATATCATTACTAAAATTAATAAAAGAAGAAACAATAATATAGTAGCGATATGGTTGGAGCATTTACATTTCATAAGGAAGGTCGCGGGTTCGATGCTTCTCATGGACAATTTGCACTTCTTTTATGAGAATAACGTTGATAAAAATATTGTTGAAAAGAAGGGAGAGTGACACGTGACGGATTGCAATTCGTCTTAGCTTTTTAATATATATATATAGAATAGTTTCTTTAAAGCTATACTTCTCTATACCATAAATATCTTTTTACCCTTTGTATTAACCTATTCCTTAAATGCCCTATACCATAAATGCCTTATACCATAAATATCTTTTTACCCTTTGTATTAATCTATTCCTTAAATGCCCTATACCATAAAGTTCTCTATACCATTAATGCCCTTGGGAGTACAGGTGTACACAATAAGTTGGGCTATATTAGAATCAAAGTAAAAGTAGGAAGAACATTAAGAAATAGGGTAAAAAGATATTTATGGTATAGAGACGTATAGCTTTAAAGAAACTAATTCAACTATAAAATTTGCATAACTTAAACTCTAAACTCACATTATATTCAATAGTTCATCTTTCTTACTTTGGGGGAGTGATTTCTAGAGAGAAGGCATAAAAATTGGGAAATCTTGTATATAAATACTTGTAAGGTTAATGAAAGCAGTAACCAAAAAATTCTCCCACTCTGCCAAAAAAAAAAAATTCTCCACAATTCTTTTCTCTCTAGTTCTTAACATCTATCATCCTCCATTTCCAATCCACAACCTGCGAGTACATGGAAGAGCTCATTGTTGCATCCGAAATCGATTAAGAAAAACCAAGAAGCTGTAAAAGACGTATTTTGGCAATTTAGGATGTTGGAAGATCAAAAGACATGAAATTTGATTAGAGTTTTTTAATGGGTGTTTATGAGTCAATGAGATGGTTAATGTCATTGGTCAATGAAGGAAGAATATACAAGAGAGAGCTTTACGTTTTCAACAATGGTGAAGAAGCAATTGGAATAAGATGGTGAGGAAGAGGAAGAGGGTAAGCTTGAAAGAGTAATGGAGGAAGAGGGCAAGCTTGAAAGAGTAAGGAGACATAAGTAAAACTGCAAAAAAAAAGGAAAAAGAAAAGGAAATATCATAACATTGCTCATTAGCAATCACTGTTAATAATATCTTTGTATTCTCTATCTTGCAAATGTCATTATATATATGTCCAAGTATCAATTATTTGACATATGTACACTCAAATATGATTTTTTGTACACTTACATGTAAGTTATTGTACAATTACCAATGTTCACTCGCTTTACACATGTGTACAATACCATAATTCATATGTTTACTAATTGTATACACACATATTGTCTAAACCTATATGTTCACCCATTAAGTTTTTGTGTCAAAGTTAATTGGAACAATTTTTTTTTGAAATTGAGAATTATTATACAATGAACATTTGAAATAAATTAATGAGCATGTTTAATAATCATAGTGAACAATAAAGTTATATAAAAGAACATATGCAAAAGTTAATTGGAACATTTGGAGGAAAAAGTTTTAGGAAAATGAATTCAAGGAGAGAGAAAAATAAAAATAAATTTGACGTACATTTGGTGGTTAATGTGCAATGGGAGTTTTTTTTGTACACTAGCAAAAGTCCTATGTACACTGCGAATATGCTGACATACATGGTGCTCCTCCCTGCACCATCTAATTTACACCCAGTTAGACACAATCATGTTCGTGATATTGACGTTATCGAGCTGCATGTTTAAGCCCTTTCAGGCAATACTATTAATGATGCCTCTACTATTATTCATAGCTCTTTGTTATCACAACCATATTGAGTTCCTACTGCGATTTTCTTACAAGACAACTTGAATAGAACAATTGTCGAGCAATGCATGTTGATAATTTTTGCAAATCAATTGATTCATGTAAGTTGGAGCCTAACCTCATTCTAAAAACTTACAAAGCCCTCGTTTAGTTCAGCCTATCCGAAAATATTTGCAGGCTAACATTACCTACCTATCTTTATAAAGGGCAGAAAGTCA
Organism: Patellifolia procumbens; assembly: GCA_947645195.1. Classification (NCBI taxonomy): domain Eukaryota; kingdom Viridiplantae; phylum Streptophyta; class Magnoliopsida; order Caryophyllales; family Amaranthaceae; genus Patellifolia; species Patellifolia procumbens. The sequence goes on from CANSGD010000818.1 coordinate 28,362, forward strand.
ATCATTTTATGTTTGTGCAATCAAAATTTTAGCTAATTAACTCCTGCTGAGGGAAAAATAATTTGCAAAACCATTGCCATTTTTTTCAGAACCAGGGTAGTTCAAGAAAGCAGATGAAGTTTTTGATGATGATGATGGTGGTGGTGACCCTCTAGTGTCCCCTTTGATGTGACTTGCAAATGGACTCGAGTCATCCTGGGCATTCCCCAACGTCTCATATTCCTTCTCTGACAAAAATGTATCGTTCAAATGAAGCTTCCATGGCTCATCACTGCATCTAGCCTTCAACGGATCGGGCGGTGAAGACTGGGGTATACTTGCAGTATCAATAAGAAAATCTTCCAATGTTGCTAGAGATTTCAGTTGGTTCCCTAGAGATGCAATTGTCTGCTGACAATCAGCCAGCTTTCCAGCTGCTACAGCAAGATCCTCCTGCATAATTATATATATGTATTTAAACCATAATACTTTCGATTTACAAAATGTTAACTTGTTATTGGTAAATGAGAGGAGTTTCATTGGATTATACTGTTGCATATTGATCATATACTATTCTAGACGAATAGAGTAATTCACATATCTTAAAAACACATTGACTTGAAACCGAGACGGACGAATATCCAACCCAAAAGTAACTAGCAATCTTGAAACTTGAAAGCGAGTGAGATAGTTGGTTCAAACTGCTGTTGGTTCAAAAATGCTTTTCAAAACAGAATTGAGATCAACCAACTTGACATCAACCCCAAGAGTGAGGATCCTCTCCAGTGATTTACCCAAATTACACCAAGGGTTAGGGATTATTTGGAGATTTCATGCCAAATTTATCCTCTCCCCATTGTGTAAATAAAAGTAATGGACATCAAATACAATGGAGAGGATCCTGACTCCAACCCCACCCCATAAAAATTGCTTAGAAACGCACCTGCCCTAATGAAAAACCAACCAATATGAGTGCAAATTTTAATATCCAACTAAACTTTATTACCAAAAACACTTCAAACCCAAAAAGTAATATTGACCAATCTGACCTGACAGGCCTGTTTGAAATATAATAGATGATAGATAGAATCATGGATTGGAGGGTATTGTAATAATGAAATAGAGAAATTCGAAGAAAATTTTTCATTAAAATCAGTGGATATACCTGCTTGATCTTCAACTCGCTATTAGTGTGCGCCCTTTGTTGAGCTTCAAACTCTAGTGTCTTTCTGTGCAGCTCATATTCCAATTCCTTAGATTTGGTTGAAAGTTCTTTAACCATAGCCTGTTCTTTCTGCACCTGCTCATTCAGTGATTCAATCTGAGAGGACACTGTTTGCAGCTCTAATCTCACACTACCAAGTTCAAAATTCAGGGACGACTTCTCTTCATTGGCCTTTTGTAGCTCCTTCTCAAGTTCCTTGAGCTTCAATTCAGCCTGCTTCAGCTGAGTCTCAGACTTCTCCAAGCTATCTTGAGTGTGAGCTAGAGTCGTTTCCTTCATTTTGAGTTCTCGATCAGACATTTCATCTGGCTTCAGTTTTAATTCCTCTTCCTTCTTCTGGAGCTCATTTTCCAATTCTGCAAACCTTGCAGATTTTTGTTCCGATAATGCTTGCTCTCTTCCTAGCTCTGCCTTCAGGGATTTTATCTGAGAAATCATCAACGTGGCTTCTGTTGCATATTGATCGCGTGCTGCCTTAAAAAATAATTCCCCTTCATATGCTCCGCGTAGCTCTCTCTCCAACTGTTCCATTTTCATTTGAGTTTCTATTAGCTGTACTTGAGATTCCTCAAAACAACTTTGAGCTTGGGCCAAAGTCATTGCCAATTCAGCCTTTTCTGCTTCCATTTTGCATATAATTTCTTCAAGTTCAGCTGTTTTACTAGCCATTGATTCAAGCTCAATTCTTAACCTGCTGTCCGCTTCGTAAATTGGCTTTTCAGGGGTCTCATCACAACCAATAGAATGAACCTGGGGCCCGCCTTCAGGCAAGGCAGCAAGTCGCTCCATTTCAAGGAAATCATCCATAAGATTGATGTCCATAGAAAGCGCGTGCGTGTTTTTGTCCATCGATTTCTCACTCTTGAATTGATGAAGTTCAGCAATTAAGGCGGAAGCCCATGAGCCGTTCATCTTACGACTATCACATTCTGAAGTACTTAGTTGTTCTGCACCATCCGATTGGCTGTCGGTTAGAGATTCAGCACAAGAGGGGGCAGCAGTTGACTTACGCTCATTGCTTAATGATGAAACTCGAGAAAGTGATTTCAGCTTTCGACACTCAGCCTCAAGCCTGGCCACCTTTCTTATGCTCTCTAAATGTTGCTTGCTAGCTGTTTCAGCAGCTTTAGTGCTTAGATCCGTCTCGATGGTCCTCACCTCCAGTTCCTCTGAAAGTGAATGAAGCTCTTGTCTAAGTACTATATTTTCTTTCTCCAAAAAGTCAATCTTATGTTGGAGCTTAAGATCAGGAGAGTTAATTCTGGAAGCCTCTACCAGGGCCTGAAGCTCAACAACCTGGTCCTCGAGCCTGGTTTTAGCAATTTCCAATTCATTAGTTTTCTCGGCAACAGCTTCGTTTATTTTCCTTTCTTGCTCGTCCCTCGCAAGCCTAAGCTGCCTCACACATTCTTTCAGAGCTTCATCAAGATGGCTTTCTCGGGCCTCCAGAGCTGAGTTTTTCTGCACTAGAGTTTCAAGTTGCTGCTTCAGGGTAGCTGCTTCTTTTTCCGCCTTTTCCCATCCTAATTTTCAAAAACAGAATACTAGTTATTGTATGCAGTAAGATACACAGTGCATAAATGCTTTCTTGGATGCCCTTCTCTTATCTCTTCATATGACAACATTGTATCTGCATAAAGAAGATATCTCCAATAAATAGTTCAGAGAATTGTAGAAGTTCAAAATGCTGCTAGAAGCTCTAAGGGATGGAGATAAGAATTCAAGGAAGGTTTTAAGGTCCCACTAATGGGGGCGGGAAAAGGAATTCATTATGAAATACTAAGAAGGAAAACAAGCGAAGACAAGATCATCAGATGGTGTATTGTGAGTTGTGACTGTAGAACAGAAGAACTCGTGAACCTCAACTGTAAAACAACATGCAAAATTACCTGCAACCGCTTCTTCGGCAACTCTAGAATGCTGCTTAACCATATCATCTTTGAGACTGACATTCACAAGAGCAGCAGAGAGTTTTTCAGTCAGAAGTTTGAGACTCTCATTATCTTCAACATAGATAATATTGGGTTGAGGCGCAACTTTCACTACTTGAGTGTCCTCCACAAAAATGGTAGAAGTGTTTTCCTTTGAAAAGCTACCCTTTGAACTGTCCTCCATAGACGCATCTAAAAGTTGTCTAGAATCCTCATTCAGAGACATATTAGAAGCGTTTTCCTTAGATAAGCTATTATTTGATCCGACAATTCCTGGAGCCTCTGTTAGTATTTGAGTCAAGCTTGGTTCTCTATTGTTGCTTTCTTCTCCGTTCATTTCACTTTCTATGGCTTTAGAATTAATTTCTTGTGACTGGGTGTTACTTGGAGATCCTTGCAGTGGCTCCTGCTTCAGTCATGCAAAACATGGATACTTTAATAATCACTGTGTTTTTTTCAGACAAAGGGAAAGCATTTAGGGTAGAGTAAAATCCTTATAGTGGATGAAAGGAGAAAATAGAGGAACATGATCAGGGGTAAATGGTAAAATAACATTGCAAACGATGTGGGTAAAAGTCTCTACAACCTTCTCAAAATGAGCTTTCTTCTTCGATAACACTAGTAATTAGGTGACATTAGCTTTATCAGCCGGAAGTCAGTAACTTAATGGCTAATGCTATTAAGTTCCTCATCTACTGACCATAGCCTGCATTTGTTGACATATGATTCTGTAAGTTTTTCTTAGCCAAAAAAAGCATGTTCGTGGATTCAGTATTAAGGCTTTAGGATATGGAAGCAGATCAATCTGCTCACTAGAGTGACTAAAGTCGTTACAGTATCCTTGGTTTGAGAAGCTCTCGAAAGGCAGGAAGACAAAAGTTACATAGTTACACTAATAAACTTGTGTTAGACAGTCTAGGCATATGTTTATGGATGGACGGTGGACCGTATGAAATTTTTAAGTCAAATAAATAAAGTTTTTAATTAAAAGGTTCAAGGTTTTAAAATTATAACAACCTACAATTTTAAGCTAATCTTGATGAAACAAGGGGCTACTAAGAACTATTCCTTCTATCCCGAAACATATGTTCTGTTGCACAACGTATTCCCACCAACATGTAAGAAGATTTACTAGTGCATATTGACCTACCCCATCCGTAGTTTATGGAAGAAAAAAACAGAAATCAAAAGTTGTTAATCTCGCACTCGTGCATTTTAACTACTTCAAGACTCCGGAAGGATCCACGTAGACTAGACCAGATAACTTGATCATTGATGAATCCGGAAATGCTAAAGTTTGTGTAGTCTATGGTAAAAGAAAGCAGAAATCAAGAACATATCTTCCCCTACACAATGAAGCATATTGAATCAATTGTAAACTATCTTTCATACCTCCCCCTTACAGTATTATATCTCAAAGAAAGCGGAAATCAAGAGCTTGTTAATCTGGGACTCGTGCATTTCAACTCATCTAATACTCTTGAAGGATCCACACAGACTAAACCAAGTAACTTTATCACTTTATGCGTTCTTTACTTCTTTCTAGTTTGCTACATTATCCAACCGATACCAATTTTGAGCTACAAGAAATCTAAGCCTCCCAATGTATATCACCACTACAACCTTCTTTGTTTGAATAAGAACTACACCCTTTTATTAGTTGCAACACTTTGCTTTTCACGCGTGCAATGCAATAATCTGAGTCTTTATATCTCTAATTATCGATGAACAAATATTATAAAAAGTGGATATCTTCAAAAATTGATATTAAGATGAATAAAACAAGATCCGACATGACTATTTTTTCTTGCGTTTAAATCACAAACAATGGTTAAAGTGAAGTACGCGAATAGTGCTAAACTCAAACTCAAACTGTTGTGGCTAAAGGTTGAAGGCAGACAAACCTGATCCTCAGAGAACTTGTCAGAACCTGAGCTTTCAGTCTCATCACCAATCTTCTCAGAAGACTTTTTCCCCATAACCATTTTCTCTTTACCATTTCAATATCTGTGAAATTCACCCACAAAATTACTCACTATAAACTTCATCTGTACTTGATTTTAGTTCATTCACCTGCCAAAAGAACATATTATCAGATATTTCCAACAACATATACACAAATGGGTTTATCATTTCTTCAACTTTGGCTTCAAACCCAATTTTCAAAATTGAAAATTTCTGAAATTAGGAAGGAAAAAAAAAAGAATGTTGATTAAGATAAACAAACATGAATTACCAATTAATTGAGGAATCATGAAAGACCCATTATTTGAACCTTGAAATTAGCAATGCCCATCAAATGAAACTCAAATAAATCAACAAACTTTACGCTAATATGAATAGAACAGTGGTCTGACATTCATGCATACTGGAGAAAACAAGAACCCAATTTGGAAGTACCATTATGAACAAAAACCCTTCAATTGGATAAAGAATCAAATCAAGTAATTTTTTGAAAAGAATAAAAAGAATAGCTGCTGCCTCATAAAGAGAGAACCTAGGATTAACCTTTTTTTTATGAATAAAAAAACTGATTTAACAAATTAAAGACTGTTAGAAAGAAACAATACGGCAAGTTTAAATAAATACCTTTGACCAAGAGACCAGAAATGGACCAAGTGACCAACCTCTGAGTTGAAGCAGTTAATGAAAGCCAAAAAAATTGGGTTTTAGTACTTTCAAATAAGTTGTAGTAGGTTATACGACCCACTTATTATTGGGTTTTAGTGCTTTCGAATAAGTTTTAGGATAGACGACTCAGTTATTGTACGTTTAATGATAGATTACGATAAAATTAAAAGATACATAATTGCTTAATTGGGCAAGATTATAGTAGTTGAAAAGGGTAAAGTGTTTAAATTTTCAAACCTCGGACTTCTATGTTAAAATTTTACAATTTGAACTAAAATTTTAATGATTATGAATAGAAGGTTTAATACTACCTCCGTATCAAATTAGTTGCTACATTTTTTCACGTTTATCAATGAGACGATTTAAAGGTGTAAATGAGTAAATTTTTCGATGAAATTTTAATACAAGTAAGAATGAAATTTTATATTACTTGTGTTAAAATTTCATTGATTAATTTGCTCGTTTACATTTTAAATCGCTTTCTTGATACGCGTGGAAAAAAATTATAACAACTAATTTAATATGGAGATACTACGAAACTTTTTATGTTATTTTTATTCTATTGCAAAACTGTAGGTTCTCTATAAAAAAGATTTGTGGGATGAAGAATGTCAGTAGTAACTCAGAGTAGGATGCTTAAACCAGTAATTCAAGTGTTAGTTAAATTTAAAGGGTTTATAAACTGATTGTTGTTTTTTCCTTTTGCATCTAATTTAATTATAGGGTTGATAATATTGTAGGCATTTGAATTTGGTAAAGAAAAAAAAAAGTGGGAAAATGTGGAGGAGCAGAGCATGTGAATGTGAAAGCCTGAAAGGTGATGTTGAAGTAAGTGGAGAGAGAGAGTGACAGAAATCGAGGGGCAATAATAATAACTTTGCAGCTTTTCTATTTTCAATACTTTTTTTTCTCCTTTTTTAAGAATTTGTATTGATTCAAACGAAGCTTCTATTCATTCCCGCCTAAGAACAAATGGACGTTATTTATGTGATTGAACTCATTGAAGGGCTGAAGCTGAAGGCAGGTTCTTTTAAGTTTTAACTAGTATTTGAATTAATCTGGAGTAAGTTTAGATCTATGTACTTTTTTAAAAAAAAATTAGGTCTAATAAGTTTAGATCTATTCAATTAATCTAATACTACCTCCGTTCCATAAGTATTGCAACATTTGACATTTTGCACTATTCATACACTACCCTTTGACCTTCTTTTGTGATTTATACACAACGATAAATATAGCTATGTGGGATCTTGTTAGATTTGTCTCGATATATGCTTAATTAATATCAACTTTTTATAATTTTTATGTAAATAAAATTAGAGATATTAGCGTCTAAAGTTGTGCGTTGGGAGGCGTAAAACTCCCTATGTTGCAATACATATGGAACGGAGGTGGTAATTTTTAATTTTGTATAATAAGTTGAGGTAAGTTTCAATAAGTTTTAGCACCTTATTTGAGCTACAAGTCATGTTCTTTTAGTTTTGCAGCGAACTTAAATTAACTTCAGTTTAGTTAATTTCGGTTCAGTTCATAATCTGTTGATTCAGGAGTTGAAGTTAGATGCAATTCAGTTCAGTTAATTTCAATTCAGTTTAGTTTAGTTTAATTCAACTAACTTCAGTTCAATTTAGTTCTTTTCAATTCAGTTCATTTCTTTGCAAATTAAAAGAACAGGGCCTAAGCGTCCATAAGTTCATATAAGTTTCAATAACATCTAATGATTTTCAATAAATTCAAAAAGATAAGGTGAAAATAATAAATCTGAGTGTACCATTTGTATCACCTATTTAAGATTATTTTTGTTCATTTAGTGCGGCCTTTTGCACGGAATGATTTTGCTTCTTTGGATTTTAAAATCACTCAAATGAGCCATAAACAAAAAGTACTCTTAAGTATGTTCATGATACATCACGAGCAGGGTTGTACCCCTTCCCCCAACATTTAAAAAAGGCCCATAATCTAATATTCAGTTAACTCGGTGAGAAAGTTAAGTCATTTTCTTTTGTACTGGATTAATTGAAAACATTTAGTTCATTATGATTCAATTGAGAAACTCCATTAATTTCAGTTCAGTTCAACTCCATTAATTTCAGCTCCTCTCCTTTTGTCTCAATTACAATTCATTACAGTTCGATTCAATTCAGTTCCTCTCCTTTTATTCAGGCGGGGACACAAGAGTATGGTTGAATGGGAGAGGAGAAAATGGATGGGGCCAAAACAAATATCTCCCAAAAATTAAGAAAATAACATTATAGACAAAAAGAATGCAAAAATTATTAAAAGAGACGATCTAACTTTTTATTAAAATCAGACTAGCTTATGCCCATCACTTTATTCAAAAAAGTGTTTCATTCTCTTATAAGACCAACTAAAAAAGATACGCCTTTTGTTCGGAAATATTTTAGGGAAATCTAGTAACCATAAAATTTGATTTATAAAAAATAGTGGGTAATTTCTAAAATAACTTAAATTCATTTTGGTTGAAGTTAATAAAAGAACTGGCATGGCAATTTCCTTGTCTGTGGTTGCTTGTAGCCTGGATCTTCGAAGATCATCTTTCAAATATGACCACCTTAACATTTTCATCATGCATATAAGTATTATAGCGTGAAGGAAATTCCTATCTGCAAAGAGCTAGAATTATTCGAGAAGTACACACAATAAAGAACAGCTATTATTTAGAAAGTAACATAACCAAATACAACACCCTCCTTAGCCTACATTACCCTATCACCTTAATCAAAGTTGAGCTCTCAAGTCATCACCCTGCCCGGACATTGGTAGGTGACACTACAGTCATCGCTGACAGCAACCGTATAGTCATGTGCAGGCTTAGCCAGGAAAATAGGCAAACGAACGAGCAAATCGCAGACACATTGAGTATCAACTTCTTTCAACCAGCGGCAACATTCTTCTACTGCAGCGTTGACATGTGTAGGGGTGTGCCTATGCCTGTGGTGGTGTCCATGCCGATGACCATTTTTAGGGGGGCAAGGGGGCTGGGCAATTGCAGGGGGAGTAGGTGGAGAAGGTGGAGCAGGAGGGGGCACCGGAGAATAAGGAAGCATAGAACATGCATGGTTAACAAGCGCAAACTGGGAAAGGCACAGAGGTCGGAGGGCTGGAAAGCTTGGAAATGGTATTGCAGGGGCCGGTCTATATTGACCGTTCGACTTTGATACCAAAGCTAAAAATGTAGCAAGGAGCACCATTACAGCAGTCTTTGTTCTCTCCATCTTCAACAACATCATAAATTAAGAGGGCACAAATAGATGCTAGATAAAAGAATAATGTTACTCCTGTTAGTAAGTAGATTGTTATTAGCTTCTCTACTTAAATAGTAGGGCATTCATGCACTTCTTGTTGCTCACAAGGTGGTGTTTCTTTGATAATTACTATATTCAAAAGAATGAACAAGGGAGTGATTTTGGAATACCAGCTGATATAAAGCAGATTAGGTTCCAGATGGTTGTAAAATACGGCATTTGTTTTGTGTGAGCAACATTTACAAGACTATTACAACTTTGCCCATCGCATTCGCAGCTGTTGTCATCACAACTTCCTTCCTACCTTGTCCTCAAGTACACCTGCATAAGAAAAAAAACAAGCAAGTAAATTACAAAAGCAAAAAAGTGCAACGTTGCCCGCCATAATTTCCCGGAAAATTTAATCGAAATGTTGTCTAACAGACATCCATCTCATACGCCGAGTCTTGAGCTTGGGGAAGTCAAACACAATTCTTTGGCAAAATTTGACCATGTATAATTCAAGCAGGCAATCCAACTGGCTCTAAACAATGCCCAAAAACTACCAACAGTTTGACAGTTTATTATTAGCTAAAGATAGGTGAATAGGTCATTCTTTTTAAAATGCTAGTTTTAAAATCAATTTTCACACCTGTTTTCTGCCCCAATTTTCTTTTTTTTTTACCCTTGAGTATTTTCTATGCAGTGCAAGCTTTTGTCTAATACACTGAAAGAAGTAAAAGTAATAACTACATGTTCAACTACAATTACATTAAAGCATAGGTGATATAGCACCAATAGCCAAAAGTCTAAACTATTCGTATCAAATTATTTCGAGCAAACATTGTCCACAAACAAAGGAGCAAGCACAAAGCAATAACAACAGCAAAGAACAAATAAAAAGGAAGGCCCTAGCAGGTTCTCTAGGAGCTGACTGGAGTTATTCGGAATCAACTACAATGTATAGGCCCTAGCAGATAGAGGTTGATCGTCTCTAATTAGGAGAGATGGAACATGGCCTGATTCGAAGGTAGAAATTTCAACTTCTTGCGATCTGTTAATACCAACATCTGAAGACATGACAAGTTGCCTATCCACTCCGGAAGTCCTTTCAACTAATGAAAATCGTGAATTCTGAGGGATTGAAGGCTGGAGTGAAGAGGACTTGAAGTTGTTGAGGCAAAACTTTGATATTTGAGCAATTCTCCAATGGTAGATGTCTAAGGACTTGGTTTGATATGAAAGTGAGCGGGAGACGGCACTAGATATATAAGGTTTGAATTCTACTTCATCTCTAAATCCACCAATGACTTGTATTCCTAAAAACAATGATGTGCAATCCACTTTGCAGCAGAAGGTCAAACTTTCCTGAACTAACCAAATCCAGTTTCCCAAGACCCTGCGATTTGCTTAAATCTGGGACAGGACCTTAATCAATGAACAATGTCTCATGCACAAAGACTTTAAAGATATGCATTACCCCCAAACTAGTAGGATTACAAGTCAGGGTTGGCATGCCCATACTCCCAATTCTGTCAAAGATCTTACCATCCTATTCGGTAAGACTACAGATTTATACAACTTGGTTTTAAACAATTTGACAGCTCTTGAGGTAGACTTCGCATTTCAATCATTCTCGATACATTGAGTAAAATGAGACTATGACTATATTTGATGACATCTAACGGTTGAGTATCGCCAAAATCCTCAAACTCTAAAAATTTAAAAGATTGAAAATGTTTTCAGCAATGGGCCTCTTTGAATTCTGAGTTTTGAAGGCTAAGAAAGGCAATTTCCACAAGTTCTGGGGATGGTGACATCCAATTGGTCAAACTCTCAAAATACTTAAACATAAAGCTCTCTTCAAAACTTAAGTAATATAGCCTCCAGCACTGAAAAGATGAAGCTCAGTTGCACTAATCTTGTTGCCGCTTTGAAAAAACTCATTGCATATAAATTTTAAATCATCGAATTGTTTTAGGTTGTATTACCTCTTTGTTTTACAACCATTAACCTCTCCAAGAAGGAATGCTCTAGCCCGTAAATCCTGATACACTTAATGATTTTGCCCAAAGCATCCTCATCCATATTGGAGTAGATGGTGCCCGTTCAAACTTTAATTTGAAAATTTCATCCATTCTGCCAAGGCTAGTTTTCCTTGCTTCTTCCACTTCACGAGTTCAAGAACCTTAATTTACATCTTACTCTTGACTTCATACAAAGGCTCTAAAATATCAATCGTCCATCATTCTCCATCAAGTAACTCAAGATAAGGTAGCGTCTTCTAGCCCAATATTAGTCGTGATTAATATTCACATAAACTGTGCAAAAAATGACTGACTCCCACCGCCATACGCCCTCCCCCCCCAACACACACACACACAAAATACTTATGTCCTCGAGTTACAAATTGCCCCCATAGTAGGAGTTTCTGGAATTACTTTGTCCTTTGCAAAATTGATAACTCGATCTGAAGATATAATCTACTATTAGGCGTTTGTTGTCCGGACCAACAAATCATTTTTTAAAAAGGAAGGATGCAAGATCATGCACTAAATCGTGCCTTTTGCAATAACTAACCTCATCGATTACATCAACTTCTTCTTTCTCTTGTAAGAATAAAATGTGACGTAAAACATCAAAAGTTTCACCAATTTCCGGCGTGCACCTCAAGTTGCTCAATGTCGATTCATGGAGGAAGTTTTAAGCTATCCAAAGTGCAATCAACACACGCTTCTCCAAATTGCTATCTTTAGGGAATATGGCACAGTAAGAGAAACACTGCTTTACAGATGGTAAATGGTTGTAGCTCAACAATCACGACAACAAAATTGGGTTACCATCATTTTGTGGCAAATCCCATAGTTCACTTGTCACTATCGAGTATCGATTCCCATTCAGATGGATGCCTTTTTGAGTACAATAAACCTCTCATTGCTTTTATTGCCAAAGGAACTCCCTTACACTTCTTGACAGTCCTTTTCCCAACATCCTCAAATTCAGAAATGTATAGCAATGTCGCAATAGTCAAACTTTATGCTTCAATAAAGCCGAATCATGTTCTTCAGATAATTCTTCCAACTTGTATTGATAGACGGCTCGTGCTTTCATCACTGCTATGAATTACCCTTCCTGAAGTATCGCAAAGTCTATGCAATTCAGCTTTCAAAGAATCCTATAACTCCTGAGTCTTGTTCTATAAATCATCAAGCACGAGTAAAAAATTCATTCTTTTTTGACTTCAACCAATTTTTTTAAAAAAATTGCACCCATGTTGGACGAATTAAATCGACATAATGTAAGTGATTCGAGCATGTCAAATTGTCAAATCCAAACATTTTTCTTCACAAAATGTCCATCAACTTCCTCATCTTCCTATAGACATCAATCTAAAACTGTCTTGCCAAGACCTAAAAACAGCATAAAGATTCTAAGGCATTTTAATATTCCCATATCATGACTCTATGTCTCTATCAAAGTAATTTTGCTAGAAACATATACTGATAACAGAAATATAATGGCAATACAGGAACAACATTGTAACATGCACTAAGAACCAATGGAGATAGTCAAAATAAGACCTCAGCGGTTTGAATTTACTAGAATACACTATGACAACAACGTCATCTCATTCCGAAACCATACAACAAAAATGGCTTAATATTATCTGTAAGGAAAGTCCCTGTCAATATCCAATCGTTCACTCGTCAAACATCTCTTATCTTTGTCAAATTTCATTTCCATCTATTACTACCTAGAATGTTTATGAATTAAAATACATGTTTGGGAGTGAAGTTTGACATAAAATGTTTCATAAAAGATTACACTAAAGTTTATAACTCCTTATATTACCGACTACTAAATGAACCGTAGATGAAAAGAGACATGTTACCTACAATTGCTAGGATGACAAATGATGGTTACATCACCTTCAATGTCAGTTGTGTTGCAAAGCTTTAGCAGTAACTACTCCTCATAAGCCTTCCTACCAACTAATCCAGAAACACGGGCGACAGCATGTTTTCGACCTTATTCCCATTCCATTCCGACGCTTGAACCAAATGTCCCCTAGGGATCATTCTGAAAATTGGGTTCTTCGCTTATCTGCATAGCTACATATTTCTGAAAACTGTCAAGTTGGGTTCTTAAAGTGGACAGGGTAACAAAATTACAGAAATTAACGATATGTAATACTAGCCTTTAATGAATTGAAGCTCAACCCATAGCTCATACTGATACTAGTACACAAGTATTCGAGCATTCAAATCACAAAATGTAAAATTTCTTAATTAGAGTCAGAGATGTTCCAAATTTTGAGGGTTTTTGTTGGCATTATAGTATAGTTTTGTCCCCATGTCGCTACTTAATTTTGATCTGAATTTCAAAAAAAATTTGCATTAATAAGCTGAGAAATGTGTGCTAGAATCATAAAAAAAGCACACAACATAATCGGAGCACTGAACATGAAAATTGAATGTGGAAATGAATTAACAAACAATAGATAATAACATTTGTAATGAAGACTTGGAAGAGGGAAATCCACGAGTGAATTGATTTGAATGTAGAGTTGCATTTGGCTTGACATGAGCATTACGCAAGAAGAAGATGTTTATACCGAGGCAAGGAGCCAAGGAAGTACCAAAAGAAGAAATGTGCGGGGAAGCCAGGAGGACCAAATCACTTCTCGTCAAGTAAGGAGGTGTTTGGCAATTGGCGGGTGGTTATTAATTGTTACCTCTATTTGTTGGTTGGTTTGATTGATTTTTTAGTGGTTTATTTGACCGATTGTGTAATTATTGATTGTTAAAAAGTGTTTGGTAAAAGTGATGTTTCTAGCTTTTCAGTCACTGCAAAAGCCATTGATCAAACACTTCTTTTTGGTTGTTTGACGAGAAATAAAAGACAAAAACCAATAAAAAGCCACCCAAAAGTCATTTGTCAAACAACCCCAAAGTTTTTCAACTAGAAGCACAAAATTTAAGTCACCACTCTTGAAAAATTAGTATTTTTTACATATCAATTTAAGTCACTATTTTCTGAAAAGTTGTTGTATTTAGATAGTTGTCAAACGTGATAATTATTGAAGTTACTGAAAACTCCTTATCATTTGAGCCATCTTATTTGTATTGTCAAACATATTTCATTGTAAACGACAAAAGGAGGGTTAAAAAAGCTTGTCTCGTTTAGAGCCAAAATCGTACCCCTCTAACGTTTATATTAACTTACTCCGATAATTGAGTGTTTTACTGATAATGGTTTTGACGCATCTAATGGTGAAAACAATGTTTCTAGTTTTGGAACCGGTGGTTTGGGCAGTATAAGTGAGGGGTTTGGAAAAAGCAGTTAATGGCGGGAGCAAAAGGGCATATATGGAAAAGTATATTTTATTTAGTTAAAACACGGTAAATAAAGCTAGATGCTTAACACATGATGATACACCTAAGTTAGTTGTAAGTATGGATATGATATCTTGCATATAAAATTGTCGATATTTAATATTCGTTATCAACAATTTCAGATATCCAATATCCAAAGTTTTTCGAATTAGGCTGGATATTAGAATTCTAAAAAATTTGTCATTTTTCTTATATAGAGAACAATTGCTACTTCTTCCAAAATAGGTAACAAAAAACTTGAAAAGGTATATTTTAAGGCTTGTTCTATCGTTCTTTTTGTTTCTAATTTCCAGTTTTTTAAAAACTAAAAACCAAAATATGAAAATTAGAAAAAGTGGTCTCCAGTTTTTTGTTATCAGTTTTCAACACAAACATGAGTTCTATCCGTATGACTAATTTTGAAGTTCTTTTGCTACTTATATCGTATGATTCTAAAATCATAAAATAAAAAACAAGAAACTGACCATGATAGCGGACGGGCCCTTACTTTTCACTTTTCGGATATTGGATTAGTTACCTAAGCCCAATATATACCATTTGTTCACATACCGAATAATTTTTGTCGAATTGCAAAAATAAATTTACAAATTCGTACCCAAAATCCAAATTATCGAAACAGATCCACAAAATCAGGTATCCGAAAAATCTAACCGGATCCAAATAGAAGTATTCAATTTACAAGTCCCTCAAAATAAGATGAAGAAATGAACCTAGTAAACCCTAGCACTCTGCTGATGGTTGGGTGAACAATTGGACAAAGATTCACAATAAATTGACAATCACTGCAAGAACAGAATAATAGGTGACAAGAGACTGAGAATCATACTTCGCTTATGACTTGATCAGTTAATATTTTCAAATCAAGAAATAGGACAATGTGGTTCTATGGTGTAGTGGTTAGCACTCTGGACTTTGAATCCAGCGACCTGGGTTCGACTCCCGGTAGGACCTTTTTATTTTTACACAAACTTATTACACTTGTATAAAAATACATACATTACAGAACTAACAAATTTTCACAATATTCTCAACATAATCTACACCAATGAAGCCTAAGTGTTTTATCTTTTCTGTTCTTTTTTCCAACCAGAAAACTCCCATGTCTTGAAATGGGCATGTATCCTCATGTTTTCGGGTTCTTTTTTACCGCTAGTAGCGGTCCGCTACCAACAACACAACTTCTTTGCAGGAGCATTATACAACAAACAATGCTCGGCCACAGCTGATAGCTTGGTTCTTTTCCTCACTTCAATCCTTACGATGATCCTGTGGAGGCGTTATTTCTCTCTTACAAGCACCTAATATGTCGAAGCCTAGACCAATATTCAGCAAATTCAAGCCAATCATCCCAAATAAAGCAAGTGGGAGCTCTACACCCTTGTCAAATTTAGAGGCATCTTTTACAAGTTTGATCAATATCAATGCGTGGGGTAGTAACCGAGCAAAGAAAAAGGTAAGCCAATTAAGAACCCATTCTGCCTTCACGATTGTACTCTCTGCACTACGAATCCCAGCCATCCTTCTTACCTTCCTTACGTGTAGAAACACCGAATGCAACTGTTACAACGGTTGAATTAGAAACTACATTGGGTTTTTCCCTTAGAAAATATGTTATAATGAAAAATCATTTCCTATTGAAAATGTTTTTAAGTGGCTTCCAGTCTTTATTGCCTTGTTTTCCGTTTAATTGAACAAAGCCCTAGTCTTGAAAAATCTATATGGTAGACATATTTTTATTTGAAAATCTATCCTATTTGACCCATTTCACAACTATAACATTATGCTAAATTTCTGCCAAGTATTTATATTGCACAGTTAACATGACTAAAATACTCCGGTGTCTTCGGAAGAGAGGATTCATCATTGACAAGAAACATAGCAAGAAGAACAGAAAAAAGTATACCTCACAAATAAGGGTAAGAATGAGGTAGTTGATGGTGACATTACGGTATAGAGCAAGAGTGAAGCAAACAAGCAGGATGAGGTGATGTGCTAAGATAGACGGGAACCAGCCGCTGTATAATCCGTACTTCAGCATATCCCACTGATCATATGCAAAATAACCACAAGAGAAACATAAGGCTGTATATGCCCATGCCCAAGTATTTCGAACCAGCTGCTCGTGTTCAAACATTTGAGGGAAACCCTTTGCATTCCATTGGTTAAGCAATATAAACACAGCTGTAGTAGATGAAAGCGCGTATATTAGACACAAAGCAAGGAGAAGAGCGAATATCTTGAGTGCCGATTATTACAAGAGAAAAAAGAATGTGAAAGTAACGAAAAATAGGTCATTCTTACATTAAATTGAAACTACTTGGACACCCACCCTTATGCCAGTGTTATCCTAGAAAGATTGATAAAGAACATACAAGGAATGATCTTGTATTACGAGCTCAGAACCAAACCAACACATAACAAAAGCAATTTCAACACAACGTTTAGGGCGGTCTTAAACACAATGGAGCCGAGAGCTTAATAATAAATCAAAGAAACTCGGTAGCAACTTGTAAGATTTGATAGAAGAAACGCAAATGGGCCTAGGCTGCCCAGTGCCCACAAATGAGTAATAGTAGACTAGTACTAGTAGTAGCTCCTCAAATGGTCAATTTTCTCTCATCTTCTCCAATATGGAATGACTCATAATTTCATATGTGCACAGAACACAGTCCAACACGAATACTTACCGAACGGGAAATTCCTAATTCATAACTGATACAAACGTTTCATCGTTATAACAGTTGGTATGTGGTGTATATTCGACAAGTATCGTTATATATTGAGTCATGAAAATTGTAACTAGAATTACAGATATCATATAATTAGAAAACCGGGGTATACTTTAGAACAAAATTCATATACTTTTGAACATGTGTACTTTTATGTCATGAACAAAATTCTTAACAGTTGTAAACTAGGCATGGTTCGGGCTCTTAACCAAACTACAAAGATGCAAACCAAAACAATTTTTTCCCTTTCCTGCTCATGAAACATAACAATTTGAAATTCATCAAGATTATTAACTAATGATCAGTTCCTAATCAAATGTCCCATGAAAATCAGGGCATCAATATCAATGCAATCTCTGTTTTGGACATGTCACATGGCTCATTAAGCGCATATAAAGAAAATTAAGGAACCAAAATTCAATGACAACAAATATTAGAGAAATACCCAAATCAAAATCACCAAAATCAGGCACTAAAAAAGAATGAAAGAGTTCAACTTTCTTGAGCACAGGGTACTGCTATACCAAGGTACATTTAAGTGTTTTAGAAAGTACACAAGTGATTTTAAAAAAAACTGTCTTTGACCAGTAGTGTTCCGCGTTGCGCAAAATAATTAATAAAACAAAGAGAGGGAAATAGGGGGAGTTAGAAGAAGTACCAGAAGCAGAAGCAAGAGAAGAGTGGAGAAGAGAGACAGAGGTGTTGACAAAGAGGGGTTCTCTAGAGACCCAAAAACGAAGGACCCAGTTAGCAAATTGGAAGAATAAGCAACTAAGTATTACAGGGATAAGCTCCTTTTTGTTGTTGAAAACTATTTGAAACCCCACCGACACTCCCCACATACACAAAGTTGCCATAAAAAATGTGGCTGCTTTGCTTCTCTTTTGCTGCTTCTTATTGTTACTTCCTCTCACCATATCTATTTCTCTATTCTCGACTAGTTACTAGTTCAGCAACGAATTTGTAGTAAGTTGTAATACTAAAAGTTCTTGGTTTTGGGTGGCAAATATTTTATCTGTATTTGAGAGAGAGGAAGATATGGTTAGGATTTAGGAGGAGGAGAAGGAGAAAGGGTGAGTTGCTTTTCCTTTGCGTGAGGAAATGAAGCATGCTTAAGTGGCAATTTTAGAATCCAAATGGAGGAGAATTGAGAAATATACCAAGTTCATGGAGGAGTATATCATTGATAGAACTCATAGAAGTATAAATTTTTGTTTGCCGAGTTGATAGACGACATATCACATATGATTAATAGATAAGTGCGACATTAAGAGTCTGGCTTCCTTATTCGAGTTGGGTGAACTTGTGCGGAGTTTCGGCTCGATAAGGCAAAGTCTTCTTACCTACCAAAAAGAGAGATAATATTTTTGCCTATATATAATTTTAATGGTGTATTTAACATAGATAAACAGTGTGGCCCATTTTCTTTTAAGAAGGCTAAGTAGATTGATTTGAGCGAATGGAATGAGTTGACTATAGAAGGGTCAAATAGAGAATTAGGTATAACTTAGATATTTTAACTCATTTTAAAGGATTGATTGGTCAATTTTTTTTGATGTTAGAGCTTGATAAACAAGGTGTGTGGCTAAACACAACCCGTATTTACTAGCTTACAGCCCGTATATGTATGAATACGTGGTAGAAATGTCTATATTACCCCCATCTCCCTTTATTCACTTTATACTTTTTCTAAAAAAATCAATTTTTCTTAAAAAAATTGGTTTTCACGGAACCGAATAGGTTTCCGATTTCCACCATGGCGGAAACCAAATCTCTACCCGGTTCCGTGAAAAACTGATATTTCACGGAACCGGATAGGTTTCCGATTTCCACCATGGCGGAAACCAAATCTCTACCCGGTTCCGTGAAAAACTGATATTTCAACGGAACCGGATAGGTTTTCAGTTTCCACCATGACAGAAGCCAAATCTCTACCCGGTTCCATGAAATATCATTTTTTACAAAATTATAAATTTCAAATTTTTCAAAAATTGGCCATGTGCACGGAACCGGATAGGTTTCCAGTTTCCACCATGTCGGAAACCAAATCTCTATCCGGTTCCATGACAACCAGAATTTAAAAAAAATTTGGAAAACACGGAACCGGATAAGGATTTGGTATCCGTGTTTTTCCATATTTTACGTCAAATTCATCCTTTTTAGTCAAATTCCACCTATTTTTGGCAATATTTTTTCAAAAAAATTACAAATTAAACTTAGATTAACCCATCTCCTTGTTTTTCAACATTTTTTAAAAAAATAATGAAGGGTAAATGAGACATTTCAAACAAAAATACAGGCTATTAGATAGTAAATACGGACTATGAATAATAACACTGTAAACAAAGGATTGTAAGAATTGTTTATACTCGAACTTTAAAGTTAAAAAAGTTGTTGAAGGTTGTACAACTTATCATCATTTATTAGTGAACAATTCATACAAATAGATGTAAAATCAATTAGTCAAACTATTTAATACATTTAGCTACCATCTACTATCAGCTAAAGAAGCCAACCATTAATTATCAATTATCTTCTGATTGAAAAACATAGCCTATAATCATTCTTAAAAAGGAAAATTTGCAAGAAATAACTTTTTTAATTTTTTTTGGCATTTCACAACCATAACCAACTTCTTTTTGTGTGATCAGACCACAACGAATTTTCCGACGTTGATTCTCGTTCCCCGATGTTGATCAAGCCATTTTATTTGTTCAATCCTCACACTTAAAGGTGGTCAATGCCTTGGCAAAATTTTGTGATTACTATTTGACGTCAAAAAATAACTTTGCATGTTTGATCTCGCATAAATTTTTTGGTTAAAGTTGCAAAATGCCAAAAAGATTATTAAAAGGTTGTATGTTTCTCACAAAGGGTTTGTAAAATGGTGTTTCTTGCAAATTTTCCTCTAAGTAATAGTATTTTGATTACAAAAGGTGTTGTAGTATATAAAACGTGAAAACTTGGTTGAGACCGTCTCAGTCAAGTATTATTGGAATGGCCCAGCAGACTGATAACAAAGTAAAAGAAGCAGGGTCAATCCCCACTATTTTAAAGATTTATGTTCAACATTCAATGGCAGTAGATCTCAGGTTTTAAGGTAAATGATGTGTCTTTATATTAACAGCTTTTAGGGGTATATAGGTTGCATTTTAGAACATTTAGGTCTAGTTTAGTTCCATTATCTCGTTAAATTGCTCGAGTAGTACATTTTTATGCCTATTGGATGTTGGCGGTCTTTACTCTTTATTGGTGAAAGTTGCCTCAGTTGGTGGAGTGAGAAGGCATGCCTGCACAAGATAACACATAAACTAACATCATGGGATAAATGAATCAAAATGTCAGGTGCTTCTGCTTTTGAACGGTGCAGGCGCTCCACTTGATTCTAGAGCGCAACCTTGTTTTTTTTGTCTAATTTAATTGAAGATTGTTTATTAACCCTTTAAAAGGACGGACCCCAAAACTTTGGAGGGGGCTTTTGAGAGGGCTAGCCTCCATTAGTTAATTCAAGCTTTGCTTACGGTATTAGAGAGAGAGACTCTCATCTTCTAGAGAGAAAGTGAGAGAAACTTGTTGAAAAACTTGAATTTGAAGAATCTAAGAAGAAAACTTAAAGATTTGGAGATTCCTTTCTATATCAATGAGAATTTCTTACTCTCTCAAATTTTGTTGCTTGCTTTACTTAATTTTATATCAATTTCACTTTATTTACTTGTCTATTATAGATTAATGTTTGATTTCATGATTTAGTTGTTAATATTTATATTTTATTTTATATGATTTGTGAGTATTTCTTACTTTGGAAAAGGTTGAAGCCATTTATGAGTTCATAAACCTTCAAATTGAACATTGAGTTTTGGCTTAGAATAATTTTGGTTGATTGATTTGAGAAATGTGTGTGTTTTGGGCCATCATAGAAGCATAAGCTATTAGATACCCTTAATGAAGGATTGAAAGATGAAGTTGGCGGGTTGCTTCAGATCAATTATTAGGCTTGAAGGAACATGAAAATAGGGACTACCTGGCCCAGAAAACTTAGCTTGCTTGCTTGTTCTTAGTTTATCATATTTATAGAAATGTTTGGTTGAATGACTTAGCCATAAAAATAGGTATTTAGTAGAAGATTAGGTCAATGTAGCTAGCTCACAACAGTGGTTAGAGTACCGTTGGATGAGCCATTTTCCCCAATTGATCCCCATTGTCAGTTTTTCATTTTGATTGGTTGGTTTATGAATGATTTGATTGGTAGAGACTTTTTCTTAAGGTCATTTTATCATTGTTCATTTTTATCATTTTGATCCATAGATTTTACCCAAAAAAGACTCGACCTATATTGTCATAAGTCAATATTTTTCGGTTTTCCCCTTAATTTATGTGGATATAACTCTTGCTTGCCCTTTCTACCCAGTTAGTGAAACTCCATTAGGTTTTTATTTTTGGTAGGCTCGACGACGGTTATCAGTTACCATTTAAAAGCAGCGGATGGAACTAAAAGCGAGGAGCTTGAACTTGCAAGAATACCATGCTAATTGGGACATGTTGCAACAATTAGCTCGAAAGGAGAATCGCTAACCATTTGAGGAGACGAAATTTCACTACTTAACGACATATTATGAGAATTAAGGTAAGAATTGAAGGAAATTTGTATTAGCTTTATCGATGTAATATTTAGAGCCGCTAAATGTGTAGTAGTTGCTAGTTATCATAATTAAGCTTTAATGTTGTTGTGAGGTGATGTTTAAGTTTGTAGTGATTTTTTGTCGATGTTTTAAGTTGTTTGTTCAGCTTAAGTCCAACTAATAAGTTGTAGTGTCTTCTTTATGTGGTGGTAAATGTTGTAATGACTAGATTGAAATAATGACTTGTGGTATCGGTGTGCTATCTTATTTTATTGTGTTGTTCATCTCAATCATTAAAACGGGAATGACAATACACTGAATGACCATTCAACTATTTTCGAAAGCCACTTTTAACTATTGAAATGACAATACACTAAACGCAAGAACTTTTAAAAGAAAGTGACAACATAATGGCGCCTTTAATAATGAGATTCCGTATAAAATGTGTCATTTGGCGTTGCTAGCTATTATTGCATTATTGAAGTAATTGTACTCACCTCATCATCTTATAGAATAGATTATATTATCCATTATAGATACACCCAAAAGAGAAACCACGTCCAAGGATAATATTCAAATCAATCTTCTCTTCTTACATGCTTAATAAATTAAATCACGCCTTCAATAATGAGATTATGTTTCATTATTCATGCATATATATTAACAATATTTCATATAATCGTATGTCAGTATGTGCTCCACTAAATCTGGAGTTTGACTATTACAAGCCGCCACGTCCAAACGAAACCATTCAGGCTTCGTTGACAACGTAGAACTTAACTTTTTTGCTTTATATGAAGTATTAAACACGGCCAGCATTGGACATCAAGAGGTTCTATGGTGTAGTGGTTAGCACTCTGGACTTTGAATCCAGCGACCTGGGTTCGACTCCCGGTAGGACCTTTTTTTTTCCTTAACCTTACTTACGACACTAATGACCTTTATTTTTCCTTGAAACTTCTAAAGTACGACACTAATCATTTACCAATTCTACAATTTACTTTTGAAATATCCACTTTAATAACAAAACTAAATAAAAATGTTTTTCAATACTTCCTCCGTTTTTATTTAAATGTGACACTTTTAAATTTACGGACTCCTAGGCAATTTTTGGGAAGGAAAGAGATAGAGAGAAAAAAATAAGGGGACCCATGTGAGAGGAGAGAGATAGAGAGAGTTTATTGACCAAAAAAGAAAGTGTCACATTTAATTTAAAACTTCCTAAACTAGAAAGTGTCACATTTAAAAAAAAAACGGAGGAAGTATCTATTTTTAAAGTATCAAATACAATAACAAAACCAATCACACACAAAATATTTACCTTTTACCAAGTAGTACTTGGTCTAGTGAAAAGGAGAGTACCCTTCCAACCTTAAGGTTGGTGGTTCAACCCCCACTAGGGACACTTTGAGGGTGGGGATTTCCCTTACCCTTCCCCTCTACTCTCAAGTGCCTGGCCCAATAGGACCCGAGCGGGGTCTGGGCCACTTCTTCTTACCAAAAGAAGAATGTTTACCTCTCACAATTCCGTATAATAACACATAGTCACGCCCGAAACAACAAATTTAATAAAAATATAAACATTAAAATTGAGGAAATATAACAACCAAATCTACTTAGGGCATGGCCCTAGCACGAAAACTAGATATTGTTACTAATTCTCTGAAAGATGAGAATTAATACTTCCTCCATTTCCAAACAAATTTAACAATTTGACTTTTACACTATTCTTATAGTATTAACTTTGACCATATTATTTACCTATATACATTTCAAAAAAATTGATTCTCAATATGCATTTCCAAAAAAAAAACTTTTGATAATTTTTTCAAGGTATCATTACAGATATTGATGGTCAAAACTATGCATACGTGAGAGTCAAACTATGGCACTGATAGTGCGATATTTTTATTTTCAATTACCTTTTCTCATCTTTTTGAGACAACTATATGTATGAGTGAATAAGTAAAGTCGAGGCATGCTTATGCATATCATACTCCATCTAATCCCTTTAATATACACAACCGTGCGAATAAGTAAAGTCGAGGCATGCTTATGCACATCATACTCCATTTGTTCCCTTTAATGTACACAACTGTACTTGTGGCAATATTCACTATTACCATCTATTGTGACTTATATAAAAGTAAAAACATATTCAAGTAATACTTGTTATACTCTTCTCAAAACATTATTTTACAAAAAGTTTTTTAAATTTAATTGTTCGTAACTAAAGGAATTATTGGTCAATTTTTGACACCATCACACGTGAAAGTCATAAAAGTGTAGATTTAAAAGGAATTGAGGTGATAAACAGTTGGTCTTGCATGCAGAATAATATATTGCGTAAAATCGTACTAAGTAGACTGCCAACTCAACAAGTCTCGTGTATGATTAAAACAAAAAAATTAAAATCAAAGTGACTCCTAACTAAAGTTAAAGTTAGCCCTTTCTCAACAAAAAAAAATTACCACAACGTTACAAGAGATTGACTTGTTTTCACTTGTGATGAGCTCTCATCACAGCATGGACAAGGAGTTGACACAAACGATATTGAAGGCATTTGACAAATAATTTTTGGGTATTTTCTTCATTGAATTTTAGCTTTTGGTTTTGTTTGTGGTCAAACAGCTAAAATAAGTGTTAGAAAACTGGTTTTTGCAGTGGATGAAAAATAGAATTTTAAGTCAAAAGCCAGAAACTGCTTTTACTTTTTTTTGTTGGCTTTTAGCTTTTACCACTTTGTACTAAAAAACCAGTAATAACAACCACTTTTGCCAAAAGCTTTTTTAAAGAGAAGGTATTGTGTCAGACGCGTCTGATAGTAAACAATGCGTCAGACCACTTCATGTAATTTTAGTTGGCATATTATTTGTTTCAGTTGACACATTATCACTTTCAGTTGACATATTATTTGTTTCAGTTGACAATTTGTTTTATATTTTTTCAGTTGGATGTATTTTGATTTTAGTTGGACCTCTTGTTCGTGTAGTTGATCCTTCTATTCTTTCAGTTGCATGTGTTTTAAGTTCAGTTGAACCTTCTATTCATTCAGTTGGAACCAACTGAAAGAATAAAGTAACCAACTGAAAGAATAAAAGTGACCAACTGAAAGAATAAAGTGACTAACTGAAAGGATAAACCAACCAACTGAAAGAATAAAGTAACCAACTGAAAGAATAAAGTGACCAACTGAAAGGATTAACCAACCAACTAACTGAAAGAATAGACCAATGAACCGAAACAATAAATTAATGAACTGAAACAGTAAGAAACTGACCTTGTACAAGTTTAGATCAACAAACACTCCGCATTCAACCTCCTCTCCGTCGTTCGGTGGCGATTCGGTGGCTAGGGTGGCAGGGGAGGGGGATTCAGTGGTGGTAGGGTGGCTGCGTTTTGGAGTGGTGTCTTTTGAAGCATCTGCTGTCGTGGCCGGAGCTTGATAACCGGTGGCCTGGGTTCGCAAGGTGGCTAGGTAGAGGGAGAGGATGTGACTGGGCGGTGGTGTCGGCGGAGAGGAAGGAGGAAGGAGCGGCGTCGGTGGAGGGACTCCGTCTGACTGTCAGACGGTCTGACCCAATATTTTCACTTTTTTAAAACTAATAATTTTACAGCCGATCAAACAAGTCAGTAAAAGCAGTCAATAAACCAGTCATCATATACAACCACCAACCACCAACCAATTGTCAAACACCCCATTAACCTCTTGTATGTATATTAATTATTATACACACAATCGTGTATTTTAGACTCGTACAATTTACCCTTTTTCTTTTAGACTATATTAACATAGATTTATCTCAATTAATTTCACTTTGTTTACCTCAATTAATTTCATTTCTCTAACTCAAATCACCTTCAAACAATCCAAACAACGACGCATTATTTATGTCAATGGTTGCAATAATGGACCATCAATAGTGATGACTTTGATAATTAAGCATGTAAGAACTAAGAAGAGAAGATTAAAGATGAGGAAAGATATCTAGAGAATCCAAAATCCAAGTTGGCAAAAGATAAGTAAGATTTTTAAGCCCCATCAATGGGCAATGTGGGTTTGATAGATACCCACACTCTCTTTCAAAGCTAGTCATGTGGAGTAAACATATGCCACGAGTGATACACATTATTCCACATGGCATTCCATAGTAGGCCTACTGAGATCGCGCACAACATCAGCCTCTTATCCAACACAACATACTTCCTTCTTTCTCTCAAATTCGTTACTCTAATTTTCCTACCAATTTTTTTCCCCTCATTTTTTTGAGGGTCGTTTTTTTTTACATAGCTCAAAAAATCCGCCATGAATGCTGTTGCTACTGCTTCTGCACTTTCTCTTCCTATCTCTCTTAGCCGTCCTTCTAAATTTAATCCCAAAAAGGTATGTCACTATAATTTTTATATATTGGGTTTGTTTCAAGGGTTATGATATATGTAGCGCTACGTACAAACTACATTCACTAGAATGATATTAAGTTGAGAAATTATACCAAACACGTCTATTAGTATTATTAAGGAAAAATTATCGGAAACCATTACATTTTTTTTTAGAAAACCACCTAAATAAACATTTTATTATAAAAAATCACATAATAAATCACTTTTTCTTTCAAAATACCACTACTTGGGACCAAATTAATAACTTTGTTAGGCTCGTAACCACTTATAGACATATTAGTAACTCTAGAAGAGTCACTTAGGGTTGAATACAAATGGAGGGAACTGATTACAAGGTTAAATGAGTTACTTATTTGGTCTCAAATGGTGGTGTTTTGAAAGAAAAAATGCTTTATTAGGTGGTTTTTTATAATAAAATGTTTATTTGGTGGTTTTCTAAAAAAAATTGTCTTTATTAGCTGGTTTTTTATAATAAAATGTTTATTACGTGGTTTTCTAAAAAAAAAAGTGTTTTTATTAGGTGGTTCTTGACAATTTTTCCTATTATTAATGCTTACTTATTACTTTATTAGTACTTCCTCGGCTTTTAATATGTGACAGTTTGACCAAAGGTTTTGGTCCTATCACAACTAAAATGACGGAGGAAGTATATAATTCTACTTGTTTCAAGTATTATTGATGTGATTAAGGAGTTTGATCATATTGATTTATCCACTTGTTGCCTTGTTGGATACTTTTATTGAGACACTCAATGTCTTAAATTATGATATGCAACCTACATACTTGCTGGAAAATTTTATGGGTATATGAGTTTTGGATTATATTAGTAATTTTTGTGTTCGAAACTTGTTTCGAGTTCTATTAGTGTATCGAACTCATGTATCTTGAATCTAGATAGGTTGAGTACTTTATTGTTACTTCTAGGACACTCACCCAAGTTCCCAAGAAGCTCACCCAGGAGTGATTTGAATGTGGTTATATGGGTTCTGTGAATAATTAGTGAGGGAGCAAAGTTGGTTATATACCCTTTTATATATATGAAGATAGGTGCTTCTATCTAGATTGATCTTAGTTTAATTTAGCAATTATGATCAAAAATCGATGTTGCTCGAATTTGGCAATGAATATTGGGTATTTAGATTAAAGTATTTTAGATTATACTCCCTCCGTCCCATAATATAGTGCTTGGTTTTTTGGGGAAGTAACTTTTTTGTTGCCTTCCTGAAGTATCCATGAGTCATGTTGTAGTTGATTGTCCTAAGGTTGTACCGTTGGACATGGAGAGTTTAGATGATAATTTGACTATAATTTTCGAGCCACATATTTGGCAATGGACGAGCGGTTGGAGTTATTATAGTCCCACATGGCTTGTTGCTGGACCTTTGTCTTTTCTTATAACTTCATGTGTTTTTGCTTCAAAAAAGTACGAAAGCTAAGCCCTAATATAGGTAGTTTCATGAACATTCACTCCCTTAGTATCCTCCTATGCTTGTGGGCTATGTTTGGAGACTAAGGGGTATACCAAGTAATCACCACATGCGCGCAGGCAACGCTTGACTCGTTCGTGGGTGGGTTTGTGTTGAAATCGAAAAAAACTCCTACATAGAAGTCAAAAGGGAGTGTGTTGTAGACTTGTAGTAGGCAAATTTAACTTTAGGGACTAGGGTAGTGTTTTATTCACGTCACAACTATCAGATAAGTTTATTCTAATTGTCACCGGTTTTTGTTCCTACGCGAGCTTCCGTGAGAGAGTTATGAACGATGGACTGAGACGATGTCGTCTCTTTGATATGCTACCTTCTGAGTTTTAAAGTCTTCTTATTCAAGTTATTGATCAGTGATCCATTAGAGTTGGAATAATAACCCTATAGTTTGATGGACTTAAAACTAAGATTGGGTAGTTTGGAGTTTGGATCTCCTTAAACTTAATGAAGAAAGGGATCCATTCTAGTATTTATTATTGTTTGAAACATGTTCCACTAAATAGAATAATCGATACTCATTCAAACCGCGGGAATAAAAGAATTGAAATTGTGAAATTGTTCTTTTTGCTATTTGCTAAATGGCTGGGAAAATACATCCAGGTAAAAGGCAGTTTTGGAGTATTTGCTGTTTTTCGAGAGGATGGAGAATCCATAGAAAAAAAGAGTACATGGGGGACACTTTTTAATGTGGAGGATCCAAGAGCTAAAGCCCCGTTATACAAAGGAAAAACATTGGATGTTAATCAAGCCTTGGAAGTGGCAAGATATGATATCCAGTACTTGGATTGGAGAGCTCGGCAAGATGTTCTTGCAATAATGCTCCTTCACGAAAAGGTCAGTAACTACTACATCTCTGGTTATTGTACAAGATGATACTCCTATAAAGAAAATGCTTGTAGAAACGGAAGCTAACATGACAAAAACATGGAATCATCCCGATCACTTTGTGTAAATATCCTATATTCTATAGTTTTTGATACATTTTGAGAATGGCCTAATATCCACACGAGACCATAATCCGAACATGACCCGATTATCGGAGTTGCTAGCTCTATGCCATCTTAGCTATTTACCCAGACAAGAATTAAAAGAATGATTATTCAGTAACATATATCAGCCATAAAAGGAATTTCAGGAAAACCTAAAAACCTGAACATGACTGTTTACCCGAATTGCTAGCTCTATACCATTTTGGCTATTGAAATGTTTAAAATAAAGATTAATCAGTAACTTAAATGAGACGTACGAGGAATTTGCCAATTCTCTTCTACATTATATTGTTCTCCTTCCACAATCCGCACCATAACATTTTGTATCTTAAATTCCATGTCACTCTATGGACTTCTCATCATGACATTCATGAAGATTATGTATACCACAATGCTTAATTATCCCCATGGCATCGTGATTTTGCACTGAACAAGTGATGGCTACTTAATGATTATTAAGAATCAATGGAAAGTTCCCTGAGCTATTACAGTTGATTTAGCCCAGTACAAGCAAAAGCTAAAAATTCCCACTTGGTGATCTGGAACTTCTATTATTGCAAATTGGGATGTGCCATTTATTTGTGCTTTTCTCTATTTCCCTATAATTGTCCACAACGAGGTCACAAATATGAGAGATTGAAAAAATGAGTTCATCCATGTCCTTGGCAACATTTCTAACTTATCAATCTATTTGATTTTAGGTTGTGGAGGTACTAAACCCTCTTGCTCGTGAGTACACTTCTGTTGGCACATTAAGGAAGGAGCTAGCAGGTTTGCAAGATGAGCTTGAACAGGCTCATAAAAAGGTAGAGCTCGTCGTTTATGAAACTAGGCTCTTGAATCTGTTTTAGCAATTTGTGCTATTTTCTGAAAGCTGACTAAATAATTTAAAATAATTTTGTAAGTGATTTACGTATTATTCCGTATGTGTTTCAATAACAACAGGTTCATATTTCTGAAGCACGGGTTTCAGCCGCTTTAGGTAAACTAGCTTACATGGAGGAACTGGTTAATGATAGGTTATTACAAGACAGAACCACAATTGAATCCGATCAACCAACTGCTTCAGCAAGTACCTCCACACAGCCCTTGCAACCTGTTAAGAGAAAGCCTTCTCGTAAAAACTTAGATGTATCAGGTCCTGTCAAATCTTATCATCCTAGCTTGAAGAATTTCTGGTACCCTGTTGCTTTTTCTGCAGATTTGAAGGATGGCACAATGGTAAACTATTGAGAGCTTATGTGTTTGCTTTCCTCTTAATTATGACTATGAAGCTATACAGATTGACGAGTGGCTTGGCCCTTCCTTTTCAGATCCCAATGGATTGCTTTGAAGAACCGTGGGTCATCTTCCGTGGGAAAGATGGCAAACCCGGGTGTGTCAGGAACACCTGCGCACACAGAGCGTGCCCTCTTGATCTTGGATCTGTAAATGAGGGTCGTATCCAATGCCCATATCATGGTAAGAATGCCGAGTAAAGTGAACTAACCTTTTAAAGTACAGATGAATTTGGGAAGACAAAAAATAATACACGTCATTATATTTTGTAGTTATATTCTTACATGAAAATTAATATGCTAATAATTTGGGCTGATAATGGTTGCATTCTAGGATGGGAATATTCAACAGATGGGAAATGTGTGAAAATGCCATCTACCAAGTTACTGGACGTTAGGATAAAGTCATTGCCTTGCTTTGAGCAGGAAGGGATGATCTGGATTTGGCCAGGAAATGATGCTCCTGCTGTCACCATTCCTTCACTCTTACCTCCTGAAGGGTTTGTTGTTCATGCAGAGGTACACTTCTTACACTAGTATTGTAGAAACCTACAGCTACTTGTACCGATACCATCTTTAATCTGTTGTTATTGAAGAATGCAGATAGTGATGGAGCTTCCAGTTGAACATGGACTACTATTGGATAATCTTCTAGACCTTGCACATGCTCCCTTCACTCATACTTCCACATTTGCGAAAGGATGGAGTGTTCCAAGGTTTGCAATTCCTATAGACGTATATACTATTTGAGATATCATCATTCCTTTTGAACGAGGAGAAAGAAGTAAATGAAGATACAATCATCATATTTATGCCTATTCAATCATATGTTTCTTTTACCTGAGAATATTCCCAGTTTAGCCCGGATACCTCGTGGATGGGGGAGGGTAAAGGAACCCCACCCCCAGAGTCCCCCTAGTGGGACTAGAGCCCATAACCTTAATGTCATTCGGATTAAGCTCTAACCACTAGACCATGGCAAACATGATTTTTTTAAAACATTAGTTAGTATTTGGATCAGCTTATGACTATCCGAAAGGGTATGTAAACTTTAATTTCTGCCAAGATATGGAAACCTAATGACTTCCTACTTGTATACA
Organism: Patellifolia procumbens; assembly: GCA_947645195.1. Classification (NCBI taxonomy): domain Eukaryota; kingdom Viridiplantae; phylum Streptophyta; class Magnoliopsida; order Caryophyllales; family Amaranthaceae; genus Patellifolia; species Patellifolia procumbens. The sequence continues at coordinate 59,368 of CANSGD010000818.1, forward strand.
AACAAACCATGTGCATGTTGTAACTTGGAACACTCATAATTATGAACCTATATCTGTAAGTATCTGAGTCTACACTCGTATCCGGGTCCAAGCATCATTTGGTGTTCTCAACTGTACAAGTTACAGCAAGGTGTCAAGGAAATCTGAGTTAAAGTGGCCATGACTAATGAATCATGCGTTTATAAATGGAAATGTAATCCGACACACCACACTAATACTCAATACTGGTGCTCTCTTTGTTGCAGCTTGGTAAAATTCTTGACACCAGCATCTGGACTTCAAGGCTACTGGGACCCTTACCCCATAGATATGGAGTTCAGACCACCATGTATGGTGCTTTCTACAATTGGGATCTCTAAGCCGGGAAAATTGGAAGGACAGAGTACCAAGCAGTGCGCAACGCATCTTCACCAGCTTCACGTGTGTTTACCTTCATCAAAACAGAAAACAAGATTGCTGTATAGAATGTCACTAGATTTCGCTCCAATATTGAAGCATGTTCCTTTCATGCAACATTTGTGGAGGCATTTCGCCGAGAAGGTGCATTCTTCTACTCTTTTTCACCTTTCTTGAAAACTAATTCAACTTCTCTTTAGGTATATCTATGAGTTTACAGATCTAAATTCTTCTGAAAACTAGCAACCAGTTTCTTCTAGATGATTGCCAAATTTCAAACAGTAAATGCTAGTGTTTTCAAAATATCTTATCCATAGCGCAAACACAAAAAATGATACTTAATAGCTGCATTATTGAGAATTCAAGATAATGCAGAAGCAATCCTTCTGTCTCTTTTAAGGATGAGTCGATGACATTTCGCTAAATTTTAGTTAGCTGAACAGAGTTAGGTTACAAAATAACCCCCTCTAAAGTAATGGGACAAGAAAATTAGCTTACTAAAATTTAGTCAAAATAAAGGTGATTATATACGCAAAAGGTTACAAAGGTAGTCAACGAAGATCTAAGACTGTAACTTGAGTTAAGACACTATGATTGAATACGCCAAACCTTGTTACTTAAGACACTATGACTAATGTAGGTATTAAACGAAGATCTGAGACTTGTGCTCGGACAACAAGAACGCATGATCAACGGAGCAAACATCTGGAATTGGCCTGTACCCTATGACAAACTCGGTGTCAGATATAGGCAGTGGAGAGAAGCAGTCGACAGAGGAGATAAACGTCTTCCCTTTACCGATTAAAACACTGGGAGAATACTCCAATGTAACATACTGACTGCTTGACTTCAATCTTCTGTTTACAAGATAGCTGGCCTCTTTTCAATCACCGGATTATGGTAAAGCATGCTACGAATCAAATTCTACACGTTCACTCCAAAGGTTAAAGTTTGTTTTGAAGCGTTAGTTGAGGTTGTCGAATCTTGGAAAAGCGGAAATTATCAATGATCTGAGGCAAAAGCAATGCATATGTTTTGTGAGGTGTACAGTTTAAATTCAATAACTCATACTCTTTCTCTATTCCATTTTATTTTTTGCCCCTTCTTTCACTGCCCATTTGGCCACGTAATATGGAAGGCAATTATATGTTACAGTGGTTGTAATTTTGCACTCTTTTAGGATAGATGATTGTACATTCATCCCCCCTCTTTTTTTTGTTCCTTTGAAATGTATCTTTTGTGAAGGAATTTTCAAGATGAACACGACGAGAACAACTATTATACATCAATCTTGAATTTAACTTATCTGAATTTATCGAATCTTGTTATAGTTGTGGTCATCCTCATTCGTTCTTCTACTTAAACACAACAACAAAGGAATCCTAAATTGAAACATTTCAAAGGTAGCATGTCTGATGTAACACAAGTAGGACATCGAGCTATTGCGGGTGGCATGATTGTTAGATATAATCATATTGCACTACAAAGGAACACAGGGAAACTACTCCAAATAGGATACAAACTTTCATCAACACGTAAGTCATAATGACATATAGGCAGGGCTGTTATGATATTGCTGGTAATCAAAAGAGGACTGAAGCTACATAAGTGAAATAAGGGCTCCACGGCCTTGTAAGCTTTTCTTTTTGCACATTCATACCTACTTAACACTCCTCTTGGCAAACCCCATTAGAGGAGCACATACCTTTGCTAACGCTAAAACATTATGTGATGATGGCTTCACTTGTCTGGTTTTGCATAGATTCTTCTCCATAGGATTAAGCATGTTAAGTGAACGATATTGAAGAAAACGTGACATCAATGAGAAGGGCAGAGCCCCTGAAGAACCTGTCGCAAGCTTCCCAAAAAAAGAACGTATAATTGGATCAGATTGTTGTGGCTCCACATAATATTTTTGCTGACAACACTTTAACCTCTGAGGTGAGCTTGGGCAGGAAACACAGTATGTCAGCGCCACCGAGCTTCAAGTCAAGTCTCGTATGTTTCAGAAGCTCACATGCAATGTTGAATGGCAGCTCATACATCTTCGCAACACGCTCAACCCTTGAGTGATAATGGCGGTCAAGGACAACAACAGTCCTCCACATAGTTTTGACCACATCCAATGCTATCATCAAATTCGTCACCAATTCTTCCTTTGAGCGCAAATAAGTACGTTCACAAATCCCCTGCTGAAGTGATGCATCGTTTAACACTCGGGTTATGTATTGCCACACAAGGGTGTTCTCTAGGCCCCCCTTAGCAGAAGAGACCATTAGCTTATCCCAATCAACCATCAGTAAGACAGCATAGTCTTCGACACAACCAAGATTCATTAATAACATGCAAAGATCATCTGACAACATCAAGTGGTTCCTTCGATTCAGGCAAGCAGTAAAAATAGAGCAGCTTAAGGATGGAATATTCAGCCGTCCAATCTTCGAAAATATTTTTATGCTTTCCAAAAGCAATGAGAGCTATAAGAAGTGGGGTGTCCCGAGAAACAGTATCGAACTCAATATTATCAGCTCCATGCTGTAAAAGTAACTTAGTCATGCCATAAGATAATTTAGAAGCAGAGATGTGCAAAGGGGACCTTGCGCAAGGATAAAACACATTAACGTCGACATGGAGTCGAGATTCAAGCAATGCAGTAAGACAACCAACAGCACAATGCCTGCAAAGCAAGTACAAAACCTCATCTGCAGGATAATTCTGCAGCAAGTCATGGTTGGCTATAAGGAAAGAGGCAAACTGATCCTTGTCGTCGATACGAATAAGTCTTATGATCTCAGTCAATAAGTTGTTATATGGAATAAGGTAAGCAACCTGTTCTAGTTCAAGTACTTGATCAATACATTCCTAGTCAACAGCCCATTTCACAAGATAACCTGGGGGAATACGCTCAATATTCACTTTGATATCTGCAAATTGTTCAGCCTTTTCTTCAGGTTTCAGATAATATGCATCCTCTAAATTCATGGTACCACTTTCAAGAGAAAATAAAAAAAAAATCTCTTGGATCATGTGTCAGATGGCCCAAAAAACTGGGCTCGTTCTTCTCTTGTTTTTGTGGTGGTAGAGGGCAATCTATGTTCAGGTTTACGCTAAACATAGTTGGTTCAACAGATATTCCTCTATAATTCTATAATTCATGCTAATACTTACTTTTGATTATGATTTGTAAAAATTGTGAAAATTATGAAATAGCTAATACTATGTCCGTCCTAAATTATTTAATACATACTTTCTCCGTTTCTTTTTATTTGAAACATAGAGAAAAACATACAAACTAAGGAATGTAGAGAGAGAAAGAGGAGGACCACTTGTTAATGAAGGAAAAACACTCATACCAAGGGCAAAGTTGTAAATAAATGGAAAAAACTTTTCATATAAAGCTATGTTTCAACTAATATGACATTGCCTTAAAAGAAATACGTTGCAAATAAAAAGAAATGGAGGTAGTATATCATAAATAAGTATTCCAATATATATAAATAAGTTTTCTAATATATTTGCTATATTTTCCTTGTTTGACTTTCGGCGACGTTATAGTCCTCAACTTCTCATTATATTTTTTTTATCGAACACTTGTCACTTCATTACTTTTATTTTTATCTTATTTCCACAATTAATCACTAAACCTACTAAAAGATACTTTTTGAATTACTTTAACAAATGAAAAGTAATCTCAACCTTCTCACGATCTCTACCTAAATCTTTATGCTAAATCTCTATGTAACAAATAATTTGGGATGAAAGTAATAGTAGAATTTAATATAATAATAAATCTTTTAGAAAATAGCTAACCCAATCCGTTTAAGATTGTGACACTTTTTAAATGAAGAAAATTACCTAAAATACGTGAAATTAAAAGTGCCGACTAATAAAAACAGAGAAAATACTAAATTTGCCATTCAATATTCAACTCTATACAATATTATTGTGGAACATAAGAACTACCTATATATTTGCGAAACAAAAAAAAACCTAATAGATTGAAAAAAGTCCTACAATACGGTGTCTATTCTGAAACGGAGGAAATGAAAAAACGGACTTTGAATTAAGTTTCCATTTCTCCAATGCACACAATTTAAGAAAGTAGTTGGTGGTGGATCCTTTGTGATTTCTTAAATAATAAATTATTATTGTTGATGACTTTTAAGAGTATTGTTTTGTTTTCTAGTGACATAAAGTGATGATCACATGTGTAAAAGTGAGTTGTTTTATTATGCGGACCATACCACTTGGAGAAATGAGAAGTTTATTTAAGACAAACATTTAGAGAGAAATGAGAAGTTTATTAAGGGACGGAGGGAGTATATGTTTGCGGAACAAAAAAAAATTCCTACTAATAGATTAAAGGAAAAATTGTCAAGAATTAGTCAACCTTTGCGTTGACCGCTTCTAACAAGTCTACCTTCGTTTATTCCAGTAACAAGTCAACCTTTCATACCCCTCAGCTTTTAACAAGTCAAAACCGGCTACTATCTCTCATTACCTTTTTTAACAGGTTAAAGTAACATGTGTAGCTAGGGATGGCAATTCAGTCCGACTCCGACCCGAGTTCGATTCGATCCGAAGGAAAAAGTTCGATCCAAATCCGAAAACATGAAAGTCCGAATGAAATTCGATAGGAGTTGGACCTTAGGTAAGATCCGATCCGAATCCGACTAAAGTCCGATTATTACTTGTTACCTCGTCAACTAATAGATTAAAAATACATTTTAATAGAAATAATAGATTTACATTATAAGAAATTAAGTAAAACATTAAAAAATTTATATTAAAGATGTGTTTTGGTTATTTAATATGGTGATTTAATCCGAATCCGATCCGAGTCCGAAACAATCCGAAGGAAAAAGTCTGAGTCCGAATCCGATAATATATAGTCCAAATCCTAATAGGAGTGTAAAAATCATAGTCCGATTGAAATGGAGCGGACTTAGAGTTTGGTAAGTCCGATCCAAGTCCGATCCATTGACATTCCTATGTGTAGCTCTCTTATTAGCCATTTTAAAATTTTAAATTTATATTTAAAAAACAAAAACAAACCCCTCTCCCTCCTCCCACACCCCACCTCCGACATCATACCCCAGCACCCAGCAAACACCCCCTAAAAGCATAGATTACGCTGATGATATAATTTTAGTTTTCCTCCTTCCATTTCCATTCTTGTTTGCTCTCCCTTCAAACTCGAGGAGAGAGAAAGAGGAAGCAGTAAGCGATAATGGAGTCTGCAATCACACTTCACTCGTCTTTTCTCTCTCCAGAAACCTAGCTTTTCCACGAAGAATGCTAATGCTGCTAAAATTGCTTCCTTCTCTTCTAAATTACCTAACCAATTGCTTAACTACAGCACCTTATCTCTGTTTTCTTTGACGAAGAAATCTACAGTTTCTCACAATCAACATCGTTCTTTTGGAGCATCTGTTCATTGTTCTGCTGCTAGAACTATTGCCGCTACTCCTGTTGGTAACATTTCGAAGCTTTGAATACCATCTTCGTATTATTATTATGCACCATTGAATGTACCACTGTCGATTTACTCTTCTCTAAATGCTTCTTCAAATTCCAATTCAACCTCTGCTGTTCTGCCGCCATTGTTGTTGCTCTAAGCTGATTTTTTAACACTTTTATATACAGAGGTTTCACCTTTTTCAAGTACTTATGTACCCCTTCATTTTTGTTCTTCTCATCTCCACAAGATTCTGAATTCCTTCAAACGCCATTTTATAATGCAAACGTTCCTTTAATTCTGCTTTGACTTCACCATTATCAATTCTTTTATGTTTATAAATATACAGAGGAAATAATTATACAAAAAATCATAGCTAGCTTATTTGTTGTTGATCTGAATTTCGAATGAATTTTCAGTATTCGAGAGAGGATAGATAAATTCCGCACCTTCCCAACTTCCTCCACAAATATCTCTGTCCACCGTGACTCGAGAATACCTGTTGTATCTTTCAAAACCTTAGCTTTAAACTTCAAAAGAGCGTCCTTATTAGCTCCATAACAAGCAGAGCTTGTTGTATCACGAGTTTGTAATTTCGATAACTGGGTAAATAATGAAAGAATCAGCAAGAAATTAAAACCCATCTTAGATTCTGCAGAAGATGTGGGTTCTAATATGATTATGAAGATAAGGAAGACAAAAAGCAATGTATGAAACTTTAAAGCTATGACAGTGAAGAAAGAAATTCAATCAATTTTCTTTTATAACAAGTAGGAAAGAGAGAGGAGAAAGAAAGGATTTAAAGCAAAGAGCATGGATTTTGTTGCGGCAAGGATAGAGGAGGAAGGTGGTGGTGCACTGGTGGTCGTCATGGAGGGGAAGGAAGAGGAGAGAGAAAAAGGAAATAAGTAGCGAAGAGAGAGACTGGTTTGGGATGAAAAAATAAAATAAAATAATTAACCAATTAAAAAGACACATGTGGCTAAATGACCTAAACTAATAAGTTACCGATAAAAAAACTTGTTAAAAGCAAAAATGGCTACAAAGTTGACTTGTTACTGGAATAAACGAAGATAGACTTGTTAGAAGCGGTCAACGCAAAGGTTAACTTATTCTTGACAATTTTTCCTATATTAAAAAAAAAAGTCCTACAATACACAAGATGAGAAACAAGAGAACTAAAATTACAAAACAGAGAACTGAAGTCTATTACAAAGAGACACCACAGAAGGGGCAAAAGCGGTAATCAGCTTCGACAACGCGAGCACAAGCATGACAGCGAAGAAGATCAACATCAGAGGGTGAAGACGACGTCGTATTAGGAGGAATAGAAAGAGATTCAGGGAAGAACAGTTTGCAGTTATTACAGTAAATCAGTGAATTTTTCCCATGCCATTTCCAAACAGGAACAAAAAAGACTTTTAAAACGTTGTCGTAATTGACAAGATCAGCTTTGGAATTGCAATTGATGCATCTGCTAACACCATTTTTCAGTACTTGTCTAACTTGCTGCTCTACTCCTCCTACAAAGAAGAAAAACATTTTTTTGAGGGGTTTTCTCTTATGTTTTTGAGATTATTGAGGAATTATTTATGCAGTTTGGGGGTTTTCTTATGAGTTTATCAATGAAGGGAGGTATGAATTTATGAATGATATGGGTTTTTCTGGAAGGTTCAGGAGAGAAAAGCTTTTTTCTGGAGATAGTTGGTTCATTTTGGCCTTTCAAGCTTCATTTCTAATACTCGTGTGGGAACGTTCTCGAGTCGGCCAGTGTTACTGTGTTAGGGCTACTTTTTTTTTGGACAGGCTGAACGAACCGAATGAATTGAAATTTAAAATTATTTCGATTTAATATGTTGTCAATTAAAGTCTTATTTTGTTCACTTTAAAATAATAAAATTTAGCGAAAATAAATTTAATTCAGCAAAAATAAGTTCAGTTTAGTGAAAATAAATTCAGTTTCATAAACATCAGAAGTGCAAAGAAGAAAAAACAATATGAATCAGTAAAAATAAGTTTAGTTCAACAAAAATAAGTTCAATTCAGTAAAAATAAGTTAAAACAGAGCCTAACTATAAACCTACATTTCCATTTTAAAGTAGTACTACCTTTGTTCCATATGTATTGCAACCTTTGATATTTTTCACTATTCATACATCTCCCTTTGACCTTCTTTTGAGATTTATACATAAGGATAAATATAGTCATGTAGGATCTTGTTAGATTCGTCTCAATATATGTTTAATTAATATCAACTTTTTATAACTTTTACTTAAATAAAATTAGAGAATTAACGTTTAAAATAGTGCATTGGGAGGTGTAAAACTCCCTATGTTGCAATAGATATGGAACGGTGGTAGTATATTGTAATTTTCATGTTCGACAATGTAAATCTTTGGACATTAATATTTCTCTATCTGTAAAAATTGCAAGAAAATCATATTTCTAAAAGTTAATAAGAATTTTTTTACATTTCATCAAAAAGATAAGATTTTACGTGATTATTTTTGTAATCAATAAGTCAACTGTTGAAACTCAAATTATAACCATTAAATAGGAACCCAAGGGGTATGTACTTTTCAAGTTATTTTTTCTTATTTGAAAAACTTTATTTTTGCTTATTTGAAATTACTTTTTTCTGATAAAGATTGAAAATAAGTTGAAAAGAACCAAGTCGGAGTAACATGTTCCCCCAAATTTATCATAATTGCCTATGAATAAATTACCTGAATTTCCAAAAAAATCGAAGTTTTATAAGCTTTGCTCCTCCGGTGGCAGAGAGATGGAAATAATGAGGGGGTGGGATGAATTTGGAGGAAAATAAACATATATAGGAAGAGGGAAATGAGGAGTTTGGAAGGAAAAACAAAAGACTGGACTGATGTGGGCCCACAGTTAATGGAGTTAGGCAAATTCCGTCAAAAGGTGGGAGTTTATAAAGGTTTGGTAAAATTTAGGTGGTAATTTAGGGAAAAAAAACATAAAGGTGGGAGTTTCTAAATAAGTGAAAATTCAAGGTGGTCCTGTCCAAATTTTCCTTTTATTTTTTATTTTCTAAAAAATATTAGGGGATGGGTGAGTTAGGTTGAGCCAAGGACCGTGAATCTGGTATTCCGGTTATGAACTTGCAATCGATAAAGGCCCATTCGGGCCCAAAATCGACACCGTCGAGACGCGATTAATTGCAGAATTAGAGAGTCAGTTACAATCTAGACCGGTTTTGGTTCCTAATTTTGGGACCCGTACCGTACCCACTAGGTAATCGATAGAGATCGTAACTATTAAGCGCCCAATAAATATACCTATAATATTCAATAATATTTTACACATGAGTGTTATGATATTAAATTTTCTAAGTTTTTGTCATAACATCTATAATTAGGTTGAACTATATCAGATCCAAAATCGTCGATTTCGAGTCAAGTTCCTAAGAGTTGAAATTGGTTCTAGCTAGGACCGAGACTGGTTACGATTGCAAATTTCCAGAACTAATTCTAAAAGTCCTAGGAGTTCGATTAAATTGGGTAACCTCTAATTTACTTAGTTTTTTCTTTGTTTTCTTTTCTTTTGTTCTACTTAGTTTATGATTATTGATTAATCCCTAAGATAGGGTAACCTCTAATATTATCCATGTATCTGTTTTTTAAAAAATGTTTTTATGCACATTAAAAATGAAATTGTCATTTTCAATTAGTAATTTACAGCTTTGATCGATAAAAATAGTCAAACAGAGTTGAAGTTAACAAGGCCTATGTTATTCAGATTCTGGACAACATGCTAATTATATAATCAAATCAGCAACACATGACGCTTCAGTTGATCCAAAATGTATAGAGAATCTTCAATAACCGAATCTCATACTTGGATTCATACTCATATCTGAAATGAAACCTGATTAAGAGTACCACAGTCCATAGCTATACATAGGCAAGACTTCCAACCTCATGTATTTTTTTTACATAAAGCCTTCACAGCATATAATATCAGAAAACCTTACATACATCAACACACAACAGAATCTGACTGTTATAATGTACACATACAATTTCCATTCCCCACATAAGGAGTAGAGGAATAAATACCTTAGCGATTATTTACATGCTATGGCAAGGTTCATGGGCATTCAAGCCGGCTTCCATACTGTAAGAACCTCGTGAAACATCTCTCCCAATAATTCTCGATCAGCAGTTTGAAAGAAGTTGCTTATATCATCTTTAATGTCATATATCTTTCCGAATTCAAACAAGTACTTTAAGCACCCTTTCTTTAGTGTAGCAAGCTGGTAAAGCCAGGCCTCCTGCAACCTCGCTAGAACATTGCCTGAGTTGATATCCTCCAAGAGGCTTTCTTCACAAGCATCTTTCAGATCTGTCATATCATATTTGTTTGCAGCTGCCAAAAGAGCAAGCCTGTGCTTCCAGAAATCCTCGGGTTTTATGGTTCCATACACGTAGCTGAGAAGGGCCATGCAAGATTCCAATGTCATATCGTCTATCACGATGGTGGAAGATTCTTTTTCTCTTAGATCATGGAGGAACATACTTTGGAACACGGGAGAGCTCGCTGAAAGAATTGCTTTGTGGGCCCGCAGAGTTCCATCTGAAGTGTTGATGGTAACATCGGCATGGATGCCCTCGTAAAGCATGCGAGAGATTGTTCGGAGGGCACTTTGAGAGGTTAGAGATTGCATGGCTTCTTGAGTTGGCCAAATAGAATATGGTTGGCCTCCCTATAAAGTGAGGGAAAAGGTTGAGCTGAAAACTAATTAAAAGTTCTTCAAAATTGACATATGAAGTAGGAACCATGATATTGGTGCGAGTAGCAAATTTTCTATTCCATTTGTTTCAAAACTTCCATTTTACTGAAATGTTTACAAGGAACAAGGAAAGTTTACTGCGTTTAATTATTACACAATCCGAGACCAAGAAGATACCATTTAGAAACCATGATTGTAATTAAGATTACGCTCCCTTGTGTTCTATTCCCAATAGGCTAGACGTCACAGAAACATCCATGCTTCACTCTTTTCACCTAAAAAATTATCTCTGAGCCTGCCGATATTTCTTTAAGCCCTAATCTGAACTTTTTGGCCCTTTTTATACATATTTTATTTACAATTGAGCTTGGGTAACCCTATGATGAACTTATAGGCCCTATTCTAAGCATATATATGCATTCCTATTTCCGATTTTCTAGACGCGAGAACAAAATTTTTACAACGACTACAACTCATGTTCAGACTTCAGAGTTGGTTACTATGAGGCTCTGTAAACTTCAAAAAAATATAATGGCAATCAGTTTTATACAGAACAGAGACTGAAAGAAGGCTAGCTGGAAGCTTAAGATTTCAAAGGGGATGGTTCAAAACAGCAGGCAACCACATACTGAACCTGCCACTAGAACGACATAATTTTGAGACTCACAATCGACGGGCAGATCTTCAAGTCCAGAAATTCCACATCAATGACGAAACGACCATAAAAAGTGGTGTCCACAGGCCAGACAAAATCATCACTGTTACGAAGCAGTCGCTCATGAACTGCAAAATGGCAATAAAAGGTGTGTGTCAGTGCAATTCCAAGTTTCCAACCCCCTCATTTTCTCCTCCTTTGGAAGGTGAGGTTTGAGGATACCCTGATTTATAATTAAAACTATGATTAACCCAATATGTCCAATCAACTTTTTACAACAAATTACTACAGGCTTATGATAAATTACCGCAGGTTCGGCCTTACATAAAATTTTGTGCACTGTTTAGCATATTTGCCAATGAATCAACAAAAAGAAGACACAGGATTCGCTTGAAAATTAGTATTCATTTAAACCACTAGCTAAAAAGTGAGAATGTCTGTACACTCTTGTCCATAAGATTACACTTAAATCATTATTTTCTTTTCTTGTTTGATAGAATCTTTTAACAATTTTCATCATATTAAGAAATTAAATAACACAGCATCGGTGTTGTAAAAGTGGCAATTTAGTACTGTATTGATACTATAAGATACCCTAATCTTATAGAAGTGGAATCTAATGTTGGATTGATTTGGGAGCTACACACGTTCTGATTCAATAGAAATTGACTAAACACGAGTTACAAACATCGATCCTTCGAGTAGCCTCGTACTATTATAAGCCTTTGAAGGTAATTCAGTACAAACCAAAACACCCTCCTAGAAAAGGGAACACCTAATCTACTGAATGAATTATCGACGTATTTAAGAGCTGGGGAAAATGACCATGGAGTTCATTTTTTCATGGAGGGGAAAGTCATGGAGAAATCAACTAATGACCCTCATTGTGTAATGAATTGCTAATTTGGTACTAAGAAAACGAACATAAAGTGGAGATCAAGAAATCATAAAATATTGGATGTCAATTCGTTTTATCTTGCATGGTGCTTAGGCTAGAGAGTAAGATTTGGGAAGACTAAGAGAAAACCTCTACCACAAAGAAGATTAGGCAACTAATACAGTATGGCCAAAATAGCAGGTATTCGGATAGCAATGAAGGATCAAACAACTCCATCAAGTAGAACTCTTTAGCCCAAATTCAATATTTTCTAATCTTAATGACCCGTTTGATCATTTGATGGCTAAACAATGGTCATGGCAATGAATTTATAAGTAATTTCGTAAAAGTCTCATGTCAATTCCATGAGAATAAAGCATCATCCCTAAACAAATGTTTTTCTTAATAAATTTCCATTACTACTCAATGCAACCTCTAAATTGTAATACACCTATAAATTCATTACCATAACCACCATTTGACATTTTCTTACCAAATGGGTAGTACGATTGATCGGAACTAACCTCTCAATTCCGAAGCACAATCTAATAGTCTAACTCGCAGAAAATGCTATAAAGGAAACAAACTTACTTACTCGAAATCAGTAAAACTAGACAATTTACACTTAGGGTCCTTTTGGTAGGGTGTAAAGCGTTTTCCTTGAAAACTGTTTACCCATTTTACATTGTTTAGTTTGGAGTAAAACATTAAAATGTAAAACTTGAGATGGAAAACTAGTTTCCACCTTATTGAAAACATTTTCCCCCAAAATTGGGAGGAAAACATTTTCCTTCACGATTGAAGTAATTGATCTTTAGTTCAACCAAACAATAAAAAATGCTTAAAATGGAAAATCATTTTACATGCAACCAAACAACGGAAAACCTTCCTAAAAATGAATTTTCCAATTTACAAGGTTTTCCATAGAAACCATTTTCATCTTTACACACTACCAAACAGAGCCTTAAAATCTCACTCAATTCAAAAAAAGTAATCCTATCGGCCTCAGGATATGATCATCACATGTACACATATCTACCAATTTCATGTCTCCATCCAACAACACTCAAAATTCCATCAACAAATGCTCTTTCCAATCACAGTAACAACAAAAACCCAATAAAAAATTAACATTCATAAACAAAAAAGCTAGTAAATTTCACAATAAAAACAATATCCCACTTCAAATTCCAAAAAAACAAGCAAAAAAAGTAAGAGATATAGAGGAAAGCAGTACTTACTGGGAGAAATATAGGGTCTGCGACTAAGACCAAGATTAGATACTCTAAGAATAAAGCGAGCAATTGGTGGCTGATCCTTTGATACTCTTGATGGTTCTGGGAATAATCTAACATACAAGTATCGATTTTTTTCTATTGCCAAATGCCTGAAATTTGCAACAAAATTGAAAAATCAGCAGTGAAAGTTAGGAACTTTATTTGTTTTCTATTTGGGTAAAAGAAAGTGAAGAAAACGAACCAATTCCAAAGACCAAGTTTGAAAGAATCAGATTTCTTGTAAGAACAAGGACCAAAATTGTCAATTCTCCACTGAGCTAGTCTTGAGATGGTATCTACTTTGGTATCACCCATTTTCTCTCTTTCTAATTGTTGGTGCTGTGCAGACTCTGACAGACCCAAAACGCTTTCATACATCTTTTTTGTGGTTTTTTTTAAAATCCTATTTTTAAAATAATTTACATCCAAAATTGGTTTTCAGTTTCTACTTTCTATAATGGGAAAGGATAGGTATCCAATGAAAGTGGAACACGTTTTTGCTTTTGATTGGGTGGAGAAAATCAATCACCTTTTCAATCAAGATGGATTTTTTTTTTTAAAGACATAGAAGAAAAAGTTTAAGAGATCCATCTCTCAATAATGTACGCTAAATTATTTAAAAGAAAAAATAAATAAAATTGTAGATCGTTAAAAATATAATATAATCGAGATTTTGTTATAAGATCATTCTTTCCTTAGATAGGTAATCGGCAACCCTATTAGCTTCTCTGAAGATATGGGTAATAGAGGCTGTCCGAAATTGTAAGAGAAGATCCTGAATATCATCGATGAGTGTCTGGATGCATCACGGGATGCTAAATATACCTTTAAGAATGTTGATGATGAACAAGTTGTCTGCTACTTTGCTTCAATTATTAGCTATGAAATTCGCATCTACAAGGCTTATAGGAATCCAGAAGATCAATGACCTTTTCAATCAAGAGGGATTACTTTGCCTCGATCAAATAATGATATTGTCAAAATACACGGTTTAATCAGCTCACTCGATCTCACTCTAAACCAACATGATATCGACATCTCTCAACATCCCAGTTTTCATTTCACTTCTCCTTCCTTAATTTGTTTTCCTTTAAATCTTGACAGACTTACCAAATGATTGTATAGTGAAAGTAGGGATGGCAAAATGGGCGGGCGGGTGCGGGGACCCCCTCCCCCATACCCATACCCACCTAAAGGTAAAGATCTCATACCCACGCCTGCCCACGTGGGTATGACCCCAAAACCATCCCCACCTCCACCACCCACCTGGGTTTACCCATCTGGGTTTACCCGCCTGTTACCCGTCCGTTACTCGCGAACATTTAATTCGTTTTATGCTTTTTAGCAAGCCAATTTCAGCAAAAAGCCCAAAATCATCAACCCAAAAAGTTCCTATTATCCTCTACAATGAAAAGACAGTAAGTGAGTAAGGCAATAAGGCAGTAAGGGAGTAATCAGTAATTACAAATCATTAAATTGTAATTTGTATAGCATTAATTTTTAAAAAAATTTAAATGATGGGTGGGTTTTGGACTTTTGGGTTATATGGGAAAAATAAAATTTCTAAAAATTAAAATAGGTGGGTATTGGGCGGGCGGATGCAGGGCGGGGTGGGCGGGTATGGGGCGGTTTTACTCTCATACCCACCACCTACCCACTACCCATGGCGGGTAGAGCTTTTCATACCCATACCCACCCACCACCCACTAAACCTATACCCATCCCCGCCCCAACTAGGGCGAGTGCGGTGTGAAACCCACCAAATTTTACCCGTCTGCCATCCCTAAGTGAAAGTGATACATGTATTTTATAGTATATTTTTATACCCCATTTCTCTAACTATTCCCATTTTTCTAACCCCAACACTATTTTTAGGCATTTTACACCACTCTAGTCATCCCTTCTCTCATCCTTTCCATATTTCAGTTTTAGTCTCAAACAGTAACAAACTATTTTATTATAAGAAACATAAGACTTGTAGAATGAATTAAACTAGTCACTACATGGATTAAAATAGTCACTGAATGAATCAGATACTGTAATGGACTAAACAGGTTACGAAATGGAATAAATAGGTCACAAAATGGATTAAAATGGTCACTATCTTCCTGAAACGGCTTGCTTTCTTCTTAATATTGGGCTTAAATCTTCCCCTGGTTTTAATTTAAAAGTAAGCATCTCTTACAAGACTAAATGTTGTTTAATTTGCCTAGTTTAATTTTTATTTTCATTGAGTTTAATCATGAATGTTAGGCTAGATTTGTTTCTTATTTCTCTCGTCATGAGCGAGTAGTAGATTTAGTAAAGGAAGCCATGATTATACCATAATGTTGTTATTTTGATTCTCTTCAATATTTGAGGTTTGCTTAGAGCAATTCTTTGCTTTGTTCTCGTCATATTAAAAAAATAGTCATATGAGATTTTATTGAATCTATCTAATATTATTTTCTTGGTTTACTTAAAAAAAGGGTAATGATATATACAGCTCCAAGGGTTGTATATAAATATTAAATACATTACTTAAAATATAATACATTTGGGAATTTATGCCGCAATCACGCGTGAATCGGTGTTATTAATATTTGAAAGTTACCTAAATTTCCTTATTTAGATTCTTATATACAGATCTAAGGATTGTATTTATCATTTTCCTTTAGAAAAACCCACAAACATTAACGATCAAAGTAGTGTATTAGAAAGTGCAAATTGACTAACATTGCAAGAATTCTACTGAGGAGGAGATATAAAACATTCCGGACAAGAAAACACCCCTTCCTAAAAATTGTGGATTGAAGAGTGGCGAATCTGAGATCAGAGAGACAGAGAAATGGCGAACGAGAAAGGAGAAGGAGCAGAGGTGCCCAAGATAATATGGAACGAAAATAAACAAAGATTCGAAACGGAAGACAAAAAAGCTTATTTGGAGTATTATCTTATTAACAATGGCAATTCCCAAGTTATGGACATCCTTCATACCTTCGTTCCTCCTTCCAAAAGAGGCCTTGGTTTGGCATCTCATCTCTGTGTCGCCGCTTTTAACCATGCTTCTTCTCACTCTTTGTCCGTTATTCCATCCTGTTCATATGTTTCTGTAAGTTCCTTTTCTGCTTCTTCTACTTTTTTTAAGGTTCTTTCAAGTTTGTGTTGCTTTTAGACCACCTTCTTTTGGCCTACTAAGAATTTAATTGAAATTAACTGTAACTAAATTGTATTTAACTGTAATTTCTGACTGAGCAGAAGCTGAATTGAACTGAAATTAATTAAAATTATTACAGACCGGAAGAACAAGACCTTGATAATGTTATGCTTCATATTTGATTATTTCAATCGTGAGACCGTGATCACTGGACGAGTTATATTGAGGACAAGGGTGTCCATTAACATTCCAAAATATAATTCTCTCTATTAGATGACCTAAAAATAAAAAATATTGTGTTGATTTTCTATTTTTACAATCACAATTCATAACCAAGCAATTTATAATCCTAACACCTCGTTACTAAAATCACGAATACCCTTGTACATCCGATTCTAGTCTAGGCGTTTAACACGCTGGAAACGCTTTCTTTTTTTTAAAATAAATTCTTTTCGTGGTAATGTGTAGACTTGTTCAATTGTAACAAAAAAAGGTGTATGAAACGGGGATTGGGGCTCATGCGGGTGATGAACCGGGTATAGTTCTTAGTGTGTATCCAATAGGACATGGATAGGGATAAGATATTAAGATATCCCGCACTATGGGTAATTGGGGGATGAGGATGAAACTTTTAGGTGGGTATGTGTATAAAGGGACCATCCTCCGCACGAGTCCCTCCCCGCTCCACACATCCCTTGTTACTACTAACCAAAGTTTGGTCTAGTTACAAGGTTTTGTTTCTTACAACGACTCAACCTCAGGATTGTAAAATCAAATCCCCTCACATGCAATTTAGGGGTAAATCGTCTCTCTTTTCTCCATCTGAAAAGGCTATTTAGATGGACCAAATGAACTTCCACCAAATTCGGTTCTAATACGCACTTTTTCTTACTAATCTTCAAAATGTTTGTTTGGAATGTTGTCCATTGTGTCTCACTGTCTTGTATCCCAATGAGAATTTTATGTATTGTCTTTGTGAAACTCGATACCTACTCGAAACAGTATCGATCTTTGATCAACACCTTAAAAAAACCATACCATAAATAATTCTGCATTTCTTGTAAATTACTTACAAATATTCCTTGTGTTATGATTGTGCCAGGACACATTTCTTCCCAGAAACCCTTCATGGACCTCGTTAGTGTACAAGGGAGATGTTAAATCTAGCATGTGATTTTCTCCTTCAACAACTTCTCCCCTAATGCAGTAATGCTTGCTCACGATACTAGCTTGTGATGCTATAACATCCATTGTATTATTGACGCAAATGATCTTGTATTTAAAAGGATGTACCATTATAAATAATATCAGCTGGTTGTTCATGTTTACAATTTACCTGTTTGTGAATAGTTGGTGTAGCAGCCGCTAACATTTCGTAACACAATCTCAGCTTGGAACACGATAATTTTCAACCTTCAAACTTACAAGTTACAACAACACAATAAACTAACCTTATGATTTACTTTACCCAAACAGAAATAAAATTTATGACAAGGTTGACAACCTTATATATACAATATAATCTTTTAAAACAGAGAAGAGCAGGATTTATTGTGGCAATTTACTGATGATACAGATAACAGACTTCCAACTGAATATCAGCCAGGCACAAAGTAATCCATCTTCTCCACTGAAAGATTCATAACTGATGTTTCCACCTACAAAATAAGTCAGACAACAATCACGAACATAATTCACGATCTCATCGCATAAATTTTGGAAATGGATGCCCCCACCCCCTTTTCTCGCTGGGTTATTACAACCCATTATAGAGATGCACAAAATACCCCGTGTGTAGTCGGCAAAACCACAAATATTCCTATGCATATCAGAAATATAAAAATATGGCCCGAAGAGCAACATGGGTTTTGGACTGAAAGAGAAAATGGGAAATGTGTGTTTTTGCAGCCAAAAAGGTATGAACATATGACTACTATCTTGAGCTGTTATTATCTTAAAAAACGGAAATATTATTGTCTCCAACCAATCCTAAGAAGAAAAATGAAAATAGAAGAGAATAAGCATACCTCTTCGAATGGAACAAAGATGAAAGGAGTCAAGCCCCTTTTGTGGGAGACTGCAGGCACATCAGGATTGTGTGTCTCATCATCTTGCCAACCTTCAACAACATCAAGCATGTCTTCCTCATTATTGGCCTCGTTATCATTAACACCACTTGTAACAAGCGAAATTAAATCCATTCTGTTATTAGCTCCAGCTGCTGTCCCCCTCAACCTGAAAGAAAGCAAGTTAAAGGTTGGTCCCAATTCTCCCAAATCAAATAAATCAGGTTGTTTAACACAAACAGCAAAGTAAACTAATAAGAATAATCAATCGCGTTGGAGCAGAAACAGGCGTATTATATGATATAGGAAGTAATCACTACCCTTGAGGCCTTGACTTGCATACATCAGCCAGATTCCAGAATTACAGGTTCATAAATCATACTAACCATATTTTTGAGTAAAGCATAGAAGTATATATAAGCTCTCAGGCTTAA
Organism: Patellifolia procumbens; assembly: GCA_947645195.1. Taxonomy (NCBI): domain Eukaryota; kingdom Viridiplantae; phylum Streptophyta; class Magnoliopsida; order Caryophyllales; family Amaranthaceae; genus Patellifolia; species Patellifolia procumbens. The sequence continues at coordinate 78,423 of CANSGD010000818.1, forward strand.
GGTCATCTGCGGAATTTATATACATGCACTTGGTTGCATGAAAATTAATTGGTTCAATCAATCAATACGTCAGAGTGAAAGAGTAACGAATATTCTCGTAAGCAACGATGATCATTCCTTAGCTACAGGAATACTAATCAAGACAATCGGAATACCAAGGCATAACCATATCCATTGTTGTTAGAAAGCTAAAAATGGTTTCCTAGAAGCTCAAATATACAGTTTAACAGTATCACACAACTTCACAAATGAATCATCTGCTATAGCATAGACGAGCCATTCGATTAAGTACCTTAACCGAATTCTCAAAACAGTAGGCCTCATGCCTGGGTACAGAAGTGCAGCTTCAACCTGAAAATGATGGAAGAGCATCCTCTAGATTAGAAAGTATGCCAGGCGATTAATTGTTTTCCATGCCCACCCAAAACTTCGTCTGTCCAGGTGCTTTGGATATGTTATACAGACTCTTCTAATTTCCTTAGGTGCCTGTGTTGGACTAGGGTCGTGTTCGGCGCGACATGACACTTGGGATACTTCATTCTTAACCAAAAACTAGCCTTTTTTAATGAAATGGCCAGGTCCGACACCGTGACACGAATCCGAGTGGACATTTGAAGCCAAGTTTGAGTAGAAATGGGAGGTGCACAATGTTGCTTTAGTCACATACATGAACGAAAAAATTCAAACCTTGTCATTGGACAATGTGTATTGTCCACGAAATATACCCTCAGTCTTAGATTGACGAAAGTTCATGTACTTTGCAACATCTTTAAGTTTCTGAGAAGAATTCTGGACAAACAAAAACAGAGGTAAACTTAGCAGTCATATAAAGACAATACAATGATGGATAGGAATATGTGTTTGCTAGAAAAAAATTTAGTCAGCTAGATCATGCTAGAAGTATAACCTTATATAAAAATCTTCCAGAGGGGTAAAACTTGATGTATCTGTAATAGCAGACCTGCACAGGAGAAAGAAGATTATCAACGGAAAGTAAGAAACAAGATCAGATGCTGTCTGGCATCTGTTCATCGATCCAGTTGTCTGACTCCTCAAATATCTTGTCATGAACCCGCCTAAGGCTCCATTACTTAAGACGTATTTCCGTCGTAAGAAAAGGGGCATTTCAGTCATTGGTAATTAAAGGACAGCTGGTCCAAACAAAGGGGAGGAAATAAGGGTACTAGTGCTATAAATAGAATGAGAGGTGGTGTTTGTGGGGTATCCAGAAAAAAGTTGAGATTTGTTTTCCTTGTATTGTATTTTAGTATTAGTGGCAATCCCTAGGTTGTACTAAGTGCTTTTACAATCATTCAATGAAAATCTCCTGCCTTCCTCATATTCCTTTATAGCCGTCACCTATTCTTACTTCTCATTTAAAGTTACAAACCTTATTACTGTGCTTGCCTACTGTTACTCTTGTTTGTTGCTGCTGTTTGTGGGATTTCAGGAACCAAGCCATAACAACTTGGTATCAGAGCATCCACGCCTGGGGTGGGAATGGCCCCCACTCAGGGACAGAGAATGGACACCCTCGAGCTCGAAATCAGCGAGTTGAAGGAGGGGCTCATCTCGGAATCAGAAAAAATGGAGCGAGTAAGTTTGGGAATGGAAGAGTCCAACAAACAACTCGGGGAGGATTTCATGAAGATGGCCACTCACCTCAATGACGAACAGGGGAAGATCCGGGAGGATATCAGGCTGCTCATGGCCGCCGTCACGAAGAGCAGTGATTTTCCACCAGGGTTTGGGCCTCCTTTTCAGCGAAACGGGGGAACAACTTGGGATCACCCATTCACGATTTCGTTGGCGCTCCGTTGGGCGGACCAGGTGGTGGGGGAAATGGTTCCAACTGGAAGTACCGGAAACTTGATCTGCCTATTTTCGATGGCCAGAACCCCGATGGGTGGCTATTGAGGGCCGACAGGTATTTTTCTTTTTACAGGCTGGCCGAAGAGGAGAAGCTGGAAGCAGCGGTTGTGGCTTTTGACGGGGATGCACTCTCTTGGTACCAGTGGGAAAATCGGCGGCGACCCATCCGGAGATGGGATGAGTTGCGCCACCTCTTGCTTCGCCAGTTTCGCACCACCCAGGCAGGCTCTCTTCATGAGCAGTGGCTGGCACTTGAGCAAACTGGTAGCGTGGCTGAGTACCGGCGCCACTACATCGAACTCATAGCTCCATTAGATAACGTTCCTGAACCAATAGCTATGGGTCAATTTCTCAATGGCTTGAAGAAGGAAATACGGGCTGAGGTAAGGCTTCATGGGCCTCGTAATCTGGAGCAGGCTATGGACCTAGCCCTAAAGGTGGAGGATAAGATTAAACAAGCTACCCCTTGGAGACCCAACTCTTATAAAAACCCCAACCCATTCACTTCTTCTAATATGGGCCGGCCCAACACTTCAATACCCTCATCAACCCACTTCATTAACCAACCTAAAAACATTACTAACCCACTCACCCAGACCCACCCCCCACAAACCAACATAACGTCATCTCAGAAACAACTCACCACACTATCTAAACCCAGAATCGTCGGCACCACTAGGAGACTCACGGAACAGGAGCTTCAATTCCGGCGAGAAAATAACCTCTGTTTCCGTTGCGATGGCAAATGGGAGCCTAATCACCGCTGCCAAAAGAAGGAGCTCAGTGTCCTGCTCATTGCCGGCGACAGTGCCGAGGAGGAAGAAGGGAGCAATGACGAAGAGAATCTGGGAGAAGATAACACCCAGGTAAATGCTATTGAAGTTTCTTTGTGCTGAGTAGTTGGACTTACTAATCCCCGAACACTGAAATTAATGGGAGAAATAGGGGGAAATCAAGTAGTGGTGATGGTGGATCCGGGAGCCACGCACAACTTCATCTCACTGGATACAGCACACAAGTTGGGGTTACCCATCACAGGAAGAAATGACTTCAAGGTGTCACTCGGGACAGGTTCCACCGTCAAAGGGCAGGGGACGTGTCGCCAAGTGGCGATGGTAATCCAAGGAGCTCAAATATTGGAGGATTTCTTGCCGTTAGAGCTCGGAAATTCTGATGTTATTCTGGGGATTCAGTGGTTAGAGAAGCTTGGAGAGGTGACAACAAACTGGAAATCACTACGAATGAAATACGGATGTGAAGGAAGGTGGGTCGAGTTGGTAGGAAATCCGGCACTGGGCAAAACGCAGGTGTCACTAAAGGCCATGATTCGGACTTTGCAAAAAGAAGGTGGGGGAATTTTGGTGGAGGTGCGCCAACTACAGGAGACGGGGGATCATTCCCTTTCCCCTCACATCCCAAAAAACTTACAGGAGGTGATAGAAAAATTCTCAGGGGTGTTTGATATGCCGGCAGGGCTGCCTCCACAAAGAGAGAAAGAGCACACAATTCTCCTCAAGGAAGGGAGTCACCCAGTGAGCGTGAGACCATACCGGTATCCACAAATACAGAAAGATGAGATTGAGAAGTTGGTGAAGGAAATGATGGCTGCTGGAATCCACAAGCCCATTTTCAAGTCCGGTTTTGTTGGTGAAGAAAAAAGATGGGTCTTGGCGATTTTGTGTTGACTACCGAGCCCTTAACAAAGAAACGGTCCCTGACAAATACCCGATTCCAATCATTGACGAGTTACTCGACGAGCTCCATGGGTCTATGCTATACTCCAAGTTAGACCTCAAGTCGGGGTATCACCAAATCCGAGTCAGATCAGAGGATGTTCCTAAAACGGCATTTCGGACTCACGAAGGGCACTACGAGTTCCTTGTGATGCCTTTCGGCCTCACCAACGCCCCGGCAACATTTCAATCGTTGATGAACGAGATTTTCCGGCCATACCTACGTAAGTTTGTCCTTGTTTTCTTTGATGATATTTTAATATATAGTCGGAATGCAGAAACTCATGCTGAACACCTTGCTACTGTACTCGATACCTTGAAAAGGCACTGTTTGTATGCAAACTTCAAAAAATGTGAATTTGGCAAGAGTGAAATTGCTTACTTGGGCCACGTTATATCGGGTGAAGGGGTGGCTGTGGACCAAGAGAAGATTCAAGCCATGTTAAATTGGCCCCTGCCGAAAACTGTCAAAGAAATCAGGGGATTTTTGGGCTTGACCGGATACTACCGCAAGTTTGTTAAAGGGTATGGACGGATTGCCGCGCCCTTACCGAGCAACTCCGCAAGGATAAATTTAAATGGAATGCGGCAGCAGAAACAGCATTTCATACTCTCAAGGAAGCAATGACTAAGGTGCCCGTGCTAGCAATGCCGGACTTCACCAGGGAGTTTGTGGTGGAAACTGACGCCTCGGGTTTTGGCCTAGGGGCGGTTCTCATGCAAAGGAATCGACCCATTGCTTACTATAGTCACACTTTGGGACCACGGGGGAGGCTTAAGTCAATTTACGAGAAGGAGCTCATGGCCATAGTGTTAGCCGTGCTCAAGTGGCGGCACTACCTCTTGGGGAGGCGGTTTGTAGTAAGGACCGATCAACGGAGCCTTAAATACTTATTTGACCAGCGAGAAGTGGGTGCCGAGTACCAGAAGTGGGTATCCAAGCTTATGGGGTACGACTTCACCATTCAATATAAACCCGGAGTTGCCAATAGAGTGGCCGATGCACTATCCCGTCGAGAAGGGGCAGCAGTGACTTTACCAAGTGAGGGGGCAGCAGTGACGTTACAGAGCTTACTCACTCATGGGGGAATTGACTGGGCTCATATTCAAACCCAACTTGCTAATGACCCATACATTATGGAGTTGGTCCAGGAATGCAATGAGAGGGGCAAAGAGGCAAGCGGGTTCACAGTTGAAAATGGCAAGCTACTGTACAAGGGACGCGTGGTGCTGCCACCCACGTCGCCTCTCATTCAAGACATCCTCGCGGCTTATCATGATGGACCAATTGGGGGCCATTCCGGCGAATTGAAAACATACTTAAGGGTAGCCCAAGAGTGGTATTGGTTGGGCATGCGCAAGGCTATCACCAACTACGTCAAGGCTTGCAAAGTATGTCAAGAAAACAAGACCTCATCACAAAGCCCCGCCGGGTTACTCCAACCTCTACCTATTCCCACCCAAGTTTGGGATGATATAACTATGGATTTCATTGAGGCCTTACCTAAATCTGGGGGAATGGACACCATACTCGTGGTGGTTGACCGTCTCACAAAATATGCCCATTTCATCGGGTTAAAGCACCTGTTCACGGCAGTGACAGTTGCTGCCCACTTCATTCACGAAGTAGTGAGGCTACATGGATTTCCGGCATCCATAGTATCCGATCGAGACAAGGTCTTCATGAGTTCTTTTTGGAAGGAGTTATTCCGTCTCCACGGCACCACTCTAAAGAGGAGCACCGCATATCATCCCCAAACGGACGGACAGTCGGAAATCGTCAACAAGGCCTTGGAGACTTACCTCCGTTGTTTCTCTAGTGGCCAGCCAAAACAATGGTCGAAATGGCTCTCTTGGGCGGAGTTTTGGTACAACACTTCCCTCCACTCCTCCACCAACATGACACCCTTCAAGGCGCTCTATGGGCGTGACCCCCCTCCACTGGTTCGCGTTGGTCATGGTGGTACCAATGTAGGTACACTTGAGGCTCTTTTGCAAGAGCGGGATGCCATACTTGACGACCTTCGGGTCCAATTGCTACGTACCCAGCAACGGATGAAAAAGAATGCAGATGAAGGACGCCGCGAGCTACAAATTGAGGTGGGTGCATTGGTGTATCTCAAGCTTCAACCTTATCGGCAACGCTCCCTTGCCAAGAGGCACTACGAGAAGCTAGCCCCGCGGTACTATGGGCCTTTTGAAGTGCTGCAGCGAATTGGTGAAGTGGCTTACAAACTCAACCTTCCTGAACACAGCAAATTACATCCTGTATTTCACGTTTCACAGCTCAAACCGGCAGTAGGAAATGTTCCTGCCACCCAGACCTTACCACCCAATCTCAGTGCTGAGTTGGAAATGATTGTGCAACTAGAGGCAGTGCTTAATGTGCGAACCATCCAACACCCTCAGGGAGACGTGAAGGAAGTGTTGATTAAGTGGGAGCACTTGGCTGAATTTGAGGCAACGTGGGAAGATGCTGAGATGATCGCACACCGTTTTCCGCACTTCCATCTTGAGGACAAGATGGTTGTTTGGGAAGGGGGTAATGTCATGAACCCGCCTAAGGCTCCATTACTTAAGACGTATTTCCGTCGTAAGAAAAGGGGCATTTCAGTCATTGGTAATTAAAGGACAGCTGGTCCAAACAAAGGGGAGGAAATAAGGGTACTAGTGCTATAAATAGAATGAGAGGTGGTGTTTGTGGGGTATCCAGAAAAAAGTTGAGATTTGTTTTCCTTGTATTGTATTTTAGTATTAGTGGCAATCCCTAGGTTGTACTAAGTGCTTTTACAATCATTCAATGAAAATCTCCTGCCTTCCTCATATTCCTTTATAGCCGTCACCTATTCTTACTTCTCATTTAAAGTTACAAACCTTATTACTGTGCTTGCCTACTGTTACTCTTGTTTGTTGCTGCTGTTTGTGGGATTTCAGGAACCAAGCCATAACATATCCCTTGTGCAGTTTCAGAACCATTTAAGAGGCAAATTTCAGCTAAGGCTTCTAATCATTAGACTAGAAGAACATCCTACACGATATTCTTTTCTTCGACCAGAACATCTGAAATACTTCTTTTAAACCACAAAACTTAATATTTCATAATCAATGCACCAGCCCCTATAAACTTTGAACCAGGAATAAAGTTACAGCAAGAACACCAAGTTTCAGTTTTTATTCACAGTTATGATTCAGCTATTCACAGTTATGGGGACTTGGTTTGTATTTAGTATATAAATTTCTTTCTAGCCTATATCTTTGATGAAATTCCGCATATTTTCACATCCTAGGATATATATATACAACATTTACCGTTGTCAAGAGTCAATATCGAATTATCTAGTTCTTACAACTTAATTGAGGGTGAGAAACTATAAACTTGAAAAACAACTATCACGGTTGGCTTGCACCATATATATGAGACAGTACACAATAACAATGTATTTGGCGAATCAAATACATAGTCTGTTAACGAACCATTTTCATTAGTTGATACAGTAATATTAATTGGGAATTTTATAAAAGATTCCAGTAAAAGATTTCATTAAGGCGTAATTTATCTCTAAGTAGACCTTGTTGTAAAATTTTTGAATTGAAGTTGTAGGGAGGGATTATGTCACACAAACAGGGAGTAATGCAAGTGTTGGATTTAAAGCTGGTGCGAGAAGATAACGGGTCTTTCAGATATGAAGTTGACATCTTTGCTCTTGTAAAACAAGGCAGATCATGTCGGATTTCCAAATATCAAGTTGTTGGTCAATAAGTGGATTCTTTTGCCACTTGTAAACACAAATGTTTGGAGAAACATTTGGAGAAACATGTTATCAATCCAACTTAACTTCTCACGGCATCCAATCTAAGTCTAAGATATGATTCATGGAACCCGTCCTATTCATCTTTCCCAACGTATTCAGTCTATGGAAAGGAAGATGAAGAACTCCTTTCTAGTTCTAGTCTAATGCTTATAAGTTGAGAAAGCCTTACTGATAAAAATAGGAGAAGCAGCTTACCAAATGCACTGGATTTGACACTTTCCATTCCGCAATTCCAGTACGTATATAAGTATTCCTACTCACATAAATGCCTGCATGCAACAATAAAAACAGTTAATTTCTTCAATGGCATTAAGATGCCTCAACTAGATAGCACATAATCAAAAAAAGTCGAAAAACGGTCTAAGCGACAAATTTTCTTAGACAAAATCTTCAAACTCTTGAGCTTTCCCACTCATTCACAAACAAGACATTGACTGGCAAAATCCTCTGAGTTCCCAGTCCTTCGCAGCACTAGAGTATCAAGTTAGGCATCATAAACAAGTCTCAATTTTCACAAACAGCCACCAACCACCTTCTCACATATACATATCCACTGCTTATAGATTTAATATGGGCAATCACATCGGAACTTCAAATGAGTTATGTCCATTATTTCTATTAATACGACCAATATCCTGGTTAGCCATATAGAAATATGACCAATATCCGTGCCCAACATATTTCACCTCTGCTTTGCCAACAACGGGATAATAAGAAAATATTTTTTTAGTCCCGTATTTTCTCAGCTTTGATAAGCTTCAGGTCCTCCTTGTCTTTGTCATAGCCTGGTTTCACCTCCTAAAATCGGTAAAGTAATGTAACAGTAGAAGGGAAATAGAGGGAAGACGATAATAGTATTTTTGATTGAATAAACTGAAATACAGAAATTAAAGGATAACTACAAGCTTTCGAGAGGCTTGTTCTCTCCCAACTAAGCTAAGCTAAACCAACTAAATGATAACTTCATAATTTTCATGATCATTACACTCTCTCTACTTAGCTCTATTTATAGATAAGTTAACCCTAAAACCTCTAAACCCTGAATTATTATAAACTACCTAAAATACCCTTAGCCTAGTAATATCAATTCATTACACTACCGGCCCCTAAAATTCCACCTTGTCCTCAAGGTGGGTGGAAAGTTGCACTTGACTCAAGGCCTGGGCAATGGAGGCTAAGTGGACCAATTTGCTTGAGTAGCTCTGGCCAATTAGAACAAGGTAAGGCAGTTGGATTTTGAGAATGGGGGAAATGATATGTAAGCGTGGGCTGTGATATTTTGAGTGGGCCAATCGGGTTGAAAAACAACCTGGAAGTGGTCACACTTAAATTTGTGAACTGGGAAGTAGTAATTGGGCTTAGCTTGAAAGGCCCATATAAAGCATCATTATATCCACTAAAATTTTCAGAATTCACGGGCCCAACTCTTTGTATGCACAGACCAACTTCAATTCTGTGAGCCAGGAACTTCCTTTCACAGCTTGATATACATGTGTCCAGATATTTATCTCCCTCATGCTCTTTTACCAACATGCCCTTACTACCATTTTATACCTTTTGCTTCTCCTCCAAGCCAACAAACGTCACAGTCAAATCTCTCTCCTCACATTCTGGAATTCTCCCCACCTCATCACCATTGGAGCTGCCATCAACAAGGTCCGATGGACCTTCGGGACAGAAGATTCCGGCAACAGCACCTGGACCACCACCAGAACCGGAACCACAGCCACCACCTCGCTCGAATTTTTCACCCTGACCACCTCGACATCCTCCTCCCACAAAAGTACCTCTGCCGGTGTAACTTCTTGCACCACCACCGTGTCTTCCACCAACAAAATCACTCCTCGAAGCATGAAAACCACCGCCTTTATCACCATTTGCAGCCTTGCAGCCCGGACCACCACCAGTATATACACCTCTGAAACAACCATGACCACTGTTACGGGCTCTCTTTTTCATTATCCTCCCTCCACTGCTGGCAACGCAAAGCTCACCATCGCCACCAGGCCCACCATTGGACCAAGATCCACAACCACCAAACCTTGTTGCATCAGCCACTTGCATATTAGTGGAGGTTGTTTCCACGGCTTCTTTAGGTTCTTGCCTATTTTCATGGTCAAGTTGCTGCCTTTTTTCCTCTTCTCCGAGTCCACACTTCTGGCTGTCCTTTTCCAGTCCCTCACTTTCTTTCTCCTTTTCAGTTTCCTCATTCACCCTTATCTCCGTCTTCAACCGAGAGACTGCTTGTTCAAAAACCTTGTCAATGTTCGCAAACGCTTCCTTTATGTGCTCTTCAAACTCTAAAGAGTGGGCCTCCAAGGACTGCAATCCTCGAAGCAGGGCAGCGTTACGGTCATGGTCACCACGGACCGACCAGCTCTGATACCAAGTTGTCATAGCCTGGTTTCACCTCCTAAAATCGGTAAAGTAATGTAACAGTAGAAGGGAAATAGAGGGAAGACGATAATAGTATTTTTGATTGAATAAACTGAAATACAGAAATTAAAGGATAACTACAAGCTTTCGAGAGGCTTGTTCTCTCCCAACTAAGCTAAGCTAAACCAACTAAATGATAACTTCATAATTTTCATGATCATTACACTCTCTCTACTTAGCTCTATTTATAGATAAGTTAACCCTAAAACCTCTAAACCCTAAATTATTATAAACTACCTAAAATACCCTTAGCCTAGTAATATCAATTCATTACAGTCTTGTCTCTTCACTATTAATTTTTAAAATGAGGAGAAGCGAGGAATGAAAATTTTCTTATCTAAAATATCTATAGATTCCCTAAAAATATTTACCATCAGTTCGAACTCTTGGTCTCAAGAGCCACATCTTTCTCCATGATCCTTCATATTTTGAATGCAAGAGTTTGTAATTCTCCACCACTCCCGAAAGCTTCAAAAAGAAAAGGTTTTCAGATAAAGGATGTGTGAAAAGGTCATTTATCAGTAGAAAGAGAAAACAAATGTTGAAGAACAAAACCTGCCAAGCTTTCAAGCATGCATTGCGCCAATATACAGGATTACGAATGGCGTATCTCCACTTGCGACAAACACAAGATGCTCTTCCCATATAAAGAGGAGACATTCTTGCAAAGATCTGCAAACATCGAGTGTCAATTTCTTATCTTTTTCCTTTTTTTTTTTGGGGGGGGGAGAGGGGGCAAGGAATGGTGGTGGGGTGGTTGTACATGTATGCTGATGTACACTTGTCCCAGTAGGTTCTAGATATGTTACACTGACACCTTGACATTTCAAACTGGTGAGAACTAGAGGTTTGTATGTGTTGGTTGATTCAATAATAAGGTGGGTACATTCTTTAACCTACACAGAAAATTCTTTCATTGAGAAATATATCTAATATTTCAACAACACGTTAAGTAAACAGAACAAAGAGATCAGGATAGAGCATGGAGATACATTTCATATCTCCACCTTTACAGGAATCAAGATATCAAACAAACCAACTAAAAGGTTCATGAAAATGTTAAATTTTAAGAAGACATGACCAAGGCCTGGACCAAACCCATGAAGGAGGAGAGTTGGTCCATGGCGGAACCAACTGTTTGTGAAGGAGTAACTACAGAACCCTTCTCGAATATTGCAAAACTTGCTTTTTTTACGGTGTGTGGTTAACAATTCTGACTGCTACAAGAACATCAATCTGACAGCCTCAATACCTACCTACAAGAAGGGGTCGCGAGCATGATTCGAGATTTTATACGATCGCCGTCTAACAAGGCTAAACTACAGTGACAATCTTGCTATTAATATCCTTAATTATATTATTGTATATTAGTATGGATTATGAAAATCTGATAATTAACTTTGACTGGCCAATAAAACAAATCAAACAAGATTTGATATAATAATATTTTTCCTAAGATATTAGCCAGAATTTACGGTCAAGTTTGCAGAGGTGGGAATGGAAAGATAGTGTATTGCAACAATCTCAGAATAGAGGAAGTATGAAACAAGTCGGAGTTGTTTACAACAAGAAACAAAAGAAAAATCTGAGGAAGTACTGACAAAGAAGGTGTGATAGTTTTTGTTTTTCAAACCTCAGAATGGTCCATGCCACTAGCTGGTGAAAACAAGAAGGAATTATATGTTCCCCTGACACTAGCTGCACAAACTTGCGATTTCTGTATGGTCATGCAACCCCCAATTTTTCCGATTCCTCTAGTTTTTGTCAACACATCCACCACGGCCAAGCCCGAAAGACATCACATGTTTTTGAGCCACTCCTGCTTTAGACTAATTCGGCTTGCAAACCGAACAACTACTTCCAATATAAGGTGGTTAAATTCTCTCATTTTCTAACATGGGACAACAAACATGTGCACTGCATATAAAAGGCTCAACAAAAGCTTATGTAAACATATCCTATGACTAGTCATGGGAAGATTCCAATTGCTAGACCAGTGAAGCTTCTTCACTAAACACACAAAGGGCCAGGTATTGGATTGAGCAGTCAGAGACTCCCTGCCCACACATGTAGACAATATCACCCGGTGGCTCCATGGATAAACACCAAATCCTAGCCATAGGCTTCGATCAAATTCCGCTAAGAAAGGCGCAGGCTTTGATCAGTCTGTACCCATTTTTTTTTACCCTAGGAATCACGAGATAGGGACGAGGGGAAGAAGCTTTCTATTGGGGCAAGTATGTTTCTCAATGTGATTCACCTTCATATTTTCGTGGTCTACGATATATGCGAGTTATAGAACTCCTAGGAAATATATATTCGGTGTCTCCAAGCTGTAATCTTCCCATTAGTGATTGTAAGTTTGTGATAGCTTTTATAAGATATGCACAACCTTGGGTCAAGTGAGCTTTTGGGAAGGTACAATAACCACAAGCTAGCTAACATATTTGGAATCAAAATAGATAGTGTACAGATTGTACACTAACTAATGTAGTCATTGAAACTCAACTAAGACATGGCAATGGCTTCTTGAAACTCAAATAAGACAAGTCAAAGAAGATTCACTAAGTTAGGGTGAATAATCTTAGTCTACGACTGCTGGCCATATCAGTCGCAACCAACCAATGCGGTGCAAATTACAGCGAAACAAATGATTGCAATAGACGCCTGAGATCTATTAGTAGTATAATATAATCATATACGGAGTACAATGAATGACATACTCAGATACACATTTTATCAACAAAAGGAAATCTACATGGATTCAAATGGGAACTCGACACACAACACACGAAACACAAATTGGTTGAATGCAACTGTCATTCATTACCTCATGAAGCAACTCATCAGGCAGCATTTGGTGAATAAGTGCAGGATCATAGGAAGGTTTGTTACTAACACTTCCATATGCTGCCACTGGTCTAACCCTGACCCCATAGAGATCTAAACAAAGACATTGAACAAACATTTGGGCCCATGAAAACAAAAACAAACTGAACAGCTAAAACAACAGAAAATAATATTACAAAAGTAAATTTTTTACAGAAATAGAAACAGAAATTTACCAAGCCAAGGCCTTTGAGTAATGAAGAATTGGGCATTCCTCCAACGGTAAGCAGCCTCTAGTTCTTCAACCATTGTGGAACTCAAGTCTACATACACACAACCCCCATTATTTTACACTTTGTTTTTCCAAACCGACGTAGGATTTTACTATCGAGGTGTCAATTTGGATTAGCGGATTACAAAAATCGAAAATTAAGACAATACTTTAACTTTTTTACTAGTCCAATAGATAGAAAATCAATTTTTAAATTGAGGTGTCGACTGCAACCCCTCGCCTCAATGCATCCACGGGCAAAAATACCCAACACCCAGCTCAAATTTTAAGATAATTGTAATTTATGAGGATACCCATATTGGTAAATAGATTGAATTGGCCAAATTCATCAAAAATTGTAACAAAGGATGGAACTTTTCAATTAATAATAATAATTGTAGTTAAAGGAAGAAACTTTGAATGAAATGAATGGCAGAAGAAATTCATACCTGAAGCCATGTTATTTTTGGGTTGATCCCACAACCTGGGAATGATCCAACCTTTTATTTCCAGGGAAAATCTGGAGAAAGAAAGAAAATTGTAAAAGGGAGATTGAAAGAAGAAGATAAGAGAGAGGGACCCACAATTTTAATTGTAAAGAAGGGTAATAAAACTCGATGAAGAAAGCCCCTCACCGTGACCGCCTCTAGTTTGATTGATCTTCACCTACTCCTTCGTGAGAAATGCCCGGTCGAGTCTCCTCCACTTTGATGCATAGGGTGATTTGCATAACTCGATTCGTTAAGGTTTTGAGTCAAACTCGATATGAGTCGTTCAATTTTGAGTCAAGCTTCAATCGAATTTTGACCAACTTGATTGAGTTCGAGTCGAGTTTGACTCGAGTCAATCTCGCACTATTTGCGAGCTTTCAGTCGACTTTACGCTAATAAGATAGATTGTTTATAAAAAATGAATATTTTAACCCTCTATTTTCGAGTTCTTCAGCCCGCCAATTCGAGTCGAGTTTCGATCGAGTTTTGACCAACTTGAACGAGCTCGAGTCGAATTTGACTCGAGTCAATCTCGAGCTATTTGCGAGTTTTTTAGTCGGCTTCACACTAATAAGATAGATCGTATATAAAAATTGAATATTTTAACCCTCTAATATAGCGTATCTCGACTCGGACTTATTAGTGTCTCGAGTCAAGCTCGAGTTTAATCCGAGCTAAATCGAGATGAGCATCGACCGAGTTTTGACCGAGCCGATCTCGAGTAGCGCACGGGCTGTCTCGCTCGATTAGCACTCCAATGATGCTAATATAATACACAGAGCTATAGAGATATGTAAATACTTCATACTACTACAAGAGTAATTTTTATTTTAGAGCATACAAAATCCTTATAATTTCTATAATAAAATCCTCATACTTTTTTCCAAATTTGGTTGTCCAAGCTCGGTTTTCTAGTAGGTTAGGTTTAACGAGCCATCAAAACTCATATGTGATCAATTTTAGTCCACCTTGTTATTTAGTAGAATTTTCATCAATTATGTCACTAGAGAAAACTATACCTTTTGTTTTATTGTGTAATCTTTATAATAACTATAAGATTTTAACAATTAAGCTAACTAATATCCACAAATATAATAATTTAATTAGTGGCTTGTTCTCTTGCAATTTATAAACACACCACAACAAGTGACATGCTTCTTTGTTCCAATTTGGATCTTGCACTGATCCTGTTCTAGCATAGTAGCAGCATTAGGACTTTAGAGAGGAGAATCACTGAATCAGCATGATCTGATGTATCTGCCATTTTAATTTTGAATAGAATTAAAGCCCAGTTTTGGTGACTCCGTGAAGCCCAATCTCCCATCGCATCATTTTCGTATACTTTTCTCGTTTTGGCCAATTGGGCTGTTGGGCCTAGTTGGGCCCTCGTGAACCTAAGTTGTCATGCCCATCAAGATATGGAAGTCAGGCTAATAGTCATAGTTTTCTGATTTATAGTTTTGGTTTTCGGGTAATTAGGTATAATTTTTTCAACTTGTCTTGCAAGAGACCGTATTAAAATTAGACAAGCCCAAATTGAGGCCTGATAAATATTACAGCAGCCACCCACTCTCCTTCCTAGTTCAAACAAAAGACAATAAAAAGTAGTAGCTTTGTTGTTGATAAGTAACTATTAAATGTCAATTAGTGACCATTATAAAGCCAAATATAATAAGTGGCTATTAAAGTATAAGTTTGTCTACTATGTTAGTAAATTACTACAAGTATTATATTTCATTTAGATACTTGTTTAATCTATTTGGTGCCTAATTCTACCCATTTAGTCCTTTAACTTTGTCTTCTATTGAAACATAAGAGACTAAAATTAAGGGGCTACTTTAGGCTCCGTTTGTTTTGGTGGAAAACCATTTTCCAAGAAAATGATTTTTCTCCATCTTTCATTTTCCTTTGTTTGTTTTGGGAAGGAGTGGAAAACAATTTTCCTAAAGGTGGAAAGTGCTCTTAGAAGAGGAAAACCAATTTCATTTTGTAAACAAGGTATGCCACATTTTCCTCTCCATTCCTTACTTCTCTTGATTCTCTCTTTCCCATCTTTCCTTCTCTTTTGCTTCACTTACCTTTTTCTCCCCAAGTTTTCCTCTACTCAAACAAGCAAAGGAAAACTTTTTCTAAAATCATGTTTTCCATTGAATATTGTTTTCCTTGAAAAGTGCTTTTCCAAGAAAATTGTTTTCCACCAAAACAAACGGAGCCTTAATCCATTATATCACCAAGTTAATTTATGTAGAGCCCAATTTAAAACCAGATCAGATAAAATTCAACTCAATGGTATTAACATATTGCTGAACAACTAATAAATTGTAAGTAGTTCCTAATATAATCCATTTCAGCACCACTTTAATCAATTTTTGGAGTATTTTAACTTAATAAAGTTAGTAATCAACCGTGAATTATGCGAAGCATATGGCTTGATTTGTTTGCTATAATGTTTGTGCATTCTCCTAATTAAAAATATGGGTATCTTATATGCATAGGTTGCTAATCTAATAAATAGCTCACGAAATGCAGAGTGTTCGACTCTCGCTCATCAAGTTTTGAGTCGAATCGAGTCGCTCAAAAACTCATCCAAACAGGTTTCACCCCTTGTTCACGTGACCCCATCACGTGTGAATGGGAGGAGCTTCTTGTTCCTCTCTCCTCCCGACGGTGATATGCCTCCAACGTCCTCCTCCCTGACGGCCACGTCATCATCGCTGATGGTAAGAGCTGAACTAGAGATGGAGCACAGGAAGGAAGAGAGAGAGATAGAGGGAAAAGGGGGGTTTTGGGTGATTGGACCTTGTTGTCAATTGGGCTTGGGCTGCCTAATTATAATGTTACAATTAGGCCGTCTTTCTGAATAATTTGTGTAAATTTTTAAAAGATTTAATTTTTGGGTTAGTAGTTATGGTTTTTAGTTATTTGTTATGGTTTTCAAATTAATAGTTATCATTTCGATTCAAAGAGTTAATTTTTGTGTTAATAGTTATGGTAGTATAGTTAATATTACGATTTTGTGTTATGAGTTATAGTAGTCTGGTTATCAGTTATAGTATATTTTTAAGTTAAAAGTTATCGCAATCTGATAGTTATTGTTTCTAGGTTAATAGTTATGGATTTGGGGTCAAATATTTTGAGGGGTATTAGTCACGACTTTTGAGTGAAAAGTTAAAAACAACACGTGAAGGGATGCTTCTTAGTGTTTCTGAGTTTGGGCCTGATGTTTGGGTCTCATCTCACAGTTATGATAACTGTCAAAGGGTCTTACAGACCTTCTGATTTCAAAAAAGCCTAACTAATATTTATGTATAAAAAGTGGGATTTTTCAAAAGTATATATAGAGAGTAGTGCACTACTTAGGATTGCCATGTCACAATCTTTAATATTATAATCTAAAAGTTAGTGTTTCATAGAGAAAAAAATCCATATAAATAGTTTTGGATAAATTTAGAATGAGAGTTTGATTATGAATAAATTGCCTAAGAAGACAATGATGCATAATTGAATATAACTTTTGATACATGATTCAAAATATTATAATCTTACGATTGGAGAGTGCTCGAAACAGACCCATTTATTATATAGTTATATGACTAATAAAGTTGTATTTTTAGATGATGAACGATATTTTTTTGTTAATCAGTGCATAAGAGCATATAACGACAAAGATATTATAACAAATGTAGTAGTATTATATTATAAGTAGACATGGCAAAACTTGAACCGACACGAAACCAACCTGATAAAAATGGGCCATGCTGAATACGAAATCACTACTCAGGACCAGAACATAACCGAATCCGAGAAAACGGGAAAAAACTGGGTCAAACCGACCCGACCAATAGTTTTTCCAGGTTTATAATTGAATTTACACCATTTTGGTCTTCAACTTGGGCAAAATAAAAGGTATATCATATTTTTGTACCTTAATTTTGACATAGACTTGTGATATCAGTCATTTTAGTTATTATTATATACTTATATTTATTGCGTTAACAATAAACATTTATTTTTATATAGAATATAAAGAATAAATAGAAAAATTCATGCCAAAAATAGAAACTTAAAAGGCGGGCTTGCACGCCGCCCGACACAAAACCGAATTCTCTGGGTAATGGTCAAGGGTATGAGAAACCCGTTATCGAAAATTCATGCCAAAAATAGGTTTGTCAACCCGTTATCGAAACTGACCTGAACCCGAATCTATCTGACCCAAAACCGTCCCGACCGACCATTTTGCCAGGTCTAAGTATAAGAAATATGATTATAGTTTTATGATAGGAATATGAGTTTGATTATGATAGGAACATGATTGTAATTTGTGCAACGTATGACCTTTATAACTGGTCTTAATGGTATGAGAAGATAAATTAAGTAACGACAAAGAGAATACTGACTACCGAGGAAGGGAAGTAGATGGAAAAAATAGAATGTGAATGAATTCCTAGATTGAAAATGTATATTATATTATAGAATTTTGAACTATTATTAACTTCAAGTATTTAGACCATGAGGTAGATAAGTATTTCATCGCTAGGTGAAATGACTAAACTTATGAAAGTTAGACATAATTTCAAATAATTATTATATAATAGAAATTCATTAACAATTTAAAGGAATTAAATGCACTCATTAAAGAGAGAAGAGAATTAAGAAAGTGTATTAACATAAAACGTAGAAATAATTAAGTACTTAAACGACTTAAATACCCTCACTCATTAAAGATTAAAAAATTAAGTAAGAGAATTAAGTTAATCTTATGTGGACGTCATCACCCTTCCCTCACCCTATTTCACGTGCACGTCATCACCCTCCCCCTTGGCTTATATAATAGAGGTATTATTTCCAACTTAATTTATTTTTGTGACCCACTTAAGAATATATATTTTGTCATTTGGCTTATGAAATTGAAGAGATTTCAGTTTCTCTATAAAAAATACCAAACAATGAAAAGCCTACCAATTTTAATGACCCAATTAAACAATTTTCTACACATGTCACTAGATATTTTAAATTGATCACAATGTATGTAATAATTATTTTGACGTGACGTGTGATTGTTAGCCGAAATGGTTCACTTTATGAAGAATTTGATTCTAGATGCAAAGTAGAGTGAGTTGCCCAAGTAGGCTTTTATTAGTTTGCGAAAGATCGATGCATGGAGATGGAGATGCTTAACCTTAACCTTACTAGTCCGTATATAGGAATATGAAATATGATGCTGATATAGAGCAAGAAAAATCAACCTTTTATTGTGACTTTGACCATTTAGATACTCACCATGTGGAAAACTATGCATAATTGCCAAGACAATAGAACTTCTTCTTCTCCATTTATTATCTTTTTATTGTTTTGTTAAGGTTTTGTCCATAAGTTTTGCTTAAATACTAGTAGTAATAAAATATATATAGTATACTCAAAAACTTTTTACATAGTATACTACAAAAACTGTTTACACGACTTTTTATTGATTTTGCAATAATAGTATACTTCCTCCGTTTTTTTAGATGTAACAACTGGGAATATTTGTGAGAGGTAAAATATTCAATTGTTGCAACTAAAAAAAAGGAGGAAGTATGTTTAAAAAGATGTCTTTCTCACATTTTCAAACGATACTTGACTTTTCATTTTAAAAAAATGTCAAAAAGACATAACATTTTGTTATTTTGGTATCGGAAAATGGAATTAGAAAAGTATGCATCCTTCTTACACTTGCCGTGCCGAACCAAGTGTACGCAAGATATCGATGGTCAACGTGAGATTCTGAAAATATACGAACCACATCCTTTTTGAAATGAATGGAGTAATAATTTCTTTTCCATAATAAATACTTTAGACATTATTTTGTTTAGCTTCAAACATTTAGCATTTTGCTCCTTCTATTTAATTGATAGATGCTCATAGTACTATGTACAAGCACCAAGGAATATCTGCTTAGATTTTGCAAGTTTTAAATTATTTCAGAATCTTAGTTCTTACCTGAGAAAGAAAAAAAGAATCATAAAAGCAAAAAGAGAGAATGGTTTTACTCAAATAATTTGCACCAATAAATATCCACCCAATAAAAGTCGTTTGTTCAAGTGATTTGTTTTTTTCAAACATGTGTAAAATGCTTATCACAACATTATAATTTGCAAGATGTTGAATCAATTGTATAGGTCGACTCTTCCCACCACTCATTGTTTTGGTGTTGGTATTATGAGAAATTGTAGGTTCTATTGGGACAGCAAGAGTCTCAAACTTTACACTAACCAATTTGGGTTTTATCTTATTTCAGATGAATAGGTATAAATTTTTCGGTTTATGTATATTATAGGTTATATGTGTCTTGTTATGATAGGGTAGGGTACGCATAAGGTTTAGTGTTTTCAAACTCATATCCTATCCAAACCCTTAAAAGTACTCTCCGTCCTCCAAAGGATTTTCCATTTCCTTTGGGCACAATGTTTAAGGAAGTAGGTTGGTGTGGGGCCTAAGGTTCTATTTTACAATAGAAAAAAGTAAGGTAGTATTAGCTGCTGTTAGCTGATATTAGTAAATGTAAATTAGTTAGTTAGTTAGTTAGTTAGTTAGTTAGTTTTATAATCAGTTAGCTAGCTACTATATAAAGACTTGTATTCTATTTCTGTAGATTATCTTTTGCATCAATAATGAATGTTTTTCACTTCATTCTTCTTTCTTTCTTCATTTCATTTCTCTCAACTGAGTTAGATTAGACTAACTCTTGGTTGATCTTCATGGTATCAGAGCCATCATCTCTATTCTAGGGATTGGTTCGATTTCTTTTGATCTTAGTAAAACTTGAATTACAGTTTTATTGATCTGATAAGCAAAGATTCAATTTGAATTTTCTTGCTGAAATTCTTTGATAACTGAGTTTGATTCTTGTTTCTTTCAAGAATCTTGATTGGATAATTCATCATGCCAACTTCTACTGATGAATCTAATGAGAATTTTGTTGCACAGAATATCAGCAATAGAGATAAAACTATTGATAATGGAGGTAATATTGATCCTCTTTTTATCTCTAATTCTGATAATCCTACTTCAGCTTTGGTTGCTTGTGTTTTCACTGGTGTTAATTTCATGCGTTGGAGTAGAAATGTGCTTAGAGCCTTAATTGCCAAGAATAAGGAAGGATTCATTAATGGAGTTTTAATCATGCCTGATGTAACTGATAAAACTTATCAACAATGGAAAAGAGCAGATTATATGGTGATTAGTTGGATCTTGAGTTCTATGTCTTCTGATTTAGCTGATGATTTTGGTTTTGCTGAAACTGCTGTTGAACTTTGGTCTGAGCTACATGAGAGATTTGGCCAGTCCAATGGACCTTTGATTTTTCAGTTAAAGAAAGAAATTGATAATTTGAAGCAAGATAATATGACAGTTGTTGCATATTATGGGAAATTAAAGAAACTATGGGATGAACTACATAGTTTAAGAGCATTTCCAGTTTGTAGTTGTGGAGTTGTTTCTACTTGTTCTTGTTCTTTTCTCAAGAAATTTCATGTTTTAGAATCTGAAGATAGGTTGATTCAATTTCTACTTGGACTCAATAGTGGCTTTGACACAACTGTTTCTAATCTGTTATCAATGGATCCTTTACCTACCCTCAACAAAGCTTTCTCTATTGTTCAACAAATAGAGAAACAAAAGGAAATTACTGGAATCACAGAACACTTGGTTGAAAGTAGTGCTATGGCTGCTCAAAGGAGTTTTAGAAATGGTCAGACTGCTTACCAAAGAAACACTACTGGTAACTGGAAGAAAGATTGGAAGAAAGACAAAATGGATAAAACATGTACTCATTGCAAGGGTAAAGGACATACTGCAGATCAGTGTTTCAAGATTATTGGGTATCCTGAGTGGTACAATACAATCAAAGCAAGTAAAGGCAATAATTCATCTCATGGTGCAAGATTAGCTGCAAATGTACAAGGTTGTGTAGATACACCTCTTGAAGAGCATGCTATTTCTGCTGGAGAGATCTCATCAGATATGTTGTCAGCCTTATGTCAAGAAGTATTGAAGAATATGAAAGGCAAACAGAATGTGGACTCTAGTGCTTTTACCAGTTTTTCAGGTAAAAATACTACACATTCTTTCTAAACCTATAAAAGTTTTTGATGAAAGATTGCTGATTAAGAAAACATATCTTTCTAAACCTATAAAAGTTGGTCTTCCTGATGGTACATAAGGTTAGTCAAGATTACTGGAGATGTGTTTATATCAGACAAAATAGTATTGAAAGAGGTGCTGTTGGTGCATGGTTTTCAACATAATTTGCTTTCTGTTGGCAAGCTTATTGATCATTGTGGTGTTAAGGTTGAGTTTACAGAGGATAAGTGTTATTTTCAGGACCTTATTAGTACTGCAGTGGTGGGTTTTGGATACAGACAACATGGTCTATATTACTTGGATACTACAGCTGGAGTACCTTCTTCATTACCTATTACAGATGCTATCAATACTACTTGCAACACTGTAAGTGTAGATAATGTTGATTTGTTGATTTTACCAAATAAAACTTCCACTAGCATTCATAATAAAGGCAGATCTGAAGTGTCTTTAGAAATGATACATGCTAGATTAGGGCATTGTTCCTTATCAAAAATGCAACACATTAAAGAGTGTAATTGTGGTGGTATAGGAGAATATAATTGTACTGTATGTTTACATGCAAAATTTCATAAGCTTCCATTTCCTGTGAGTAATAGTAGGGCACTTGAATGTTTTGATTTGATTCATGTTGATTTGTGGGGACCTTACAAGGTGGTAGCTTTGAATGGAGCATCCTACTTTCTTACTGTGGTAGATGATCATAGTAGAATAACATGGACTTTCTTATTGCACAACAAGATGCAAGTTCAGAAAACAATAAGTAATTTCTTGTCTATGGTTGATACTCAGTTTAATAGGAGAGTTAAACTGGTGTGAACTGATAATGGTACAGATTTAATCAAAGAGCAATGTATGCAAATGTTTGCTGCAAAAGGTATTATTAATCAGAAAAGTGTACCTTATGTGCCTCAACAAAATGCTAGAGTTGAAAGAAAACATAGGCACTTGTTGGAAGTTTCATGAGCACTCAGGTTACATGCTAAATTGCCCAAGAAATTCTGGGGTGATTGCATACTTACAGCAACACACATCATCAATAAACTACCTGTGAAGTTGTTAGATTGGAAAACCCCTTATGAAGTGTTGTTTGGAAGAGAACCTGTCTATAATGAATTGAGAGTATTTGGTTGCTTGTGCTTTGCATATAATACTGAAGTAAGAAGAGATAAGTTTGATAATAAAGCAAGAAGATGTATATTTGTTGGATATCCTTTTGGCCAAAAAGCTTTCAAGCTTTATGATTTAGATTCTCATACATGTTTTGTTTCAAGAGATGTTATATTTTTTGAAACTGCATTTCCTTATTCCACTAATACACATTCAATTCCAGATTTACCTACCAAACTCATAGATTTTACTATAGGTAAGAATTCTATGCCCATTCTTACTAATTCTTCAAATCAAACACCACCTCCTTCACCCAATAATCCTATTTCCTCTCATTCTTTTTCCTCATCTATACCTATTCCTACAAACACACCTATTAACACTACTGTACCTTCTTCTTCTGAAACTGAGTTACCAAATTCCCCTGAACCTATTTCACCTATTACATCAAATCCCTCTCCAAATATTACCTTACCTATTCCCAGACATTCAACTAGAACTATAATCCCCTCCACCAAACTACAAAATTTTGTTCAAACTTATATTCCTCACAATCAAACTGTTACAGTTTCACCTTCTCAATCAGTTTCTTTTGCTGTTAACTCTTGTAAGGTGATTGAACCTAAGAGTTACAATCAAGCAAAACATGATAAGAATTGGATAACAGCTATGGAGCAAGAGCTTCAAGCTCTAGAAAAGAATGAAACATGGGAGTTGACTTATCTACCTCAAGACAAGCATGCTATTGGAAGCAAATGGGTTTACAAGACAAAGCTTAAGCCTGATGGTTCCATAGAGAGATATAAAGCAAGGTTGGTGGCAACTGGATATCAACAGATTGCAGGTCAAGACTTCAATCAAACTTTTTCTCCTGTTGCCAAATTAGCAACAGTTAGAGTTATTTTATCTCTAGCAGCAATCAATAAATGGCCTCTCTGTCAATTGGATGTCAATAATGCTTTCTTGCATGGACATTTAGAAGAAGAAGTTTACATGAAACCTCCTGCATGATATCACAAAGCTCAAGAAGGGCAAGTATGTAGACTTAAGAAGTCACTTTATGGATTAAAGCAAGCTTCCAGGTAGTGGAATATAGAGCTCAGTAAGTTCTTAAAAGGGCTTGGTTTTCTTCAATCTACTCAAGATTATTCCTTATTTACTAGGAAAATTGATCAAGATTTCCTAGTTATTCTTGTCTATGTAGATGATATGTTGGTAACAGGTACTTCTGTTATACAAATAGAAGCTGTGAAACAAGCTTTAGACAAAGAATTTACCATCAAAGATTTAGGAGAGATGCATTATTTTTTGGGAATTGAAGTTATCAGAAGTGATGAAGGTTTATTTCTATCACAAAAGAAGTATATCAATGATATAATAGTAGACTGTAATATGGAAGATTGTGCTGCTGCTCCTGCTCCTTTATCTTGTGGTTTAAAACTATCAACTGAAGTTGGTGATGTTCTTGATGAACCTAATGTATATAGGAGATTGGTTGGCAGGCTGTTATATTTAAATATAACTAGACCAGATCTTTCCTATGCTGTTCAACATCTTAGTCAATTCATGCATGAACCTAGGGTTCCACATTTGAAAGCAGCATTACATGTTATAAAGTATCTCAAAGGTACACAACATCAAGGTTTATTTTATTCAGCTACTTCTAACTTGGAACTTACAGCATATAGTGACTCAGATTGGGGTTCTTGTCAATATAGCAGCAGATCCTTGAGTGCTTATGCTATTTTTCTTGGTTCTAATCTTGTATCTTGGAAAACAAAGAAGCAACAGACAGTAAGCAAATCATCTACTGAAGCAGAATACAGAAGTATGTCATCAGCTGCTAGTGAAATAGTGTGGTTACATGATCTTCTAGCTGATTTACAAGTTCAAGTTTCTCTACCTATTTCTCTACATTGTGATAATACTTCAGCAGAACATTTGGCTCATAATCCCATCTTTCATGAGAAGACTAAGCATTTGAGAAGAGACATGCATTATGTCAGGGAACAAGTGGCTGCTGGTTTCCTTCAAACAGTTCATGTTTCTAGCAATGCTCAATTGGCTGATTTATTAACCAAGGCTTTAAATTCTCAGCAACATCATTATCTTTGTTCCAAGCTTGGACTAACTACCCTAAGTCCAGCTTGAGGGGGGTGTATTAGCTGCTGTTAGCTGATATTAGTAAATGTAAATTAGTTAGTTAGTTAGTTTTATAATCAGTTAGCTAGCTACTATATAAAGACTTGTATTCTATTTCTGTAGATTATCTTTTGCATCAATAATGAATGTTTTTCGATTCATTCTTCTTTGTTTCTTCATTTCATTTCTCTCAACTGAGTTAGATTAGACTAACTCTTGGTTGATCTTCAGGTAGTGGGTATTTTTTTAAATTGTCTATTAAGAGATAGAGTGTGAGGTCAATTGCTTTTTGTAAGAAAAATGATATAATAGGTGGGTCATATCCAAATAAGAAAATGGGAATTGTAATTGAGACAAACATAAATGGAAAATCCTTTGGGGGACGGAGGAAGTATAAACTAATAGTAATAAAAAGATTTTAAGTTGCTAAATTTCACTTTATATAAGTCTAAACAATTAAGTTGTTGCCACCTCGTATTTTTCTTCTCTCTCACTCATGGTCTTGTCCAATCTTAATTCCTAAGTCCATCGACAACTACCAACAGTCCAACACCCACCGCACTTCAATAACATTATATAGTACTAATAGTTAAGTTATACTTTGTATAGTTAGTAGCTCTTCTATTTGTATTTTATGTGAATATCCATCTCTTAATCACACAATTTTATTACTACCTCTGTTTTTTTTTTAATATGCACATTTCTCCATTTTGGAGTGTTTTTTTTAATTGACACATTTTTACCTTTTGCAATAAATGGAAGGTTGGCCCACCTAATTATTACACTTCTCTCCTACTTTTTCTTTCCTTCTCTCTACTTTTTTCACTTTTTCCTTACTTTTACTAACCTTTTCTCTTACTTTTGCACTTTTTCCTTAGTTCTTGTGAAAACCCTTAGGTGCATATTAAAAAAACGGAGGGAGTATTTGTTATACGCTTATAGAAAAAATAGGCGAAAAATTCGAAAAATTATAAGTTTGGCCCCTCTTGGATCCAAACTTTCTGTAGACCTGTTGGACCTTTTTGGTTTGAGTAAAGGTGTAAAAAAGATTAGATATTATGAATATGGGTTCATGAGCCGATTTGAAAAAAGTGAAAATGGATAAGGGACTTGTCATCCCTATTCTAAGTAAATTTAATAAAAGTCCATTAATGAAAATGTTTGCGACCAAAGTTTTGCATTAGAGATTGGTGTAAGGAAAAAATTCCATCAAGACTTATCTAACAAATCAGTCGAGTTTGGTTCATAGTAAATCTAACGATCCCAGTTGGAAGTGTTTAATGATAGTAATCTTTCATAACATTTCAAATTAAGAGCAAATTACGTCATGTTCAGTGTCCTTTTCAGCTAATCAAGTTGAATTTGGAAGTTTACAATGCGTTTTAAATGAACATTTTATGGGCGGCCTATATTTCAAGTCAATCGATTAGATTCTTCTTAATTAACTCGAGTTTATGCTCGAGTCAATTTTTAGCGAATTTTTGTTGCAGCTAGTAAGAAGCGGAATGAACAATGGTTCGATCAACTTGAACCACAACTTCTATCTAAAATCCAGGTCTCATGTCAGGCCCAGTCCCAAACTGAGCACAAATTGAAGCGGATAATCCACCCAATGCATTACTCATACGTCGAACTTCTATCCCAGGCCACCAAATTAGTTTGATACGTCCCACACTAACCCAATTTGTTTATGTCAAAACCAATTTCTCGAGAAAAAAATTTGAAAATGTACTCATTTGAAATTTTTTATCAACTCGAATTGTCTAGTGAGCCTTTAGACTCAAACAACTTGCATAGCTTTGTGTGCCAATTATGTCTCCAATTTTCTCTACTCGATCACTTCGCGTAGATCAGCATAATTCAATTTAGCAGATTCATTGGGACAGGGAAAAGGGTAAGGAAATCCCGCCCCTAAACATAATCTCAAAATTTATAAAATTGTGAGATACAAACCTTACTACTTGACGGCTCTACCAAATTCTAGTTATAGAAACTTTGATGAACCACAGAGCAGAGAGTTGTTAACAAGTCACTTGATCATTAAGTATGCAATCTACATTCGTCAAGGCCATATATTCAACATATTCACATCTCTTATTAATTCATCTCCAAAAACCATAAATAATTTACGGGTTGAAATGATTCCACAACAGAAGAACTCCAATAATAATGGCCATAATTAGATGCCAAAAATTGGGCACGTGATGCAAAAATGGTTGTGAGAAAAAATGATGCGACTTGTGAGGTAGGCTTAGATGGTGACCTAGAAGGGCTAGAACTAGTCTTAATCTTATAACATTAGCACAATTTGGGATACCTTAGTGGTGGGTGGTCCTTTGTTGGAGGGGGTCCATGTCCATCCCTTCTTATGGATACCTTCTATGCCTTTGCCTTTTCTTTTTCCCAAGAGCAATGGATACCTTCTAAGTAACAATGTCCCGACTTATTTCTCTTATAAATTTGTGGGTTACCCCTGTTTTATTAAAGGTATTTTTAGATTTCAGAAAAAAAGTTTTTTTTTTGTTAATCAACATGATGTTGATATTACTTTTTAAATTGCAAGAGGGTCGTAGTGGATCGGAATCTCTCTTTTGGCATGAAGGAGAAGAAGGGTAAGGAAATTCCCACTCTTAAAATATCTCTTGTAGGGTTTGATAACACAATAAAATACAAACCTTGCCACGAGATAAAGAAATAGGAGGACGTTAAGAACATATATAGGAAAATTCGGCAATAAATATCTAAGTTTAACCTCTTTTTTGAAATAGATGTCTAGGTTCTCTTTTTACCTCTATACTATAAGGGAAGAAGGGGGTGGACACCAAAATTAAAAAAAGAAAAAACAAATAAAATAAATCAAGGAAGTTATTAAGTAATTAATTTCCATTTCCAAACTTAGTCATCAGATTTTTAGCAAAAAATGTTTAAAATTTCAAACTAAAATATCTAACAATCTACAAAGTAAAAACAATTAAAAAAAATATCAATGGTGATATTTTCTTGAGATCTATAAATAGAGGCTCACTTTGCTATTTTAATTTATATATTTTTTTAATATTCTCAAATACATGAGTAATTGATTGCCCATGAGTGAAATCAAATTGAACATGAAACATGATAGTGTATTTTAGGATGAGTAGAAAGTGGTGGAGGGATAGGGATAATGCATTTTTTACTCACGAGTGATAATGATTTTTTTTTCTTTTTTGTCGTTTGTTTTTAAGTCACTATTGCTAATCTACTCTCTAATATTTATTCCTCTTTTTTTTATGTATTTAAACTGTTTCACTATTAAACTCTTTTGAGATTACAATTACACCCTCTAAAAAAATAAAATAACTAAAAATTTTAAAGATTATTTTTAAAAGTATACTTCACTGGAGAAATTACAATGTAGTTTCTCTCAAATCCTTACATATTAATCTTTCGTATAAGGCACGCGTCACGTGCATATATGACTAGTTTTATATAAATACAACAATTGCTTTATTTTTTTGAAATCAATACCAACTAACAGATTAGCCCAAAACTTAACGATAATTGATCAACTTTAACAGAAATTCATTTCGTGGGACCCACTTCTAATTCCTCCTCTTTAATGAGTTACATGAAAATTGAAATCTCTTTATTGCCCCTTTTTCTTCTACAATACAATTTTGATCCATTTCCTCCCTCAATCACCCATTCCACTGTGAGTTTGTGGCTACTCTTCTCCGTTTTCATTTTTTCACCATTTCAACCCTAATTAAGTGCAAATCTGATTGACGATCTTTTAACCCTGAAAAATAAAATCTTTTACTAATTGCAAATGTGCCCTACAAAAAAACCATTCCCTTCAAATATTTCCGACAAATAAAAAACCCTAATCAACGAAAAAGGTTGAACAAGTGAAAAATTGGATAAGATCTACCTTCGAATCTTCAATTTACGAGTCAATTTGCTACGTCACCTTCGATTTTACACCTTTTTTCATCCATAATGTCAAGGTTTTGAAGGTAAAGGTGGTGGATGGTGAATATAGGGATTAGGGTTTTTGAAGGTAGAGGTAATGTGGTGAATTTAGGGGTTAGGGTTTTAAAGGTAGAGGGGCAGGGTGGTGGGTGATGATTAGTGGGGTGGTGGGTGGTGATTGGTGAGTGTTAGTGAAGGAGGTTGGTTAAAAGGTGATGTTTCACAATATTTTGTAATGTTAGAGTGATGTTTCACAAAATTTTGCAAAGTTATAGTAGTTAAATTAAAAAGTTATGGTTTTTTTTCTTTCAAAAAGTGTAATTTTTGTAGTGGTTTCTCACAAATTTTTCTTAATTAAATTTGATGAAAGAAGCAATAATAATTTTAAAGTGATAATTCGATTTCTTTCTTCCATAGTTGAGGTAGTAAGTTGGAATTTTCACATCAACAATTTATTTATTTATACTAATATATATGAGAATATCGTAGATAAAATGTTAGTAAAAGATATAATGGTAATATGTCACGATTCACGAGTTACATTAACATATTACTGAATTATTGATCATATATATGGTGACTTCAATATAATGAAGTTTTGCATTAATGAAAAATAACACATGGAATGAAATCATGAATCGATTTTTATAGTGGAGAACAAGCAATAATTATGAATGCTAGTATTCAAAAAGGACCCACCCCCATCACTCCAACTAAATAAAAACATGAGCCTATTTAACTTGCCATCTCCTGATTGTAGGCTTGTAGCACCCTACTTCCACTGTTCCACAGTACATGAACATATGAGAAATCAGCACATACTAATGCTCTAAGATATGTACAAAGTTTTAGGGCCTGTTCAGTTCTGTTCAGTTCTGTTCAGTTCAGTTCAGTTCAGTTCAGTTCAGTTCAGTTCAGTTCAGTTCAGTTCAGCTCTAATAAGTTCAGTTCAGTTCAGTTCAGTTCAGTTCAGCTCTAATAAGTTCAATTCAGTTCAGTTCAGTTCAGTTCAGTTCAGCTCTAATAAGTTCAGTTCAGTTCAGTTCAGCTCCAATAAGTTCAGTTCAGTTCAGTTCAGCTCCAATAAATTCAGTTCAGTTCAGTTTAGCTCCATTCATTATATAACCAATTTGTTTAATATTATTATTGTTGGTCTAATTTATTTTACTTATTATTATTGTTATTATATAATAATAATTATTAGTATTATTTATATATATTATTTTTTTATTATATCTTTACTCATTATTATTACTATTATTATTATTATTATGGCTCAGCAAAGTTTGGGTTGGTGCATGGTTTAACCAAATTTCATGTCAATACGAGTATTCTAATTTGCAATTGTTGCTTTATTTTACTGAATAAAATTCACTATTACATCATACAAATAAGCTACAAAAAGCTAGAAGATATGAAAAAATTACAAAGTTGCTAATAATACTGCAGTACTATTTAAAATACAACATTGTCGTTACGTTGTATATTAAATATACTTTGGCGGTTTGGTTTATTTCTATCATAGACCAACCCACCACAAATCGTGGTTTGGTTAGAAGCACACATCAACCCATGTTTTAAGCTAATTATTATTATAATGATAATACTTTAATTTACTTCTTAGGCATTATATTATATCATCATCATCAAGTATTAATATATTAATACTAATAATTGTAATTACTCATTATTATAAATTATTATTATTATCAGTAATTATTATTTTTAAAATTAATTTATTATTATTATATATTTATTTAAATTTATCATAATAACATCAAAATAATATTATCATTATTCATTTGATATTATTCTAAATTATTAATTTAATTATTATTACTTAGAATTATTATTACTTATTATTATATTCATAATAATTATTATTTACTTATTATTCATATACTTATTATAATTTAATTCAATTCAATTCAGTTCAGTTCAGCTCCAATAAGTTCAGTTCAGTTCAGCTCCAATAAGTTCAGTTCAGTTCAGTTCAGCTCCAATAAGTTCAGTTCAGTTCAGTTCAGCTCCAATAAGTTCAGTTCAGCTCCAATAAGTTCAGTTCAGTTCAGTTCAGCTTCAATAAGTTCAGTTCAGTTCAGTTCAGCTAGAATTAGCCGAAGAGAACAGGCCTAAGCCTTTTCTTCCATTTCATTTCATTCAGATAATACTGAAAAATTGTTTGAAAACGGAATCTTAATTATCAATTTTTTGCTCAAATAGTTACTTCAAATAATTAATCAATTTTTATATTCACTTATTTTTATACTAATTTTAAGCCCTTTTTTTTACAAATTATAAATGTTATTTTTACAAAAATATTGTTAAGTATATCTTAATATATATTTTCAAAATATTACCTCTAACAATGTTTAGTGATAAAAATTAAAGATAGTAATAAGCACATTTTATGAAATGAAGTTGTAAATAAAAAAGGGTTTAAAACAATAATTCTATGCTTAGAAATTGATAACTGTCTTACTCTCTTTAGGATTATTTTGATAAACTATTCTAGTCCTAACTATAGGGGGTGTTTGGTAAATGGCTTTTAGGTGGCTTTTTCATTGGCTTTTGGCTTTTAAATCTGGTCAAACAGCCAAAAAAAAGTGTTTGGTAAACGGCTTTTAGAGTAGTTGAAAAGCCGGCTTTTACGCCAAAAGCTGCTTTTACTAGCTTTTGTTGTTGGCTTTTGGCTTTTTCTTTAATTTTGTACTTAACATCCAACACTAACAGCCGTTTTTACCAAACACTTTTATATACAGCCAATAATTACACAGCCAGTCAAACAAGCCACTAAAAACAGCCGGTCAATCCAGCTACAATAAAAAGCCACCAGCCAACAGTCACCAGCCGATTGCCAAACACCCCCATAGCCTGATTTATTCTAAAATGTTCCAGACCCTCAATAATGGAACATCTCAAAGCGGTCCCATTTTTGAAATTCTCTTCTATGAAGGCACTTAGCGTCCGTTCTTTCACCTTATTTTCAGTTTAAATTAGGTCGAATAAGGTATAAAGTTTAATCTAAAAATTCGAGTTGAGTGAGGTTAAATAAGGTCAAATAAGGTCGAATAAGGTCTAATAAGCTCGAATAAGTTCAAATAAGTTAAGATAAGTCCAGATAAGTAAAGATAAATTGAAAAGAACGAACCTTTAATCTTAATTTACATGCTAAATTGGTTAATTATAGCACAAGATACTCTTCCAAAATCCTTTTTAATAATGAATAAAGCCAACGAAATTGCAAATATGACACAATTAACTAATTTAACAGGTTAATAAACGTGAATGACCACATGGGGAAGCTAACTCCCCAGAGATGGGATTGCTTTAAGATAATCAAAAGTTGGAACATTTAAACCAAAGTAGTATTTAGGCCCACGTGATACTCTAGGATTTATCTGTAGTATACTTAGTACTTTATGACAACAAAAATTCGGTATAGAAAGATGTTAGTAAAAAGTTATAAATTAATAGTTTTATTCTTAAATGCAATTAAAGTATTGTTTTTCATAGAAAACACATAATATCATTATTAGTATTGATAAAAGAAGCAACAGTAGTATAGTGGAGCAATGGTTAGAACATTTATCATTCATACATGAGGTCACGAATTCAAACCTTCTTATGACAATTATGAGAATAACGTAGATAAAATATTGTTGAAAAGAAGGGAGAGTGCCACGCGACGGATTACAACCTGTGCTTACGCTTTTTATTGTATACACATATTGCAACGAATATTGGAAAAGTTCGCAGTTTACCATGCAATCTGCCCAATATCTTATAAAGTTGCTGCTACTTTGTCCCCTTCGTTGCCTGCTTCAATCAATCGTATTTCTGTTCGTGAAAACGGAAACGGAGGTGATCCAACCGCACCTTCCAGTACGGCCCCGGTCTGTATATTTATACGCATTGGCTTAACTCTCTCCTAACCCATAGAGAGAGAAGACAGCTACAGAACACCATTGAAAGTTAAGAAGTCAAGCTGTAATTATAACTTATATGAACTAAGTTTGTTGAACCTGATTGAAGATAATCAGTTCGATTTCACCTTATATTTACATATGAATAGACCTAATTAATTTTAATTAGACCTAATCAACTCTAATTAGAGCTAATCAACTCTAATTAGACATGATCAGACCTGATTAGTCACAGTCAATCATAAAAATCTATACGTTTAAAGGTAAAGAAAACGTATCCTAAGACAATAGCATCAATGTTTCCAACAATTTAAAAAAATATATTTCCTCCGTTTTTTTATACTCGCATTATTGAGGTTAGGCACAACAATTAAGGAAAGGAGAGAGGTAGAGAGAGTGGAAAAAGGGGACCCATGTGATTGGAGAGAGGTAGAGTGCAAGTATTGCCATAATAAGAAATGATGCAAGTAATTTGTTATTTCCAAAAGTGGAAAACGATGCAAGTAAAAAAAACGGAGGAAATATTCATTTCATACCCCTCTTCCCAAATCCCCACGTGATCCAAAAACCCCTCCTTATTTCCCTCTCTCTTTACTCCTACAAGCTTACTATAAACTCCACCTCTTTGCTACTCTTTTCTTACACCTTAGTCCCACTTTCTCTCTCTTAGTTTCCTAACCATGAAGCAAATTTCACCCAACTCTTTTTCCCTACTTATATTAATTTCACTCATTCTAGCATTCACTATTAGTGACACCAATACCACATCCGTTGATATCATCACATCATCATCATCATCATCACCATCACCATCATCATCAACCACATACCTTCCTAACACTAACAACAACAAGAACAACAACCACCATGTGATCAATAATATTAGCAAGAACAAGAGCTCCGCCACCTCGCGCCACCACTCTACGGCGGCGGAACCTCTAACGTCAAACGCTAACTTAGAAGAGATTTTAAGGATGGCTAATAAGCCAAATATGATAAGTTGGATTAAAGGAATAAGAAGAACAATCCATCAAAACCCTGAATTAGCTTTTGAAGAATATAATACTAGCTTTTTGATTCGTGGAGAGTTAGATGAACTTGCTATATCTTACAAGTATCCCTTAGCTAAGACTGGTATTCGTGCTTGGCTTGGTACGGGTGGCCCTCCTTTTGTCGCTCTTCGTGCTGATATGGATGCCTTGCCTATTCAGGTTCGTTTTTTGTACCACTTTCTCTAAATTAATGAGGAGGTACTGTTTTAAAATCCGTCACGCTATCTGTAATCCCGACCAATAAAATAAAATTTTATTTAATAAAAATAATAAGGTTAAATAGACGTCATAAATATTTTATGTGGTCCAATTTAGTTGTTACTTATCCAAATATAGATGATGACGTGATTTCCAAAATACTTGGTATGGTCGTAACTTGTCGATATTTTCTTTCTATTTTACTATATTATAACATGTTTCTGCAAATGTGTACTTTTATTTTTTGAGTACAAATTCATTTTGTATTTATGCTCCTAAACCTCAGTGAGAATTTATTATGATAATTTTCACAAGTTTATAGTACCTCTAGTCTATCCCCTATTTCGACATGTGAAATATGGCTACTCTATCCAAATGCTTCCATTCTTCATTTGAATTGGACTTCCTTACCTCAGATATATATTCAATTTTTCACTTAGTTTAATTTTTTCCTCAAAATTGTATTCCAACAAATAGATGTACAACAAATAGATGGTTGTTGATTACCCTAATATAATTTCTTATGTCTCTAATATTTCTAACAATGACTATTAACTCTTTGCATTTCATGAGTTTGCCACCGAAAAAGAAATAGTACCCAGGCCCGGCTAAGAGCATGCCCAACCTGTTCCGTTGAACAGGGCCTCGAAAAATATTAGGGCCTCGTTTATATAGACGTTAATGGATAAGATCAATACTCTGCCCTTAAAAATTACTTGCAGCTCTATGGTCTAGTGGTTAAATGGTGGAATTAGTGCTCTGAAACCTATGTAAAGCTAAGGCTGCGGATCGAATCAATTCAATTACATTTTTGCGTTGCCCATAATTTCCTAGGACTCACATGGTCAACACTTCTTTCTATTTTTTCTATATTCATTTCATGGGTATTCCGCTTATTAGTTCCTTTAACGTTGTTGTGCTAATTTTTTGTATCTTTTTTTTTCACTTTTGTGTATTAGTTTTCTTTTAACATTCTAGATTTGATTTCATATATTTTTTAATTTTTTTTTTTGACATTGTTAGCTAAATAATATTTCTGATTGCTTAAACTTTCTAACAAATATATATATTCTGTCGTTATTTTATTATAGCTATTGTAGAATTATCCTATTTTATTACTTTACTCCTTTTTCACCAAACTTAAGCAAATTTGAGATAAATTGTGAGGTCATATTTCTTTTTCTTAATTTTCTGCTTCAATAATTTGAGGATTTTAGTATGTTGATAAGTACCTTATTATTACTTCGTTCCTTTTTTTTTGTTTGTCCTACTATTCGTTTTTCATTTCTTTTTGTTTGTTCTACGTAGAAGCATTCCTTTTTCGTTATATACTTTTCTCCATTTTACATTACTTTTTACTTATTGAACCCTCATATTTCTCCAACATTTCTTTTTTTCTCCTTATCCTCTACCTCCCTCATATTTTCACAATTTTCCTCGATAATGGGAGTTACAGTAAGTCAGATAAACAAAACAAAAACGGAGATATAGGGCCTCTTATACAAAAAAAATTAAAAACTGAACAGGGCCGTCTCAACAAAATGAGACGGCCCTGATAGTACCTAAAACATGTTATCTTTATCCTCACTATTTTTTTTAAGATTTCATATTTATGATACCGGCTAGCTCTTAGAAATTATAGGATGGATCCATTAAATATACTATTTAAGTACTTTCTATGTTTCTTTTTGTTTGTTATGCTCTGACCAAATTAAAGATCTCCCATAATAGGTCAAAACAGAACAAATAAAAAGAAACGCAATGAATACTAGAATAATAAAAATAAAAGTTTAGCAAAAAGTTACAGTTGGGACTTAGTCACTTAGGAGACCGAGTAAATCTCAAACCACCTTAATGTCTTCCACAGTTCCCCTATTTTGGAGGGAGAGATCTAGAGAGTTAAAGACTTTACACTTCTAGTAACTAACAGAATCTAACTTTAATTAAATGGATATAATATTATAAACAATATGTATCTGTTCAAAGAACAACATAAAGTAGGAAGACATAATTTTATCACGAAACAAGTTTGCATAGTACTAAAAATATTAAAATATTGACGTTGTTGTTGACTTATTTCTAATGATTAAGTCAGGATATATAGTATTAACTAATGAAAGCATCTTTAGTTAATGCATGTGATTCTATTGACGGCAAATTAATAGTATGATCAACTGAGGTTGCTTCATGCTTCGAAATTGGTCAATAAATTAATGTTTGTGCAAGTATTGAGAATAATGATTGGCTACCTGTTTAGGTTACCTGGCATGTTATATATAGGGAGATAAAATATCTTTACAAAACCCTAATAAGAGTCTAATTACCAAATTACCCTAATACACCCCCTCAATCTTTACGGGGAGGAATCACGGATAGATTGGAACGATGTTTACAAAACAAGTCAGAAGAAAGACCCTTAGTAAAAATATCAGCAACCTGCAACTGTGTCGGAACGTGCTTGACCTGAAGTCCACCTTTGGCAACCATCTCACGAACAAAATGATAATCAACATCAATATGCTTACTACGATCATGATGAACAGGATTGGCAGTAAGATACATAGCAGAAACATTGTCACAATAGAGAATGGTAGGCCGACGATAAAAATACCCTAAATCAGCTAACAATTGACGAATCCAAATTGTTTCACCCGCAGTGTAGGCAACAGCACGATACTCAGCTTCAGTAGAAGACTTCGAAACAGTAGGTTGCTTCTTAGAACGCCAGGAGATCAAATTCTTCCCTAGGAAGACAGCATAGCCAGTAGTAGAACGCCGAGTGTCAGGACACCCGGCCCAATCAGCATCAGAATAGGCAACAGTCACAGTAGGAGAGCCAGTACTATGAAGAAATAGCCCATAATCAGAAGTGCCCTGCAGATACCTGAAAATTCTTTTCACAGCATGAAGGTGAGTAGTACGAGGCGCATGCATAAATTGAGAAACCGAATTAACAGCATAGGCAATATCAGGACGAGTCATAGTCAAATATTGCAAAGCACCAACCATACTACGATAATCTGTGGGATCAGCAAGAAGTTCACCATCTAAAAGAGAAAGAGTGACACGAGAGACAACAGGAGTACGTACGGGTTTGACAGTATGAAGATGAAATTTCTGAAGAAGATCAACTACATATTTGTGTTGAGACAAAAGCAAACCCTGAGGAGTACGTAAAACCTGAATGCCTAAGAAATAATGCAAATCACCCAAATCCTTCATAGCAAATTGAGCAGAGAGAACACTGATAAATTTCTGAAGCAAAGAGGAACTACTACCTGTAAGCACAATATCATCAACATATAGCAAGAGAATGATAATATGACTACTGTGTTTGAGAGTGAACATAGAGGTGTCACAACTGCTGCACTTGAAACCAATAGAGAGAAGAAAATTGCTGAAACGAGAGAACCAAGCTCGAGGAGCTTGCTTTAAACCATAAATGGATTTTCGTAACCGACAGACAGAATGTGGTTGAGAAGGGTGTTCAAAACCAGGAGGCTGACGCATATAGACTTCCTCATTGAGGAAACCATGAAGGAAAGCATTTTTGACATCGAGTTGACGAATAGGCCATTTAAAAGTAGCAGCAAGAGTAAGAACTAAGCGAACAGTAGTAGGCTTAATGACAGGACTAAAGGTTTCAAAGTAGTCAATACCTGCCTGCTGATGATTACCAAAAACAACAAGCCTGGCCTTAAACCGCTCCACAGAACCGTCAGAATTATATTTAATCTTATACACCCACTTACAACCAAGAGCGTTTCTATTGTTGTTGCGAGGCACAAGTTCCCATGTATCATTCTTAATTAATGCTTCATACTCATCACGCATGGCTTGTTGCCAACGTGAATCTTTAGACGCTTGCTTAAAATTAGACGGTTCAGACTCAACAACATCGGTTTTTAAATCTAAGAAATTCCTAGTTGAAATGATTCCGTCTTTGAGACGCGTGGTCATGGTATGAACATTAGTAGGATCGACACACCTAGACGACTTCCTAGGACGCCTAGGGGGAGGGACGATAGGAGACGAAGATGACTCATGTGGGACGACTTGGGGAGGAGTAAAAGGCGAGGGTGGGGAAGATCTCGCGGGCGCGGGATGGTGCTGCGGGCTGGCAGCAGCTGCTTGTGGGGGAAGGGGGAGACGCTGCGGACGCGGGGCAAGTCTGCGAGCAGGCAGCAGATTGTGAGGGAGGGTTGGGGCTGGCTGCGGGCGCTGGGCGCACCTGCGGGCAGGCAGCAGGGCTGCTGGGATGTGGGTCACCCTCGGGCGTGCATGCACCCAGTGGGCAGGCAGCTGGTTGCTGCACGTGCTCCCGTGGTGCTGCGGGCTCGGGGGATGGGTCACTAGACAAAGGAAGACTCGGGAACCAGCCTAAGGGGTCAAGAGACTCAGTCATAGACGAACCAATGGGTGTGCTAGACACAAGAGAACGATAGGGAAATTTACGTTCACTAAACAACACATGACGACTTGTATAAACTTTGCCAGAAAGAGGATCAAGACATCGATAACCCTTATAATTTGAAGCATAGCCAATAAAAACGCATTGAATCGACTTAGCCTGTAATTTATTGATTTTAGGATCTAAAAACAACGGAAAACAGGCACAACCAAAACATTTCAAAAACTCATAAGAGGGGGGACGATGAAAAAGTTTAGCAAATGGGGATGAACCCCGTAACGCCGAACTGGGAAGACGGTTTATCGTATAAACCGCCGTATAACACGCATCAACCCAATATCGAGGTGGCAACTCAGATTGAACAAGCATAGTGCGGGCCATCTCGATAATGGTTCGATGTTTCCTTTCTGCAACACCATTCTGCGCTTGAGTCCGAGCACAAGACTTTCGAAAATAAATTCCCGAATCACAGAAATGTTGTAGTAAAGGAGTGTTATCAAATTCACGTCCACCATCACTTTGGAAAAATTTAATTTTTGAATTAAACAAGTTCTCAACAAGTTTTTGAAAAGCGATGAAAGTCGAAAAGACATCAGATTTCAGTTTAAGTGGATAAAGCCAAGAAAAACGTGAATAATCATCAACAAAAACCACATAATACTGAAAAAACTGATTAGATTTAACGGGCGATTGCCAAAGATCACTATGTATCAAATATAAGGGATAGGGGGCACGATGAGTCACAGACTCAAAAGGAAAACGATGTATCTTTCCTAATTTGCAATGAACACAATCGTCATGAAACTTAGAATTACATGAAATTAAGTTCTGTGAACGTAAACTTCCTAAAAATCTAGCAGAAGGATGACCAAGGCGAGTATGCCAAACATCTCCAGACTCCTTAGTGGCTAAGAGGACAGGAACAGACGAATCTGGGCAGACTCGGGAAGACTCTGAACGAACTCTGGAAGACGACTCTGACTCTAGGATATGAGGCTGAATAGGGTAGACACCATTCTTACTGATTCCCCGCAACAGAACTGCCCCTGTGGTCTTGTCCTTAACACAAACAGAAGATTCATCAAAACAGACTATGCAAGAATTATCCTGACATAACTTTTGAACAGACAGCAGATTATGTTTTAACTGGGGAACATGACACACCTTCGTAAGGCGAAGGGGGCGGCTAGGGGAAGACAGAATCAAATTACCAAGTTTATTAATGGGAAGTCGTGTGCCATCACCAACAACAACAGAACTCGAACCAGTGTAAGGAAGAGCATTAGAGAGCTTACCATCCTGTGAGGTCATGTGGGAAGCGGCTCCAGAATCTGGATACCAAACGGAGTCATTTATTTCACCACCAACAGACAGTGCAGCTAGGGCACGTGTGACACCATCAGGAGAGGAAGGCACAAAGCTATGATTGAAGCGTTGAGGACAATAGGCTGCTTGGTGACCTGGATACCAACAAAGACCACAAGTATCTGAAGAAGGAGTGGTGGCTAAATTGCCGTTAGATGAATTACTTCCTGCTGAAGACAAATCATTAGCAACATAGTTGGCACAAGAATAATTAACATATGAAACATCATGAAAATTACCCATACCATTAGCGCGGCCTGCATTGCCACGACCACCCTGTCCTCCATTGCCACGACCACCATTGTTGCCTTTACCACCCTTGTTTCTGTTGTTGTTGCGATTTTTGTTTTTACCACCCCCTTGACCCTTAGCATTCGAACCACCTTGAGAAGAGGAGTGTGATCCAGAAGCACCTGACTGAACAGCGACTAAGGCGGGATGCGCAGGAGACGTATCCTCATACGCACGCATGGCCTTAATGCGCTGCTCGTGCTGAAGTAGCTTAGGGCGAAGGTCATCAAAAGTCAAAGACGTTTGAAATTGGGATAAAATAGTAACAAGGACATCATAGTCACGATCTTGATCCAAGGCAGTCAAGGTATACTGAATTAAATCATATTGAGAAACAGGACATTGAATAGCAGCTAGAGAATCAACAATAATCTTAATAACACGTAAGAACACTTCCATAGACTGCTGGTCAGATTTCTTCATACGACTAAGTCTACCTTTCAACTCCATCGATCGAGCCATACTAGCATGCAAAAAACGAGACTGTAACCTATTCCAAATCTCTACGACAGTATGTAACTCATGGACATCCATCATAACATCACGGGAAATCGATGCGTATAACCACAACTTAATTTGCTGATCAATTCTCATATACTCATAAAATTGTGGATTAGGCAAAGATTGACCTAGATTATCAACATAAGTAGGAGAAGGAACCGTAATTGTACCTTCAACAATACCTAATAACTGATGTGTAGAAAGAAAACATGTCACCTGAGTTTTCCACATGAGATAATCTTCGGGGGATGTGAGTTTGATGGTGACAAACCGAGTAATATCTTGATGAACAAGAGAGGAGGCTGCCGGAAGAAGAGATGGTGGAAAAGACGAGTACTGGGCCCCGGAACGGACACCGCTGCCGTTAAAATTAGGGCCAAAACCAGGAGGGAAACCCGCTGGAGATCGAGCAACCATGGGGCTGCCGGAAAAGGCGCCGGAAACCGGCGGTGGATGGTGGACAGTGGCGGCCTGAAAAGGCGAGAAACCACCGGCCACCACTGAAGGCTCCGTTGTGGCGGAGGAATGGCTGGCGGAGAGGCCAGCAAAACTGCCGAAGGGCAGCGACGGCAGGGAGACCTGAGGCAGCAGCGCACGAGTGGTGTGGGCTGGAGTGAGGGGGCTGCCGTCGGCGTGGTTGCCGGAGGAAGGGACGGCGACAGACATGGAGGAAAGTCGCCGGAAAACGTTGGGAAAAGAGAGAGAAAAAAACGGAAACCCTAGGGTTTAAAAAAAACGGTGGGTTAAAATTGGATGCGGAAAAAAATTTTAACCTAGGCTCTTGATACCATGTGCAAGTATTGAGAATAATGATTGGCTACCTGTTTAGGTTGCCTGGCATGTTATATATATAGGGAGATAAAATATCTTTACAAAACCCTAATAAGAGTCTAATTACCAAATTACCCTAATAATGTTCTTGTTTCTTTTATTTATGGCAAATTAAGATTGATGTACTTGTTAGAAAGTAATGTATATATGACTAATATGAGGTTAAAGTTTTATAATGTATTTATACCAAGAAATTTTTTTGAAATTGACATTATAATTTATTCCTTGGTAGCTGTTTGGCGTTTTATTATGGCTTAAAAAGCCTAAAACTACCACTGAGAGTACATAAATATAAAGAAAAACAAGTACAAGAGAATAAAATAGTGCACAAGGCAACTTAACGTAGAAAATTCTTTCTTTCAATGGGTGTTCAAGACCACAAGTCCACAACTACTCTACTACTAACATACTCCCTCATTAACGATTTAATAACAACAATTGGTGTTGCACACATCTTAATGAATAGATTTAAGGATGTTAATGTTTAAATTAATCAAATTTTTTTTCAAGATTAGTAACCTCTAATCTCATTCTTGATTATGTCAAAACCATTTTGATTAATTTGTTCATTTACACCTTTAAATTGCTTCCTTAAAATACGTGCAAAATCAATTATTGTCATTAAACCGTGACGGAAGGGGTAATTAGCACCCATTACTCTTTAGTGACGAATGCATGGAGGGGTATAACTGTACGCTAATGCTCCAGCAAAAGATGAAAATTTTAATTAGCTACGGCTTGTAGTCGGTCGCGATTTTGAGAAGCGGTCGCAAATTGCTAAAGCAGTGGAAATTGCTAAGGCAGTCGCAAATGTTTGACCAATCCAAAATTCGTAGCAAGACTTGTAGATTACGATGAGTCGAGTGCGGATTAGAACCAACATTCTAATGAAATAGAAATGATTTGTGAAATAGAAATTATGCTAGAGTAACTTCCACCGTCCATAATTTTAGATATATTCCTATTCTTAGTTGCGTGATTCGACAATTCAACATTGTTATTGTAGCATTTTCCGTGCCTAGTATAAAAACATCTTAACAATTCATCTTCACCTTCCGCTATATAGAATATCTATTATGACTACCACTATTTTACACGAGTGAACTTGTAGACTACAATATCATAATGAGATTTTTTTCAAGAGGGTAAACCATTTAACATAGTCCTTTCACATACAGCAAGCGTGTGCACGAGCATGAGCACGCACACGATTCTTTCATGCTCCTTTCTTTTGTAGATATATCCAAAATCTTTCCTCAATTGGATGATATCACTTTCAAACGTAAGTACAAATTACCGTTACCATTTTCCTAAATAA
The DNA here is from genome assembly GCA_947645195.1 of Patellifolia procumbens. Taxonomy (NCBI): domain Eukaryota; kingdom Viridiplantae; phylum Streptophyta; class Magnoliopsida; order Caryophyllales; family Amaranthaceae; genus Patellifolia; species Patellifolia procumbens. The sequence goes on from CANSGD010000818.1 coordinate 121,084, forward strand.
GCTAGAACTACATATAATGTGGATGTTTCCTTGACACAAATACCGCAAACTATCTTAATAACTCTAAAAATCTACCAAAATATGATTCTAAAACATCATTTAATAATGGAGATAAATCTCCTAAGTCTCCGTTCAGTTCAACTTATTTTTACTTTACTAAACTTATTATTACTGAACTGAACTTATTTTTACTGAACTGAACTTATTTTTACTGAACTGAACTTATTTTTACTGAACTGAACTTATTTTTACTGAACTGAACTTATTTTTACTGAACTTATTTTTACTGAACTGAACTTATTTTTACTAATTCATGTTGTTTTTTCTTCTTTGCACTACTGATTTTTACTGAACTGAACTTATTTTACTGAACTGAACTTATTTTTGCTGAACTGAACTTATTTTTACTGAACTGAACTTATTTTTACTGAACTGAACTTATTTTTACTGAATATTATTATTTTAAGGTGAACTGAACAGGGCCTAAGTTGTATCAAAATTTTCTCCTTTTCTCAAGTAATTAAAGATATTGATACTCAAATACTCCACCCACACAAATACTTTACCTCTGTTTCTTTTTGTTTGGCATTTTTTGACCAAAAAGCTCCCATATATAATGGTCAAAGTAGACGAAGAAAATGAATGAATAGCGTATATATATGTACATTAAAAAGTGTGAAAGAAAACAAGAACATCAAACAAGGATAGATGGAGTATTAAAATTTAGTTCTAACAAGTAGTCGATTATAAGAACAATGAGATTTTTAATTAAATTTGTTTAGTAGTAAAAGTAGTAGTTCGGACTTGTACAGTTCAATTTGTATCAATATAAACAGTTCATTTTAGTAAAGATCATATGAAATAATTAACTTTATAGTCAGTTATTTAGAAGTTCACTTCATATTTACAAATATCATAATTAAACAATGCCCAAGTTTTGTGTCATACATCCTATTTTGTCATCGTCAACGCGTTAAAACGTCCGGAGTCAGCACCACAAGAAATCCATACCATCATGGAAGATTGTCGATCTCTAATTCACTCATGTTCTTACTTTACATGTACTAAAGTTAGTAGAACTGGAGTTGCAACGGCTCATGACCTTGCAACGAAGGCCCGTAAAGGGACCTTGTTTTAATTCTATTATCAATAAATTGCCCAAAAAAAAAAACTACTTTGATTTTTTTAAATTAGAATTTTTTCATTGATTTGAAGTCATACAACATCTACAATAGAAGCCAAAACTAACAATTACATATCAAATTAAAATAAATAAAATTCTAACATAGCAAAATCACGATAGTTAAGGAGATCTAACACTTCTGACAACCCTCGAAATAAATTTGTTTGTAATAGTTATACATTGCTTTTATGCCTAATCAAAGATATTAGCTTTAATTTTTCACTATCTCCATTCTATAAGTGAAGAGGAGGGGGACACCAAAAATCAATATTTATCTTTTTTTTAATTCCTAATTAAATAGAACAACTTTCTCCGTAAGTAACTATTTTCACTTTATAAAATTTTGATAAAAGAAATGCAAAACACCTTAAACAAAGTTACTGTTATGCATTCATGCAGAATTTTACATTATTTCGCATGCATATATGACTAGTTTTTAAATATATAAACACTATTATATGAGATCTTGACAAAGTCATCGATGCACTGTTTTTTTTTCTTGGTTGTTTCTTTAAACTTGATAATTTCCAAACTACTATAAATAGTTGACTCTAATTTAACTCTCTGACCCATCATTTTACCTTTTCTTGTTGAGCAATATGTGGAGTACAAATTCGACTTTTTTTTAATATATTTTTCGATGGGTTGGTAGGGACAAAATTCCAGAATTCCAATTGTTATCACAAAGTCACTAAAATAAATTATAAAAACTGTAAAGCAGTGGAAAAAAACCCTCCCCCAAATAGGAAACCACTATCTATCTTTCTTTTTTTATCACATGGGCTTGACCATGATGTCTTGTCTCCTTTTTATGAATCAAACAATTTTTGGGACATTTCAATGTCGAATTATTGATTGGTGGAATTTATGTAGCTTTGAAATACCAAAAAACAAATTCTTTATGACTCCCTTTTCTTCATTTTTAAAATATGTGATTCACAATTTTGGTAATAACTTTTGCCAATAAAGGTGTCAAAAATTAGTGTCATTATATCGGTAAACAAAAATAAAAGAAAAAATAAAAGAAAAAGTAAATAATTGTCTTATCTATGTAACCAACCTTTTGTAATAACTATAATGTGCCATTATACCGGTAAACAAAAATAGAAATATAAAGGAAAAACGAGAGTAAAATTGAAATAGTTATCTTATCTATGTAGCATACTTTTTGTAATAACTATGTCTCAATTAGCATTTTCACGGGAAATTTCGATGTCATTTTTGTAAGAGTTTAGATTATTAATGGGGGACTCTCATGTATAACCTTTTTTTAAAAAACACTTGAACTATGCCTAATTTTTCAATAGTAAGTAGATTCCACGCTTATAACGTTTTTTAATAAATTGAAATGTGTTCTTGCTTAGTTAAGTTAAACATTGTATGAAACAACTAATTTTTTTTGGGAAATTCTCAATGATGGCCCTTAGGTCTTAGGAATTCTCAGTAGTGGAAATTTCTAAAAAACTTTCCCATTGGTAGCCCCACTTTACAAATTATTTCCAAATATAGTCTTAATGAAGAATATTCCGTTAATAATAAAGCATATTCCATTAGTTAACCATTTAGACGGTCTTTTGAGTCATTTTTTTTGCCAATTTTGACATCAAAATCGAACGTTGAGGGATAAAACTAACCCCCTAAACTTAACTTTAAGAATCAATTTTGAGGTCGAAATTGAAAAAAAAATCCTAAGTGTCTCGTTTTATGTGCGAATGTCCGCTTTAACGGTTCACTAGTGGAATATGCTTTATTATTAACGAATATTTTTCGATAAGGTTATGCTTGGGTATAATTTGTGAAGCAGAGCTACCAATGAGAAAGTTTTTTAAAAATTTCCACCACTGGAAATTTCTAATACCTAAGGGCCACCATTGGGAATTTTCCAATTTTCTTTTAGGGTTCATCATGTTGTTAATTTGATCCCCTCAAAAAAAAAGTTGTTAATTTGATATATTTCCCTTATACTTCCTCCGCTTTTTAATACTCGCATCATTGAGAGGTTTTACGCTTTCCAATGCACAATTTAAACGTTAAATATCTTTTGTTGTACATAAGAAAAAATTAAACAAATTGAATATTAATAATCAGCACACCGAGACGAATCTAACTAGATCTCATACGACTATAATATTCCTTACATATAAGTCACAACTTTGATTATAAGATACATGTGTGAATAGTGTCACAATGAAAAATGATGCGAGTATAAAAAAACGGAGGAAGTATATGGCTTTTGATGTGACTATTGGAACAAATTATAATTATTATTTTTATTAGTTTATAGGTCCATTTGTTCTTTTTTGCTGGTTATACTTTGGTGTTTCATGTTACAATGCTTATCTTTCATTTTTTTATCAATAAATTGCACATATAAGAAAAAGAAATTAAAAAGTTAATATTTTTTTTAGATATCGAGAAAAAATAGAAGATTTAATTTAATTATAAATAAGGAAGCTTATTAGTACTTGAAGATCATCGATAACAAGAGCTATTTTGCTCTTTTTACTCCTGTGGAGTAATATGTAAGTCAACCCTTCCTAATATTGAAAAAAAGCCTCTTAACACCAATTATTATTCCCCCTAATGTAAAGATAAATGACCTACATTCTAGATTCTAGAAGCATTGATCGACAAGATCATGGCACGGTCGTATAGAATATTTTTTGGTATCATTATGGCCATAAGTTGATGTGATCGGTAAGAACTTTAATGCTATTAATTAGCACAAAATTAGGCAAAATCTTAGTCGAATCCGAATTCTGTCCATGCTAAACCCTGAATGATAAATAATGGTGATTTTTGGTTAATTGCTTTGTAATCAACTTTCAGCAGATCCAAAACATATTAAAAAATTAAAAAGACTTTGATAAGGAGACTTTGATAAGTACTCACTCTGTCCCATAATATAAGCCTCATTTCCTTTTTTGGAGTGAAATTTCAAAATCGTTGACCAAATATGCTTATTTATATTTACAAGAAAGCATATGTGAATCTTGTTAGAATTATCTTGATATGTACTTTTGTAATATTAATTTTTTTTATATTTTTCTACTAATACGAAATTGAAGATATAGAAGGTCAAATGTGCGTCTTGAAGACAGTGAAAAGAAAACAGGACTTATGTTTTGGGACAGAAGTAGTAGAAAATTTCGTTGGCATTGAGAGAATAATGTACTTTTGAACAAGTTTTTTATAGGAGTTTTGATAAAGGAGACTAAAAGCCGGTCTACAAATATTATCTCTCTAATATGAAAAAGCATGAAAATATCTACAATCAACTAGCCAAAATAGTTAATAGAACTATTATTTATTCTCTAATTATTTAAAAGGGTTATGAATATGTATTAACGCGAAGAGAATAATCCCTATTTATCATTTGATGTCGACAACATCACTTCAATATCAGTGTAACTGCAGGAAGCTGTAGAATGGGAGTATAAGAGCAAAAATGAAGGGAAAATGCATGCTTGTGGGCATGATGCCCATGTTGCCATGCTTCTTGGTGCCGCCAAAATACTCAAATCTCGGGAGCATCTTCTTAAGGTAAATTATAGCATGTCTTTTACTTCTTTTTGTCCAATCTATACATTTATGTTACGACTTGTTGCATATGCGGCACAACCTAGCAAATTTTTTAGAAGGTTAGTTGTGTATAGGAATGTCTGAAAGTGTTCGATCGATAAAACCCTTTTCGATAGTTTTAATAGTCTGCTTTAAATTCGTTTAGGATAAGGGTAAACTCTTGTTTAATTTCAACCTGCTACTCGAATTGAAATCAAAGTAAGCCAATAATTAAAAAATCCCGTACCTAATTTATAGGAGTACATATATATCAATCAATTGTTAATTACGTCGGAGAACATTCTTTGCTAGTACGAAAAACAAATACTTATCTTTTTTTCACTTTATTAATAATTACGTCGAACCCTAGAAAAAGAATAGTGTAAGTAGGACAAAAAGACTTGAACTCTTCTTTGTTGTGGAGAGTAGACACTAAAGTTAGGCTGGGGGGCTAGAGATTCGTGATTCAGTTGTAACTTCCAAATCCTAAAGCATGTGAAGTGGATTTGTTGCCTTTTGAGATCATTAGAGGTCAGCAAGAGAGAATCAAAGGAGGGAAAGCATCTCTCATTAGAGTAATTTGGTGGTTGCTATAACATTCAATGTTTGGGAAAATGATGCATAACTAGTTGGTAGCATTCAGCATCACCTTTTTTTTCCCTCCTTTGTACTAAACGTTCATATTCTTTTACTCCTCGTACTTCTTTGAGTTTGCAAATTGCAATATGCCAAGTAGATATTTTGGCCATAAGGTTCTAAACCATATTTCCATTAGTCTATTATGATGTCTTTTCTTTTTCTATTTCGAAATGGGGGTGAGGTGGGCCGAAGAAGGAGATGCTTAGAATCGTTTATTGCATACTAACCATTCAAGGAAAAAAGGAACAAATTTTAAGTATTCATGGTATTATCTTATAAACAACTATGTTATTTCTTTAGGAACACTATAAGAGGGGGGTGAATTGTATGTGTAGCAATGAACGTACTTTTTGCGGAATTAAAACTTTAAATAGAAAAGCAAGCTAAAGGAACAAAGATTTTTACGAGGAAAAACTTCCTGGGCCCAACAGGAAGAAACGACCTCGACCACAAGGGAATTTAAACTCAACTCTTTTACTATAATAGGCCAAACACCTTTGTTACAAACCTATTAACTCTCGGTCCACTACTTGAGTTCCTCTACAAACTCAAGGCCCAACCTTAGTTAGTTAAAACGCGTTTAAAAATCCGTATCCGTCTTTTTGAAAAAAATGCCAAAAAAAGTTTTTTTTGAGCCCCCGCCATTTTAAACACAAAAAAGCTCCACCTCCCGTATAAAACGCGTCGAATGCGTTTTTTTGAAAAAAAACTCCTTTAAAGAAAAAAAGAAACCATGTGTCTCAAATTCTCATGTCTCTGTGAGTATGTGCGACCTTTTAGAGTTTTAGCGTAATTATTGTTTTGAGTCTTTTATAGACTATGTTCTTCGGAAATATTGAAACCTACTTATTTTTAATAGGTATATTAGTTGTTATCAAATTAGAGCATAACATGAGTAAAACGCAAGAAAATAGTGTCCGGATTTTTAGCCGAACTTTTAAGGTGGAGCCGTTTTAAACGCGTATACATCCGTATTCCGTATTATAAAAAGTCAACGTTCTTTTTGGCGAATATTTGACCGTATTTTCAAATTTTGCCGTTTTAAACTCGGCGAATTGAAATCCGTTTAATTCCCGTCCTGTTTTTAACTAACTAAGGTCCCAACAACAATTCCCTCTAACTGTTGTTCCTCCCGAACTTCAATGAAGTTTCTTTCTCTTTCTCTCGCTTCACTCAAAGCCTCACACTTTACAGGAGTTCACTCAAACCCCTTACCCAAACTCAAACTACAAGAGTTCCTCTCAACTCTTTTCTCAACTCGAAATACAGAATAACATGATAGTATTAAACACTGATGGAACAATGAACTCATATGGTAATGGAACTTGGAACTTGGAGCTTTGGTGGTACTGACTCAATAAACGTGATATTCAAATTAAACCTTTGTAGATTAATTATCACTTTGTCAGACACTAAAACTTAGTTACTTGTTTGTCTTAAATAGCAGTCAATTAATTTAAATGTGGTTTAGATCATGGGATAATGGAGTAGTGGAGTTAACCCATGTTCGTTCCTATGCTTAAGGAACAAGGTAGCACTATCTCACTAATCCATACTAATTATACACGTTCAACTGAACGTTTATACTGGCAAAGAGATTTCCTAAATTCAAGCAATTCATTTAAGATATTTTTGACTAAGAAAATCAGTTATAAATAATATAAAGCTTATTTAAATCTTTTCCTAACAAATAATATCTTAATAAGATTTTCTTTAATTAAAAGATTTTATCTTCGAAAACAATAAATATCTTTTACAAATATCCAAATATCTTTGAAAATCTTTTCCTAAATTTTCTCCATTGTCAGTCAAATAATTCCAGGCTTGTGATAAGATTAGCTTGTTCCTTTATTCTAAGACAATGCTCGTTCCTTTGCATAATAAAACATCAGGCGTAGTGTGATTTGTTTTCTAAAACAAATTTGCTTATTCCTTTAGATTAAAACCATTGCTTGTTACAAGTCTGTTCCATTCATAGGAACAGACAAACATTCTATTCATAGGAACAGACAAATATTTTGTTAGATTAACTATCCCGTGTATGAACTAATATTAGCTTTGAATTGAAGCATCGCTACACGAGTTTGAGCTTATTTTAATAGTAATTGAACACAAACTTAAATATAAAATTTTCCATGTGAAATTATATAGTATAAGGTATAAGAGAAGGAGGAATCTTGATTTGCTTTATAAGCAAGCTTTATGAAGAATTGCATGGTCCGATAGTCAGTTAACTAACTAGAATTAGACTAATTATTCTCATTGCTTTAGTGCAACTAAATGTTTTGTATCTTTAAATATTTAGCTGTTCTTGTTGAAGCCACTCATGAAAATCGGATAATTAGCGAGCTCTAGGCTTCTAAAGTTCTAACCACATGAAAGTGGATCTAATTCATTCTTGGTTGCCATGCTACAAAGTGTTCTATAAAAGTGGATCTATTTCTTTCTTTCTAATAATTTGCATCAAATCGTCAACCAAGAGATTGCAAGTGATCTCTTATCATCTCGACAAACAAACTTCCTCGTATCTTGGACAATCATAGAGAATAGAGAAATTGGAGACATCAAAATTCATTAAAATAATAAAAAACAGAGGAGTTTGATGCAAACTCCATCATACTAGGATCAAGTGAGATGTTTTCCCAATTAAAGGAAATATGAATACCAAAACTTTAATAGTGGTTTTTCTAATGGTAATTAGGTTTCGGATCAAAATTCAATTCTTGCGATTTTTCGATCTAATTTCTGCAAGCTAAGTGTTTGACAAGAAGGGGAAACAAGGTATTTTCAACCGAAAGCACCCATACTTGGTAAGATTGAGCACCCCACCTCTAGAATTTAAAGTAAGAACTTTACCAAATGAGTCAAATCTTATTTAGGGCCTGTTCTGTTCAGCTTATTCTCAGTTCAGTTCAATTCTAATAAGTTCAGTTTAGTTCAGCTCTAATAAGTTCAGTTCAGTTCAGCTCCAATAAGTTCAGTTCAGTTCAGCTCCAATAAGTTCAGTTCAGTTCAGCTCCAATAAATTCAGTTCAGTTCAGTTCAGCTCCATTCATTATTTGACCACTTTGTTTAATATTATTATTGTTGGTTTAACTTATTTTAATTATTATTATTATTATATAATAATAATTATATATATATATATATATATATATATATATATATATATATATATATATATATATATATATATATATTATATCTTTACTCATTATTATTATTATTATGGCTCAGCAAAGTTTGGGTTGGTGCACGGTTTAACCAAATTTCATATCAATACGAGTATTCTAATTTGCAATTGTTGCTTTATTTTACTGAATAAAATTCACTATTACATCATACAAATAAGCTACAAAAAGCTACTTCCTCCGTTTTTAATAGATGCAACAAAGGGGTAATTTTTGAGAGATATAAAAAATTCCTTTGTTGCATCTATTGGAAAACGGAGGAAGTAGAAGATATGAAAAAATTACAAAGTTGCTAATAATACTGCAGTACTATTTAACACACAACATTGTCGTTACGTTGTATATTAAATATACTTTGGGGTTTGGTGTATTTCTATCATAGACCAACCCACCACAAATCGTGGTTTGGTTAGAAGCACACATCAACCCATGTTTTAAGCTAATTATTATTATAAAGGTAATACTATTAATTTACTTCTTAGACATTATATTATACCATCATCATCAAGTATTAATATATTAATACTAATAATTGTAATTACTCATTATTAATTATTATTATTATTATTATTATCAGTAATTATTATTTTGAAAATTAATTTATTATTATTATTATTTATTTATAACTATCATAATGACATCAAAATAATATTATCATTATTCATTTGATATTATTCTAAATTATTACTTTAATTATTATTACTTAGAATTATTATTACTTATTATTTAATATTCATAATAATTATTATTTACTTATTATTCATATACTTATTATAATTTAATTCAATTCAGTTCAGTTCAGTTCAGCTCCAATAAGTTCAGTTCAGTTTAGCTCCAATAAGTTCAATTCAGTTCAGTTCAGCTCCAATAAGTTCAGTTCAGTTCAGTTCAGCTGTTCAGTTCAGTTCAGTTCAGCTCCAATAAGTTCAGTTCAGTTCAACTCCAATCAGTTCAGTTCAGTTCAGCTAGAATTAGTCGAACAGAACAGACCCTTAATATCGAAAGTGGTCCAATTGATGTGATGCAACTTGCACCTTATAAATTTGCTACGTTCCAAAAATACAACTAATATGAATGCAACAGTCACAAACTAACTTTGTGGACACCCTTGCATGTATTTTGAATATGTTGGTTTTATACTAGGGAAAGCAATTGGGATTTTTTAAGAGAATTTCCATTTTTAATCTTACATGAAAATGGGAGATGATTTGGAAAATGATATTTGGTCTTATCTTGTTCTATCTATGCATCACTACCTCATTTCATTTGTGGCTCATTTCTTGTTTCCTCTCTCACGGTTATTGACAATGACTTGTGAAGAGGAAAGTGTTTTTCAATTTTATGTCTACACGTCTCTTCTCCAACTTCTACTTAATTCAATGAAATATAAAAATCATTTTCTTTCCAATTCAATCACATGTTATTTATTTATATGTTACTCTATTAATAATACAATATGTGACGTATGATTTAGGCTGAATCTGTTCACCTTATTTTTCCGTGACTTCTCGAAATTAAGTTATAATAGTAAAAAAATAACTTGGAATCGTTTTAGGGCTTTTTAATTTAGTAATTTATTTGTACTTACCTTTTACCAGTGGAAGTAGAGTTGAGCATACATCGGGCCAACATAAGAGTCTGTTTCGTCACGAAATTGGCCTGACTCACACCAGCTACTACTAACGACCTAGTATGATAGGACTGGTTGTGGGTCATGTGCTGTTTATCGACACTTTTTCCAAATTTTGGCCCGAGTTAGGCACAAACACGATGGGCCGGGCCGCCTTATTGTCGAATTACTTATAATTTTCCTGCGGTTGAGCTACTTCTTATAGTTTTCCTACACTACACTTCTTTAGGTTTATATGGTGAGGTGATATACTACTTTTTTAGGTACCAATTCGAATGCGTCAAATTGTAGTTAAGGAGGCATAATCGAATTAGGTAATACATTGTCTAAAGTTGTGGGCGAAAGGAAAACCTTACAATATTTACTAGTTCAAGCATTAAGAATCAAATTCTGTTGCTTTCAGGTCTCAGTGAATGACATGTGTTATTCTTTAGGTATTTTAGGTAATATATTTTTCTTAATCTAGGAGTATATTCTTACCATTTAGCCATTACTTAAATATTTTGTATGTTAATTCTCATGAATTCCCAGAAACTGCCAATTGATACATGTCACATAACAGCCAAAGTTATGTTTTGTTAATTGTGTTTCATGACTGTAAGTGACGTTTACTTGATAATTGTTCGTACAAGAAAACAATGAGGTCACAATTTTAAAAAGGAATCTTTTGATTAAGAATTGGCCGTAATGAAAAATTAGTGGGCCTTGAGTGATGTTGAATTGTTTACAATTTCATCAAAAAGTATGTATGTAGTTCTTCATTGTAGACTTGTAGTGTTTAGAAAATTGTTTAGGTTGGGAAGTTTGCGTCACATATCAAAGCTTGCAACTTTCTGAAATTTCATTATCATGGACAAAATGCCTTTTAGGATAAGGTTGCATGCTAATCAACATTTCAATAATTGACGAGTTCTGAGTTACTTAAATATCAATCTAGCCGCACCCCAGGAATAGGACAACGAGACTTTACAAGATCAAAAAAAAGGTTTCCCCTTATAACTGTATGGCAATAAGAGGAATAACCCCTTAACTTGATATGGTTGACAACTAAACACCTCGCTTCTTTTATCAATAAAGGTTGTAGGACTTGCACGTATGATGTTTCACGAGGCTAGTGATAAAGATAGACTTTAGTTTATTATTTATTATTTATCTTTTAGCTTATCCTTTATCTTATAGGTTAATTATTATCTCTTTAGCTTTATTATCTTTTAGCTTAGATTACCTTTTATGATTAGGATTAGTATTCTTATCTTTTATTCTCTTACTTGTTTTTTTTATAGCCCCTTCCATCATTGAATAGAATACAACTCTTTGCATACTTCTCTACATGGTATCGGAGCCATCCAAATTATTGGATTGATCTTACGCTTCCGCATAGAAACTTTGATGGCCGGTGAGTGTTAATAAAGAACCCACCGGCCGGATAACACCCACCGGCCGGATTTACCACTCCAATTTTTTTTATTTTTTTTTCCGCTTAGTTCGTATGTTATTTATCAAACTCCCCTTCCGCTGCACTCCTCCCCTCACCGTCGACAACACCCTCGCCACCCCCGTCGACGCTCCCCTCGCCACTCACGCACAAACCTCATCCCCACAAAACTCCTATACACAAATTCCACGTTGTCTGTTGATCACCCTCGCCACTCACTCTCTCCCAGTCGACACTCAACGCACACCCCACACTCACGCACTCCTCTCGACGCTCCTCGTCAAACTAACTCCTCTCATCAATAATCAAACTCCAATTAAACACACTCGACACTCCTAGTCGAAACCCACTCTCGACACTCCTAGTCGAAACCCACTCTCGACGCTCCCCGTCAAACACCCTCTAAACTCTTATCATCGAACTCCAATCAACCAACACACTCCCTCGTTGAATCCTCCTCCCTCTCGACACCCCCTCCTTTAACTCAAATAAACTCCAAATTAACTCCTTTAACTACAACCTCCAAACTCCAATAAACTCCTCCCCAACTCCAATAAACTCCCTCTATCACTCATAACACTCCTCAACAGAACTCCCTCTTGTACTCATGTCGAACTCCCCTTCTCCTCTTCAATGGGGCCAGACCTCAACACCCTCCATAAACACTCACTCTTCAAACTCTTTCAACTCCTCAAACTCCTTCAACTGGTCCTCAACTCCACGTCGCCCCTTCCTTGGCAAGTGCCAATAGTGCAACGTCCGAGGACATACTCTTAGTTTTTGTCCAACCTTTAAGGATATTCATCCCACGGTGTGTATCCCACAACGGCCACACTCCTCTCAAGGGCCCAATTAAACTATGTTCAAGCTACTCAACACATCAAGATTGGACTTACTCACTTCTTCACCGCCGTCCATCTTGCGGGGGCATGATAAAGATAGACTTTAGTTTATTATTTATTATTTATCTTTTAGCTTATCCTTTATCTTATAGGTTAATTATTATCTCTTTAGCTTTATTATCTTTTAGCTTAGATTACCTTTTATGATTAGGATTAGTATTCTTATCTTTTATTCTCTTACTTGTGTATTTATACCCCCTTCCATCATTGAATAGAATACAACTCTTTGCATACTTCTTTACAGCTAGAGCTTTAACATTGGAGTTAAATTAAATGATATACGGTCTGATACGACTTATAAATGTGGCCTGGCCCTTGAATTTGGTTTCTTGCATTTCTTGCAGTATGCAATTGAACGTGTAGAAACTAGAAAGTACGAGACCTGCTCGTGACACCTACGATTTTACGAGTTTAAGTCGAGAAATTTGTTGTTAATCCTCAAAGTAGTACTTTTCAGCATCAACATAGGGAAATAAACATAGAGATGGATCACTGGGCACGGCCACAGGGTCTCACGGGAAGGGGTAGTAAGACAAGGTATTGGATTGTTTGGTACTAGGTCTTTTATGTATTGATCGTGAGCCTTTTTTGTTGGCAATTTGATGCCAATTCACTCTATCAACTAACAAAAAAAATTACTACAAGCCGATGTGTTGTTTGTCTCTACCAAATTGCCATATACGAGTATGTTGTTCGTTATCCATAGATGTAGTCGAGAGTTTCTTGTATACAACTTCAATAGACTATGATTTATAACAGCTAATTGGTTTTAGGATGAAACATTACTAGAATTAAAAGGAGTCGCAATGACACTTAAAAGTCTATAAGAAAAAATGAACCCTAACAGGATAGCTTATAGTATTCATATGTGATATTATGATCCTAGTACCCAAGAAACATATCACATTTTCTGGTTTGGCATTCTAATGAGTTTAATTATGTCACCTGAAAATATAGGGAACGGTGGTACTCCTATTTCAGCCAGCAGAGGAAAAAGGGAATGGAGCAAAACAGATGATAGCAGATGGTGCCTTAGAAGATGTTGAGGCCATTTTTGCAGTTCATGTTTCTCATCAGAATCCTTCAGGAACCATTTGCTCGAGAAGTGGTCCATTGCTTGCTGGTTGTGGCTTTTTTAAGGCTGTGATTAGTATTAATCGTGGGTCTGGCGACTCACAGGTACGTCGTGCTGATACTATTTTGGCTGCTTCAGCTGCAGTTATCAGTTTACAAGGCATTGTTTCTCGGGAAGCAAATCCTTTAGATTCTCAGGTTAGTCATTCTGCTGTTATTCAATTAGCTTCTTAATGCCAAAAGTTGCCCGTTTATGTTACATTTCATAACATCTCCTACAATGACCAGGTTGTCTCAGTAACTTTGGTTGATAGTGGGAACCAACTTGGCTATATGCCTGAAGATGTTGTCATTGCCGGTACATTCCGCGCTTTCTCAGACATGCATAAGCTTCTACACAGAATAGAAGAGGTAAACTTAGATCTGTCTTCTATGAAAAAGATCACTATTTGGAAAATGATTCACTCGAGAACAAGGAACTTCAATATACATGCTTGTTCTCTAGCATATATTCCCTTTAATAACAGGTTTTGACAACATATTAATAAACAAGCATACAATTGCACCAATATAACAAACTATTGATGCATATGTAGGTGATCACGGAGCAAGTGAAAGTTTTCAGATGCTCGGCAACAGTAGACTTTTTCGAGAAAGAGTTAACGCTCTACCCTCCAACAGTGAACGATGAGCGTATGCATGAGCATGTGAAGAAGGTAGCGACAGACTTACTAGGACCGGAGAAATTTAGAATTGTGCCTCCAATAATGGGAGCAGAGGATTTCTCATTCTACTCCAAGGAGATTCCTGCTGCATTTTACTACATTGGTATTAGGAATGAGGAACTAGGATCCATACATTGTGGACATTCACCGCATTTCATCATCGACGAAGACGTCCTCCCTATTGGTGCTGCAACACATGCAGCCATTGCTGAAAGATACTTGAATGAACATGGATGATCTACACATCAAGAGCATCATTTTCTCCCCAAGATTTAGTACATAAATTGTTTTGAGTTCTAGGTGCTAGATGTATCACTTGTTTTTTAACATAACCCTTTTTTAGGTAATTTTTTTGTCTCCAAATTGGCCTTCGCTTCTATTGGAGGTATTTTGGTACAAAATTGGTATTGCCTTTGGTAATGTAGGGTTATGTGTAGCAGTCACGAGAATATTATTGTCGTCATTATTGTTATTATCATTATTATTATTTTAAATAAATGAGTATATTATTTCTATTTTGTCTATACAATGAAGTTTGTCACGAGTTTATTTTTAACATCGAATAACACATGCCTTTTACATAATGTAGGGAGTATCAATTGGCATCACAAAGCCAGAAGCCAAGACCCCTAACACAACCAATACACGCTGCAACTCTTTCACATCCCCTAACAGGGAGAGTTCATATCATTGAAAAACTGGATCGATTGAGAATGATTTTATTTGTACCACACAAAATGTACAGCAATTTAGCTAATTGTTTTGGACGTTGACAGTTGAAAATAACACATGGAGTTGCATCCACAAAACCTTCAACTTTACAATGTTTCAAAATATGGATTACAGAGGGCCAGTGGCATCCGCAAATGCAGTGGCAGGACAATACACATACTACACAACACATGGATTACAAACTTTACAATGTTAACAACTGTGTAAACTCTCTCCTTCCGGCATAAGTTACCGCTTTTCATATTTTCCTCTACTTCCCTAATTTTCTTCGTAAGGAACTCGTAACAATTAGCTAAATTGGATGCTTCCTAAAAACGGAGATTAAATCGATCTCCAGAACAAATACATACACACGTCAGATTCCTGCCTAGCACCTCTAAATATACTGCAAGTTTCACTGTGGATCTCCACTTATACAGGTTGTTATGTGCAAAAAAGGGAATCATCTCTTTTCTCCACATAAACATCTTGCAGCTTGTAAAGCAAAATACGTAAGAATGATGTCAGCACCGGCTCGACGGAGACACAAAAGCGATTCCATCATGACCTTTTCTTCGTCAATCATTTTGAGAACCCCGCCTGCCTTTATCATGGAGTACTCACCAGAAACCTAGCACCAAGAGGAATGCCAGAACAGATTATTTATTTTGATAGGACAGGATACTCCATTGAGCCCTGGCACTCTGGCGGAGTAATTCAGTAATCAGTTATGCTTTAATTAAAGCTGAGGAAACCCTCAACTGAAAATCTTCAGGGATTTATTGCAAGGATCCAAAACTATATAGACTAAAAATTGAGTGTATATATTCTGAAAAGTACCCTAAAAGTTTATCTAATAGATTTTCTTAAGACACAATCCTGACAAGAATTAGTAATTAATACTACCGTCAGATAGTCATCCCTACCTGATATGCCGCAATTGGCAGAGATGAGTTGTCCCGGAGGAGCCTAATAATATCCAAGTATGGAAGCCCAGGTTTTACCTGTAAGCCAAACATTGTTAGTAAATGCTCAAGTGCGAAGAATTATCAAGATTTATCCGGAAAAGTGAAAAGCACTAACCAAAAGGATATCAGCTCCTTCAGACTCATCTTCCTGAGTTTCAATTAAAGCCTCTCTGTAATTTGCTGGATTCATTTGATAGCTTTTATTCCACCCAACAAGACCAGAAGAGATACATAGTCAGTTATGTTTTGTAGCGTGAACACAAATTCATCAAGGGAGACAAAGTTAAAAAGTATGCATACGTTTTCTTGTCCCCGAAGCGCGGATTAGAGTCCAGTGCTTCTCGGAATGGACCATAAAATGAGCTTGCATACCTGTATTTATGAAATACTCATTAGCACTAAACAATAGTAGTTCTTTTTACTGAAGTCAAAACTTGCAAGCAATAGAAACCAGGCAAATGACAATGTTGTAAGAAAGCAGTGACCTGTTATTTCTGCAAGTGAGTTAAAAAAGCATATAAGGAAAGCAACTTACTTAGCTGTATAGGACATGATAGAAACATGCGGAAATCCTTCCGCATCAAGTGCTGCACGAATCGCACCAACACGACCGTCCATCATATCACTAGGACTGACAACATCTGCTCCTGCACGGGCCTGCATTGAAGAGTTATCCCATGAAGTGCAAAATTATGACGAACTATCAAAAGCTTAACGGACACTCTACTCTATCTGATGACCACCAACAGTGGCGGAGCCAAGCAGTGCGTCGTGGGTGCATTGTATCTCCAAAGTGGAAAAGAAATCAGATGAAGCTTTAAAACAATTATATATTAAATATGGTTATCAACGGTTATTGCAAAACACAGGCCTTGTGGCAGAGGTGAAAGCCCAATCTAGAGTGTGCTTATGTAAATGGGAAATCTCGAGTTTCTTGCCGATGTCATTAACGAAAGAATTGCTTTGATATAATGTCTCTGATATGTTTCTCTGCTTTCATTGGTTGCATTCCCCCGTCTATTTCTATTACTTGATTTGCTTTCTCTTCTTTTCTTGGCTTGATTTTTTTTTCTCCAGTTCTGATCCTTCTTAATCTCTTTTCTGTTTCTTAAGAAATTACTACATCTTAATTTCTTTTCCTAACTTCCTAATATTAGTACTTATTTGCCTCTTTCTTTCCCTATACTATCAACCACCTCGTTATATCTATTTCCAGTTCTAACCATATATTTTTTATTTTACATTCCTAATCATTATTAACATGTGATATTATGATTAGCAATTTTAACCATAAAAGGAAACTATATTAAAGAAATAATTCAAATTTAGAATTCTAAATCCGCATGACTGCACTATGACCTACGGCCCACTAGCAGTAGACGACCATTACCACCGGGGAAAAGCTCGCCCTGTATATATTTATGTGTACTATATCGCAGCCCCAATTTTGAAATATTTGGCTCTGCCATTAAACATACAAACCTAACAAATTCTTGTTCTCTTCAACTTATTTTCACTTGTTTCAGAAAAGAATAAGTTAACATAAGTAAACGTTAAGATAAGTTCAGTTAGCTGCAATAAATTCTAACAACTTATAACACGAGCTTCAATAAGATACATTACAATAAGTACATATTAGTTCTAATAAATCCAACAATTCCAGATACGTCAAGATAAGTGAAGATAAGTCCATAACAGAATACACCCTTAATGTTCCATAACTACACATCAAGAAGGGACAGGTGAATTAACCAGCTTATCCATGAACTAACCAGTGTAATTCACTAATCTGGAGCCCACTAAAGCCCAAACCTCAAGTTTAATTAAATCTTCAATGAAATAGAAAGGTATTTGGTAAAAATATTGTAGCCATCACATCAGTACAGTTGCAACAAATTTCAGTAACTCATTCATAGAAGGTAGTTTCCAAAATCTCCTAGAGATGAGGTAACAACAATATGCAACATCTCAGACTCAAGTCATGACGGCTAAATTTCTCAAAACTGTTAAAGATGCAGCTTTTAATCAGCATTACCTGGGCGACAGCTTGTTTGCATAATTGGTGCACAGTCTCATCGTTCATGATTACGCCTGCAGGACCATCACTTTATCAAACAGTGAACAACCACTTCAATTTTAAATTATAGCAGTAGAATATCCAGAATTACTATCCTTCACTTCACATACCATCTTCTCTAACGATACCATCATGGCCATCTGAAGAATATGGATCTAAGGCAACATCTGTGTAAATTACCTGTCAGATTACCACTTTTATCAGAGCAAAGATCATGCAGGCACCTCAATGTTAGCAGGTAGTTTCTGAACCACACTTACAAGATCGGGAAATTTGTCCTTCAGCAATCGTATTGTCCGTGGCACCAAGCCATCTTCATTGTATGCTTCATCACCTGTGGGTGACTGTAGAAACGAATGGTGCTATGTCATTGTTCAGGCAAATTTCTACACAGCCAAGAAGCGAGACACAGAGATGCGAAACAAGTGAAATTACCTTCAAAGCATCAGGAACTTTAGGAAAGAGCACAATGTTGTTAACGCCAACATCACGGGCTTTTGCTACCTATAGGCAAGCAAGGAGTAAGATCAAGGGGTTTTCATACACTAAAAACATAGGGATCTTATCAGATTTAAGAGGCCGGTAAGCTTTGGACAAACATATTGTTAAAGCATTCTAAAAAGCCCAAACAGTTAGGGCCCTTATGATGTAGGTTTCTAAAGATCTTTGTCCATCAACACATCTTCAAGAAAACTGCATTCTAGAAGATTGCAACTCTGTCTAAGTTGATAAGAAGACAATTGTAAAATTGACAACGTATGTAACTATTTTCGAAGAATCTATTCTACTTGAATTTTTAAAACAATAATTCAATAAATATATATGGTAAGAGTAATTAGGATATTTCAGGAAAGGACTAAAATATATCCAGACGGCCACGGATAATTTAAAACAGCAAAAGAACAAGAAAAAAATTGATTTGAGAAATAAACAGTTTGGAGCATCTACCATAAGGGAATAGCAATAAAAAAAACCATTCAATGCGAATCCACTAGATCACAAGAAGTGACAGTGGAAAACTTGTAATGGCTTTTCCCAAAATTATATTGGTGCCTGTACAAGCAATATATTACGTAGAGAGGAACTAAGTTATTAATACAACCCAGTGCTTCAAAAGCGAAAACCAACATGCTCTCTGGAATTGCCATATTCAAAAACAACCTTATCCTCTTCATTGATATTCAGCAGTCCACACTACTACAGCAAAATCAAAGACCCGAGTTCCAAAAATCTCATCTAAACCATAACTCTACAAAATATCATCATGGTGCAAAACTAAGCAATTTAAGTAAATCGTAATTCAGCCAAAACTTAGAAGTCACAGTTTAAATTCCAACTCGTATCACGCCCAGCAGGAATATGCCATTGGTATAAAATTCACTCCAGTTACATTCACACTCATATATCTCCAGCAAGAGCATGCCACAGACATAAACACAATGCAACTTCAAAAGATCTTTTGATTCATTTGAGTATGCTTACCTCTTCTACGAGGCCATGCCTCCACCCAAGCCTATAACATCCGGGCATTGCTCCAATAGGCGTGTCATCTTCTCCTGCAAGTTAAAGTATACATCCAATTAAGTGGACCCGTATAAGCATATAAATGAAAAATTAAAAGCAACCAAAAAGTACGAATTATCTAGCTACATGTACTGACCCTCGTGAATGAACAAAGGGTAAACCAGATTAGCAGGGGACAAGTTTGTCTCTTGAAATGCTGCTCTAAATACAGGTGATCTCCGATTACGACGAGGACGTCGACCCAGTGACTAGTGTACAAATGGAAGACTAAACACTGTCAGCTCACTGCGATAAGGGTTACTATACGATCTAAAAAGTACTTAGCCAATGAAGGAATCTGCAGAATATAAACAGTTCTCAAGCAAATGACTTACACACACCTAACCACTGAGCTTAATTTCAATTCAAGGATCAGCTACTAATCAAAGATGACTCAAATGCATAATTTTGATACAAGCCAAATCAATTCGACTAAGCAATTTGTACTCCCTCCATCCCATTAAATGGTTCCCATTTCCTTTTTAGCTATCCCAAATAAAGTTCCCAAATCTAATCTTTCTACTTATATTATTGTCTTGGAATTCTATTGGTTACTTCTCTTCATTTAAGTTCATTCTATTGGCTAAAAAAATTTGCACCACTAACCAAAAACTTCAACCAAAACCATTTATTCTCCAATCCAAGAACAATATTAGACACAAGTTACGATACGTTTCACTTTCCTTGATTCCTGATACAAATGAGAAACAGAACTACATTCACAGGGAGTAATATAGATAGCCAAAAGTCATAACTCATCAAAATAATAAAGTGATCAAATCCCATCACATACAACGATTATCACATTGATCTAGCTACATTTTCATGCGTAATACCAATCACTCTACCATCTAACCATGATGCTACCAAATGTTGCAACCACCATATAGTTTTCCATAGATAGATAAGCCCTTCTCAGAAAAGAAAAAAAAAGTTCAGATAAGCAAAAATAAGTTGAAAAGAACAAGATCATAAACAACAACGATCAATTTCTAATGGCTAGACAACAGAATTACCAACAAACTATCATACGATGAGAAATGCCAAGTTGCTAACGAATATATGTCCACACTACATATATCGATTTTTTGTGGTAAATTCAACGAAAAAAGTAGTATATTTCATGTACAAAACTACAAAGTAGTATACTTTATTACGTAAAGTAAGTATTTTAAATTCTAAAAGTTACTACCTCCGTTTTTTTTTAATATGCACATTTCTCCATTTTTGGGTGTTTTTTTTTAATTGGTATCTTTCTACCTTTTGCCATAAATGGAAGGTTGGCCCACCTAATTATTATACTTCTCTCCTACTTTTTCTTTCCTTCTCTCTACCTTTTTCACTATTTCCTTACTTTAACTTCCCTTCTCTCATACTTTTGCACTTTTTCCTTGGTTCTAGTGCAAAGCCTTAGGTGCATATTAAAAAAAAGGAGGGAGTATATGCTAAATACAAAATTATCATACTTTAATATAGCTAACAGATGTAAAAACACCGAGATTATATACTTACTCTGTTTTTTTAGTTATGACACTTTGACCAAAAAGGTGTCACAATTTTAGTCAAAAGTGTCACAATAAAAAAAAGAGGAAGTAATACTTTTTATAATGAAGTACTTTTTTTAGTTAAGTATACAGGAAAAGCTTAGTTCATATCCTTTACATCTATCGGATACAAATATACTACGATTTTCTATAAGTATACTACATTTTCTATATATACTACAAGTTCAGTAAGTTCTAAATTTATAAAGAAAATATACTACCTTAAACTTTTGTGAAATATACTACATTATTTATAAAATATACTACATGTACATGTAACTAAAGTACGAATAAATTGATAGATGCCAAATTTCCTATCTATCTGATAGGAATTGGGCAGCCCTTTTAAGTATACTACCAAAAAATGTAAGACGGCCAGTATTGTTGGCCTATATCCGATATCAACCTGGCATTGCTCATCATACGACGAAGATCAAACAAGAAGTTCAATAACAATTTCATAACAAAAATCTGAATAAAGCAAGAGAATTGAGAAGGAAAGACAAAGGAGAAAACTTACAAGGGGAGAGATAAGAGGTGTTCCAGCAGGAGCTTTAGGTTTAGGAGGAAGAGGAGGTGCAGAAGGAGCATTTCCAGCAACAACTGCAGCTTCACATTCTTCAATACTTGAACCTGTTTTTTCCTGTGTCAAATTCTCTCTCCTCTCGCTTGCTCTCACCATTAATGGTGATGGAGAAGAACGCACAGAGTTTCCCCAATTTGTAAGGGGAATTGTCGGAAACCCTAACCCTAAATCAGAACTAAAACCTACATTTCTATGAGAATTATTGAAATTATTTATTGATCCAGCATTACAGGGAATGAAATTGGTTACAGATGTTGATAACATCATAATTTGGAGGTGAATTAGAGGATTATTGAATGAGGAGATTAGTTGAAGAAGAGAGAGAATATGAGGAATGGGGAATTGGGAGATATCTTCCTTATCTGGAGAATTTCCCAAATGAAGATTGAAGGTTGTCGTTTACTTGAATCAAAGATGGATTTGAAGATGGTTGTTGATCATGTGATGTGATAACCACAACAAACCAAGCTGATAGGTGAAAAGTGAATGATTATGCTTACTTTTAACATTTTTAATTGGATTCATACAAGTGGTTGGATTGACAAGCAAGTTAAGGAATTTGGTAAATTTTTTGAAAGTACAAAATTGACAAGTTGTTTGATTAACTAAATATAGGAACTTTTGTGTAATAGATTACTTGTAATAATTAGATATTTTTTACTCATTTTTTATGTTAAATTGTTGCAAGTGAGGCGTTATAAAGGGAGTATTTGAAAATTTCTACTTCCTGCAAAATAGGGAATATAATTACCAAGTCCCATCGGTTAGTAAATGTGCCAACAGAAATTACAACTATGTGCGTTCAATCAAACAATTTTCAAAGAAATTGAGAGTTTATGGTAATTGTAGATTCATTGTTAAGATCTATTTCCCACATATGATCAAAAGACCACTAAATTTAGATATTACATGCTAGGCTGCTTGGTGACATGTAGTAAGTCGGTTTAGTCATTTATTCAATTACTCATTTGTTTGTTTGTTTGGCGTATTGTAGCTCCAATTTCAAGAAGGAGGATGAAAAAATGATGCAATAATCATGTAGGATAAATGTTAAGGAGAGAGAAAGAAACATTGGAGAAATAAGTAGGATCAATAAGTAGAAAAGTAAGGTTGAAAATCTCTAAATTATACACTCCAACTTTCATAAGTAATTTTCTCTAATTCATAATTTAACTAGGTTTTAAACTTGTCCAGAATGCATCGAAGACATTTGTTTATTCAATGTATTTATATACATATATTTATGGATGAAAGTTAATTAGAAGTCAAAAAAAATTAAATTAATAAAATGTGTAATTTACGAAAATTTTCTTGTGCATATAGTAATCTCGATTTAAGTCCATGCAAAATACATGGGTTATTAAAGGTTTCATTTTTAAAAATTCAATGTATAAGTTTTTGTACTTCCTCCGTTTTTATTTAAATGTGACACTTTTAGATTCACGGACTCCTAGGCAATTTTTGGGAAGGAAAGAGATAGAGAGAAAAAAAATAAGGGGACCCATGTGAGAGGAGACAGATAGAGAGTGTTTATTGACCAAAAAAGAAAGTGTCACATTTAATTTAAAACTTCCTAAATTAGAAAGTGTTACATTTAAAAAAAACGGAGGAAGTATTTTTTTAAAATAATTATTAGACTCGATAAAACTTAATCAAAGACTAAAAAAAGTGTGATTATTTGAGAAATGTTAGTCTAATATTAAAGATAAATTTATAATTTATAATAAGTTTCACTATATTAGTAAATATTAGTAACTATTATGTGTTATCAACCCATGCATTTTTGAGAAAAATCGTCGCTAACCACCTAATAAAGACACTTTTTTTGATAGAAAAAATTGTCACAAACCAACCACCTAATAAAGACACTTTTTTTTAGAAAACCACATAATAAACATTTTATTCAAAAAAACCACCTAATAAAACACTTTTTCTTTCAAAACACCACCACTTAAGACCATATAAGTAACTCATTTAACCTTATAATCAGTTCCCTCATTTGCATTCAACCTCAAGTGACTCTTCTGGAGTTACTATATGTCAATAAGTGGTTATGGGGCTAACAGAGTTATTAATTTGGTCTCAAGTGGTGGTGTTTTTTTTTAAAAAAAGTGTGTTAATAGGTGGCTTTTTTGAATAAAATGTTTATTAAGTTGTTTTCTCAAAAAAAGTGTTTTTATAAGGTGATTTCTGACAATTTTTCCTTATTTGATATTATGATTTTAGATAGAGTTTTACCCCTGATTTATAAGCTAACATATGCGTAATTGATGCTATTAAGAGCTATTTATGCTAACTATTTCCATATGGTTGTGGTTTTGATGTTTGATGATATTTTGCTCCTTTCCACCATTTTCTAGTTGTTTATGACCGCTAGAACATACAAGAGGGGTTATAAGGCACGAGGTCGCTTCCCGAGGCCCTAGGGAAGAAATAATTGTCAAAAAACTTGGCGTCTGAAGCCAATATTCGAAGACGCCAAAAGAACACCCCAGCCTGATGACACCTGGGGCATAATCCAGATCTGGCGCCCGATTTTGTTCTCTTGGAATTGTTTCGAGCGCAATCGGATGAACTTTGCCCTGTCGAAAAGTCGTATCACCTGCCCGATCGACGCAAGTTGGCCTGATCCAATAGAGCGAGATGTATTTGATGATGCTACTGAAGGATTTCTAAAGGAACCAAATCGACTCCGCTCGACGGGATCAGGCGAGACCCTCCCGATTGAGGAGGAGGACCCGAAGACCTATCTTTGTTAGGCTTTCTGCAATATCTTTTCAAGGTAATATACATGAATAAAGAGGCAACAACAACACGCGTGACAGGAAGGAATTGGTGTTGCCTATATGGCTATATCCTACGGGACCCACATCTAAAGGTTAAGATTCAAAATAACGAATCAACCACTGTATAAGAATATGATAAAGTTGATTAGATCTATATTATATATAAGGGAAGAGGTGAGAGTGGACACCAAATCTTAAATGCTTTACTAATTAGATAGTAAATCACTTTACTAATTAAATTTTTAACCATTGCACGCATCGGGTACATATAAGTCTAATCATGAATAAATTGAAAAGGAAAGAAAGTAATAAAGTAATTAGAAATCTTTTCTTTGTACATGACCCAATTCAAGTAAGATCTAAGTAGATACTACTTTCAACTCACTTGTAAATTCACACAATTCCTAATTTCCTACTTCTACAATTATTTTTTCCGTTCTTTTTTCTCTAAGTTTAATTAGTTGTAATGTTTATAATCTTTAAACATTAAATAGATTTATTATAACTCTATTCATTACCATTTTATATATCTATTTGTTCACTTACTAGAAAAAAATATAAAATAAATATAAAGCAAAAACCAACGGTTAAAACATGCTACACAAATAACATAGATTTCATTATTAACTCACTCTCATTTCCAAATTGGTACACATTTTATTAGTAATACAGCTAAAACAAAAAACACATTACAAAAGTTTGTAGAAAGGATCATATAAGTTGATCATATACTCACACACCACATTCGAATCCAAGTCCTCTATTCCATCATTCCATGCTATAATTCCAAGTGCAAATTTTATGTCACACGTAATGTGTACCACCTAGAAGTTTTGGTCTTTAAAGCTCTTGTTTCTTGTTAACATCACTAGAAACAACCTTAGGCATCTCACCATCACTTTCACTACCACCATCTTCAACACTAACACTTCTAGGACCCTTAATCTTATCAGGTGACAACTTAACCAAATTCACACTCAAAACCCCATTCTCAAGCTTAGCTTTTACACTATCCAAATCAACGTTTTCAGGCAATCTAAACTTACGCCAAAACTTACCATAACACCTCTCACTACGGTGCCAATGATCACCTTTCTTTTCTTCCTCCCTCTTTCTTTCACCACTCACTCTCAACACCCGGTTTTCCTCCACTTCTATCTTTATATCTTCCTTCCTTAAACCTGGTACGTCCATGTTTATAACATGCCCTTCAGGTGTCTCCTTCCAGTCTACTCTAGCGGGGGCGGCCATGATGTTGGCCGCCTCCGTGTCGAGTGCCGAGAAGGGCATTTCCTCGAGGATTCGGAATGGGTCCGGTATCGAGTCCGGCCATAGTTCGGATAGTAGAGTGGTGGGTCGGTCTACCCATGGGAGAATGGATGATGACCCTAGTGACAATGTGTGTAACATAAGAGTTAGCACGAGTAGGTAGGTTAATGTGCGCATTTTGTGCATGTTTAATTGCTTAGGTTTTAGGACAATGTGTGTAGATTTTGTGAGGTTAGTTGTATTGCAATATGTGAAGGATTTGGTTGTGAATTAGTAGATATATTTGCATCTAACATGTGTTGTATTTATACTAATGAGATGTCTTGAAAGTTCTTGAAGAATGATGAGTTAAGAAATTACCAGATAGTTCCAGTTGGTGATGTGGAAAACAGGAAAAGCCTAGAATATCATGGTAGATGTGTTTTTTTCTAGAGATTTCAGTAGTTCAAATGGGGAAAAGTCTCAATATAATAGTGGACAGCCTATTTATTGCAATTTTGCAAGCCCAGCCCAGTACTACTACTGTACTAATGGCTGATCTCGCGTAATATGGGCGATCGTATAAATGAAGAGGCCTCAAGTATTTAGGGCCTTATATAATTCTGTTTATGTTTGGGATGTTGGTTCACAAATTGGTATGAGTTTAGAATAGAGAATAAAACTAATTAAGGTGGTATAAGTTTGGAACTTGATACTAATATATGGTGTTTTGTTATTATTCAAGAATGGACTTTTCCTTGTATTTTATATCTAGATGTATTAGTATCGGCAAACTCACCTTTCCCTCAAGGTTTCTAAATCCCATACCTTGGGGGTTTGAGTTACGGGTTCTAATTTTACGAAGATCTAAAACAAAAACAAGATATGGGTTTTGGTTATTTTATACCCATACAACCATACCTCATACCTAAATTAGCTTGGATCAAACGTCCCTTTAGTGTTAGTTTTGGACCTGTTATTAGAAAGTTTGGTTTTTATGTTCTTAACGTGTTGATGTTCTTGTCTTTGACAACTTAAAGACCTGGGTTATTTGCTTCGAATAATGCAACTTTTTAGCGATTCGCAAATAATTAAGCAATTTTGTGACTATTTCATAATATAACAACCTTCATATCCCATCAATTTTGAGTGGATAAAAATGAAATTTTTCTTGAAGAATTGGTAATTTCTTTCTTTTTATAGGTTTTATGCAACTATTATAGCAACCTTTTTGACCAATTATTCAGAGACAACTGTTCAGGTTTACCTTTTTTATGATTTTATTTCATTTTATCCTACTCAAAGTTGATGGAGTATAAAAGTTGCATTATTCTCGAATCAAAAGGTTGCATTATTAGAAGCAATTATTCATAATAAAATTATATTTTATAAAATGAAGCCATTGGTAATAAAATTATGTGTAGAGGCCCAATTATGTCACCGAATTTATGTTGGGCTAAGGGCGTGTTCTCTCCAGCTTATTTGCATTTTACTCTAATTCAGCTCTATTTAGTTTGATTCATTTCAATTTAACTTCAATCCTTTTAGTCTAATTAAGTTCAGCTCACTTCAACTCCTTTAATTATTTAACCATTTTCATTAAGATATTATTGGTGTTCTAATTTATTTTACTAATTACTCTTATTATGTTAGCTTTGTTGTATAATAAAAAATAAAACCCACTTAAATGTTAACGAATATTTATCGATAAATTTAAAAATGAATATTGTTCTATCAAATTATCAATATTTACTTGCCTAATGGTGTTGGGGATGGAAAACAGGTAGTAGCCATAACGCGAGCCCATAGAAGTTTCGTCTTGTCAATAGATCACGATCACCTAAAGCCCACTTAAATGTTACAATTCCAGTCCAAACAATTTAGTGTAATGTACTTGTAAACCTGTATTAGGAATTCTTATGTTATTTGAAATGGTCGAACTGTCTTAGATATGCAAGAAAAACTTGAATCCCCTCATTTTCTTTTTTTAATTGATATGCATTGTGAAACAAAGTATTTAAACAGTAATATTTGAAAATTATATATTAATTCAATGATTTATATTTATACGAAATCTACCGTAGAATTTTATTTCTAACAAACACATAATAAATTGGATGAAATAAAATTGCAATATGCCGAAATCATGATCGTTAATGAGATTTAATGCTTCTATAAAGCCTATTTCTGATTTTGAAGTGGTATATCGTCTAACTAGCTGTTGCAGTTTTGAAGTTCTTGATTTAAATCAATTCATTGCAGACAATAGTGACATATGTCACGACCCCGCATAAAAGCTCATCAACCAATCAGTTGATAGAGCAAGCCCAAACATCAAAATAAAGTCCTAAAATCTCAGAAAGAGCTAAATAATATCCAGTTACCAGGTAGAAAATTTATCAACTTAAGAAAGAGCGGAGCTTTATATAAACTATAACTTTGAAATTAGTAACTAGAGCAGAAAAATGAGGCTTATTATTGTCTAAAATAGGCCCTAGATCGAAAAATCAGGGTTTTGTGCGAGGGAAGAAAGTGAAGAGAGAAAGGATGGATGGAGTTAGCTAGTTATTTTAGTGTTCAAGATACTTTTTAATCGAGTTTAAATAGGTTGAATATGTATTAAGGATTTTTTTTTTGGTGAACATATGTATAAAGATATGCATGAGCTCGTTATATTGTTATGTAAGTACAAAGATTTTTTTTTTTTTGGTGAATTAAATCTAATCAACTTGTTTGCATTGTGCTAGTACAAAAGTTATTAGAATAGGCGATGTAATTCTAACATAAAATTGGATCATCCTAAACCTACATACTTCTAACAAGCTCATTTTCGCCGTTTCACTTCGATAGACAATTTTAAAAAATAACTCGGGGGACTTACTGAAGAGATTAAACTAGTCAGTAAATGCATTAAACTAGTGACTTAATGGATTAAAAATGTGATTACTGAATGGATTAGATTTGATTTTTGAGTTCTTGCCTAATTTTACATTTGGTGCTTTCTTATTAGACCAACTCGTGCTAGTTGGACTAAGTTAATTCTAGCTCAAACTCGACCAATAACTTCATTCAACGAGTCAAGCATAGTACGCTACATTGGAGGAAAATTTTGTATCTTGCTTAAATTATGTTAGTTAACTAAAGTAAATATGTTTTAATTCATTAGTAAAAATATAATTTTAACAAAATATTTACCAGGATCTCAAAGGAGTAATTAATTTTTTGTTGGAAAAATTGACAAAAACGGTCCAAACTATTGGCCATCTTCTGTCAACAGTCCAAACTATGACACCCATCTTCCATAAACAGTCCCAGTTACCTGGTAACCTGTTATAACAGGTAAAAGTTAATTTTTTTAATTTCTCTTTTTAATAACCTGATTTTAACTTCAAAAAAAAAAAAACCCCACCCCACCAACTGCCAGCCCTCTTCCCACACTCACACCACCACAAACTCCATTAACACCACCACAAACAAAAACAAAACCTTCCCCCCCACCCCACTCCCTGCCAACCACCCCCACCCCTTCCCACACCCACACCGCCACCACCACTCCCCATCCATCACCACCCCGCCCACCGATACCACCTTTAGAATCTCAGCCACCACTAATCAGACCTAAAACACCACACAGTTTCACCAATCGAATTTCGAACACCAGCCTCTAACACCAATCAAACCCAAAATACCACCGACCACCACTGAACCTTGCCAAACCTCACCCAGGAACAGTCCAAAATACCACCGACCACCAAGAAATCTCGCAAGAAAACCACCAATACCACGAAACCCAATTGAAAACCACCACAAAACCCCAACCGCAAATCACGACTATAACCACCGCGAAACTCCAATCGAAAACCATGACTATCACCGCCACAAAACGCAGCAAACACCACCATGAAACCAAACTACCACAACCAACCCAATTCAATTGTGAATTGGATTTTGATAATGCCTCCATGAATTAGGAAGGCACAATCACGACTGACAGAGAAGAGCCAAGGAGGGAGACGTGGCGGTTGCATTACAATGAACAAAAAGACAGAGAAATAGTGCTTGGGAGGACGTCGACAATGGTGGTGGCAGCAGTGGCCGTCAACGAGCTGAGACTCTCGCAAGTCAATCGAAGGATATAAAGATAAATCATGGAGTTAATCAAGTGACAGAACACCTGAAACTTTCTGAAAAGCAAGCCCAGAAGCTATCCCCGCAAAAGCGATCGTCATCATCGCTGCCGGATCCTCGCCGTCGTTGAACTTGCACTTGGTGACGTCCTATATCACGGTGATGGTTGGGGTGGTGCTTGGTGTTGGGGGAGAGGAATGGAGGGTGGAAAATGGGAGATGGGGGACTGAGGTGGAGAATGGTGGTGGCGGTGTGGGTGTGGGAAGGGGTGGGGGCCTGGGGGTGGATGGCAGGGACTGAGGTGGGGGACTAAGGTGGGGAAGGATTGCTTTTTGTTTTTTTAAGTTAATTAAAAATGGTATTAAAACCGAAAAGAAAAAGAAAAATAAAAATAAAATAAGTTTTACCTGTTATAACAGGTCAACAGGTCACTTGGCCTGTTTATGGAAGATGGGTGTCATAGTTTGGACTGTTCGTGGATTATCAATAGTTTGGACTGTTTATAGAAGATGGCCAATAGTTTGGACGGTTCTTGTCAATTTTTCCTTTTTTTTTTTATCAAAGAGACATTTTTCATTCATAGAGCATTTACTTGATTACTATAAATTATCACTCAAAATCTAGAGAACAAATGGAGGTCAGGACTGTCTAAGGCCATGTGCAGGGTGAGCAACCGCACAGGGCCCCAAAATTTTAGTCCTTTTTTATTAAATTTTCACCCAAAGTAAAAAAAACCTATTTACTGCATCTTGACGCGTGAGACCGTAAATACTAATTGTAAGTAGCATCCTCTCCTCAGTCAACTTTCATTTAACTATTTAATGTCTTTCAATTCCCAAAACCAAACTCCGTAATACTAAATACTCATTTACTTCTGAACTTCTCCATGAAACCATGCTCGTCTCTTTCTGTTCTCCATGCTCAAGCTTTACATTTTTCCATCTAAAATAATTGAACAACCTTAATTTTTCTATTTGATTAGCCGTTTGTGAGTTTATCCCCAATTTTTATGTATCATGTTTTGAATTTTGTTTGGAAAAAAACAACTTCTATTTATTGTATGAAAGTTTAATTTTGATATCAATATGTATAACGACATTTCTTTAACTTTATAGGGCCTCATATTAATTTCGCACTGCGCCCCCAAATTATATGAGACGGCTCTGATGGAGGTATACATCGAGTAAAGCTTACTAGTCAGACAAGTTTGAGTTTTATGTAAACCAGATATGCTTTATTTCAAGTTGAGCTGAACAGGCACAAATTTGAGCAAGTTTGGTTATCCGATCCGTATCAATTAGTAGATAGTGTACAAAGGAGCATGGTGCTCCATGCTAACGTCATAATGTACGTCAGCATGGTGCTCCGATGTACATCAGAAGCATTCCAATTTACACTAGTAAAATTTTTGAAATTCAAAAAATTAATTGGCGCCACTAAACTTGAAATTTGTTTACTAACTTTACGCTAATGTACATTCTCGTATTGAACATGTTCATTAGAAATACCATATGTACATCATAAAATAAACTCAAAATTTTTTTAAAAAATTGTTCACAGTAACTTGAGCGCATGTTCTTTTACCTTACGTAAATGTTCACTGAAGTCATTCAAAATGTTCAATCATTGATAACAAGTACACATCACAAAATCAAGTGAAATTCAAATTCTTATAAATTCGCAATTATGTATAATCTTCAATTTATAATGTATTGAACATTAGATTCATACTAAAGAACACCAATGTCGATAAAATAAACATAACCTCTCAAATGTACATCAAATTCATATATTTTTTCTCCTCAATTGGAAACACACATTATGAATTCATCTTACCCCCCAAAATTTCTCCCCTTATTATCTCTCCTCCATAATATTTTTGGGAAATATTCACTGAAAATATTGATGATGTTCTCTTCATTTGAAGTGATGTTCATTATACACTTGATGTATATTAGAGTAACATTTGCATATGTTCTTTTCATATAACCTTATTGTTCATTATGGTTATTCAAAATGTTTATCTATTAATATTATATGTACATTGTAAAATCACACTCAATCTCAAAAAAGTTTTAGTTTCAATTAACTTTGACATATGTTTTTTATATAATACTAATGTTAATTATGGTTATTCAAGATGTTCATTTATTGATATCAAATGTTCATTGTAAATGAATGTTAGATTTATATAAAAAACACATGTCAAAGTTAATTTGAAAATTGAGTTGATTTCACAATTAACATTTGAAATCAATAAATGAACATATATGATAACTACAATGAACAAAAAAGTTATATAAAAAAACATATGTCAAATGATTGAAACAAAAACTTTTTTAAAATTGAAATTGAGTTGGTTTTACAATAAACATTTGAAATTAATAAATGAACATATTTGATACCAATAATTGGGGTAAAATAAATTCAAAATGTGTGTTTATCTAAATTTGAGGAGAAAATGAATCTGATGTACATTTGGAAGGTTAATATACATTGGAAGTGTTTTTTATTTTTTGTACACCGGCAAAAGTCTTATGTACATTGCGAGTGTGCTGACATACATGATGACGTGGGTATGGAGCACCATGAACATGGTGCTGCTCCCTGCACCATCTAATTTGCGAATTCGTATCACCTAGAGTCCTAGAGTCCTAGAAGCTAATTAAAGGACAACCTCAATAGTCAATATGAAAGCTCAATTTCATAGATGTAGTGTTGGCTTGCTCACAATTCACAAGCATTAGGAAAAGCGTATCAATCATCTAACCGAAACCAATTAATAATTTTGGCGTGAGCTAGGTAGATTGTTCGATCAATTGAAAACCCCATGTGTAGTTAATGATAAATCCTAGAAATTGATACGTTCCTTTATGAACAAAGACATCTTTGGAATTGACCTAATCCTTAATTTGGTATAACGTACAGATTGTGATCTTTTTGGTTGATTTAGGTCAATTCATAATCTTCATCAATTATTATGTGATTCCTATTTACTTTAGGTCTTGGGTTATAGTATATAAATTGTGAGGTAAACCAAAACCCTTTTTTTTTTTACTTGTACAGTGTGTAGGAAGACGTTTTTCAGTAACAATTTCCATGATCTGTTTGGTTTGTAAATGATGATAAAATGCAATATTTTAATGGTGGAAAATAGTGTTTATGTACAACTATTATCATACACCTGGGTGCATGATGCTCATGGTACACCCAGGGGTACTTTAGTAAATAAATTCAATTTGTAGCCAAATTACACGTTGCCATTTCAACCTTTACATTTCTATCTCCTCCCTTCTCTCTTCCTGACTCTCTAACCAAACCTCCATTGTTACATGATTTAAGCTCTTGTTGATGGTAAATTTCTTTGACTTTTCACATCTTTTCATCTTTAACCTTCATTAACAACTTCATACTCTAGATATTTCGCATGAGTTATAGTGAAATGAGTAAAGCAACTGAAAAATCAAGTTTCTCCTGCAGTTTCTCATTGTTGAAAGAGGTATTCACCATTTTTACATTTCACAATTTCTCGATTCTCTTTCATTTTCTCTCCTTTTGTGCATCTTTTCATCCTTATTTTGGAACTTATTAGTTTAAAATTGAAAGATTTGCTCATTTAAGCAAGTGAAAACAATTATTTTGGTCAGTGAATTTTTTCCATCTAACGTTTTTATTTTTTCGAGAGTACATATTAATTCTGCTCATTTGCGCAAATGAGCTGGTGTTTATTTGCTAATACTAAGAGATTTGCTCATTTGAGCAACTGAGCAGAATAGAATTTCTTTTGAGTAAAATTTTGCTCATTTCCTCAGATGAACATTTTGAATGAACATAATTAATTTGCTCAAGAGGAAAACTTCTGCTCATTTCCTCATATGAACATAATTAATTTGCTGGGAGAGGAAAAATTCTGCTCATTTCCTCAAATGAACATAATTAATTTACTCAGGAGGAAAAATTCTGCTCATTTCTTCAAATGAGCGTATTTTACTTTTTCAAAATTATATGTTTTTGCTTATTTTCACAGATGGACATTTTATTTTCCCTCATGAAATTCGCTCATTTTCCTTTAGCTCATTTGCGCAAATGAGCAATATATTTTTATAAGGTCAAATAAATTTGATTCTATGAATTCGATTCACAATACAAATTAATTCACCCGAAGTCTGATTTTCGATTGATTCTATGATAATTTCTCGAGGTATTAGGTCCACCATTGTTAAATTTCGAAACTTCAATTTTCAAGTTGATGAGTACCAAAAAAATCAGATATTTCTTGGAAAGAATGTCGAATTCACCAATTGGTTATCGTAATTCTATAAATTCCGCAACAAGTTTAGCTACAATTGTTCCAATTGTACGTGGATTTTGAATATTTTGAGTCAAATTTAGTTGCTGCTTAAAAAATCAAGAGAAATAGAACGTTGGAGCTGATGCACGAGATTTTTGTTTTTCATGCCTGTAAATTACCAGCGTACCCCTGAAGTTTTGCTTTATTACGAAAATGCCACCGGGTGTACCATGAGCATGGTACACCCGGGTGTAGGATGCATGATCTCGTGTTTATGGACCAAGAATACATTTTTCTACTTAGATGAAAGGAACTATATTTTCTTTGAACCATATATTTGTCATTTTCAAGTTTTCTTAATTTACTATTGTGGTAATTTTCTATTCATCAAGTTGTTAAGTATGGACATGCCTTTTTTTGCGTATATAAATGACATTGACACTATTTTGATATATTTACCATAGTACTTCTAGAGTTTATTTGGTCAACTTTCAAATGCATAGGAAATTAGAATTTCTAGGAAGTAAATATTTGTGTTGTTGTTTGGTTGGCAAAAACATGGGAAATGGGACTTCCAGAAAGTTCTATTTCTTGCAAAATGGAGGAAATAACTTACCTAGACCCTCCTAGGTAAGTGGAAAGTTTTCCATGTTCAACCAAACAAAAAAATGTATTTCCTAGGAAATAAAATTTCATGGCCAATGCAAATTCATGGTAAGTTATAGTACTTCCCAACTTCAACCAAATGAGCTCTTAGTGAGTAGGTGATGAACAATGTAACATGTTAACTTTTGGTATAATAATATAAAAAATGGTATAATTTGTATCAAATATAATATAAACATGCACTAAAATGATACAAAGAAAAATATATAAACTTGTACGAAAATAATACAGAGAAAAATGATATAAACTGCACTAAAATGCTATAAATATTGAGATAAAACTATACCAAAACGATGTAAAGAAAAATGAGAAAAAAATTGTAATTAAATGATACAAGATGTAACACCCCTCAAATTACGCTATTTTCATAATATATAAAACAAAATAACTTTTCAACAATCTCAACTTGCAACTTATCTTTCTTTCTAAACAATTATGCAAATGCCTTCAAAATATAATTGTGTTTGAAACCTGTTATTCAGAAGCATTAAAGTCCAATGAGCTAGCTAGACTCACTAGACAAGGTAAACACCAAAGCCCTAGTATTACTATAAAAGACATTAACTATAAATCTGAAGTATAGAAAATAGGTAAAATCTCAACAGTGGTCTATAATAAACATATACTCTTATTATATTTAAAAAAAGGAATACAAAAGCAAATCACTACCTAGTGCCTATAATAAAAGCCAACAAATATAAGGAGTACATGAGATTGATACATGTAATATTTAATGGTGCCACATGTACCTAAAACGTGCGTTGAATGACTGTCAAAGATGGATTTTGTTTTATTAATATTTATAGAAGATATATAGCTATTATTAATCTATCACCTCTTAATAAGTTGATATATATAGCAACACTAGTATATACGCATGGCAAATCTTATATATGGATGGACAAACCATTAACTAATGGTGCGACTAGACTATTTAATAACTCATATATTACTCTTTCACTCCACAAATCCACCTAAAAAACGGTCGGTAATAACTCCTCCCTTTAATACTATTAATAGTCATTAACCCCCTTCTCTAAAATAGTGAGTAACCCACACCCAAAAATCAGTAACCCTTCTGCAAAGAGTTGGTAACCCCCAAACAGAAAGTAACTCCATTGATTAGTCAATAACTCCCAAAACATTTGGTACTCCCCATAAAATAGTTGCTAACCCCCTTAAATAAGTCATTATGTACGCACCACACGGTTTGCTAATCATGTGGCAAGTCACGCACAAAACTTCCGGTATAAACATACGAGGTGTAACGTGGAGAAATTCTATCTTCTTTTATTTTGTTTCATTTTATTTATATTTTCCTGAAAAAGAAAAACTTTGTCAAACTTTAAATTAGACACCCTGAAAGGAGACAGATTCGAATCCATAGATTTACCAATATTGATGCACAAATATCATTTGCAAGAGGTCACATAATTTTCAAAATATTTAAGTGGGGCCTTTGAATATAACCCTTTACTCATTTCATGTCTCCTTCACAGTTCCTAACATTGTTCGATTCCCTGGTGTGAAAAATTAACAATTTTACGTGGTCCCAAAAATCTTCCTTTCCAAAAGCCCCAAATTTCGAGTTATTATTCTGCCTGTGAACGTGTGAGCCTCGTCTCAAGTACAAGCTTATTGTTTTTCTTAATCTATTTTATAATGTGCTTTGCAGTAGTGATTAATTAGATTGCTCTAAAGGCTATATAATTAATTATTTAGTGTTGTTTAACTAACATGAACAATACTAACAAACTTTATGTGGAATATTCGACATATCTATTTAGGAAGACATTTGGCTGCTTAGGTCTAGAGTGCATTCTCTTCACATAAAAAAAAAGTTTGATGTATAATAAGTTTTAGAGATGTCAGTGGCGCGGGTTTTGTGGAGACGCGCCCGGACCCGCCCCAGTTAGGTGGGGATGGGGGAAGGTTTCGCGGGGATGGAGCGGGGATGAGGATGAAAACCATCCCCGCCATGGGTAATGGGGCGGGGTGGATGTTAGTCCATACCCGCCCCATCCCCGCCCACCCCGTCTCAGCCCCGCCATAGGTATTCTCCAAGGCCTAGAATCCTAAATGTTATTAGTTGTTTACTGCTTTCATATGATACTTTTATTTTCCAAAGGCCCAAAGGCTAAAATCCAAAATTACTTTTAAACTTTTGTTTTCCCTCTCCCTTAACCCTAATTGATTGGGGCTGGGATGGGGCGGGTGCGGGGATTCGCGCGGGGATGGGGCGGGTGTGGGGATTCGCGCGGGGATGGGGACAAGATTTTCCCCCGCCATGGGTGATGGGGCGGGGATGGGGATGAGTTTTTTAGGCAGGGATGGGGATAGGAATGCCAACATCCGCCCCGCCCGCCCCATTGACATCCCTAATAAGTTTAGTTTAGTTTTAACTTTATATAATTTCTAATAAGTTCAATAAATTCAGATAAGTTGAGATAAGTTTCAATAAGTTTTAACACCGTATATTTAGTGTACTCATAGTCGCATACACCATGTTAATGTTTTTTTTAATTTTTTAATCTTATTTGTTAATTTTTTGACTTCAATTTTATATAAGTTTTTTTTTCAAAGATTGAGAACTCTGATTTTAGGCGGTTTCATTTTAAAATTTTATTATTTTATCCATTAAGATGTGACAATTCACTTTTATGAAGAACAATGGATATATCATATAGGGACACTCATGTACCCGAGCTCTGTTTAACATAAAATTAATGCATTCTAATTTTTATTATTTACACAGTATTTTTGTATACTTAAGTAACCCTGTACAAGTGCTTCCAAAAAATCATACTTTAATTTCTTCTCCCATTATTTATGGTTTGAAAAAATTAATTATTATATAATAGTTTTTGTTTTAGAAAGAATTACTTAATAGTTAAATAGAGCAGATAATGCAAATAAAATTAAATGGAGACACTAGGTAATCCTCTCTAAACTTGTTTTTGGACATGATAACTGTTGCATGCCATACACTATTAGCTTTCTATTTTATACAATTATCAAATTACTCGAGTACACATTTGCATAACGAGCATTCTTGGGGTAGATTAAGAAGGTA
The DNA here is from genome assembly GCA_947645195.1 of Patellifolia procumbens. Lineage (NCBI taxonomy): Eukaryota > Viridiplantae > Streptophyta > Magnoliopsida > Caryophyllales > Amaranthaceae > Patellifolia > Patellifolia procumbens. The sequence continues at coordinate 159,065 of CANSGD010000818.1, forward strand.
AAAGGGTAAAAAAGAAAAAGAAGATGAGAATTTCTTTCTATACATGCATGCATGTGAATCGCCAAATGTAGGTGGACCCTTTGCTATTGAAAACAATGTCTCAAAAGAAGTATGGGAAGGAAACTAAACATATACATCAATGAAAATAAAAGATACTACAAAATCTTGATGCTTGAAAACCACAACTGTCGCAATAAAATATTTAGGGGTGTTAATTTTGGATTATTCGATCCGAAATTTTTGATTAGGAGAACTGTGATTCGAATTCGATCTAAAAATTCGGGTATATTTAATCTATTTTTTTCAAAAAAAGTTTAAAATCAATTTATTTAATGAACAAAGATGGATATTTCGGATCGAGATTTTCGGATATTTATCAGGATATCCGATTTTTAAAACATATTTCGGTTTTTTAATATCCAAAAAGGCCAAAAGGGTGATCCACATCTTATCCGAAACACTATATCTTCGGATCGGATCAACCGGATCAAAGATCGGATCAGCTATTTAAGAACACCCCTAAAAATATTGTTGAGTAAACACAAGCATCATCAATATTTTAAAGGGTTGTTTAGTTCTCTAATATAATTTTGGATGCCAAAAAAGGAATTAATTATCAATTTTTTTTCTTCCTGTGTGGTTTGACTCTTCAGCAATCCATAACCATTACTTGGTAGTAATGAACTCCTCCAATTTATTACCTTTTCCTCCCCTTTATATAACAAAAGCCCTTACTTGTTGGTAAATGTTACTATTCCATTTCTATTACATGGATTGAACCCAACATCTAATAAAGGTAACCATTGTTGTTACTATTCCCTTCCTTTATTTATTTTCATTCCCTTTTCATTCTAATTAAAGCTCGAACCAAACGACCCTTGAGTCTGTAATTTAATGTTCAATAACAATAAATATTTACCAAATCATCACCACTTAATGGCAGAACTATATTACAGCTTACAAAGTACATAAATTTTTAAAAAAGCTATGTTCGTCAATTTTTATTTTTAGTTTAGATGCATAAAGAGCCTTAGAAACCTTTCACTTAAGAGTGAACCCTAAGCTTTGTGCCTGTGTTCATCAAATTTATAACTTCGTTGTTTAACTATTTTAAGTTATATTTATTAGGAAATAACACAATTATATACTTTGAATGTATTTATTTATGGATAATATTACAATGGTTACAATAAAATTATAGCCATTGTAATTAGTTACATTTTAGCCCTTTATTTTCTCAAACTCTTCCTAGTAGGAATGGCAGTGGATCGGATTCGGATCGGACTTATCAAACTCCAAGTCCGCTCCATTTCAATCGGACTATGATTTTTACACTCCTATTAGGATTTGGACTATATATTCTCGGATTCGAACTCGGACTTTTTCCTTCGGATTGTTTCGGACTCGGATTGAATTCGGATTAAATTACCATATTAAATAACCAAAACACATCTTTAATATAATTTTTTTAATGTTTTACTTAATTCCTGATAATGTAAATCTATTATTTCTATTAAAATGTACTTTCAATCTATTAGTTGACGAGGTAACAAGTAATAATCGGACTCTAGTCGGATTCGGATCAGATCTTACCTAAGGTCCAACTCCTATCGGATTTCATTCGGACTTTCATGTTTTCGGAATCGGATCGGACTTTTTCCTTCGGATCGAGTCGGACTCGGGTCGAAGTCGGACTGAATTGCCATCCCTACTTCCTAGTCATTGATTTGACCTCCAAACACGAAGAAAAATGTAGGAAATTACTTCCAATAAATGTCACTAGATTTCTATGCACGCGATGCATGCGACAACAATTTTATTATGAAATTTTATAGTCTACAGTAGATAATTTTATGGATAGTCGCATCTTACCACTTAAACTTTTCATATTTTTAGAAACTCCCACCTTAACTATTTTTTTTAAATTCCACATACCATCTACAATTTTATTAAAAACTCCCACCACTTAACGGTTTTTGTCAAATTTCATTAACAAAAAACCGTTAAGTGGGTCCCATATATATATTTTGTTAACAAAATAGAACTTGAAATAGTTGGAATTCTTTCCAAATAGTCGTAATTTGTTTCAAATTTGCTCTAAATTTGTTGATGATTTGCCCTTAAATTGACGAAATTGACTTCAATTTCAGTGTAAACTAATAATAAAATGCACATGTGGGGCCCACTTCACGGTTTTGTTAACGAAATTTTAAAAAATTATTAAGTGGTGGGAGTTTCTAATAAAATTGGGAATGATAGGTGGAAATTTAAAAGAAAAATTCATGAAGGTGGGAGTTTCTAAAAACGTGAAAAATTTAGGTGGTTTTGAACAAAAAATTCCTAATTTTATCTGCATATGATGTGTGTTTTGGCTACTATAACATGATAAAATATGAAGGTACACAACATAGTTTATTTTCAAGCTAAATTCATTTTGGCTCATTTTTCTTTGAAAACATCTCTTACTCCCCACCATCAACTACAACTTTTGTTATATAGTACCCGGTAAGGTATTTTTTGCTCATTGTCCAAATGAGAAAAAAATTCAAAAGTACTTGAAAATACTTTATCACATTTCTCACTCATGCTAAAATACTTTATCAGGATCAATTTGATCAAATGTGTTTTTACTCATGAACAATCAATTACTCATGTGTTTCAAAAAATAATTCAAAAGTATATAAAAGTATAGCAAAGTGGGTGTCTATCTATAGATCTCAAAAAAAAAATATAATCGTTGATAATTTTTTTAATTGTTTTTATTTTGTAGGTTTTTAGATATTTTAGTTAGAAGTTCTGAACATCTTTTATTGAAAATCTGATGGCTAAATTTGGAAATAGAACTTAATTACTTAATAAAATCATTGATTTATTTTATTTATTTTTTCTTTTTTTCTTTTTAGTGTCCACCCCCACCTCTTCACTTAGAGATGAGAGAGATACGAAAATCTACAAATTGGGAAATCTCTATAGTCTATACTATAAGGGAAGAGGGGGGTGGATACCAAAATTAAAATACAAAAAAATAAAAACAAATTATTAAGTAAGTAAGTTTTCTTTCCAAACTTAGCAATCAGTTTTTAGCAAAAAATGTTTAAAATTTCAAACTAAAATATCTAAAAATCTGCAAAGTTAAAACAATTTTTAAAAATATCAATGGTTATATTTTCTTGGGATCTATAAATAGACACCCACTTTGCTATATTTTTATATACTTTGATTTTTTAAATTTTCAAATACACGAGTAATTGATTGTTCATGAATGAAGGTGCATTTGATCAAATTGGTCAAAAAACATGATAAAGTTAGGATGGATGAGAAAGTAGTAGAGGGAGAGAGATGATGTTATTTTTTAACTCATATGTGATGATGCTAATGATTGTCCTCCGTTTCTCATATAGGGGCTACCATCATTTTTTTGGTTGATGGTAACCTCCTAGTTTACGCGTATGTTGCGGTGGATGTGTGACCACACAAAGAAGGACCGATTAAAAAATGAAGTGATTCAAGAAAAAGTTGGAGTTGCATCCATTGAAGAAATGATGAGGGAGAATCGGTTAAGATGATTTGGTCATGTGAAAAGGAGATCACAAGTGAGAAGAATTGAAGAGTGGAGGAGTAGTCAAATTATAAGGGGTAAGGGAGACTTAAGATGACTTGGATGAAAGTAATTGAAAGTGATATGAGGCTACTTGGGATTGAGGAGAGCATGGCGTTGGATAGAAGTGGGTGGAGGGGCAGTATCCATGTGGAGGAAGGGGTGTGATTACTGCATTTATTTGTTTTTCTCAATTGTGCTGGTATTAAAATCTTTTGTTGAAAACCTTGTTTTCAAAAACTTATTGAAAAATTCTTAAAACTTAAACCCTTTTAAAAAGAAATTATCACTCTTGTCGATGGCATCTCCTTTAGCAACGGTTTCAGTTGACGATTCATGTTAACTGACCCCAAATCACTTTGGGAATAAGGTTTAGTTGTTGTTGTTGTTGTATGGTAACCTCCTAGTTTAATACAATGTTCAATAAAAATACATTCTCTAATAAAAAGTTTTCTCTCCAATCATTGGATTAGATCGAATTATCTACCCATCTACTACGTTTTATCTCTCACTTTATGAGAGTTTTAATTTCGCATGAAATATTGGTTTATCGATGAAGATTTAATTTGTGCGGTGTTATGAGATATGTCGTCACTTCTACCTCCACAATACTATAAACGCATCAGATTTAATTCAAATTCAAAACTACAAAGATCGGAAGAACCTTTCGTAGAAGGTTGAATCAAACAACGATGAAAAAGAGATTATTCAAAATTAATAGATTTCAGTCACAACGATCGTGGTTTGGCCGAATTAGAATTTTGTTTGATCCATCTCATTCTGTTTTGATTTATATTGGAGATATCGTATGAGTTCTTTTATTAATGAATTAGTTTTACTTTCAAAAATTAAATAACTTAAAGTATTAATTTACTTGATTTTTGTTCAACCTATTATTATGATAAATTTTGATTATGACATACCAAATTTTGATGATAATTTATGTAAATCATGATTTAATTTCAAAATTATAAGCAACTAGAAGTCAATCTCAATTCTCAAACTATAGAAACTAAATTTATATATCACTTAATTTAATCGAAATTTTGAGACTACATGCATATACTGACTTAGAGCCTGTTTAGATTTACTAAAAACAGCTAAACTGAACTGAACTGAACTGACTGAACTGATTGGTGCTGAATTGAACTGAACTGAATTGAACTGAACTGAATTGAATTGAATTGAATTGAATTTAATAAATATATAAATAATATTTAAACAATAATAATATGAATATTAAATAATAATTATAATGATAAGTAATAATAATGAATAATTATTAATGAATAATAATAATTGTATTTTGGATATTTTTAAATGATAATAATAATAGTATTTAATAATAATGATATAACAATAAATAATAATAATAATATAACAATAACAATAATAATAATAATAATAATATAATAATAATAATAATAATAATAAAATCAATTAGTAAAATAAATTAGACCAACATAATAATATTTAACAAAATGGTTATAAAAGAATGGAGCTGAACTGAACTGAACTGATTGGAGCTGAACAGAACTGAACTGAACTGAACTGAACTGAAATTAAGCTGAAATGAACAGGCCCTTAGGGCATGTTCTCCCCACCTTATTTTCATTTCAGTTCAGTTTAGTTCAGTTCAGTTCAATTCAGCTCCAATCAGTTCAGTTCAGCTCCAATCATTTCAGTTCAGTTCAGTTCAGTTCAGCTGAATTATGCCGAATAGATCAGGCCTTTAGAGTACCATCTCGACCAATAGCAATAAGTTGGATTCCAAAACATGAGAAAATTGGATAAACAAGCAACCAAGAAATTTAAGATTTTGAAGAATAATATGATCTACAATAGCTAAGGTCTAATAGTGTTGTGTTGGTTGGATATAGCTGATAGTTTATATCTAGAGGCGACAAAGGGCCTGTTCTGTTCAGCTTATTTTCAGTTCAGTTCAGTTCAGCTCTAATAAGTTCAGTTCAGCTCTAATAAGTTCAGTTCAGTTCAGTTCAGCTCCAATAAGTTCAGTTCAGTTCAGTGCAGCTCCAATAAATTCAGTTCAGTTCAGTTCAGCTCCATTCATGATTTAACCATTTTGTTTAATATTATTATTGTTGGTCTAATTTATTTTACTTATTATTATTGTTAATATATAATAATAATTATTATTTATAATTATTATTTTTTATTATATATTTACTCATTATTATTACTATTATTATTATTATGGCTGAGCAAAATTTGGGTTGGTGCACTGTTTAACCAAATTTCATGTCAATACGAGTATTCTAATTTGCAATTGTTGCTTATTTTACTGAATAAAATTCACTATTACATCATACAAATAAGCTACAAAAAGTTAAAAGATATGAAAAAATTACAAAGTTGCTAATAATACTGTAGTACTATTTAAAATACAACATTGTCGTTACGTTGTATATTAAATATACTTTGGCGGTTTGGTGTATTTCTATCATAGACCAACCCACCAGAAATCGTGGTTTGGTTAGAAGCACACATCAACCCATGTTTTAAGCTAATTATTATTATAATGGTAATACTATTAATTTACTTCTTAGACTTTATATTATATCATCATCATCAAGTATTATTATATTAATACTAATAATTGTAATTACTTATTATTAATTATTATTATTATTATTATCAGTAATTATTATTTTTAAAATTAATTTATTATTATTATTTATTTATTTATTTATAACTATCATAATAACATCAAAATAATATTATCATTATTCATTTGATATTATTCTAAATTATTAATTTAATTATTACTTAGAATTATTATTACTTATTATTTAATATTCATAATAATTATTATTTACTTATTATTCATATACTTATTATAATTTAATTCAATTCTATTCAGTTCAGTTCAGCTCCAATAAGTTTAGTTCAGTTCAGTTTAGCTACAATAAGTTCAGTTCAGTTCAGTTCAGCTCCAATAAGTTCAGTTCAGTTCAGCTCCAATAAGTTCAGTTCAGTTCAGTTTAGTTTAGCTCCAATAAGTTCAGTTCAGTTCAGCTCCAATAAGTTCAGTTTAGTTCAGTTCAGCTAGAATTAGCCGAAGAGAACAGGCCCAAAACTCTACTGATTCGAAATTTCACGAACTGTTAAGATACTACAACCATCTTTAAGGTACCAACATATATAAGAAATCCGTTCATTCTAAACATAAAGTACGTGGCCTATATGAAGATTTGCTTGATCAATAATATTCTTAGTAATATTCTTTTCTTTTATGATATGACAAATAAAAGTGCTAAATTGTTAAAAAGAGGGATAATTCTACAATGGCTACAATAAAATTGTAATCATTATAATAATATTTAAATCTATCATTAGTTATAAGCCTATCTGGACCATAATGTAAATGATTAAATAAAATAAAAAAGTCAAAATTTCTAGAAGTTAATTATATTTAATGGACAAGATAAAATCTACAAAAATCTAGGGTTGAAATTATTACAATGGCTACAGTAAAATTGTAACCATTAAATAACCTTCCTAAAAAGAGACGGTCTATTTTTAACATATAATTAGACTAACCTAAATCCACATTCTACAAAAAAGCCCATTTCGAAATGGATTAAACTAATAACTTATTCGCTTTTTAATATTAGAGTTGGACTGTTGCCTAACTTTAATTTAAAAGTAGGCGGCCTTTTACAAGACTAGCTGAAGAAAAATTATTATACCATTTGACTTATTTTTAAAAAAAAATTACTCTTATGTTGTTATTTTGTTATAATATTTGTTAATTGATATGTGTTGAGAGTAAATATTGGTTAAAATTTAACCTCAAGTATTGTTATACTCTTTATATAATCATAAGTTTCAGAGAAACTAAAACTCATTCTACATGCTACAAAACATTAGACATTTGAGTTTTTTTTCACCCATGAATAATTACAGGTTCCTGGGTTGTGAATAAAATTCTTATTTTCTTTTAATTTTGAGAAAAAAAGAGAGCAACTTGCATAATCTAATGGTTACAAATGCACTCCTATAAGGGAAAAATAAGTACCATGATTTGATACTACTTTTACAAGCAAAAATAATTAAATAACCATATAAAGACCAACACTTGGGAGTGGAATAGGATCCTCCAGTTGATTTTTTTTTCGATGATATGAAAGATGCATGTATTATCTCAACTCTTTGAAAAATCAAATTGATATTGGACCCTTTATCTCAAAATCTTATAGAACATGGACTTATATAGATAATCGCAAGACCAAGTTGGTTTTCCAATTTAGAAGGATAACACTTTCTATTAACTTCTAATGTTTTAGAATAAGCTATTCTAGGTCAGCTCTTCTAAAACTTGATGTACAACTAATTAAGCAAAAGTTATTAAAAGAGGCGGTCTAATTTTAAGTTAAAATTAGACCAATTCAAACTCATCCCTTTATTCAAAAAGCCTAATATTTTATGCAAAAAGCCCAATACTTTCTCTTCTTTTTTATTGGCTTAAGTTGTTGCCTACTTTTAAATTAAAATTACGCGGTCTGTTATAAGACCAACTCCTAATTAAGATGTATTGTCTTGAGGATGATGAAATGGGATACGGGAATATATTGGCATTCCATCCTGAATTACATGCTATTAGGGGATATACCTAATATAAAGGGTAGATAGGTCTTTTCATCATAATCGAACAAACACATTGATGTCTCTATCGCTTTGTTCGAAAATGGTTGCTAAAAGGTGGTATTCACGTTATCACGTACATAATATTCCTACTATACGTGTTACAGGCTGTCCATATTTATACTAATAGGATTAATAATTTGTTTTCTAGACATCGTACAATTTGTTCTTAGTTGCACCACGTAAAAATTGAGGGGGGTGTATTAGGGGATATTCCTATATAAGGGCGGGGATATATTTTTATTATTTAGGTTGCACATGCCGTTATATAAATATAGCCAATACCACCTATAATCGGGTAGGTTAGAATCATTATCGATACTCGAACACATGTAGTATTAAACTTGGGTTCGATCGATTCCTATGCCAGTACTAGGCCAAAAACTGGCGGTAGGAGCGATTTGAATGTTTAGTCTTTGGGTTGTGGTCCTCACTTTGATATCGGACGACCCATCGGGTGTCCTTATACCCGGTTTTGGAGGGGGGAAACTATTTTTGTCTTTGACGACACCACTCTATTTATCAATGTAATCAAAAATATTTTCTTTGGGGTGGGGGGGGTGGGGGGCTAAGCCTAAATCTAATTGCGATGAAATGAATGTAGTAGGACTCAACTACCCAAGATTTGCCTTTGGATATCCTTTGAAGGCACACCTCTCTTCATGTGGTCCTTCAAGATCTTGGACGCATGATATCATATCCATTTGAAATGGCAGGCAATATCAATTTTTATTGTCTTTTTTCTAATTATACACATCCCTATCTATCGAAATGTTTGATTTTGTAGGATTTAATTAGGTGAAAGATGAGAGCAAAAATTTGGCAGATGCATGTGGAATTTAGGCCTAACACATGCATCAAATATTAAGCAACCCACTTACGATCAAGTGTATCCTCATTTACTCAATACTGAACTTATGAGAGGAGGAGAAGGGAAACATACTATTTCTATGATGCAAATTTGCAATAGTGGAGGATTTGATCAAGGACACTAGTTTTTAATGATGACAATTTAATCCGAGTTGGACGTGAGTCCAACTCAATACGACGATATAAAAATTGTTCGAATCTAAAAAAGTTAATATTTAAGTCCAACATATGAAATCACAGTCGAAATAAATTCTTTTCACAAAATCCAACTTCGAATGCTATCTAAGAAAATCCTTGCCATAATAGTGATGTAGAGTTTGGAAAATCTAAATCGGACCCATTACTATTCCTACTATTAAGGATCTCCAACACTAGATCAACCACTACTTGATGGATGAAATAAGATACATATGTATAATGCCCAATAAGCATCGATGCAATACTACAAAAGTATTAATGTAAAGGTGGATAAATAATTTTTTAATCAAATAAAAAGAAGGTAAAGATGATGTTAAAAATTGAATTTATAGTAAATTTCTTGTTTCCTTCAAAAAAATTAGAAGAAAAAAAATGAATCTACCTGTAATAAATGGCCAATAATATAATTTGAGAGAATCTAATGGAAAAAAACTAAACAAATGTGCCTTGAGTACTTTTACACGTATAATAAAATGATTAATTTGAGTCCCACTTTTTGGTTTAAGTGCACAAGGTTCACTCAGGCCCTGTTCAGTTCACCTTAAAATAATAATATTCAGTAAAAATAAGTTCACTTCAGTAAAAATAAGTTCAGTTCAGCAAAAATAAGTTCAGTTCAGTAAAAATAAGTTCAGTTCAGTAAATATAAGTTCAGCAAAGAAGAAAAAACAACATGAATCAGTAAAAATAAGTTCAGTTCAGCAAAAATAAGTTCAGTTCAGTAAAAATAAGTTCAGTTAAGCAAAAATAAGTTCAGTTCAGTAAAAATAAGTTCAGTTCAGTAAAAATAAGTTGAACTGAACAGGGCCTCAATTCAAATTTATTTGTTTATTATAAGTAGATTCAATTCATAACATTAGCTCTTATAATTGATGTCATAAAAAATGTTTATTTACCTTTGCATTGATAAATGTTTTTATGGAAATTTTGATATTTGTTTTCTCTTTTTTTGATAAATTTATTTATCAGAAGTCATAAAGGATATATGCAAATTACAAAGGAATTCCAAATTCAATCTTACTTGTCATTCTTGTTACTAGAGTATATTAATATGTTAAAAATTATGTGTCCATGTATATACAATTGAAGTGTGTGTATATATAGAATTGAAGTTGTAATTTGAACTATTAGATGTATAATACTTGCTCTATGCATTTATTATAGAATAGATTCTATAAAAATATTACATGTAGTGTTGCCTTTCAATATTAATTTATAAATATCAACACAATTGGCTTTATTTTATGTATGTGTATTATCAAAAAATGAAAAACAATTCATAGGAGTTTCTTTTGAACAGGAAGCATGTAATGTGAACAACCGAATTGCAGGTGAGTCTCAAAAGATCATCTGTTCTAACCTAAGCGAGCTAACTAGACACTTGAGAGTTAAAATGTATAGGAAATTAACAACATTGTAACGAACACTAAATTACTTAAGCAATGCCAACTTCTTCACTATATAATTCGTATGTTCATGGCTATCAATAAAAAAATTCTAGAGAAAAAAAAGGAGGACAAGAAAGCAAATGTGGTGATTAGGGAGGATGCAAAGGGGAAAGGGTGAAAAGAACATGTGAGGAAAATCTAGACAAACAGTATAAACAAAAGTAAAAGAGGTGAGAGCACGAGGGACATGATTACACATTCATACTAATACTTGTTTGACTTCAACATCTCATTACTGTTTTACTGTTTAATCTAACTTTACTACAAGTCATCAACGTAATCTTCCCCTAAATCAACTCTGGGATCCTTAATAATCATCAATACTAATTTAATCAACAAATATCCCCACAATCCTTGATTATCTTATTCGATCTCCTAATTACTTGGACTGGTTCTCACCACATCAATCGAAAATTATACAATTAGTCATATCCGATCCTTAGGAGAAAGGGTTTGAAATTTATCTAGTATCCCATTTTTTTTTTCTTCTGGAAGTAGTAAATTAGCAATGCGAACTTTGATATATAATTTTTTTTATAATGGTAAAGATTAAAAACCATTCCAAGCTTACAATAAGTATTTTTACCATAATAAGAGTATGTTTTCTTCAGCACATAATAGAGCTAAACTGAGGTGAATTGGAATGATTGAAGCTGAACTGAACCTAACTAAACTAGATTGAATTATAATTAATAAAAATAATTAGATTATAATATTAGTTATAAATGATGAATAATTATTATAATGTTACGTAATAATAATATATAAATAATAATAATAATAATAAGTACTAAAAATAATTAAAAACATTTTGGTTCTTATTAATTGATAATTATAAATGAATAATGATTAATAATAATAATAAGTACTTTAAAATACTAATTCATGATAATAATAATTATAAAAATAAGTAATTATTATATTAATATTTTATGATAATTATATGTTAACAATAATGTCTAACAATAATTAATATTACTATTATAATAATAACAATTAATAATTAGCAATAATAATAACAATTAGGGCCTGTTCATTTCAGCTTAATATCAGTTCAGTTCATTTCAGTTTAGTTTAGTTCAGCTCTAATCAGTTCAGTTCAGTTCAGTTCAGCTCCATTCTTTTATAACTATTTTGTTAAATATTATTATATTAGTCTAATTTATTTTACTTATTGCTCTTATTATTATTATTATTATTATTATTATTATTATATATTTTTATTTTTATTTATTTTTATATCATTATTATTAAGTATTATTATTATTGTTATTTATTTTGATATCATTATTATTAAGTATTATTATTATCTGTATATTATTTTGCTTATTATAGCTTTATTTATTATTAATATTATTATCATTAGGGAGAAACATGGTTTAGACTAAAAGCACAAATAAACCCGCGTTTTCAGCTCATAATCCAATCAAATCACATCAAAAAGGTTTATGATGTAATTTTGCACGGTCTAACCTAATCATTATTTTATTACTAAATATTAATATATAATCATATCTTATTATTAAAATATTAGTAATATTAATTTAATTCTTAGATATTATTGTTATTATATAATCATTATCAGGTATTAATATATTAATACAAAGACTATAAAATAATTGTTATTAATTATTATTATAATCATTAATCATTATTATTATTATTAATTTATGATTATTAATATTATTTATTTATAATTATCATTTACAAATATCCAAAATAAAATTATTATTCATTAATAATTATTCATTATTATTACCTATCATCATAATTATTATTTAATTCATATCATTATTGTTTAAATATTATTTATATATTTATTCAATTCAATTCAATTCAATTCAATTCAATTCAATTCAATTCAGTTCAGTTCAGTTTAATTCAGTTCAATTCAGTTCAGTTCAGTTCCAATCAGTTCAATTCAGTTTAGTTGTTTTCAGTAAATCTAAACAGGCCCTAAGTAAAGATAGAACTAACGGAATACGAGTAATATTTAGCAATAATAATAATAATAAGAGTAATTAATAAAATAAAGTAGATCAATAACATGATAAAAGTTAATACGAAAATGGTTAAATAATAAATTGAACTGAATTAAACTGAAAATAAATTGGGGAGAATAAACCTAACTCTATTTGATGCAAATTTTGTCATATTATACTCCATTTTATTCTCAAATAGTAATTGATTATATTCACATCATTACTCGGATCACTCTCCAAATTTAGTTGATAGGAAGTTTATACTTCATACTAAAGATTGATTTTTATTTATATTACTCGGATCACTCTCCAAATTTAGTTTATAGGAAGTTTATACTTCATAAGATCGATTCTATTCATATTACCCCTCCTTATAGGATTTTTGAGATATTTATATATTTCTAAAAAGTGACAATGAGATTATGAGGATTAAGAGATTATTATGAATCTCCTTGTAATTTCCCCATATTCCTATTGATCATAGTGGATTAAAATTTCTATGCTTAGCTTGGGATCATTATCATGCTTCACCTTGTAAAGATTTCCCACTTAAAATTTAATACCTTGGTCTCTTGATTTGATTTTATTTCATGCTCATTCTGGCTGATCTGGCTAAGATTAGTCCCCAACCTATAAGGTTAGGTTTGAACCAGCTAGTTCAATATCAAGTTGATTTGCCCTTAGTTTTTCCTCAAGATTTTGTTGGATAAGCTACTTAATTATAGAACGTGGCCAAGCTGTGTTTGATTATGTTTTGGTTTTGAATTTTTTCTAGTTGGTTTTAGCAACTTGGTTAGAAGCTCAGGTTGAGCCAATATAACTGAGTCATTAACTTATTCGGTCAAGCTTATTTTATTATTTAGCACCCTCATGATGTTGTTCTTGGCAATTAAAAGGCCAAAATTAGACATGCTACCCTTGCACATAGTTTTTATAAAATATAAGAGAATGGGAGTACTTGTTTTATTATAAATATGTAATATGTTTGTATCAATCGAAGTTGGTGGTAAGATATGTATCTTACAATACCAAGATTTCAGGACCAAATCAAATTAGAGCACTTTGCAGATAGCGATTTCCCGTATCTTTCCTCCCATTTTAAAAGGCCTTATTTGACACGTTCGACTGGCTAACCTGCATGAGATTCTGATTTGATAGGACACTTCTCCTTATCAACCTGAAAAAACTTCAAATTTAGTTGAGTAAAACATAAAGATGATAGTAGGGCCATATTTCGTGCCTCTTTGCTTAAGGTAACCTAGGTTAGACACGACATATACACTTTATCTCTTAGCAAGCCCACCTTGGCCGAACTCTAGTCCAGGCATAGTGTAACCCATGTGCTTACATGCTGAGCTAATGCCGTTCCTTCACGCATACGCTTTTCGCACCTCGGTTGATTCACTCTTCTTCTACCGAAAAACTTATCGTCTAATATTACTAAAAATCTAAACGAACATAGTACTTATGACTCGAATTGAGACTCGAATAATTGCTCACGACTTACAGCCTAAAAACCTCGGCTCATATCATCTTGGCCCCGAGCATAAAACCTGACATTCATTTCTCATGCAAGACCGCTTCAAAATCACATATATTATGTTGGATCATGTCGTACTTCATGAAAGGATCATCCTAGTGCCATTTCCACTAAACATATATAGCTAAAAAGAAAAACTAGGTAGAGAGTATATAAAAGCCATGGGCAAAAAATGCATGCCACTGCAGACTTATAATTAGAAATAAGGTAATGGGGAGAGACAAGGTAGGGGGACCCTCTTGACCCTACATTACCCAGTGAAATGTACCGACGTGTGAGCGGCAGAATCTATTCACAGATTTCCTTCATTTCTCTTTCTTTCTTTCTTTCTTATTACTCCCTTTAGTATTCCCTACGCCTAAATAAAAACTTCCATTCTTCCCTCTCTTTTTCTCTCTTTTTTCCTCTTCTTTATTTACCCTTCTTATATAACTCCACATATTTAACACACCCTTTTCTCTATATATATTTCCTTCTCTTCTATTATTCTTCATTTTCTCCAATTCATAAGAAAAAAATTCAGAAATGGAAGCCAAAGAAAGCAAAATATTAATTTCAAAGAAAGAAAAAATTATTGATGGTGTTAATGAGGAACATTTTCATGTGTTAGCAGTTGATGATAGTGTTATTGAACGCAAGATGTTAGAGAAGCTTCTCACTATTTCATCTTACCATGGTAATATTTGTTGAATTTTGTTATTATTTATCTAAATTATGATTTCTTGGTATATGAATGAGAGTGAAGGATAGCGCAGTTGTTTAGAGCATATCTCTATGTTCCAAGATCCCGCCTTCGTGACTGCTTATACACTGAAAAAAAGAATATTGATGTATGAATGAATTATAAATTTATTATGTGAAATGTGCAGTGACA
The DNA here is from genome assembly GCA_947645195.1 of Patellifolia procumbens. NCBI lineage: Eukaryota > Viridiplantae > Streptophyta > Magnoliopsida > Caryophyllales > Amaranthaceae > Patellifolia > Patellifolia procumbens. Next base: position 174,240 of record CANSGD010000818.1, read on the forward strand.
TGTGTGGAGTCTGGAGATAAGGCTTTGGAGTTTTTGGGATTGTTGAAGTGTCAAAGCCACCCAGTTGTTCTTGGTGATGCTCATGTTGATGATGATGATGATAATGAACATGATGATGATGATCATGGTGATGAAGATGATGATGATGATGATATGATATGTCCTTCTCTTCCATTACCTGATGATGCTCATCACCAACAACAAGTAAGAGTTTTTCTCATCCTCAAAAATTTACTAATGAGAAAATTAAATATTTTGCTTTCTACTATTTATTAAAGATCTGTGAATAATGTATGATATGATTTATGATTATATGATATATACTTTCTGAATTAGGAAAATATTGAATAAAAAAAAGAATAGAAAGTTAACATAAAAAGCTTATTGTAATAGATCTTAACCACTTCAATGGTTTAAAGTAATGATGCATGCACCTTCACCAATTAAGAAAAAGGAGATCGTAAATGTTACTCTTTGTCTTCGATGGTGTTCATTTCTTAGTTTTAGGTTTAAGTTCCACTACTTCTTTTGTACTGGAAATATTTAATGTTTAGAATTTAATTTAGGCCTTACATAGTTACATAATACTAATGTTAAATGTACTATTACTATAATATAGAATATTTATTCACAAATTTAATGAATTATGAAGTTGGGAGTATGAAACTGTATGCTGAATTAAAGTGCATTTATAAGCACATAGCTGTAATTGTTAAAGTACTAGTATTGAACTTTCATCAATCATATATCAGTTCAAATTTAGGTCCTCCTTCATATTTAGGACTTTGACAAACTCTTACTGCAATTGTTATTTAATCTAGAATCATATTTTTCTACTTATTGTATATTATTATAAATCATAGACTAATTCGTGAATAATATTTTTATCGCCAAAGTTATTTTAACTTCGAAGATATTCACAGTTAAAGACTTAAAGTTTTTATAATTTGTCCCTAAAAGTTGAAAATTGGAAAAACAAAAGTAGAAAAAGATGATATGTGTTAAAATTTGTACATTATAGCATTAACCAAGGTTGCAATGCAAATTTTTGACTTGGTGCCAACTTTATATTCCCGTTTTTAGGTTGCAGATTAGTTGGACAAGTTGTATGCGTGTATCAGTGTATTAGTGTATACACTAGTTATACGTTTTTGCACATACTTCCTTTAATTGTTTTACTTAAAAAGCACCATATTAAATGTTTTGGGTTATATGACAAAGACTGCACCATCAAGTCTTACTACAAGTAGTAAAAAGAACTAATAACAACACATCTTATTATGGTGAACTCTCTTAAATTGCGTAAGAATAATATTCTTCTAATTTTGTTTTATTTGATGTATATGGACTAGGGAGTCACAAAAGTAAGATAAGAGTCGATCGCGAAACCTCTTAGAATCAGGAGGATTGCTGAATTACTCACTCTTTTGAAAATATGTTATTTACAAACATAATGTAACAAGGTTTTTATTAGAAATATCACATACATAGTAAATTATAAAACCATTTTTTAATAGATTTCAAAGACAATCAAACTCCGACCTAATAAGTAATAACGGGTTATATTAGCAAAATTGGCAAAGTAATTGCTACTATATGATAAAATTTTCATAGTGGATTTCATTAGTATCATGTTTTAGCACTTCATTTCAAAAAAAAATGTTTTAGCACACTTTGGTTAATTTTATGATAAATTGAATTAAATTATACAGGGACAAGGAACAAGAGTTAACTTGATAATGACAGACTACTCTATGCCAGGCATGAGTGGTTATGATCTGCTTAAACGAGTTAAGGTACGTCTTCATCCCGATCCATTTATTCTACACCTTCCCACACTCCACCTTTATAATTTAAAAGTCGCAATACAATAATAAAGCATTAGTTCCAAAATAATTTGGGATCGGCTAAATAAGATCCATAGTACTAACACTTGACAAAAACTGATATATGCTGGGAAATTTCATTCAAATGGCAGGAATCCTCTTGGAAAGATGTACCAGTGATTGTCATGTCTTCTGAGAATGTTCCTTCAAGAATTCACATGTGAGCTCATCTTTTTGCCCTCTTTTTCTCTCTCCTCTTTATTTTTTCTAAAAATAGAAGAAAAGCATTTATGAGATATATGAAGATTTTGCTTAATTATTAGAAGCTGATTTTTAAAATTTTAAAATTTTTTTGGCGTTGAAAGAAATACTTAGAGTCTTAGACGCAAACATTATTAAGATCCCAAGCCATCTTTATGTGATTTGGGCAAATCTTAAAGAATCTGGTTGCAATTTTATTTGTCTGCCCTTGTTGGCCTTGTAATATAAGTCAAAATATGATCGTACAAAATTATTGGGTTGATTGAGAAGGTGCAATTCGTGTTTGGGTTGTATATATCTCATTAATTAATGAGCTGTTAGATCTTTGTGTATCTAATGGCCAGACTTTGTTCCCATTTCTGTGCATGCTTTGATGTCATTAAGTATAATATCAACTTCATTTAATTGTTTTATGGCAAATCTATCTAATTGATACTTTTAAGTTTTGGAAAAAATCAAAGGAAATCTCAATAGGGAATCAATTAGGAGCTTAATGATTACCCTCACACAAGAAAAGTGGCACCTCAATGATAAAGCTTGAACCTCCTAACTAGATATGTCAAAAAGCGACAGATCAAATGAACGATTAAAACCTGTTATGACCGATAGTCGAGTCGTACCCCAAAAAGGCCGGTGGACTAACGACTGACAATTGACCCAATAGTTTTACACCCACTTGATAATTATCCGATCAAAACTTGACTCGTATATGAAATTACGCTGCACAAGCCCCTTCTACACCAAAATTGACATGATCCTGAAAGGATAAGCAGTATGACCAGATCCGAACCAATCAATCGAATGTGTGTCGGTCCGACATGAACTATACCTAGAGGGTACATTGAGTCGACATGGCCTAAAACTGAGACGACCTAGCCAAAGACCGACTGAAGCCTCGAACACTTGTACTTCCAAGTACCAGCAGAAGTTGGATTCTCATCACCTTCAAATTGGAGCTTCTGGTGTTGTTTTCATATGGGTTTGATCTTGTATGATTTATGGCATGTTAATTTCTTACATAAAAGGCATAATAATAATTTTAGTAGTATAGTGCGTCTCTCTTACACTAAGTTGGCGTATGAATCATGTACTTTAGTCACATGAGAACACATGAACGTGTGTGATGGGGGGTCATGCACACACTACTGTCACACTGCCATATAAAAAACTAGGATCATGTTATGCCAAATATAACAGAGCTTATAATACAAATACAAGCTGGTTGATTTAAGTTGATGTAATGACATGAAACAGGTGCCTAGAAGAAGGAGCAGAAGAATTCTTGCTAAAACCAGTAAGATTATCTGATTTGAAGAAGCTGCAACCTCATATCCTTAAATCGACACCGATTACGAGTACAACTAACAGTTGTGGAAGTGAAAATATGAGTAACTTTGTAGAAGCAAACGCAAATAGCATAATTTCGAAGGACGAAATAACAACAACAGCTGATGATAATGAGGATTACAGCAGCAATTCCAGTGAAGAGAATGAGAGGGTGGAAACCAATTTTAAGAATAATGAAATGGAGCACTTTGCAAAATGTTCTAAATTTGATCAACTTGTGATGTGAATAAATTTACTAAACTTTAGGCACAGATTATTAATGAAATTCCTGTAGTTTTGCTGTAATATACAGTACAGCACATTAGTATAAGAGAAATTAACAAATTTTTAATTTTAATAGATGGGTTTGATTAATTAGTGTTAGATATTGCTTATATGAGCCAATTAGAGTATGGGATTTTTTAGAATTTTGTGCAAATGAAGGGTAAGAATACCCCCTGTTTAAAACTCTACCAATGTCCATTGAAATACCTTTTCAATTCTTCTTTTATTTATAACTTCTTAATCAAAATATGAAGTTTCATATTGTCATGAACTGAGCGGGGTAATTATGTTTTATTTGGACGAATTAAAGTCAAGAAATATATATTAATGACATGAAGATTAGATAAGAACAAGAACAATCGGATTGAACATTATAAATGGATTTAAGTATGTTCGAATTTACAGTAGAGTTTAAGGGCTGTTCCTAAATTGAATTTTATAATAGATAAATAAGCCTAGTGTATTGATCTTGTGGACTTTTATGCTAATTAATGTTGTATTAAGTGAGTCTAATCATTAGTCCATGCATACATATGTTGTTGTTATAAATTCCAAAGGTAAGGAAATCACTTCACAATGTATTGTCAAGGTATCAGAGCTGTGCTGTGGCAGTGGGTTGCAGTTGCAGTGGGGGTTGGCCGGAGGGGGGAAGGGGTGGAAATTCTAGAGGGTGGGAAGTGGTGGCATCAGTGGTGGGGGTGACAAACTGACAACAGGGGGTGGTGGTGGTGGTGGGGATGGGATTAGAGTGGGTTTAGTTTAGGGGTTTTAATTAGGATTAAGGGTTTAAGTTTAGAATTGAAGGTTTTAATTAAAAAATTATTATTTGTTCAAGTTACAGGTTATCTTAACTTATTGTAGAAAATTGAGGTGTAAAGGTTAGATTATTAAGGAATAATCGAAAGCTTAGCTTATTATTTGCAAGTGGACAAAATGTTGGATTATTAAAATCGCAACCCCTACTTACTTAACGTAACCTCCCCAAATGCCTAAAATATCCATTCTAACACACCCACTCCTCTTTCCGGTGTGCATAAATGAATCTAAGACTCTAACTTCACTTGTCCGTCATTGAAGCTTAGGAGTTGCTACCAATCTACCATCTAATCGCCCTCCAAGATCTTTGCCTATGAACAGTAAAAAGACTAATATGCCTGACAAATTTAGAACCAAAAGATCGGCTAATACAATGGCAGATTGAATTTGAGAAACTAATTACATGCCAAGTCATAGTTCACGTCCATTCAAATTTTCTTGTGTTCTCTTCTCTGGTACATGGCTACTAGTTAAACCATCATTGGATTAGTAAGATGTCAGGTTTTCCATTATCTTGGACATTTTTGAAACTTTAATTTCTATTTCGATATTTCATCCAATTTATACGAATTGTTCACGGCCGTTTCATACAATTTACATGAAATTCTCATTTAGGTTTCATTCCATCTGCAGGAACTCGTTGCAATTGTTCCATGAACATTGCATGAAATAGGGCTATTGGTTTCATGCACATTACACGAAATCTGGGAAAAGAGTTCGGAAAAAGAATTTGAGACTTATATATAATTCAAGGTTGTGTGGCTAAAAATTATCATTCATTGTAGAACTAATACGGTTTTATTCAATCGTTTATTACACTTAATCCACAAAATACACGAGTTATTCAAATTAATTTCTCTCTAGAGTTGGATGAAGGAGGATGGTGAGGTTTTTTAATCAATGAACGTAAAATAAAGGTTTAGGGATTGCGTTTAGTATTCCCTAATTTCATGAGCTACTAGTTACTCAATCTACCTCCATGAGTGTTGGTGTCCATGGAGCAAAAGATCAGAAGAGTAATCATAACAAGTATGATGATAGGAAATCAATTGACAGAGAATGATTTCATAACCAAAAATGTAGGTCCAGTATATATATTGTAAAGAAATAAATTTCCAAGTTCATATTCATTTAGATCTCTCTTCAACCGTCCTCACTTTGATGTTATGGACAATTTTCCAAGAATTAGTTTAGAGCTCCAATTATTTCCATTAATTTAACCTAGCGTTACACCAATTTCAACATGTTCAAACCCAACCATTGTCTTGCTAACTATAGTAACCAATGGTTTAGAAGCTTATGTTGTTTATTCTCCACCAAATATGAGGAAGGGACATGTTGCTAAATCCCGTTGATATGGGGTGCCTCACCAGTCCCTTTTCTATTCCTCCTCTTATTTCCACGTTTTTGTTTCATTTCTATTTATTGATGGAGTTAAACATTCTTCCTTCTCTCCCTTCAATAGCTACTTGACAGAAAAATGGTTAGAACTTGATAAGTTTACCTGAGTGACTCCGAATGGAGAACTCTCAGAATCATGAAGTAGAGCAATGAAAAAAAGTTGATCTAGCATAAACGTTATTCAAGTAACAAAAAATCCATGGCAATTGCAGATCTTAACGATGATACACCTCGTGACTAAGTTAACTATCTAGAAACTCGTAAGATCTACAGGCCTCTCACATTTATTACGGAAAGAGAGAGCAGGGGGGAGGGGGAGGGGGAGGGGGAGGGGGAGGGGGAGAGAGAGAGAACACAGTGTGTGAGGCAAAGTAAAGAGAAAGATGAAGGAAATAAGCAAGATGGAAACTCGGGGAAGACAGGCATGCGCTTCTGCTGCGAATCTAACAAACAGCCTGGCCCAGCCGGTGGACGCTCTGATATAAATTAGTTCTAGTCCATACATTCATTCCGCCATCTTAAGACCCTTTTTCCTGTAGCAAGGAAACAAGCAAAACTGCTTAGTGCTGATTCCACCATGTCTATGGAAATCCACAACATTCTAGTTACATCTATTTCAATTAGGAAAATAATCATAGAATTGTCATTTATCTCATGTTTATACTTCGAAGTCATATAGAAATCTAACAAGGTTAAACCACAAAAATCGAATGTGACCTATCATTTTCAAAAAGGGGGCAAGTTTTCTACTCTTTTTGGTAACAAACACTAGCTGATCTACTTTAGTTATATTTAGTTGTATTTGACTACATACTGAATCGCTTAACAATTTCCCCGCCTTTATAAAATATTCAAAAAGATTCAAAGAATCGAAAACTTTACCTAAATCACAACTCATCCTTGGCAGAAGATTCTTCGGTAGCTGAAGTAGCTGAAGCAGCTGAATCCTTGTTCTTTTGAATAAATTCAATTATGTCTTCCTTGGTCCTGTCTCCCTCATACGATACAATCTTTCCACTAGCTGATCTAAAGTACAAAGTTGGGTAACCTTTAACATCGAATGTATCATCTGGGAGATCATTTGCAGTTGCATCCTGTATTCACCAGGATCAAATCAACATTTGCCTATGAAAATGCTTGCCAAGACTAGTATTTGACTCGTAGATATGACACCACTTTCCAGTTCTATTACTACCTCCGTCCGTACCAAATATGTCACTAAGTAAGCTTTTGGCACTAATATTTTGGGAAGTAAAAATTAGAGAGAGAAAGGCAAATGGGTGGATATAGGATCCATCTTTGAAAGAAAGTGTGAAATTGAATATGGATCCACTTGCCAATCATGTCTTCCTTATACCCAACCCCTCACACAATACACTCGCCAAAAAAGGGTATGTGTCAACTTATTTGGGACGTTCAAAAAACAAATGTGCAACAAGTATTTTAAGGCAGAAGGAGTATATGTTTTACTCAACTCTCAGAAAATTACGAGGATAAAAAATGGCTTTAACATAAGGTAAAATCAGAGAAATCAGGTGGTAGATATTTGGTGTTAATGGCCATTTGGCCAGAGAATCCTACTCCACTTAGGAGAGCAACTCATTCTAAACATTAAAATAACAAATGAAACAAGATTCAATAACAAGAAGAGATACTTACAAGTTTGGCAATGACAATATCTGTATCTTTTTCAAAGGAAACAGCAACTTCATCCAAAATGGGTGCCAACTTTTGGCAGTGTCCACACCAGGGTGCATAAAATTCCAAAAGCACTGCAGCAATCAAAGGCGGTAATTAATGAAGTAAACTTGGGCAAAGTAATGAAAACCAAGAAGGGCAAGCAAAGGTCCTTACCATTTTTGCCAGAGTTGAAAACTATGTCCTGAAGGGTGTCAGCAACAACCACCTTCACAGGCTCATCGTTGGTCTCAGGGATGGCTTCAGACTTCCTGTGTGGAGACAGCTTGCCCTCCTGCAATATGACATTCAAGTACAGTTAGACTTCTTGCGTGTATTCTTTCACCAGCAAATCCACAACGCCATAAATAAACATTCATCAATAAAACTAAAATGCCAACGGATAAAAGGATAAAAGAAGTCTTGGCTTTCTAGCAACAAAAAAAATATCATACATTGTACTCCTTGATCCATGGTGCAATTTGATCAGGCTCCACTTTATCTTTAACAAATTTCTTCCCGTCGTTTGTCTGGACAATAATGAGTGGCACCTGGTCTTCTTTGAGTCCAAAATACTACACATAAACATTGACATTGGACCTGGTTAGTAAGAAAATACAACGGCAGCAAAGAAAATTAGAAATTATTAAGAAAATAAAGAAAGTTTAAACTACCTGGAGTGCACCCTGACTGGCATCGAGGTCTCCCAACAAAAAGCTGATGCCCTTTGATTTGTATTCTGCAGCAACTTGCTCGTATTTTGACTTAAATGAATCGAAGTCAATGCTGAAGTTCATGAACAACAAGGCCTGATCCAATTCACAAAAATCTTTTGTAAGCTACGGAAAAAAACGAGAAATCCACTAGCAGACCACACTTTTCTTCAAGGTGAGAAGATGAAGATTACAGGATAAAAATCAGTCAAGGAGGTCAAAGTCTAGCACAGTTGCCACATCCGAAAATATCAGTTAAACAGATCCGACAAATACACCATTTTGTCCAACATAAATGAGCACAAATCAAGTGGATTCTATCACTGATCCATGAGATGTTGAGGGGGGCACATGGAAAACAGACACTCTTATTCTGGTAAGAAGTAAGAAAACTATGCAGAACTTTTGCGAAACTTGCAAAGTTTAATAAAATGATAGACATATATGTTTAATTATGAAAGAAGCAGCATGTCAGAAAATCCCTGTGTGGAATATAAAGATAGTAGTAAACGTCAATTACAAACGGAGTAGACAGACTCTAACAACCAACAGTTGCTCCATCTTTTCAAGAATAAAACTGATGCAAATCATGCTCCCACAAGAGTTTCTCAACTTCAATTCTGAGCCCAAAATAAGAATCAAATGTGGAAAACTAAGACGAAATCCTATACATGCATGCGAAGTGAAAGGCGAAAGGAAAAGACCATGAGTAAGCCCACCATAAATCATTTAGCAAAATTAGGATTCAAATTCATTTCAGATTCAATGTTTTATGTACAACTCCAAAATGTTTACAGGCTAAAATTTTAGTTCAAGATAACCTAAAAACATATGATGTATATCACTATTGTCACCTGATATATCATCAGAAAACTAGTCAAAGGATATCTCAAAACAGTTTTAGAAAAATAAAGACGGGAGACAAATTGCACAAACAAAGAATATATACCTTAGCATTTGGAGAGTTGAAAAACTTTATAACATATGGATGGTGTGCTGGGTCCTTACTGAAAAGAGTCAGAGTAGGGATACTGGATTCTTCAATGAACTTCTCCACCGCTTCTACTTGGAAATCCTAATATATAAATAAGGTTACATCAGCTAAAGGCAATGCGCTGAAGAAAACTGCTAAACTATCCAAAAAAATTCAACAGATGATTAGCTATACCTGGAAGTCAACGACAAGCTCATCAAAAGGCTTGAACAGCCTGATAGTGGGCTTTGTCACTGATGATTCACCCCTTGGAAGGTGCTTTGCATCAGTAGTATGACCAAATTCGTATTCAGAGCGCAACTTCTCAGCCACAGCCATGAAGTTCTTGTACTCTTCTCCAGCAAATTCTGGGAAAATCCCAACCTGAAAAGAAGGAAAACAGTGACTTGCTAAACATAAATAAGGAACCAGAAACCTGAACTAGAGAGAAGGATAAGTACTCACAACAACAACTTTTTCCCCAACAAAAGCAGTAGCATCCTCAACAGATTTGATCTCTGTTGATGCCGGACCACTTTGTTTCTTCAAATACTCAACAATACCTTCAGCTTCTCGTGGACCCTTGTACTCTTGAATATGTTTACCACCGTTCCTCACTATTTTCAGAGTAGGGTAGCCTTTGACATCATATTCAGAAGCAAGTTCCTTGTTCGAGTCCTCGTTGGCATCGACCTTAGCCAAAGCGATGGGAGGGTCGTGACTGCTCAAGATGGATGCAGCCTTCTCATACTAGATAATTTACAAAAAGAAAAAGAAATAACAAGTCAGCTAAGGAAATATAAGCAATGTCATTAACTAAACATCAAAGAAAGGAGCCAGAATTACCTCAGGAGCTAGATTCTTACAATGTCCACACCTGGAAGGAGGAAAACAAGGATCTAATTAGCCATGAGAATATTTCTCCTACTAGTTGAGTAACTCAACAACACAATCAACCATCCCAATTGTATAAAACCCTCTCATGCAGCAGTACAACATGAAAATGTAGCTTATATAAAATTAAAATGATATATTCAACTGTAAACAAGTAGGGCATGCTTGCTGGCACATTTACAACATTCATAAAACCATTATGCCTAACAAACAAAACATTTGTGATGTCTAAATTTGATGAAGAAAACTATCTTTCATGTCAACGAACTCGGCCAGGTAACAAGGAATGAAGGATTATCACCCTTGATGCAACAATCTCCATGTGACACATAATTTGATACTCACAAGTTCATAATTGCAGCTATAACTGATCAACTTCTCAGACTTGACGGCATCCTCCGAATCTTTTTTGCCGCATATTCTATCTCTCACTTCAAGGGTTTAGGGTTTTGACCAAAGAATTCGAATGCTTCTTACATGATAAAACTAATTCAACCAAATCATAGATCTAACACTTCAACTTCTACACACCAGACCAGATTCAAAACGATTCCAAACAAAAACCTACAACAGATCTCGATGCAATAACTGTAAGAGTTGACCATCCGATTCACTCACTTCCTCACTTCAATCACTCCTAATTCTCCAAATTCCATACGAAAACAATCAAATCATAACCAATTCACTATCATTTCCTCAATTAACCACAAATCAGCCATAAATCACGAATTAAACAAATCTCGACTCAATCACAGTACGAGTTGACCATCCGATTCACTCACTTCCTCACTTCAATCACTCCTAATTCTCCATATTCCACACGGACAAAATTATATCATAACGAATTCACTACCATTTCTTAAATTAACCATAAATCAGCAACACATCACTCATTAAAACAGATCTCAACTCAATCACTGAAGAGCTGACCATCCGATTCACTCATTTCCTCACCGCGATCACTGCTAAATCATAATCCTCACATTTCGATACCAAACCACAACCAATTCACTACCATTTCCTCAAATAAACATACACAATCATCAATCAAAAGCATCAAACAACATAGAAATCAACGACAAAGCATAAAAACTCATCAAACAACAACAAAATTCAAAAAAAACATAGAATGTATTGGAATTACCATGGAGCGTAGAATTCGACAACAATGAAGTCATGTTTAGCGATAGTATCAGAGAAATTGGAGTGATCTAGAGTGAGAACAAACTCCTTCGCATCAGATGATGCAGATGCAGATGCATCACTGCTTTCAGAAGCAAAGACAAAAACGAACAAAGCTAGAAGAGAGAGAATGAAGAATGAAACCCTAGAAATCGCCATTTTCGTGAATTCTCTCTCTCTCTCCTAAAGCAGGGGTTTATAAGAGTGAGTGAGGGGAGTAGGAGGTGAAGGAGAAATGGAAGAGAGAGAGAGAGAGAGTGAGAGAGAGAGTAGACAAGAATGTAAAATTCACGATTCACGTGTTCGTTTTCCGTTGAGAGGACGATTTTTTATTTTTTTAAAAAAAAATTTTGGGAACTTGTTTTCTTAGAGGGGCGAGTATTGACGTGGCGAGGTGTTATTGGGTGATGATTCGTGGATAAATAGCGTATGAGAAGTGTAGATGTATTAAAAAATTTAATATAAAATGTATTATCAATATCAAGTATGTGTATTGAAGTTTGAACTATTGATGCATGAGGCATGACGATACTTGTCCAATCGGTGTTTGACACGTTGGCGATGGTTGCTTTGAGTTGTTGTTTTTTTCATTTTGGAAATTGTTTTCTTAGAGGTCCAATTATCTACGTGGAGGGTTCTTATTGGGTGTTGGTTCGTGGATAATTATCACAGACATGTACATATTTTTTGTATTTTTTTGGTGGATCATGTTTATGTAGAATATCATTTTTGCTCTCGAGATTTTCTGTATATAGAATATTATTACGAGTTATAAACTTGATTGGAATTCTTGCCAATTTTATGAAAATAAAAATCTCGAGAGTATCATCTTGCGATTTGATTGCCGGTACTAAATAAAGGTAATGATAATAATATATGCATAATTTTTTAAAAAAATCCCTTTAATTATATAGTCATGGAAACTTCTAGGGTGGTAATGTATGGTAATACAGTTTTATGAAGAAAATCACAAAATAAACACTATAAAGGACATTGACACTATAAAAGACATTAACACTATAGAATATTATTACGAGTTATAAACTCGATTGGAAATCTTGCCAATTTTATGAAAATAAAAATCTCGATAGTATCGTCTTACGATTTGATAGCCGTTATAAAATAAAGGTAATAACAATGATATATATGTAATTTAGAAAAAAAAAAACACTTATTTGCATAGTCATGGAAACTTATCTTTTAAAAATATGATTTTCTCAACAAATTTTCAATCTCATGTGATTCCATCTCTAGGGTGATAATGTATGGTAATGCAATGTTATGAAAAAAATCATAAATTTGAAAATAAATACACTATAATAAACATTGACATAATACTATATTTATAGTTTTGGGAGAAAAGAAATTAAAAATAAACTAGTTCTTGTTTCTCTTATTGCTAGTTTTCAAAATTATATAAATTAATATAAAGATATGATAAATCAATCTTAAAACAAATTGTTAGCCATCCTTCCTAATTAACTAAATCATATATAAATCATCTCCCTGACAATATTACTAATTTTGAGTTCAATATAACACATAGCAAATTAGCAATAATGAATATGCATTATCGTTTTCCCATATTTATTTGTTGCTAACAGACGTTCATTTCATGTCTAATTTCACTCATGCCTAGCTTTTATTTGTTTGTTGCTTTCCCATATTTATTTGTTGCCAACAAATATTCATTCCGCATATGTTATAACCTATGAACTTACTTTTCTTTCTCTAGAGATTGTGTTTCACTTATGTCCACCTCCGCGTCCACCTTCGAATTTGCGCTCAATTAGTCTTAATTGGTAATAAACATACGTGATATGTACTTTGCTAGAGTCAAAAACAAATAATTACTAATACTCTCCTTTGAACTAGGTACCAAACGTATTACAAAGCCATACAGATTAAAACAATTTATATAAGTTTCACTACCATTATTTTCTCGCATTGGATCATGTTAACTATGAATTGAAGTATTCATTCAGCTTTAAATAAAGACAAAGGTGGAGTATCAGAGTTCTTCCATGTATTGGGCAATTGCATAGGACCATAGCTATCACCCTTTACTTGAGAGGCAAGTGATTCAAGCTCTGCCATCTCCTCTGTTGTAAGACTGATTGACAAAGCTTCCATGTTTTGTTTGAGATTTTCGATCTTCGTGGTGCCGGGAATCGGACATACATCTTCTCCTTGATGATGAACCCAGGCAAGAGCTAGTTGAGAGGTGGTGCAACCTTTCTTTGTTGCTATTTTGTTCATCTTCTCGAATATAATCTTGTTGTGCTCCAGATTTTCTGGCTGTAACCTTGGTATAGTCTATAATGAAGAAATTTTAATGTCATAATTGTCCGTGAGTTATGACTCGTAATAGGATAGTGAGTGATAGATGTAGGATTTGTAAGTTGTAGCGGTTAACTAAAATTACTCTACTAGTTTTTACAAAAGTTTCTACTAATAAACTAAACTATTTTATATGCTTTCATATTGTAACTTGCATTGTATTTTACCTAAAACTTGTGTCCGCATTGACATGGATCCGCCTATAACTAGATTACATTGCACAAGTACAAATGCAGACATTAGACATACAATAAGTCATATAAGGATATGACACAAGTACAAACAAATAATTCTTGATTCTGAAATTACTAGTATTAGTTCAAATTGACATTTTATTCTTGAAGTAGTAGTTAGAATGATTCTCTGAATCTATTTGTTCTAATTTAATGTGATCGTATAATCATGAAGTAATGTTATATTTTCTTCCTGAGCTTACTAATCTATGAAAAGAGGAAATTTAATAATTCACTTTCTTTCAATAAGCAAATGTTACACTATTGGTGTATAGCATACAAACCTTTCGGAAGTCGTTGTCTATCAAGTTGTCCATAACTTTTGCTCCTACTGAGAGAAATCCCCGTCCTAGAGGGCTATAAGCAACTATACCGATACCGAGTTCCCTACACCGTAAAGGAAAAAAAATGACACGATTATTTACTGTATTAACTTTGGTCTTGATTAGTAACATATGTGAAGTTAATTGACGACCATGGTAAATGAATATGCTTTGTGAAGTACCTACCTACAAGTGGGTATAATTTCCTCCTCCACCTCCCTACACCAAACTGACCATTCAAGCTGCACAGCTGTTATAGGATGAACTGCATGTGCTCTTTTGATGGCTGAAGGAGAAACCTCAGATAAACCTATGTACTTGATTTTTCCTTCTTCAACTAGTTTCTTCAATTCACCCATCTGTATGTCAAGTGTAGAAATCAAAACAGATAGTTTAAGGAGGAGAAGGACAAATGTAGCAGTTAATGATGGTAACACTCCTATTTTACAACGACTAAATTTACTTGTCACGTTACTAGTTCGACTTTGATTATAGTATCAACATCACAACTATTCCTGAAAGAATTAGAATACAATGGTATAGGGCAAAATTACTATAAAACAAAAACGTATTCAAAGTCATATAATTAAGTTGATCGAGTTCTCATTAATTTTTATTAGTAGGTAAGCGAAACCTTATGGCATGGCCTTTGCTTTCAAGGCCTAACCAAGGTCTGATTCAGAATATGAAAGATGGATAGTTAAAGTTATGGAAGATGGATAAGATATTTCATAATCTAACCTCAGCTTACTTCAATCATATCGTTTAAAAAGTTTTAAGTACAAATGTACAATGCCTAAAGATTTTGAATTACAAATAGAAGTATGGCATTGGTCATTTTGATCAATTTCACTTTAGGTAAAATCATGGTTTTTAGTCACCAGAATGTAATTGAAGTTTTTTTTATTTTTGGGAAATTGCAAACTAGGTTAATACGCCTTTTATTTGATCGTCAACTTATTTTAATAAGTTTCAGTAAAAGTAAGTTCAGTTCAGTACTAATAAGTTCAACTTAGTAAAAATAAGGTCAGTTCAGTAGTAATAAGTTCAATTCAATAATCATAAGTTCAGTTCAGTAAAAATCAGTAGTGCAAAGAAGGAAAAACAACATGAATCAATAAACATAAGTTTAGTTCAGTAAAAATAAGATCAGTTCAGTAGTAATAAGTTCACTTCAGTAAAAATAAGTTCAGTTGAGTACCAATAAGTTCAATTTAGTAAAAATAAGTTCAGTTCAGTGATAAGCACTTTATTGTGCTTAATTGTAGGTCATTT
Organism: Patellifolia procumbens; assembly: GCA_947645195.1. NCBI lineage: Eukaryota > Viridiplantae > Streptophyta > Magnoliopsida > Caryophyllales > Amaranthaceae > Patellifolia > Patellifolia procumbens. Next base: position 189,765 of record CANSGD010000818.1, read on the forward strand.
TTAGTATCCTTGCATGTAGTTTAGAGCATTTAAGCCTAGCATTGCATGGTTTTTGTCACCTTTGAGTTATATTGTCGCTTCATTATCTGTAGTTGTTTTTGGATGATTTTCAGGCTAACTAGCAGGTTTTTGAAGTCATATGATCATTGAAAGATCAGTTGTGGACTGTTGAACTTCAAATGGACATAACGTTTGATCCATAAATCGGATTAAGGTGATTCTAGTGGGAGGTGTTAGCTCGTTTCAATAGCTTTCCAACGACTGGTCATAAGCCCAATTCCGATGAGAGATGAGAGAGATATGATCTTTTGAAGTTGAGCTGTCCGCTGACTAGCAGGTCTACACGGTCGTGTCGATTTCAACACGACCGTGTTGCTCTGTTTCCACGAAGACAGTCCTAATCTGCTTGCCAACTGATTTGAGAAGTTCAGGTCTACACAACCGTGTCCACTTTGACACGACCGTGTCCATTTTGACACGACCGTGTCGATCTATTTCCACGGAAGCAGTAACTTTAAAGAAACGCTGAAACTTTTGTATAACAGGTCTACACGGCCGTGTCGTTTTGGACACGACCGTGTCGACCTGCTTTCAGGCTTTGACCCGTTTTCTCCGTCTTACTTTAATGACTCTTTTAATTAGTTTTGAGAGCTTAGACTCGACATTATCTCACACACTTAGTTTCTAATTACATTCTCTTAGCCCTAAACTCTCTCTAAACACTAGATATCTCTTTTGTTCATCTTTGAAGATCGATTCCATTATTGAATTCAAGTAATTTTCCTTCAATCTCTTTTCTTTAATTCTATTGCTTTGTTTATGATGTTTAATTTATTTAATCTCTTTTGCTTTGAATCCATGATTAGTGAGTAGTTCCTATTCTAGGGTTTGGGTGAAAGCATGAATTAGGGCTAATTCAGATGTTCTTGTAATTGCTTTATTCATGTCTAATATGCATTGATCTTGGTGTTTTGACACCTTAGGGTAGACCTTGATCAAGGTTATGTTAGGGCTTAGATTTCAATTACTCTTAATTGATTGTTGTTGTCTAGTCATTCCCATGAATCAACTTAATTTCTAGACCAAGAGATTGGGTAGAAATTAAGAGGATCCTATTTATGGGTTTTCCAATCAAATTGAATCCATTAATCAATCGGCTAAAGACCATTCGAGAGAGGATTTAGTCGATTGATTAATTGATTACTCTTAAGGACCATTCGAGAGAGGACTCAATGACTTTAGAAGGAAACTTAACCTTGCATGTTATTCTTTATAGCTTCGTAGTTGCATTAGTGTCGTGTCTTGCCTGAGTTCATGCGAGTAACCCAAGCTCTAGTGTTCTCTCCATTATATTAATTCTCCTATTTGATTATTAGTCGTTATCCATCAGCTAGTTAATTAGTTGGTACCCTATTCAATCTCAAACCCAAAAACCCTTCATTTAGGTAGTTTTGGACTTAGTGGACTATAGTCAATCCCAATTTCCTTGTGGTTCGACCCTTGACTTGTCATTACTACGTACTTAGTAGTTGCTCGTTAAGTTTATAAATTGTGTTTGTTAAGCGGTTCTTAGTGCCTTAACGACATACTAAAAACTTCTTATCATTCAGTAAAAATAAATTCAGTTCGTCAAAATTCAATTAACGAGAACAGGACCTAATTTGAAAAAATTGTCCCAATTTACTCATAAATCACTCTTCAGAGTTAATGTATTTATACCCATCTATCTTTTTGGTCTTTTCAAATTATCCAAACACTATTCTACTTTTTCTTTGTTTTCATGAAAATTTGACTTTTATATATGTCAAGTACAATTTTGACGGTATAAAAATGAAACTATCGAGAATGAGAAGAGATACTAACCGTGATTTCAATGGGAATACGAGTATCAACTCGGTGTTGATAATAGAGATCAATGCAATCAACACCGAGTCGTTTCAAGCTAGCTTCACAAGCAGCCCTCACATAAGCCGGGTCTCCATATTTCTCCAACTTATAGCTTTTATTGCTTTCCACAAACTTGAATCCAAATTTTGTACCCACCACAACTCGCTCTCTCCATTCTCCTTTCAATGCCTATTTTAACAACAATATTCACAATAATCACATACCCGCCAATTCTTTATACTTCTTCCGTAACAGAATTGTTGCAACAATTAAATATTTTATACCTCACAAATAATACCGACTTGTTGCAATAATTCTGTTATGGAGGGAGTACTATCTCTCGTCCTTTAACTGTAAGCTTATCATAACCTTTCAGAATACGAACTATTTAGCGCGGTAAAATTATAAATCACTTTCAATTCTAACATTAATAAATGAAATTTGAACGTTGCGCTACGTCATTATACTTGCTATGATCATTATTGCAAACAATATATATAGACCAAACTACTAATATAAAGGGATCGGAGGGAGTAATATATTAATGTTTGCTGCCTCAAATATAAAGTTGGTAACAATTGTAGAAAAGTAGTTTAGTGGTAGTTTAAGAATGATTACCTTGCCAATGAGGAGTTCATTAGTGAAAGGACCATAAATATCAGACGTATCAAGGAAAGAAATGCCAGAATTAATAGCATAATGGATGAGCTTAACCATATCATCATCGGGCTTGGGCGGGCCGTAAGAAATGGACATACCCATACATCCTAGGCCCTGAGCTGATACTTCAAGGCCCTGTGACCCTAGCTTTATTCTCCTTACATTTACTGCTGATGATGATAATGCCATCTCTCTTCTCTTTTTGCTATGTTTCTGTATTCTTTGTTTGTTACTCCTCAAGTGGGTTTCCAACCATGGTTATGCAGATTGAAGTCTATTTATGAGTAATAGTTTGTAGTAAGAATAGTAAATGAAATGCATAATGCATATATGATGTGTCCATTGAATTTGCAAATAACAATGATCATAAGAGACACTTTGTTTGAATGTGAGTTTAAATACCCAATTTGCCCTTTGAATTTTCTAACTTAAGCCGGCTTATTGGAGTAAATTGTTTGCTGGTGGAATGGACTCTCCTAGATCAGTCAAGGAAGAGGGGATCCTAGATAATTTTTACGACAAAAATGGCAAGAATTTTGAATATAGAAAAGGTCACTTGTGGTGAATTTAAATTAAATAGGGATATTTCAGATGTTACTCCTAAATTTGTTTTAAAATGTCCAAAGTACCTCTCGCGTCTTGCAAAGTGCACTACGTACCCCGAATGTATTAAATTCTATGTATATCCTTGATGACTAATATACACCAAAATATGGTCAATTAACCTCCTGAAATCCTGAGGGGATGTCAAATAAGTTACTATCTTTGTTACCCATTTCACCAATTTGAACAATTATTAGTATACTGATTAATTGATTTGCGGAGCTAATAAACAACATTTTTTAACATTTATGAGTCATTAAAGGTACACAGAGGATTTATTACAAAACCTTTGGACTACAAGGTGCATTTTTCAAAATACATACCTCGTAATCTCTTTAAACTTTTAGGGATACCTCCCAAAAAATTTAATCAAATAAAATAAATTATTCCAATTTCTAATTAAAGAGCAAGGTATTTTATTTCTTTCTACATAAAAGTATTAAACATACTATAAGCTCAAAATATATTAAGAGGATTGAATCATGTCTACATCATTGTATTATTACTCTCCATGCGAAAAAACAGATTGTAAATCTCAAGTTGCGCATTCATCAAGTTGTTCTTGAAGCTTAGCTATAACTTTACCTTCCTCAGCAATTGTCTCCAAGAGCCTCTTATTTTCCTCTCTTAACAAACCAAATTCACATACCACCTCCTCAATCTTTGCTTGAATGGCATCATCACTCAACTCAAACACACTCTCCACGGCTCGAACCACCCGCCACAAGCTCACCACCACCAACAACCCTCCTCCGAACCTCGCTAAGACCACTTCTAACACCAATGCCACCCCTACAACAACGCCATCAACCACGTAACTCGGTTTCTTAAAAAATGACCTTCCTAGTCCTACACCCAAAAATAGTGTCTTCAAAAACAGGAGCCCTAAAACTGAAATGCCCACCCAATGATACCATGCTTCTAGTGATCCCTCCATATTTTTGCAAGAGGTTGGTGCAAAAGAGGATGAGAGCTCAATAAAGGATATTGCAAGATCAATTACTAGTAGAAAAATTACAATGATATGAGCTTGAGGGGACTCTAGGAGATTCACTAGGTAGATTCTCCATGGTGCAACATTATTGCTTAGATAATTCGTTGACGACTTCAAAGTTTCATTTTGATAATCTTGTCTACGTTTCCATAACTTAATAAGACTTTGAATCGTGGATTTTGTAGTTGTAACAGTAGAATTAGAATTGACGTGAGGTTGTGCTTGTTCGATTTGGCTCGAGAAAGAAATTCTCATTTTGTGTAGGTAATCATGAAACGTTTCGTTAACCTTTGTTTATATAAAACCAACAATAAGGGCAACCTTTAAAACAAAGAATGATGAAAATTAATGTGAGGTCCAAGGAAAGGTCAAGTTAGGCATGATATACTATATGATCATATTTCTGTCTTTTTTTTCTGTTATGTAGTAGTATGATGCGTTAAGGGATGTAATGCATATGATGGTATGAACATACGCCATTGCATTGCCCACCGACCATCAGATCATGTCTCACCTAAGCTTATACTATAAAGCTTTAACTATCTTACATGATTGATGATTCATATCATCATACAACTAACACAAGTCATCACACTCAAAAATAGAGCGACAGGTTGGTGGGGGAAATTAAAGGACAGTTTGGTAAGAATTTAGGTGAGAAATTATCCCTTCTTTGGTAGAGCTTGATTTCTAATTAAAATATGTGTAAAGCATTGTACAATCCTAATATCGGAGATCTTATTAGAGAGCATTTAATGGGTCTTAGGACTAAGAAGGGGTTAGTTTTAATGTTATTTGGGATTGTGATATGCAAATCCGTTACTCCATGTGTCTGAAGTCCATTATCACGTCTATAGTTTTACTTAAATTAGTAATGTTATTACTAGATTTAGTATGAAGGTAATAGTCATTTGCTCAATGAAACTTTATAGCTATTTAAACTAGGGCGGAAAAATTAATCCGGCCTCACAATTTTCATAATCTAACCAGAAAATGATATTATGGTGCTATTCCTTCGCAGGGACAAGTACCATGTTTTGCGGGATCATAGAGCAATAGACAATAGTTGCAATGAAATGTGAAATATCAAATAAAAAATTGGTGGGAAACCATAAGTAATGCACATAAAACCAGAGTAAGAGTAGAGTAATCAGTAATACGGTACATCTCAACTAGGTGCATATTTTCACCACCCTTGCAAGAACTTCTCTGTTACATAATTGACGTTCCTCACACTTTATTATGCAGCTTCATCGTATCACCCTGCTCGAAGTTAGATATTGTACATAACTATAAGCATGAATTTGCAAGCCTAATTGGCCATTTCAAAACTTTGAGCATGTATTTATTACTTAGGAGTACTGTACATAAATCATACTTGCAGACATCAGTTTCAATATGTGCATTTCTCGAAACACTCTTCCATACTTCCTAAGCATTGATTTGCTCGATCAGACTTCCCAATGGCTGGTGTACGCTAATGGGAAAGAGAAAATCCCTAGGCAGCAAACTTCATTGACAGACATATCTCCCGAAGATTATCACCTGAGATTTTGCGCGCTAATGCTGAAGAAGACTGCAAGCAATCAGTAGCATTCTAGCACTGCCTGCACGGGGAGCAGGGGGGGGGAGAGCGGGGGAGTCCAATTATCGCATCATTCAAATAAACAATATTCATTATGAGCCTTTTCTTGCAAAATCAGGTGATGAATAGAACTATAAATACTAATCAACTAATGGTATCACAAAGAACAATACTAACTTAACAATAATGAAATATCAATGATTCTTGTCTTCACTGTATCTATCATGTTGTTTTTTTTCCAATCATAGCTTCATATCTTTCCTGAAACAATGTGATCATTTCTTTTTATCATAGCATCAGCAAGAACATGCTTCGAGTTTCTGATTCTGCCATTAGTTATGGGCCAGGATGGGCTTGCTTTGATCAACTGTAGAACTCAAACTAATGGCAGAATCTGTATCGCCAGCATTATCAAATGAACCCTAAATATATGATTTTAACGCTCTCATTAAAGATTAACACTAATTCCAAATCATTACCAATACAATGTTACATATTTCACAATTGGCAAGCTCCACTATGCCAGCATCATCTTCTAATACTACTACACTACTACTTTCATCTAAATGAATGAAATTAATAAACAAAATTCTGTACAACAGAGGCTAACCCTATGCTCTTGTTATCACGGACGCAGAAATCATCAACTTCTTCAGAAAAACCTAGCAGTGATCAGATTGCTTTCTTCCAATCCAATGCCTAAGGTCTATGCTCTATCCCTCTATTCCTAACCTAAATCCACCCTATATTCCCTATCTTCTACATGATTCCTCATGAACTTCTACTTGTATGTTCTAACCTAACATCATCGAAAGCCTTTGAAGCTTCTGATGTAAAGCTCTCCAATGACTCAAATATAGGAATCAAACCTGCTTGTATGGTGCGAGATACAGCATCATGGACTAGCTTAACAGCTTCTTTGTGACCCGCGCGCTCTTCTCTTACCCTTTGTCTCATTGAATCTAAATCCACCTTAAGATCATCAAGGGGAGAGATCCCATTTTCAGAAGCAATAATCGAGAGACTATTTTTGTCTGACATGGCGTCGTCGTGATCATGTCCCCTCCTTTGCCTGTCCATTCTGATACCTCGGATTTGTTTCTCAAAATCTTTGTACATGTTTTCGGCTTTCACCCTTCTTCGTTGCTCTTCATCTTGTCTCTCCCACAATTGATGCAAGCTTGTAGCAAAATCGTTCATTGCTGTTTGTACCTCCGACCCTGTTACTCTTTCCATTGCTTGTTTCCAGTCGTGGCATATTACAAACACCGGAGGAGCACCGATACGGGCAGGAGAAAATGGTACAGGCCCATCTGGTGTCACTTCTGGTTCATAATGAATGCACTTTTCAAGCCAACCATTCAAAGTCTCGGCGTAGGACCTTTGCATCTCAACCCAGTTGTTAAAACGGTGACACCACTTTAATAGCTCTGCTTCAAGCTGAATGGTAGCTCTCACACTTGAATCTCTTCTTAGTCCGGTGTTTGCTTTCAAAGCGCGAGTTTTGCTTTCAAGGATAGCACGGAATTGCTTCTGGTGACATTTAAGCATCAGCTTCCACATCTTTCTCAATCTGCAGGAAAGTAATTGGTTAACTGTAATCCCTACACAAGCTGTATCATTTCTAGAAACAATTTGCACTACAGAAATCAACTTTTTAACTAGACATGTATTCGAAATGAAACATACATGATAGTGAAGAACCGATTAAGATGATAAAACTAAAAAGTGCAGATGAAGCATAAGAAGTACTTCATAAGCTAGTAGGCAGTCATAGTTACAATGGATATAAATTCAGGAGTAGGAGACACTTTAATGATCCCCATATTAGTAGACTAGCAGCAAAATCGCAAAACCATGACTGGAAAACAAAAGCATTAATAACCAAAACATTTCTTCTCACTAAAAAAATGTAGAAAGCTAACTAAGCATGGTACTTGCTAAAATTCCATGAATGATGCACGATTAAAGAGTCACTAACAGCATCAATATGTATACAACAAACAATAAAGGATTGATTTCATACCCATAAATCAATTCCTTCATCTGAGGCTGCAATTCTTCATCTCTCAATTTATGTATCCTGCGGGAGACAGAATCTACAGCTCTGACACTGACATTAATCCTGGTCAGGAGCTTTCTTATTGAAGCCTGAGTAGCTTCAATCTTACTAGTCTCAGCACCTCGATCGTCCTGAGTTTTCAGCTTCTTGCATTGCTTCTCATACATAACCCTGAGCCTCTCTTCATCCTAAAACCAGCACAACGCCCTAAACAAATTGAGCAAGAATGTAACAGAAGTGTACTAAATTTTCCAATCATAATGTACAGGATACCCAACAGAAACACTTTAAAAGCAAGAAAGTAAAAGGAGAAATGGTTTTTTCAAGTATATGACTATAGGTAAGCTCGTGAGACATGACAGACACAGCTGATGTCTGAAATAAACTATTATCCCATCACTAGTCAAAAGAGCTACTGTATATATAGGCGAAGCATGCAGAGCTGTGAAACATCAACTTTGAAGGCCTGGATGGAAACAATACATTAATCAACATGGACTGTGTCTCACTCTACTTGTTTTAAATCTTCAATGCTGAAGAGTTATGCTTCTTGAGATAAGAGCGCAATTATTAAAGCTTATTGCAGGGTGTCAAAAAATGAGTATCATGCATGGAGCTATGAGATCCACCTTCCAAACACTTAAGCTTTCACAAACTTAACTGCTTAGTTATGTTACGAGCAATTAACAGTTTAATGACAGGTCATCTTACCAGTCCATCTTAGAGTGATTAGAATTTTGCTTTGCAGAGCTACTGGTTTAGGTAACTAGTACATATAAGGTAAAATTAAAGGACATGGATAATACACCAATAAAGGGTATAAACATGGATAAAGGGTATTGCAGACAAGATTTACAGATTCTTCCTCTAGCCATCCGAAATCCAGTTTAGTAGTTTCCCGAAAACACTGCTTCAATTCTAACCTTGAGGAGGGAGCTCTACCTAGAACTCTACAGAGCACTAAGAATTAGGGTGGCCAGTGGTTTGATGCATTGAACAATAACCTCCTTAAAAGGTACTACTTAAAAGAAGTGTGAACAAAAACAGCCTTTGGCTTTTACGAATCCTCAAAGGCTCTCGAGTCAGTCAAAAATATTTTGCTTACATTTTATACCCTTCCCCATGGTCGGACGACAATTAATATAATCGTATGCAGGAGTAATAGGGGACAGAAATTAGAAGAAGCAACTAGTTTTTGCAAGTTCAAACAAGGGTACCAATGTTGATCTTCTTTGCTTTTACCAGTTTCCGTAATAGACAATGATTTTGGGCAAAGTATAAAATAGAAAAGAGCTTTACTTCTTTTAAGTTAAAACCTGTCTTCACATTATTCACCTCCTAAGTCCTAATTCACCAACTCCAGAAGCCTAGACTCATATATGGACACATAGTTGTCAAAGACAGAACGATGCTTGGGAAGAGAGAAGGATTTTTAAAACAACAAGTGACACAACATCATGCCAATTGCCAAGGGAAGTAGGAGAGAATATATTACAAGCACACCTTGATTTCCTTGTATAGTTTCTTCTCCCACACATATAGCTTCTCCAAAGTTGATGCAAGACTGCGAGAGTCAAAATTCTCCTCAGTATTCCCAGGATATTCTCCAGACGGGGAAGGAGAATACGAAGATGAAAACGATGTAGAGCACACCCTGGCCAGAATCACTGTAAAGACATGTATGCTCCATATTAGCAGAGAGATCAGTTATAATATAGACATAAAATGGTAAAAAAGAACATGCATATTAGAAAAAGAATGAGCCGAGCAGAAACAATGTCAATTTATGGCACCATAAAATTTTTGCATGAAAGGTGATCTCATTAAGAAAAACCCTCACTCCTGCCCAAGCTCAATGAGCAGAAAATTTTTATTTACTAACAGAAAATTTATAACATTTTCAAGCGTGACAAAACTGAAAACATACTCATCGAACTTTTTTTATTAAGCCCTTAGCAGTCCAGCCCCAAGTAAGTGCAGGAAGTTCCTCTAAAGTTGCTTATATTCAAGTACTCCCCGTAGAGGAAATTAGTACAGAAAAACTAAGACCTTTTGCCAAAAGTTAAGATCTCAAAACAATCCAGAAACAAAGTTGTTCATGTAGAGAAATAACAAGAGAGAAAACAGTAGTTATATCGAGTTCTTTTACCTTTCAGAAAGGTGGACCGAGACTTGTATGGCTCTTTCCCCACTTCAAGCAACACAGAGACCTCTTTCCCATAATCAGTAGCAGCCTCAAATTCATCTTTGATTTCCCTTACAACCTCTTTAAGATCACGCGTGCCATGGGCTGACAATATCGTAGAGCTACTTGGCTTAGATGATTCAATATCATGAGACGAAGCTCTCCCTCTACCTCCACTACCACTTCCACCATTTCCACTCCCATCCATCTCAAAGCTAACCCCTTTCTTCTTAACAGACAAATCCTCTATACTTGAAGAAACGCTAACTTCAGTCTCCGGACTACTAAAACTGCTGCTTTCCTTCACATCTCTCACCTCAACAGTCTCCACCTCTTTCTCCACCTCAACTACCGGCTCTGGCTGCGGCTCCTCCCTCTGCGGATCCTGAAAATGCACCCTCGCCCTCACCCCTTTCGAAGTACCCTCATCAAAACTCCCACTACTCTTCTTACTCTTCCCTTTCCCATCATCAAAATGAACCGTCTTATTCCTCGTTTTCGGAAAACTGAACTCATTCTGCACCTTCTTCTTATCATAGTAATAAGGAGGCACCTTACTCACTTCACTCTCAGTCTCTTCCTCCAACTCCGGAATCCCTTCCCTCTCCCTAACCTCCCTCGAATCCGGACTACTCGTATTCGACCCAAACCCATTACTATTCTGACCAACATACCCCGGATAACCCCCACCCTCCAAAGTCTCAAACGGGTTAAAATAATCCCAAGCCGACACCTTCGGAGACGGAGGCGTTGGCGGCCTCCTTTGCTGCTGCTGCATCCCATCACTCCCCCTAAACTCCGAATTCACCCCAAACCCATAACCCTCCTGTCCAACGTAATCCGAAAACGAATAAACCGGATTCTGCTTCGGTTCCTCATAAATAACAGATGGAATTCTAGTAGTAGACTTCTTCATATAATAAGTTGTATAAGAAGTAGTTGAATCATATGCACCACTACCATTACCATAACTATTATAACCATTATCAGGGTAATACGAATTATAATTAGGATTAGAATAATAATAAGGTGGTACAGCATTTCCATATGAATTACTATATGAATCAAAAGAGTAAGGATAATTACTATTAGCAAAATGCGAATCAGGAATGTAAGACATCCCTGGTTGCGGAGATGCAACTCCTTTCATATGTTCATCTTCATTCTCCTCCTCGTCGTCTTCATCAATATCAAGATGACCATCTTCATCGCTACTATAAGAATTATACAGGTGTGAATGCTCATGCTCGTCTTCAATATGATTATGTGAAATCGAAGTAGACGAAGAAGAATCCTTTTTCATTTTCTTTTTCTTGTTATTGTTCCTAGTGTTGTTAGTGTTAGAATTCCCATGGTTATTCTTATTCTTATGATCATCAGAAGGGAGAGTGAGAACAGGGGAAGAAAGTGATGAGGGTGAAGATGGAGAAGAAGAAGAAGCAGTAGCAGATAAAATAAGTTCTTCATCAACAAATCGACAAAGAGAATCACCAACATTTCTTAACTGATGAAAGTAAGCAATATGAGCAGAAGCTAAAGCAAACCTATGATCAGAAGCAGATTTAATAAGATTTCTTCTTTGTTTACAGAAACTTACTAATGGTAGATCATCAGGTTTAGATGTACCACACCCCATTAATTCAATAGTTTTGTATAAAACCCTAATTTCTGAGTATATGAGTAGAAAGAGTAGAGTCATCCTCTAGGTTGTTCAGGGGAGGGATTGTGCATCTCTGATGACTATGAGTGTATTTAATTAAAGTAACGATTATATTATATGGTATGATATGATATATGATGATATGAAATGAATATATGATATGATCGTGGGGGAAAAATGGGAGGGGTGAAATTAATGAGGAGAGAGAGAGAAGGAGGGCTCATTGCCGTCCATGGCGGAGGAGGATTTATGAAATTGCAGAGATCGAGATAGAAGAAATTCAGAGAGGTACGTTTATTTTTATTAAATTGGTTTTGATTTGTATACTAAAAAAGGGGGAAATGTATGTATAATTTGTGGGGTAGGTTGGGGTTTGGTGATGAATTGATAAAAGAAAGAGAGAAAGTGAGATAAGGAGACAAGATTGAGGCTTGAGATCTATGCAGAAATTGAGAAGATGGAAGAGAAGAGAGAGAGGGGAGTTACCGGGAAGTTTTTACAACTTGGTTAGTGGCTACTCTGAATTTTACCTACTTTATGTTTTTCTATTTAATGATGAAAGGAAAATTAATTTAGAGTATGTTTTTTTTTTCCGGGTTGAAGTGAAAATATATGAATTAGATCGAACTGAACTGAGATGGATTTAAAATAAAAGAATTGTTAGTTGTGTTGAACGTAATGAATGGTATTGTGTTGGATTAATTTGAACTGAGTCGGAATATTGCATATGGACATATGGTATTGTGTTGAAGTGACCTGAATTGAGTGTCTGAGTTAATTGTAGTGAATTAAATTACAGTGTACCGAATAGAAGTGAGCTAAACTGAGAATAAGTTGTTAGAAACGAGTTGTTAGAACCTTTGCAAAGATATTGGCGTGTGTTTAGTAACAGAGCAAGTTTTTCAATTTTTGATTTTAACACTAGATTTCGGTAAATTTTACTATATGTAATGTTTATCTTTTAGAAAACGGACCTGCTCTCCCAAATTTATTTTAAGTTCAGTTTAATTCAATTCAGTTTAATTCAATTCAGTTTAGTTCAATTGTTTTATGCCGAGGAGAACATGCCCAACTAGTTTGCATCATGCTATCACTTGAAAAGTTATGAAAGGTCATTTTATAATGACTTGAGTTGGCATGTAAAGTGTAGGTGATTACGGGTCAGGTCCAACTTTTGCATAAAATAGTTACCCATTTGAGAGAAAATGTCGGATCAGACTAATTTTCGATCTAATATTTTACGAATAAGCCTGCGAATCAGGTTGAGCTCACCTAAGACTAACCGAAAACAAAAAAATATGCCCAAATCTTGGGTCCGGCCATGAAATCTGGCCAAAAATTCATCACAAACTTTTCAGACCGCGCTAAAATTTGATCCGCTCTAAAAAGAACCTCAACTTTAAGTAGTAATGAAAAACAATAATTAATTAGCAAGTGGGTGGGGATTAGGGAATCCGGCAATAGGGAGTAGGGACGGAGGATGATCATCATTACCAAGTTCCCACCCCCAAAATTAATTACTTTTCCTAATCAAATAAATTAATTCAAGTTAATTACTAGAAAGATTTAAAAAAGTGATTAGGCATTAGGCAAGGGACATGGCATGTAAAATGACCAAAACACCCACCCAACGTGGATTGCAGGAGATGACGAAGGTGGGGGGGAGTCTCCACTCTCCTGTATCCGCAAGCGTGAGTGCGCGTGTGAGAAACAGGGAAGTTGTGCAGAATGTTATGCGTTTGCTTATTTACGTAATTACGTGGATGCCTTACATTCATGCTTCATATTTCCCTCGTGACCTCATTTTCTGTTTTCTTTCAACAAATTTGTACCAAAATAAAACTAGTTTTAATGTAAAACAGTTGGAGATAGTTTTGTTCCCATGGGAAATAATTTTTTACAGTAGAAGTAAAACTATTATCAAGCTAGTTTTTTTTTGTTGTTTTTTACTTTTTTTATATAATGGTAAGGAATAGGAATGTCAATAGGGCGAGTTTCGGGGAGACCCGTCCCACATCCGTTCCAGTTAGGCGATGATGGGAAAAGGTTTCGCGGGTGATGGGGCGGGGATGGGGTTTAGGGTTTAAGCCTTGAAGTTAACCCCTTGGTCTGATTGCATGATGATCACTGATCTTGATGCCTTTCGAGGGCTCCCTCACTTATGTAGTTTCACTTTACCACCATCTGAAATGCACGAAACTTCGATTGGCGGAAGCCAGTCCATGAAGATTCTCCCTTTTCTTACGCGAACCCTTGGTCTAATTCCACGCCTTATGACGAAAGGGGAGTCGGCGTTGTACCGTCTGATGAAGCTACTACGAAATATTGACTCATGGATATGGTTCATCCGGTTGAGCCGATCGATCGCATTTCGGCTGACCCACTTATTGAATCCATCGTTTGGGCTCATAATAAATTAAAAGTTGCTCCTGCTACCCACGGAGAAGCACATTATAGTACTTGTATGCTTCTAGCGGGAATCTTATTAAAAATCCGCGGGGATGGGGATGAAAACAGTAACCTCCGTGGATGATGAGGCGGGTGTGGATGTTAGATTGACCCCGTCCCATCCCTGCCCGCCCCGCTTTATCCACATGTATTGAAGAAATTTATTTTTTAATGTAATCTATCTCTTTTTTTAATGTAATCTATCTTTTTTTCCAATGTTTTTACCATTTGTTTCTTTATCCAAAAAATTTAGTAAACTGACATTGGGATGGGGATGGGGCGGCAATGAGACGGGGGATAGGGCGGGTCTAGCGGGGGTGAAGCGGGTATGGAGATCCATGTGGGTGATAGAGAGGGGATAGTATTTGGTGTGTCCCCGTTAGGGCGAGGATGGGATAAGATTTTCCCCGCCATAGGTGATGGCGCGGGGATGGGATGAGTTTTTTAGGCGGGGGATGGAGATAGGAATGCCAACATCTGCCCCGCCCCATTGACATCCCTAGTAAGGAAAATAGAGAGATTGTTAGAAGGCCTTCCACTCGAGGGGAATCCCTAACACATCATTATATAGAATATTTGATAGTGCAGAACCATTTCAATCTGAAATACAAAGAGAATCTATAACTCGATGACCCGTATTTGCAATACAATACACTACTTGATTTGCTTCTCTAAACACATGGTTGATCTGAAAATCCTGGAAAGCTTTGTTATTTTAAATTGCAAGTATGAAGAAAAGGTATTGTATTTAAATTGTTTCTATATCTAGTACAATTGTCTTGGCACCATTTAAAATTATCTTGGCTAGTTGGCAGTATCATCATTCTTGTAGAAAATTGCATTTTATGGAAAATTACTTTCCTTTTTAATTTTCTGGAAAATAGTTGCAATGTAAATGGTTAAATCAATGGGAGTTTCAACTCACCAACTCCCTCTTTGATGATAAGTTACATCCTATGTCCCATAAGAATTGTAATTTTCCTTGTATTTTACATTTCACTTGTTTCCCATTCAAAACACCACCCTATCTAGATATTTCATGGGAAAATATATTTCCAGGGAAATATATCTCCAACCAAATGACTTCTTGGTTTGAGAGATGTCCCTATCATTGCACATAATTTTATTTTAAAAGTTTTAAAATAAGTGATATAAATTTATTTTATATAGTTTGAGATTATAAATAGTTGTCTGTATTTTTACCACGATTTTACTTAAAGTAATTATTACATTGAATTATTAGGGGTTTTTGTTTTGTAAATTTCAAGTGTTAAGGATTTAGAATGATTTGAACCGTTTAGCTAGGAAAAAAATATTTTCAAACTTATAGCTTGAACCTGTGAGATGTATCAATGTATGGTTTAGAAACCCTTCCATGTAGGTTGATATGGCTTATACCAACTCCTAAGATATCAAACTAAAAAAATGAAAAGAAAAACCTATTAAAAATGTTTTAAGCAATTATATTTCTCGGTCTAGTGGTAAGGATAGCGCTCTTCCAACCACAAGGTCGGGGTTCAATTCCCACTAATGGCACTTTGAAGGTGGGGATTCCCTTAACCCTTCTCCCACTCTCAAGTGTCTGACCCATTAGAACTCGAGCGGGATCCGGCCATCTGGGCCACTTCATCTTACCAAAAAAAAAAAGAAAAAAAAAGAAAGAAAAATACAATACTAGCCATAGGAAGTTCAAGAATTCAAGATTGTGATAGAATAATCCATGATAGTAGTACGTACTTTTTGAGGCATTACTTTATTGAAAAAAAAATTGAGTCAGATCATCCGAAATAAAGGTCAGCATTAAATTGCTACATTCCTACATAAACTGTATAAAAGAAAGAAACTGGGAAAAAATAAGTTAGGTGGAGAAAAGTGTTTGGAAGTTTTGGTGAAAGTGACAATGAAAATGAAGAGAAAGGGTTGAACCTTTTTTTTGCCATTTTGAATTTACCCATTAATTTAAGGGAACGGGAAAGCGATCTTTTTATTAAAAAGATTTATATTTTTCTTAATTTGTGGAATAGAGTAATTAATTAGGACAATTTAGAATTTTACTTGAGAGACCTCATCCAATAAGCTGATTTTTGTCTTCCAAGAAAACTAAATCTTTCCTCCTTTTCTTTTCTAATTGATGAAGTGGGCCAATTTAGATCAACTACTTCGGGTTTCAACGGGCCCACTCATGTTGATTGGACTTTGACCCGACTACCATTGTTTTCTTATCTGTTGGAGGATCTTGCATGTAATTATCCCTTCAGCAAAAAAAATTAGTTAATTATTATTTTTAAAAACTTTTCACTCTTGTCGATGCTATTTCCTTTGACAACAGTTTCAGTTGATGATTCATGTTAGCCGACCCAAATCACTTTGGGAATAATGCTTAGTTATTGTTGTATTATTCTTAAAAACTTTATATCATGTTAAGACTTAAGAGCGTTATAATTTGGTATTGTGATTTTCGGTATTTGATTTTATGTATTTGAAAGTCATATGATATATGTCCTATAATAAATTAAAAATTAGTCAATTTTTGTTGAATATATGATAATTTTGAAAACTAACAACTAAAAAGTTAAAGCCATTTTATAGTTCTTTTTTTAATCGAAAATAAAAAACGATGACGAACGGCTCCAGTTTTTCGAGAAAAGTTTTTTTTCCCTAGTTGAAGCTTGAAGGAAGGCAACCTCATTGTTTGAGACTTTGAGTAGATTTGTTTCCCTCTAAATGGGAGTAAAATTCGCAATATTCTTGTGCTCATAATAAACTTACGGAGTAGGCGTAATATTGAAAGAAAAAAGTAGCCATTTCCCATCTTTTCTTTCTTAAGCCTGCAGGCCTTGTACATGTTCATTATATATCAATTTGTCACTATTTTGTTTTTGGTGTGTTCAAATTGTCATTCTCCACCTTATAAAATTGAAACATGCTTATTTTAGCAAGTCTTCATCTTCAAACAAAAAAAAATCGCCCTCTCCGTTACAACTATATTAATGTTTAATTTTAATTGTCTTTTTCCCTCTCCAAGCTGTTGCTCCAAGCTTAAGGAATATTGTTTGTCATTACCAATAATACAGAAGCTAAAAAATAGTACAAAAGGACAAATGTATCTTATCTTTGCTCGTAACTTGAAATAATTTTTAATTAACATTCTAACCTTCTTGATCGCAACAAATTTAAATTCTTAAGCATGGAGGTCAAATAAGTAATTAAGATGACTAATTAATCAAATAGCTCGAACAGTTGGACCTACTAAATCTAAAGTCTAAACAACAAGCTCAATACCAGATGACAAAACCTGATGGCAGACTATGCCCTTTGCGCTCAACAAATTCACTTGTTTTTGTTCATTGTTCAATCATAAATTAGTGAACACAATACGATTTTCAATCATAAATTCACTACATACGCTTTTAAACAAATATAGGAGTATTTAAGATACTCCTTCTCCTGTTATGTAATAATAAGTGTAACTAGTTTCTGGCCCCGGCGAGGCCCCGGGTCATGAAATTGTAATTGAACTAAGTAAAGAAGTAAAATTATTTCGTGCAGTCTCAAACTAAATTAATTTTTTTTTTTGTAAGATCACAAATATTTTGTAGTATACCATTAAATTAAAAAATTTAGTATTTAGAAAAAAGCATAAAAATGTATTCAACGATAATTAAGTAAAGTTAGTTTTTAAAGTAATTGAATTTATTAGTTCAAAATTATAATTTAAAACATCTAGGATTAAGAAATACTTTAAATTATAAATAAGATTAGAAGTTGATTTTTTTATTGAATAAACTTTGCATGAAAATTGTTTGTTAACTAAATATATTGTTATATTTTAATATCTTCATTAATTGTTATCTTTGATAAGAGTAATTGAAATAATATCTACTATTATTATGGCTAAACAATATATCAAAAATATCTCAAACAACATCTTCTACGTTTGGGTTTGAATTTCTTTTCTCCAAATTTCTAATTGGCATAGTTAGATTTGAAATTTGTTTACAAAAAAAAGATGTTGTTTGGTTGTAGAATACCAACACTTTAGATAGGAGGTAAAGGGTTAGAAATTTAACTAAAAAATTAGAATCATTAATATAAGAGATAGAAGACTTTGATTGTTTAATTATAATCATTAGTCATTAAGTTCTAGTAATTAAAAGTGGCTTTTAAAACCCAAAAATCTTTTTAAATGAGAGGTATAGTAGTGCCATGTCAATGTGTGACATGAGATGACATGTGGCGGATAACATTGCGAGCTTACGCTTTTTAATATATATATATAGATGAGAAAAACACAATATCTTAGGTGCACATATGATAAGGAGAGGGATTTAAAAGGGATGTATTTAATTTATTTAGAAAAAAAAATCCAAACTCTAGTTTTTAATAATTTAGGGGCTAAAACCACCTTTTTGGGTGATGCTAATTAATAAGCCGCTTTTATATTATTGTTTCTAATAAATATTAGTCTCTTTTCAATAAAAAAATTTCCACCTATATATATTGAGTTTTATCTTTTCCCATATGAGATT
Organism: Patellifolia procumbens; assembly: GCA_947645195.1. Taxonomy (NCBI): domain Eukaryota; kingdom Viridiplantae; phylum Streptophyta; class Magnoliopsida; order Caryophyllales; family Amaranthaceae; genus Patellifolia; species Patellifolia procumbens. The sequence continues at coordinate 208,378 of CANSGD010000818.1, forward strand.
TTGGAGACTTTATTTTTTGGTTTATTTTTGGTATTATTCTAAAGGTTAATTTGTTGATCGGAAATATGTTCATCGTTGTTATACATATCAGAATATTACATCTACAATTTATTAGTTGAAATAAGTCAAGTTCTACTTTAGAACTAATCGATAGACCCTCTTAACAAAGGTTGTATCCGATACAGATGTGAAATAGGGTTTCCAAAAATGTGACCATCAATGATTTTTCCATATTAGAATTATCATTTCAATTTCATATCTATTTGTTAGTTTTGATTTTTATTGTAGATGTCGTATGATTTTAAATCTATGAACGAATTTAATTTTGAAAAAATGGCATGTGCAGAGAAATTGAAGATAACCATACAGGGGTGTGATGCATTTATTCTAAAACTTCCTAAAACTGGAAGTGTTGCACTTTTTATAGAACGGAGGAAACACTAAATTTGTCTATATTTTTTGCATATATATTTAAAAAAATTGTTCATATTTGATTTTTTATTAGTCTAAATGAATATTTCCAAAAACAAACTTTGGATAAAATTCACAAATAAATAATTAAAAATATTAACGGGTCAAAGTCATATATTAATAAGTACTATGTAACTCTTCATCTAATATATTTTGTCAACTTTATGTAACTAATTATTGCACCACTTCGATTTACATGATATTTATATAATAATTTTTACTAATTTTTTTTCACATTCATATGAATGGAATTTATCATGTATTGCCAAATTAATATCTATTTATGTATTTTAAATTCTAATTTTCATATTTATTAAATAGAAAATAATTAAATATTATTATGAATTAATATTAAATATTAATTGACATTATATTTGAAGACAAGCATAACAAACAATAGTCAAAATGTTGCCACTATTAAAAAATAGAAAAATTAGAAGGTTGATTTATACTTCTACGTTCCTTCTTTACTTTTTGTAACACTCAATTTTTCTCGTTTGTCAATACAAATTACTATACAATACTTTAAACCTTAATATCTCTAATAATTACAAAGTAATAAAAACTATAAAAATAATATCTTGAAAACATATATTTAGACGATTCTAATAAAATTCCACGAGACTATATTTTTTTTCTTTAAGTACAAAACATGAACTACACTCAAAGTAAACTATATGAATAGTGGAATTGTTGCAATTATTAAAATTTACAAGGAGGTATCAACAATTTTTTGAGTACTTTAGGGATATAAATCAACAAGTCGCAATTTCGACTATTCAAACAATCATGGTAATGAATTGTTTAGCAAATATGAATCGAATTCAGCAAATATGGATTAAGGATTGTTCTTTTAGAATGAACGAAGTGCAATTATTTTCAGTTCAGTTTAATGCAGTTCATTCAGTTCGTTAGTTCCTGTTCATTTCAGTTTGTTCAATTCAACACTTTTGTTATCATCTTCGGTATTGTTCTTAATGTATTATTATTTTTATAATATTTATAATTGTATTGCATACATGAAATTCAATTTAGGTTTTTTGAATATCTAATTATGTTGTTGGATATTATTATTGATCTTTCTAATATAATCATTTTACTTGTTAGAGACATGATCCTTCTAAATAAAAATCATCTTCTACTCTTCCTAATCATTTTCTTTTATATGATCTCTCCTCTTTATTATCTTCTACATGATCATCAATAGCATCTTCACAGCCATCATTAACATCTTCAAGACCAGCATGATATGCATCAATCAGTTTCATATCTTTCTAAATTATCTTAACTATTTTGATTCTTATTTCAAACATGAAACTTTACGCTCGTTATAAAACATGTCACTATCAAAAATTTATATTATTATTAATACTACCTCCGTTTTTTGATATGCATGTTTGCTTTTGCGCGGGGACCAAGGTAAAAGTGCAAAAGTAAGAGAGAAGGTTAGTAAAAGTAAGGAAAAAGTGAAAAAGGTAGAGATAAGGAAAGAAAAGGTAGGAGAGAAGTGTAATAAATTAGGTGGACCAACCTTCCATTTCCATTTATGGAAAAAGGTTGAAAGGTACCAATTAAAAAAAACACCCCAAAATTTAAAAAAAACGGAGGGAGTATTAGCTATTAAAATGAAGGTATTATAATCATTTTTATCAGGAAAAATTGATAAGAATAATCCGACCTTTGGCCGGTCTTCCACCAATGGTGCCACATTCATTTAATCCAGCAATAATCCCACCTTTGACACCCATATTCTCTCAATGGTCCCTCACCTGTTAGTGACCTACAATTACAGGTTAACTCTCTTAATTACGTGATTAATAGCTAATTAAATATAATTTAAACCTAAAATTTTAATTAACCACTAATTAAGTACTCCCTCCGTTTTTTTTAATGTGCACATTTCTCCATTTTGGGGTGTTTTTTTTAATTGGTATCTTTCTACCTTTTGCCATAAATGGAAGGTTGGCCCACCTAATTATTACACTTTTCTCCTACTTTGTATTTCCTTCTCTCTACCTTTTTCACTTTTTCCTTGCTTTTACTAACATTCTCTCTTACTTTTGCACTTTTTTCTTGGTTCTAGTGCAAAGCCTTATGTGCATATTAAAAAAACGGAGGGAGTATACTTTATAAATTAACTTTAAAAAAAACTTTTTAAAAAATTCCCCCCACCCCCACCCCCTGCCAACCCCATCTCCCTCACCTCAACCGCCACCCCTCCCCCAACCCCCCGCCTCTGCCACCCTTCCCCTTTACCTTTCCCACCTCTGCCGCCCTTCCCCTCCCCCGCCTCTGCCGCCCTTCCCTTCCCCTCCCCCGCCTCTGCCGCCCTTTCCCGCCTCTGCCACCCTTCCCCTTCCCCTTAAAAAATTACAGGTAAACTACCCTTCCCCTTCCCCTTAAAACTATTAACAACTAAGATGACGAAACCATTGATGATGGAAGGAGGTGGATAAGGCGGGGGCCGGCGGGGGCCGACGGTGGAGAAGGCGGCAGGAGGTGTGGGTGGCGGTTTTAGGGAAGGGGAGGGTTTTGGGGGGAGGGGAGGGTGGCAGGGGAAGGGAGTGGAGGGGTGGCAGTAATGGGGAAGGAAAGGGGTTGGGTTATTTTTCTTTAAAAAGTCAACGGTAATTTTGGCGGTCAAACAAATTGCCATCATCCTGTACCATTGAGAGAATATGGGTGTCAAAGGTGGGATTATTGCTGGATTAAATGAAGGTGGTACCATTGGTGGAAGACCGGCCAAAGATCGGATTATTCTTATCAATTTTTCCTTATTATTATTCATAATAATATTATAAGTTTTATTATTTTTATTAGCACTAAAATATTAATAATAAAACTTATTGTAAATATCAGCTTAATTTAGTTTCATTATTTTTTATTTAGTTTTATTTAATCTAAAAGAACATAACCTAAGCGCAACAAAGAAAAGGTTGATGAGAGAAAAAGAATCGCTCAACCAATGAACCAAATAATAATTCTAGAAATCTTTGAAAGGGAGAGAAATAGAAAGTGCACGACAAAAGTAGGATTCCAAAGAAGTGAAGAAAGGTATTGAGGTATGAAAGTATGATTACAAAACCCTCGCTAGTTCTCACGTGTTCCCACAAATGGGAAGCATGATATGATTGTGTACTACTAGTATAATTTAATTATGTGGTCTGTGGGGTGCACAAACCCACAAATACACATTTTCCATCCACATTTAAGTCCCCTACTCAGCCTAAATTTGCCAAAGAGCTGTCGCTTTGTTGGCGTGTGTACCCATTTTTAGGCACATCTTGCATCTAATTTTGAGAAATCTTCATTTTCATTTAATTCTTCCTCTCTTTCTAAGAGGTTGCTTCAAATTTTCCATTCTATTTCGTCTTACAAGATGATCCCATTTTCTTTTGAGGCAATTGTAATGTACTAAACCTTAGCATGTCTCTATATTTTCCTCCTATCTAAGTTTTTTAGGAAAAAGTTATCTATCCAACTTATACAACTTTTAATAAAAGGATTGTTATAAATGTAGCCCTAAAAGCTATGTATAAGTATTCATTATATTACCTGAATAAGTTGAGAATAAAAATGCATTAACCAATGTCATTAATATTTGATAGTTCCTTTTCAGCTCTTATTCATAGCCCTTAGAGCTATGTGTATCAGTTTCCTTAATAATATGCAAGAAAGATAATTAAACACGCGTTAGAATATGAAATGTATGAATGTACAAATAAGTTATCAAGATTGGTCTCATTTATTGTCATAATTGAGGGAGATAATTGAAGATATTGGAATATATATATGATCATAAAATTTCACTATGTGCTTAATGATGTTTAAAAAATATATCACAGCTTGACCTATTTTAAGTTTATGATCGAAATACTACATACCATAGGCATACATCTTTTAGGTTCAAAAGAAATTATGTTTTAGAGCTCTATTTCATTTATACTTATGTATCCTATGTGTAGTATAAAGGGAAATTTCCAATGCTATGCCTATACATTTTAAGGATCCCAGTGGTATTGCCTAAGTTTTTAAAATTCTCATTAGTATACCTCGAGGTACTTCCCTCTTCTCACACATGATCTTTCTCAGCCAAAAAAAGTTGTCATTGTAAGCAAATTGAGATGTTTTTACACGCAAATTGAGATGTTTTTTAACACAAGTCGAGGCCCATCTGATCATTTTTTGCATATTCCAACTTCAAATTGACCCGTAGTACTTAAAATGACCCTCAAAACCTTGACGGACTATTTTTTGGGCATGCAAATTGCGATTTTTTGAAACACATATCAAAGTAAACTATTTTTATTTATTAAGTAACGAAATATTTCGTTTTTTAATGGAGAATTCCCTTAGAAAGTCATGACTGAGAGCATGAAAGAACCTCGGTTATACAACTGAGAATTTTAAAAACTTACGCATGCCATTGGGAAACTTAAAAAGTAAAGGCATACCATTGGAAATTTCCCTAGTATGAATTAGTAATTCTTCACACCATATATATGGGCAAGTTCCATTAAGTTATCAACACCTACTGAATTCAAATGGTATATGACCAACAAAACTAGCAAATCAAAAATCCTGCGAGCATCATAATTTCTTGGACAATATATTTATGTGTTCAATTATTTTCTATGGTTGCACTATCAGATCAAAATCATTACTATTAGAACTCTCAACACGCTTAAAATTTCCAAGCTATCATTCAGAACATGTACCCTAGAGTCAGCCATCAAACATGACCGTGTAGACCAGTAGGAATGGTTCGTACTTAATTTTATGTCTATAATAAAGTAGGGGGAAATACACAATATTTGTAAGTAAACGTGCATGGTCATGCAAGCGAGTTCAAGTCATTGTCGTATAGTATCGCAATATTTAGATAATTTTAGATTGCCATGAGGTTGACTTGAGTTGAATACCAGATTCTTAATTAAGAAGTCACGGAATCTTAACATTGGAAATTGTAATAAAAATGGTGGCTCTGAAAGTGCATGAAACGATGTACTACAACGTTGTAAGACGCCATTTGTTTTCATATACTGTAAAAAATTCCTAGTTGCCACTCGGATAAATGATAATAGCTGTAAATTTTATCAGACCATATTTATGGGCAATACCAAAGAATGGAGTAGTATTCATGAAATTTTCCTGACCTTTTGCCCATGCGGCTACTCCCAAGGAGTTTTGACTTGTTTATCTTACAATAAACAATTCATATGAAAAGCTGTTTGGTGTTTCTCCTTCATTAGATCATCTGAGAGTATTTGTCCTATTTTGTAATGTTAAAAAGTTAGAATGCTACTCTCAGATGATCTAATGAAGGAGAAACACCAAACAGCTTTTCATATGGATTGATATTGTTCAACACAGAGTTGCATTCTTTTTTACTTCCTCCGTTTTTTAGTTGCAACAATTGAATATTTTACCTCTCACAAATATTCCCAATTGTTGCAACTAAAAAAACGGAGGAAGTATTAAATGTGCTACATACTTTATACATTCGCCCTAAAATTGTATGGGTAGTTTAGACTCAAAATAGAGAGTTCTAGCTGTATCTAATATCTAATAAGTGAATAGACAATAATTTTTCGCTCTTTTCCCCAAAATTTTAATTACCTTAGTAGACCTTTGATTTGATTTGATAATTTCCAAAGTAATTTCCATGTTAAAAAAAAACTTATTCTTGTGGAATGAAAAGACCAAAGTGAATTGAACTTGAACCTATTTCTTATGTTCTGCAATGAACTTAAATTCAGTTCAGTTAATTTCAATTCAATTCGATTCCGTTCAGCTACTGCTAAATCAAGAGTTGCAGTTAGATGCAATTTAATTCAGTTAATTTAAGTTCTTTGCTGGCCAAAAGAACAGGGCCTAAAATTGTAAATGTAAACTAATTGAACTACATTCAATAATTGAAGATTAAGTCCAACATAACAACCTAATATTTATTTTTTATATTTTAAGTTTGAAACCCTACTCATTCACATCCCTAGTCTTCAAACCTTTTTCTAAAGCTAAATCACAAATTCTTTTATTCACTCTTAAGGCATGGTAAGAACTAAGAATTGATCACCGGACTTCCTAGAATCAGGGAAGATGTCGTAACCAACTGAATTATCCTCCGCTCTCTAGAAATAAACTATATACTATAGCACCTAATTACCACCCAAGGACAAAGAGGTTAGGAACTTAATAGGGATGCATCGATAATCAGACCTGAGAGAAATTTTGGGTGGTATTTCATATATTAAATGCCAATATATTAAAACTCATAAAACCAAATTAGTTTCCCGCAAGATATGATAGAATTGCCAAAACCCCAATAACAATCATGATGTTTAGAAAATAGTTTGATGGGAGAGGCTTATCAGGGGTACCACCCAAACCTTCATATTCAGCTCGAATCTTTTGCTTCATAGAATCCGACAGCTCTCTCTGCAATTCAAGTAAGCAACACAATACTCATTTGAATCTATTCTTCTCCAGCATTTAGACGTCCAAGTTTAAGATGTGACTACACAAGAAAATAGCTTCATCTTGCATTATTAAAAGACACAAAGTCACATGAAAACATGATACTTTTGCGTATTTTTTTTTAATCCTGCAGCAACCATGAAAAAGCAATGGAGATGAATAATCTATAATGTAAGGTTATGGGAAATTCTGAATCTAAATAACAGTAGTCATTCAGTATAACAGACCTTGCCGGAAGAATACTTGGCTGCTACAAACTTCTCTGGAGCTGCTCCTGCAGGACTTTCATCTAGGGAGAGACCCTGTTCATCCGTTACAATATAGGTAAATACTACAATCTCTATAAAGGTCACATAAGTCTAATTTAAGGTCAATAAAAAACTATATTGCAAAGATATTAAACAAATGTAACGCTACAGATTAGCAGGTAGAATTAAAGAGTTTCAGAAGTCTAGGAAGAGCACTGAGGACTTGGTAAACCACTTGGAATGAAAAACAAAATCTGGCATCACTAAACTATAGAAAGGAAGGCAAGATAAAGATTAACTAAACATACTTATTTGAGATGAAAAGCGAGTTTTTTTTTTTGGGTATATATGGACTATGGAGCCACAATTAGCAATGATCTAAACAAAATTATGATCTAAGGCCGTCAGTACTACCCCTCAAGACCTGAACCAATAATAATAAATGATTGCAAAAGACCTAAATTATACCATCAGCCATCAAGCCAATATATGTCTTGAGGCCTCGAGAACAAGAATCCTTAATTTGCCCTCCTCTGACACCCCTTTGGCATCCTCAAAATAAATGTCTCTGTAACTCGTCAAGAAAATACCACACCATCGCCGTATACACACAGGCACAAGAGGGGGACAGGTTTTCCCCTTTCCTCCACCCTCTTACATCGCTCACCCAGCCTTCTTCATATGCCAGGATCCAATGAGAAATGAGCAATCAATAACAGGTATAAAGTCTCACATGAATGGTAAAACCACTAATTGAATTAGCGGTTTTACCTTTAATGAATCGCTAATTCAATTAGCGGTTGAACTGTTCCTGTGAGAGTCTATTGAGTAGGGAATAGGCTGCCCAATACATGTTATTCATCTATCATCTGTGAGCTCCAATCAACCTACTGGATAACTGTCATATGCCTGATCTAGGAGGAGAACCACTGCCTCAACCATCCCAAAAGAAGGAAAACCATATACAGATAATCGAATAAATTAGGAATATGGATACATGAGATTCAGACCTCAGGAGGGTCAAATTTGGCTCCAAGGTTGCTGAGTTTGGCATGGGCTTCGGCATAATCCTTGAAAAATGCTTCCTGGTCAGCTGCATATTTCTCAGCATATTCCTATAAAATTAACAAATATTAGGAATAGATTGTTGCATTTTCTCTAAGACTTCTTATTGCTTTCTTTACCTTAAATGATGGATCTTCGAAAAGAGCAGCATCAGTTGGCAAAACAAGCAAATCTGCATCTTTCCTTTCTTTGATATCCTGAATTATGCAATATGAATTAGTGCAAGAATAAGCACACCTGCTTGTTTTTAACGAGTAAACCAAAATCAATAATTACAAACCTTGAAATAGGAATTATCAAACTTCAACCATTGCATTGTCCAGGACTGTCCTCCTGGAGCTCCTGGTCCATCTTTCTGATAAAAGAGAGTGAGATTTCATCAACTCAACAGAATATTGTATAAATCAAAATTGATGTCTAGAAAACACCCAAGACATTACTGACAAGGAAGATAAGCAAAAAGAAAATAATAGAGGAAGGGCACCGAAAGAAGCACCGAGAAAAGGCTATGATGAAAGACTGATGGGCGTCGAAAGAGGGTTCTGGTCACTATGCAAATCCAAAGATATATTGCTCAAATTGGATACCAAAGTTGGGACTTGGGATAGGTGAAAAGGTCTTTTTCAGAACACTAATTATCAACTTTGTTGCTTTTCCTCTTTGTAGTCTTCATTTACTCCATGATTCTGTTGTTTTTGGTCACAAATTATTTGGCGTTCTTGGAACATCCAACTTTCAATGCTCTAAAGTTCATAAGCTGTGTTTGAGTCAAGAGACAGCGAGCACCTCCTAATGCATGACCTCTGTAAAGTATTCTAAGAATCAAGAGAGAGAAAAACCTCCCCCACCCTCCACACGCCCTTTTCCTTTGGTTTTGATGCTTCAGAATTCAGATGCTAGTCTGAGGTAAAAGAGGCCCAGACACTTCAGAGTTTACACATGTGCTCTTTTTGGTGGCAAGTGGCAACATCATGCAACCAGATTGTGTTTACATACAACAGTTCTCTAATTATCATCAGATAAAAAGAGGAGCAGGCAATTGTCAACAGAAGTTTTACTTTGTGACCATCGTGATTCGCAGACGTCTATGCTGCTTGGCACCGTAATTATCTGTTCTATGTTTCCATGATAAATATTTATCATAAAAGCTTCTAACCATTTCATTGACATATCTAGATTCAGAAAAAGGAGGATTTACACTTCTGAATATTGATATCATGCCAGCAAGTTGATTATCATTTTGAAGTTTTAAACTGTTAATCAGAAGATCAGAAAAGGAAGTAATGGTAATTTTTTAGCATTTGAGTAAAATTACAGAAGTACCGTGTATTTAGTCTCAGGCTTGCCCCAACCACTGCGTTCAGGTCTAGACCGTCCCAATGTATGTGCTCCAGATAATGCAACTATGTCCTATCAACACAAGCATCTTGTAATCAATATAGTGCCCCAATTTTGGTAGTAATTGATGATCCAAGTAAGAATTCACTCCACCTTATCACTCAGACCCATTCTGTAGAAAACATCACGTAGATGTTGAGCAGGTGAAGGAGGTCCAGCATCTGAAGACAGAAATTTGAAGAGTTAATCGATCAGTGAATCAACACACCAGCACATACAGCATAAAATACCAACAAGGCAGAGATCAAGAAACGTACTCAAAAGACAAAAACAAAGGACCTAAGCAAAACAAGATGCATTGTTTAAAGTAAGTACTAGTATACTACAAGATTATCCAGTCGAAGTTAGAGACTGCAGCAAATCCCAAACATTATTCTAATGGAAAAGGACAAATTAAAGAGGATTAGAGCCCCTATAGAAACCTAAAAAAAGGCATCTACAAACTCTCACATACATCAATAGAAACAACTGAGGTTGATCCACCTGCCCTTCCTGACAAAATAAAAATAAAAAACAGTAATTCCAGGGGTAACCCTTCACTTATAAAATTGTATATAACCGTATTGAAATAAACACCAGGAGCGAGAACAAATGGCTTTTAGAAAGCTTAACTAACATCTCCCTATCTGCATTTGATCAACTGTAGTCCCTCCAAAAAACAAGCATCCTTAGGATCCACTGAATCCTTAAGTGCACTTCCCATAAGGATGCATCTTGGCGTAAGATTATAGAAACCTATTCAACTAAAAAAATTGACGCTTTGCAAATCACTAAGCATGTATGTTCCCTGTGCCACAATATATCATGTAGAATCAGATTACATTTACTGGTGCTTCTGTAACCTCCTTGACAAGAAACACCGCACAGCCCCACCTTCTCCCTTGCTTTGAGTGGGATTTCACGTACTTCAGCGTCTTCACTGGTTATCTATGTTACTTCGACACCCCCATTCACCTCTAGTACAGCGTGTATGTTGTGCTGAACACGACACAACACTTTGAAATTCGTTTTTAAAATATACCTTGACTTTTTTCGACAAAATGCCCGAGGCCAACACTTAGACACCCGTATCCGAGTAGACACTTAATTAGTATCTAAGTAACACCGCTGGTTACTATGATCAGACTCAAATGATAGAAGACTCTATAATAGGCTTTGCTAAACTGATTTTCCCCATACAAGTATTATGGTATCTGCATAGTCTGAGAAACCTTGGGGCCACCATTTTTCTTTCTAACAGATAAGAGGTGAGATGCTCTGCTCTCGACACAAGTCTTGCTTATGATAGCAGAGTGGCTCTACCCCTATTGCTTGCCTTTTAAAACAAACTAGCAGTGCGTTCTTTGCTCAGAGATACCACAGTCTTTCTAGTTTCTCTAAGTTGAGTTTCCCTGCCAAGAGTAAGACAGCTCTAACATGGATAGCAGGAGACTATTTGCATCTTTCTCCAACAATATAAGTTTTAGTGTTTGATAATTATGTGAATTGAATTAAGTCCCACACACTAAGAATAGAGACTCATATGATTACTTACCAAACTGCTAACATCACTATAAACTCTCTCTCCCCCCCCCCCACACACCACCCCACCCCAATAAAAGAAGAAAAAACGTAACCCCATTTCGAAATTTTCTTTACAGCATCACCTACTTAAGGAAATCAATCATCAGCTATGAACCTTAATTCAATACCATTACAATAATTAAAACCAGTGGCACAAGAAAGTTCTTTTTGGCTTTCAGTTCAATGGGAGGGATGTCCACAAAGTCTTTTGCCCTTATGAGTTACTAACTAACTTTGTAGTGTTTGTAGTTTAGCATTACTTTTTTCCACCACAGAAAAAGTAGAAACTATAGCATGAATAGGTGGCATAACAAAAACTCTGAAAAAAATACAATAATGTAAACTTTTCTCACAGCGACTCCAACAATTCAAGGCAGATGACCAGAGTTCATCACCCAACTCCACAGTATCCCCACTTGAAAACATATCCCACCTATGCTAACAACATAAATTTATGATTACGAAAGAAGCATCAAAACTCAGAAGTCTCAAAGTCTAACATTTTTCTGAGATTCAGTAATATCATATCACTAATAAGGGGGCAGAAGGAAGTTAATCTGTACAATGTCAAACTAACAATTGGCACACAAGGATTTTAAAAAGCAACGCCTTGCTCCCCAAGCCCCAACACGACACCCCTTTTTCTCCACCAACCTATAGGGCTAGTGCTAATGCATGCCCTTTCTAGTTTAGACTTATAAGAAATCCGAAAATTGATTTTTCCATTCCCTTTACCAGTTTGAAGTAAAAGCCAACAAGACCAGCTGCTCAGTAGGCTCAGTAACCAGGAAGCAACTTTCGACTTGAGATGCTAGGCAACACATGGATGTGTTAATGTACTTCTTGAACATCGTCAACTTAATAGATGTTTCTTCTTCCTAGTATATATTACACATGTGCTAAGATTGTACAATGTAAATTTAAGTTCACATGCTACAAACAAGGAAATCAAGCTGCTTTTCAAGTGCATTAGATCAATACTGAGATGCCATGACAATACATCCTTGTCTAGACATGCACATAATTCAACTAGTCTTCTACATAAAATCTTATGGAATAGAAAGCCATATCTATTCTAGACTTCGTACTCAAACCATGTCCATAACAATGAAATTACGACAAGTTCTCTTACCAGGAAGTCTTCCTTCTTCTGGGCACTGCTCAGGCCCCGTCACATCCACTCTTCCATACTTCATGGGTAACTTAGGACCACCAGCTTCCTAAGACAACCAACAATTTGATCATTTAAGTTACCAGAAAAGAAGAGATGACCCGTATTCACAGTGAAATAACATGAGAAAATATGAAAGACCTCTATTGCAGTAGCACTTGCCAACTGGAATAGATCTGCATATGTCACTCCGGAGTACTTGTCTTTTATGGGCTGGAGAAGTTTCAAGGCATTTACAAGACCTGTAAGACCAATTTGTCAACCCATGTTTACTTTAACCAGAAAAGGAGGAGAGGGAAAGTTCAACACGAGAGCTAGGTTTCTGTTTTTGCTCACTGGGTCCTTTGTCTTAGGGACTAGACCCATTGAGGAGAATATTGCACATACATTAGCTTAAGAGAGAATTTGAATATCATATCATCAATAAGAAAAATAATCAGAATAGACAAAGACGAAAGCTAGCTATCCCAAAAGTTGGTAAGACTACGCTCAAGGAGACTCTAAGAAAAATCTACTTATCTCTCTAATTCTTATGAAAATATATCTCACCATAATAAATTGATTCATTTAATTATTTCAAAAACATCCTCATTAGAGAAAGTCAATAGTGGATTGAAGTCAATATGTAATATGAAATACTGTAAGAGCTCCTCAAGTCTTTTGCTTCATCAACGGGTTCTTACAATCTCTCAGAAAAAAAACGCAATCTGAAGGACAGACTATTTCTTTCAGCAGACGTGTTCTATATTGCCTAGTCGTTCCCTCGTTCCACAATTTTAAATAAAGAAGGGAGAGAAAAGGTCCACGGGTATGCAAACTTGTTGTTACCTGCATTAGCTCCATGTTTGAGCTCAGCCTCAAACCTCAGACTGCCATTGGCTCCACCTCTTTGTGGCCAATCTTCAATGTCCTTATTATAAGTACCAGCGTCGTGCCAACCTAAGCGAACCTACATGTAAAATGCCAAGTTTTCTGCTCACATGCCTTGAAAAAGTAACAATGTATCCATTGACATGCATGTAGAGAGTCAAATAAATATTACACATTCACCTAGAAAAGCAGGAGGAAGAGAGACATGCAACGTACTATTACAGTGAGCAAAATATAAAGTTGTACAGCAACTAACATATTGGAAATGGAAAACTGTGGACATCAACACTCAACAGTTATCAACTGCAAAACTCCTTTGGTTGAGCATAAGTTAATGGTCTTGAAACAAGGTGGAAAATAAATTCCATTATTTCACCTCTTTCTTTTTCCCTCCATTTAGATTTTGGCTCTTCTTTCTATTACCTGATTGACTTCTCTGAAAATCAAAAGATTCAGTGTTGAAAATTTTGGCACAACAACTTTGTTAAAGGCCAGGGAGATGCACAACTCACAAGAAAAAGAGTCAAATATCCTTTCCCCAAATAACAATATATACTTCCTGATGGGCAAGATGAGAGGTCTACAATAATTTTCCTAGATGGTCAACTCTGCAATGCTTATGACAGTGAACAACCTGTAAGAGAATTTTATCAGAATAGACTATTTTCATGACACATGAAAGAGCGAGGCAACTGCAATTCTGCAACTACATAAATAAGTCATCGTATCAGACTAATTTCCCAGTTGAATAAACAGGGAAATATGATCTCCTTCTTTATTTCTTATATTTGCACCTTCAGATTCCCCAATAAACAGAAGGATCACTTCTGACCTCACTATGAGTTCATTACAGACCAAGGTAGCCAACAGAGTTGACACAATAATGCATAAACAAGCTATTATCATCTCCCCGATATCTTTTGCAGTTCTAACTACCAACTGAACATCAGCTTGCTCATCCATGCTATGCAAAACAAAAGTAACTTACAAGAACCAGGTTCATTTTTAACAATATCCATGGTGGACTTCACGTCTAGATAGAATGTTTGCAATATTTGAGGTAAAATCTTATTGTTTAATACTATTACATATCTGTAAAAATTGCAAAAGTTTATCTTCTAGGAGAACTTATGACAATGAAATTAACAAGGGTAACTTCAACTTATAATTTATTGAATATTTCTTTTTTTTTAACAAAATGTGGATAGATATGGTGATTATTTACTCAAAAGTTCAATGGGTAGGATAATATGGAATATGGTTCAACACAACCACAATATAAGCATTGTATTATAGCCAACTCTCCACCTCCTTTCCTTAAATGTTTTGTTCATCTCCAGAGGTATAGAAGAATACAATCTCATTTCAGGGTGGATGTGGAGAAATCTGGATTAGGCAGGACAACTTAAGTGGCTAAGATGGTATATACTACTGTTGTACCTCGGATAGTTGACTTGATGTGGACATGTGGTATACACTTTGTGTCTCATGGCTGTTACTAGCGAACGTTGTCAGCTTGTGATAGTTAGAACTTATAAAGTACAATGTATCATTGCTCCCCTCACCCTCTCTCTCTCTGTGTCTCTATTTCTCTCTTAAATCTAATAAGATAGCAAGGGAAGTCTTAGATCAATCCGTTTCCATGCTATAACAATTATTCAATCTTTTTCCTCTATTTTTGCACTGAGTTTTCAAAAAGAGATTGTTTGGTTAAAAGGAAAATATTTTCGGTTTTATTTGGTTTGTAAAGGATAAAATAGTTTTCTTAACGGTGACAAATAATTCTCCCAAGAATTGGAAACATTTTCCTTTTAAGGGATCCTCCCTATTCCTTACCTTCCTCTTTCTCTTCTCCCATCCATTTTCATTTTTTTATTTACGTTCTATCAAGTAATCAAACCTTTCTTTTGAGGAATTAAACCAAAAACAACTAATTTACAATTGTACTTTCCGAGTTTGGAAATGTCATCTTTCCAACCAACCACAACTTTAGTTCAGAAAGGTTTCTAAAACAATTAACATAAGTATATACCACACATCACCAAAAACAAAGACTAACATATCAAGTTCATTATTTAGTTCACTGTCAAAATCAACCATAAGAATAACAAGTACGCTTCGAGTAAAGCTCAGGATCATGTCGAATTGTATAAATTCTCGCTCTAAGCCAAGATCAACAGCTCACAATCATGTCGAATTGTACATAATAAACGCGCTGTCCATTAACCTAACTCATTCAAACTTACTTAAGAGTATCTAATTTCTCAGTCATGAAAGATCAAATACAATCAATTCAATCATAATCATTCAATCAATACATAAACCTAAACCTCAAACAATCATCGTAAATAACAGAAAAACAAAACAAATCAATGAAAAAAGAGAGAATCACCATAATAGGATGACAAAACTTAGTTCTAAGAAACTCAGAAACATGTTAAATTGTATAATGCCCCGGTCTAAGCCAAGATCAACAGCTCACAATCATGTCGAATTCTACATAATAAACGAGCTGTCCATTAACCTAACTCATTCAAACTTACTTAAGAGTATCTAAAAAAATGAGTCATGAAAAATCAATCAGCAAAGAAAATCTATTGAATCATAATCATTCTATCAATACATAACCTAAATCATCGGAAATAGCAGAAAAACACATCAATGCAATGAAAAAAAAGAGAGAATCACCATAATAGGATGACAAAACTTAGTTTGAAGAAGCTCTTTAATATCTTCCCTAGCATTTTTGAGCTGCTGAGGATTGGAAGCGTAGCATTTCGTACTAAACCTCGTCTTCGTCACAAACGCTAAACCTTCTCTCTGCAACAAACAACAATGGCGGATTAAACAAAACGCTATTTCCGATGGAGGAAAAAACAGTGATTGATGATGGAAAACCTGGCGAATGAAGAGATGAGAAACGAGAGGAGATGATCGAAGGCATTTATAGGAAGAAGGAGAGGATGAAGAGGAGAGAGAAAGACGAGAGATGGAGGAAGAAGGGAGGAGGCGGGTTGCGGCGGCGGCGGAAGTAGTAGTGAAGGATGCCATTGAAAGGCGATCGCTCATTGGATGCGGCTACTGTGAAAAAAGGAGTTGTTTTAAATTTTTAGGGAGAGGGAGACAGTTGGGAATAGGGGATTGGGTGTTTTTCTCTCTCCTGAGACTACTGGTTTTGGGGGATTACAAGAAGAAGTGCGATAGCCACGCGATTTTGTTGCGCGGGTAGCCGCCTAGCAGGGGAGCTTGATTAGTGGGTTGGTAGTGTTATTTGCTTAATCAATCACTTAATTAATTCGCAAAAGTGGTAAAATTATCCCCATAAGTTTGATCAAAGATGAGTTAAGCCGCAACTTCAATAAGAGTTCATTTGTTTTAATGAAAACAACTCCGTTTGTTTTGATGGAAAACCGTTTTCTAAGAAAAAGATTTTCAAGAAAATTAATTTCATTGTGTAAATAAGGTATGCCACATTTTCCTCTTCACTCCTTAATTTTCTTTATTCTCTCCTCCCATCTTTCCTTCTCTTTGACTTCTTTTACCATTTCTCCCTAGGTTTTCCTTAAATCAAACAAACATATTTAAATTATGTTTTCCATTGATGATTGTTTTCCTTGAAAAGTTAGTTTCCATGAAAATTATTTTCCATCAAAACAAACAGAGCCTAAATGGTGAAAATAAATCCTTGGAAAAATTGTTAATTACCACCTTTATAAACCACTTTTTGTAAATTACCACCTTAAATTTTTTTAAAAAATTACCACCTTTTATTTTCTAATCTTTTAATCTTCCCACCATTTAGCATTTTCAGTCAAACAATCCGTTATGTGGGGCCAACTCTAACTGCCAACTTAGTGTTATAACTAACCAAAAAAACCCAATTCAATTGCAATTGTGAACCCTAACCCTAAAAAATTCAAAATCAAATTGGATAGCAATAGTCTCACGATTTGCACATAACTCAAAATTTATGGCAACTGCATTGAATTAGGACAAAATCGAATGTAGTAATGTTGTTTTCACTTCAGAAAAGTAACTCAATTTCGTGAAAATGGCTAATTTGCGCCGAAAAATTAGGGTTTGAGTCCTTGGTATTTTGTGGGTGAATTACAGACAAATTTCTCCTTCAACTGATTAATTTAGCATAGTGAAACCCTAATTTTACGTTCAAGCTTTAACTATGCATGATTACTAGTAATTCCTAATATTTTGTGGCGTTGATTTGTGGCTAATTTGTGTCCTCTTCAAAAAACCCAGATTCTACAAAAAAAAAGGAGGTTGATTTGGTCCCCTCAATCCACCTTCTTCGAAAATGACGATGCTCTTGGGGATCACTTTCTTGCTCGGTTATGAAGGAGACATAGAGAGATTTGGGTGAAAAAACCCTAGTTATGGTGGTAAATGAAAAGGGGAAACAGAGAAGAGAAGAAGAGAGAGGCTCGAAGTTGAAAAATGAAAACAGGAAAGAGAAATGGAGGAAGATTAAAATTAGGTTTTAGAGTGCGCCCCACATAACGGTTTGTTTGACAGAAAACGTTAAAAGGTGGGAATATTAAAAGATTTGAAAACAAAAGGTGGGAATATTAAAAGATTTGAAAACAAAAGGTGGTTTATAAAAGGTGGTAATTAACAAATTTTCCTACCTAAATCCTTTAATAAAAAATTATCAATTTAAAATAACTTGACTCCCACCTAGCAAGAGGCCTCGACAGAGTTTAATCTTCGCCACATCCTATTTCATCGTCGGGTGAAGGTATGTTAATCACAAATTTTCAACGAAAAAATAGATTAACATCTATCACAACCTGCAACCTTAAAGTTAGAGATGGATCTATCACCTGCTCCACCCGAAAAACACAAAAGGGTGAAAAACCGAGTTACATGGATGATGGATGAGTGGCGATTGAACGAGTGATGGGTGATGGATGGATTAGGGTGAGAAAGTTTCATCCATCACCCGACCCATCACCCATTTATCACCCAATCCATCACCCATTTATTACATTTTCTTAAATATCTAGCATTTTATTTAAATTAGTATAATTTTTTTCTCTTTTGATTATTATCGACATGTTTCCAAAAACTTGACTTATCTTAATTTGACATGAAGTTTATATATAAATTTGTGATTTTGCAAGTTTGATCTAAATTTTCTCGTTTAATTATCTTAAATGGATGATCACCCTGTCCACCCGATTCACCCGCAGGTGGTGGATGGATGGAATACGGGTGATGGATGCGAGTGATGGCTTACCCGACTCAAATCCCACCCGTTGCCATCCCTACTTAAAGTTGGTCGTTTGTACCTTGAGGTCGGTCGTTTGTCACAAACGGCTGCCTTAAGGTCTTGTGGTGGATGTTAATTTTTTTTAGGGAAATTCCCAATGGTGGCCCTTAAGTCTCAAGAATTCTCAGCGGTGAAAATTCCAAAGAAACTTTCCTATTGGTAGCCATGCTTTACAAATTATCCTCAAATATTACTTTAATGAAATATTCCATTAGTTAACAGTTACTCTTGTCATTCGCACATAAAACGAGGTATTTGAGTTGTTTTTCCTTTTGCCAATTTTGACGTCATAATCGACCCTTAAGTGTTAAAATTGACCCCTAAACATAACCTTAAGAGTTGATTTTGAAGTCGAAATTGAAAAATGACCCAAAATGCCTCGTGGCCCTCGTTTTATATGCAAGTCATCGCCTTAAGCGTTAACTAACGGAGTATCCTTTGTTAATAGCAGAATATTATTCATAAAGGTTATGTTTGGGAATAATTTGTAAAGTAGGGCTACCAACGGTAAAGTTTTTTTTGAAATTTTCACCACTGAAAATTTCTAATACCAAAGGGTCACCATTGATAATTTCCCTTTTTTATATTATTTGAGATTAGCATATAAACACGGGACAGTGGTGTAAATAAATTAATGATTATTTTAAAAAAATAACTCCCGCGCAATCGACGACCTTAAGGCCGGTCTTAAGGTTGGTTGTGTGTCATATGGGGGTCGTAAGTAGCAATCGGGGATTTTTGGAATTGGACGGAAAATTCAGAAGTTAATTATTTTGACAGTGTCATGTTGACGGAATAGCTATATTAGGTAGTTGTATTATAAAAATTAGGTAGTTGTAAAACGTTATTTATTAGGTAGTTGTTGACAATTTTATCGATTAATTAGTATTACTTGTCATTATAATTATTATTTATTATTCATAAAAATTATTTATTATTAATTACAATTCAAATCAGTTAAGTTCAGCTCCATTAAGTTCATTTCATTCCAATTCAATTCTGTTCAGTTCAGCTGTTTTTAGACGAAGAGAACAAGCCTTGAATAGTTTTATTATCGTTGAGCAGCAACAAGGAATGACATTGGCAACTTAGTAGGACACATGTCGCAGCACCACTGAATAGCACAACTACGCATCAGAAAAGAAAAAAATACTACTTTTAGTTGGACCACACACGTGTTGAAGTTTCCTTCAATTGTGATGTTGGCCTACATATACACGTCTTGACCTGAGTCAAAGTAGAGTTAAGAACCGTCCTTTTACTAAGGGATTCCACTCTTTATGAGAAATTAGGAGTGTTTCGATAATCAAAGATTCTCCATTTCAAGAGAGATAGAGAGTGTGTGTGTGTGAAATAGGGAGCGTTTGACCCATGATAATGGATGCTCTAAACGTGTAAGAAGAACTCGAAAAACGAAGGGAGTATATAATGTAATGATACATTGGTGTTTGACAAAATGGCTTTTGGGTGATTTTTTCATTGGCTTTTGGCTTTTGTTTCCATTTTGTATTAAAGCAGCTAACAATAACATTCACTCTCACCAAACATTTTTAATAATTATATAGTCGGTCAAACAATTCACTAAAAATAGCCACTAAAATCAGTCAGCATATAAAGCTACCGCTCAACAGCCACCGGTTGATCGACAAAAATCCCATCGACAATGACAAACCAAACTGTGGAAGTGAGATGAAAGCGCCAGATTGTTTGTTGCACCCGCTCACCGAGCTACACTGGGGTTAGCGGTATTAGCCTAACACAAACAATAGATAATTGACAGGTTCGTGTGTAAATTCAGTTCATGGACGAGGATGGAAGGGATATTCTCAAATGCATGCATTTTTCACACGATGTAGAAGTCAACAAAAGCAGGTTTTTGGCAATTATAATTGACAACCTAAAAGACTTATTACATGCATATTAAGCTGTACAAGCAACTCTTATAAATATGATGATGTACAACCAAGGCATTTACCTAATTAATAATGATGGAACAATACTATTTGTTTCAAGAGGTGTTGAACCTAATTTAAAGAAGGTCTCCCCAACTTATTTTCAGTTCAGTTCATGGACAATACTTTTACTCTTACATATCACTATTCATTTCAGTTCCATTCATATGTTTATGCCGAAGAGAACATGCTCTTCATGACCCTAATCCATTTCCATGCTATGACAATTATTTAGTCTTTTTCCTCTAATTATCGCAGGACGATGAAGTTTATTAGCTTGTAGTATATGTTTAGCAAGTTTATCGTTGGAAGGATAATCTAAATAACCAATTTTATAAACTGGTTCATAGGTTAGAAAAACCGATATTAAATTAACATAAATAATAATCACACCTACCGATCCATGATTTTGATATTCCTAAATTGATATTACCATTTTCAGAAACATTGAATATTAATGAATGTCTCGATAACATTTTACAATCCTTAGATTAACACCTTGTAAGGATTATAAATTTTACTACAATTTAGAGTTCTTTATCAATTTTAAAGGATCGTTATTCATAATTAAATGGTTGTCACTCTATCTTAGAGATATAGATATATGAAAGGATAAACTGCCAAAATCTTTTGTTGTAATGTTTCCTACGGAAGTGATGTAATCTGAATGTGGAGAGTGTAGAGTGTGTATGAAAGATGAGTTATGACTTACGACAACAATGCTCGTACCAACAGCAACAACCAGCCTAATCCAGCTGATTTCCCAACAAATAATTAGAAAAAAAAATCCACACCAATCTCATCTCAATTCTCATTTCACATTATCTTCAAAAGCACGCCATTATAAGTTTCAACTTACAAAAATTCAATCCAATCATTCCACCGATTTAAATCAATCCCTTCACACGCTCAATATTAGAGCGTGCTAATAAAAACCTCATATCTTAACCATTAACCGTCTTTTCCCAAAAACTCGCCTCAACTCGCGGGTCACACGAGTTAGCCACCCCGATTTATCCCCTCTTCAACTCGCTCTCTGACACACTTTATCACTAATTCACTTATACTTTCTTTCTGCAATGGAGGTTACGATGACGTTTGGCGGCGATGAAGCGGCGGCGATGGTGGCGGAGCTCCGGCGAACTTTCGCAAGCGGAAAAACTCGTAGTTATGAGTGGAGAGTGACTCAGTTGAAGAGTATTGTTAAAATGGTGGATGAATGCGAGAATGAGATTGTTGATGCTCTTCGCTCTGATCTTAATAAACCTGCATTTGAATCTGTATTGTACGAGGTAGTGGAATTTTGTTTATTGCTTTCGTTTTTTTATTTGACTATTTAGGTTGTTTATGATTGAATGAAGTTGTGCTGTTGCTTTCGTTTTGATCGTTGTTGTTCGGATTGGTGATAATTGTTGATTGAGATTGTAGGAAACGTTGACTCTGTTGATTGTAGAATAGTATGTGTTGGATGAGTATTAATCGTTATAATTTTAAGGATTATAGTTCTTTATTAACAATCCTTAGGGGAAAAGCTTAGTTCATATCTGATAGATGTGAATTAAACGTCTATCAGATACAAATATACTACAATTTTCTATAAGTATAATACATTTTCTATATATATACTGCAAGTTTAGTAAGTTCTAAATTTATTAAGAAAATATACTACCTTAAACTTTTGTTAAATATAATAAATTATTTATAATATATACTACATGTATCTATAAATATACTACGAATAAATTGATAGATGCCAAATTTCCTATCTATCCGATAAGAATTGGGCAACCCTCCATTAGGGGAAAATTATGGAGTCTTTTTTCCAGAATTGATTAATAAACAAATTGATCATAGGAAAATGCATGTAGCTGAGGGATATGTGACTCAAGAGTAGAGGTGATGAGCATTAAACAAATATTAATAACACCAATGAAGGCATCATTTTCAAAGTTAATTGAGTGTCGAAGTGGAGGTGATCATGAATGGTCTGATCCGTTGGTCCGGAATAAATACGGGATTTGGACATCTTTGGAATGGTGGTATATTAGGCAAAGCATGAACTCGGTCCGAAAATTCCGTTTTGGCTTGTAAAGTTTGATTTTACGGGTGTTGCACATGACTTAAGCCGGTCAAGCCTGATTTTTATATCAAGTATAATATGTGGAGATGATTGGATAGAAAGTGGTACATTGTACACGAGTATATGTTACTTCCTCCGTATTCTTTCTTGTTTGTCAAACATAAATAAATGGCTAGGTCCATGAAGTTATATGCGTGATTTATGTTAAGAGATCAAGTAAATGAGAGACAAATAAATACATCTTAAAGGGAAACCATGGTTCAAAATATGGTTCGTTCCCGGTATGCCGGTTGCAGTAAGCCGGTAACAGAGTTGATGCGATTGTCGTTACCGCCGGAGATTTCACTTGAATCGGCCTAATATGTGGTTTTTTACACCTTACAATTCATGTAGTATTGGTTTGATAGATTTGTAAATGCTTACAATTCGGCCGATACGATACAACCTGGTTTTGACACTAGGGTACAAACAAAAATATATGGAGGGAGTATTAGATCAATAAATAGAGTACAATGAAAAATTGATAATCATGGCGATTGTGTGAGCTTGTAATTAATGTACTGTGGGCACCCAACATAGCTCTCCTATGACTAATTGGGAGTTTATTGTTCCTTTCTCCTTTTTGATGGCTGGATTTTATTATTCCTGAGAATGACCATTGAAGTAGTTGTATAAGCATTTAATGTTTTATGTTATGTATATCCTGGACATATGAGTTGCTTTGTTCTTAATTGGACTATTTGATGTTACTTACTCCTATTAGCTGAGCTGCATCCTTGAGTTATACATAACCATACTTTGTTTTCTTGAAGGAAAAATTGGTACATAACATACTTTGTTGGGAGGTTGTTGTGAGCATTTATAACAGATAACTCTTCTTTGCCATTTCTATAGTGCTTTGGCAATTAGGCATATGCCTTTATTTCTCTCTCTTTTTTGTGTCTCCCCTGATTTGTCCAAGCTATGGTATAATTAATGAAATATTATTGTTGTCAGTGTCATGGGAAAATATTATACTCCACATGTTTTTCCTTTACTTAATATTTCTGTCAAATTTGATTCTGATGATATTTCATTTTAACAATATCTACCCACCAACTTAAATTTTTATCTTGTTTTGTGCATTATATTTTGTCCTCCTCTTTCTGGGAGAAGGTGGTAAAACGGGCAATAAGGAGGAATCAGGACTGGAGAGGGAGAAGTTGTTTGCTAGGCAAGAAAAATAAGGTCAATTTTGGAGGCTAATCCAATGAATAAGATGTTCCCAAATTAACAATCAATATTGACTTTTGCCCTGCTCATGTGTGTGGTGCCTTTGAGATTAAATAATCTTCTCTTTGGTTGTTAGATTTGAGAAAAGCTAAGATCTTGTTGTTTTGGTCATTGTTAAAATTTAGAAGCTATATTAAAAATTGAAAGAGGGTGGGTTGGGCTTGGGGGGGCTTCTTGACATTCTTGGTGGTCCTGGGCCTCCTAGCCCTAAATTTTTAGTCTTAATAGGTTAAGCTCTTAGACTATAAGATATAACCACGCTCCTATAATGACAATTTACTCAGGTGCTATATTGACTTTACGCCATAGTTTCTCTGGATATTCCGAGAATTATTTAGTAGCTATAAACTCAGCGATTGCAAAAGATTTAGCCACTCTCTTTGAAGACCGATTATTTATTTTTGTTATTTAGCATTTTGGAGTATTCCACACATTGATTTTTCCCCTCCCCGTCCTTAAAATAAATCAAAGAAATTATAAAATAGGAGTAAAGAAATTCCCTATTGCTATGTTGCACCAAGAAAAAGCGTTAATTCTGGATTTAATCATTGATCATCCTCTCCATAAGATTTTAAATATCGCGTAAGTTAGTTTGCATGGTTTAATTATATAAACAAGT
The DNA here is from genome assembly GCA_947645195.1 of Patellifolia procumbens. NCBI lineage: Eukaryota > Viridiplantae > Streptophyta > Magnoliopsida > Caryophyllales > Amaranthaceae > Patellifolia > Patellifolia procumbens. Next base: position 232,851 of record CANSGD010000818.1, read on the forward strand.
CCTTTTCGAATGAAGTCACACTTTCTATTCAGGGATGTTTCAATTTGATTTGCTGGTGACTTTTTATGTTCTCTTAATTGCTTCTTATCACTACTTTGCTGATATTATTCTCATTGGATCTTTTTCACTGTCCTCTAAATGCATGAAATTCGACAAAGATAAGCACTCTAAACCGAAGGGAAAATTTATCTATCACGTGTCATTGATGCTATAGTTACACTCGTATGAGACTATGAATTCAAAGTAGGTTAACTTTGTACTAGTATACAGAACACCCAACTAACATTGTATGATTGTACCCTTAAAATGTCTTCATTATTTCTCCTAGACCCTTAATCCTTTCAAAACAAACACTTGGGCACAACTTGGCTCATTTTCTTTTCTAATCTAGACTTGGAAGTTTTAGATATGATGGCTAGATAGAGATGGAAAAACAATACGCGGAGCAATAATTTTATCATAATATGTGCCAAAAAAATATGATTCTATGATGTCGTTTCTCTCCTTATGTTGGCTTCTATTCCTTTTCTGAATATATTTCTTTGAGAACTTTTAACTCAAGATGCGCTGCTGCAGATTTCTATGTTAAAGTCTTCATGTAGAGTGGCTCTGAAGGAATTAAAGCAGTGGATGAAGCCACAAAAGGTATAGGTTGTGAGTACTATTTGCAATTACTCATTTTATCCACTCAGCCGGTTGGGGGTGAGAGTTCTGAACTTAAATCTGCCTTGTGCCTCAGGTTAAAACTCCAATAGTCGCATTTCCTTCATCAGCAGAAATAGTGGCAGAACCATTAGGCGTTGTGCTGGTTATCTCTGCATGGAATTATCCAATTCGTGAGTTGAATTTTTGTTCACTACATGTTTTTACTGATGACTAAATCTGCACCTCTATGTGTTTAGCACTTTTAATTGTAACCTTCTATCCTTGGTGATAGATGGTTAATTCTTGTACTTGCCAAAATTTAGTAAAATTACAATGTTACAATTTGCAACTTTGTGACGGGGAGCCTTGTTTACATTGGAGTCGTGAAGGGGAAACTTCTTTTGTCTACCTTGCCCTAGCTAAATTGTTTGCTCTTGCACCCTCTTACCATACTGGAATTTAGTTGATCAGTTTTCAATTGTTCAGCCTTCACAGGCCCGCTAAAAAGTACAAGATATAACAAATGTTTAGTCTTGCTAAGCCAATATTTTGCAGTTGGAATATTGATGTTTTGAAGTCTTCATTATAATTATAATTTGTTCGCAGCTGCTCTTAAGTACTTTTTGTTAGTTCACTTTGATATTCTGATTTTACTTTGCCTCTTCTAACTTCAAATACCTCAATTGTCTATTTGGAAAGCTACTCATGGAACTTTAATACAATTATTGTAAGGCTTGCTTAACATGATGTACATCTAAGAAATATTAATAGCATGAGACGCGCCAGATGCAGTAAGCGGTTTATAGACAAAGAACTATGGATCAGAAATCTCTCTCTTCATCTTTTAGAAGAAACTGCAACCTTAGTTGATGTGTAGTTTTCTTTCTATGCGAAATTGGATTCTAATTTATTGAAATAGTTGTTGTCTTGATGATGTCCTTTGATTTACAGTTGAACCACTTAAGACATAGTCAGGAATATGCCTCCTCCTTTAAAAATGCGTCATTTTTGTCATGGTTTGCGCATGGTTTGCTACGTGATGTGTAGCCTTTGTCTTTCTATCATGCCTTTTGTGGTCTCTTCTTGTTGTGCCTTAATACTGGGGTGATCATTTACCTTGTGCGTATTGCTTCTTTCAGTTTTATCCCTTGATCCTGTTGTTGGCGCCATAGCGGCTGGTAATGCGGTCGTCTTAAAGCCTTCTGAAATTGCTCCTGCTACGTCTGCGTTGCTGGCGAAGTATGTGGGGCAATACCTGGACACCTCTGCAGTCAGAGTTGTGGAGGGAGCCATTCCTGAAACATCTGCTCTCCTTGAGCAAAAATGGGACAAAATTTTTTATACAGGTTTGCTTCCAGTGTATTCTTTTTGCTAATGCGCTAATGTTAACAAATAATGTTATGTGCTCACCAGGTCATTTAGTTTATCTTATGCTACTGCGCTGCTGAAACATGAAAAAAATACAATCTAGCTATTGCAGATGGTTTCATTCTGAATAATATAATGTTGCTTTCTCGGCTACAACTCTACAAAGCAACGTTTAGGTGTGGTCTCAAACTCTCAACAACTCAACCTAGTACCTGTAGAATCAGGCCTCGGTTAGGGGTTTGGTCTTTAAGTGTTCTCATTGAACAAGGCTAACCTCAAGGCTTAGCCTCTCTCCTCTAGATTCTCGAGATTGGGCAAAACGTAACTCCAATATTTGTGTTGAAAATTTGATATGCATCACTAGAAAAGTGGTTGCTACTCACTCTAGTTGTTTAAGCTAATGTTCACTTCATATTCAACAGTCAATAGATCATCTAGGCAGACTTGTGTCTTAGATGAGCAATATTGGACTATTCGTCAATAATTATGTTCTTCTCGGAGATTTTTATTATTTTGTTTTCATTTATACTCCCGCTGTAAATGTCATCTTTATAACAATGGACTCCACGAAATTATAGGCAACGGAAGAGTGGCACGTGTAGTGATGACAGCTGCCGCGAAGTATCTTACCCCAGTTGTCTTGGAACTTGGCGGAAAATCTCCAGTAATAGTGGATTCTGATGTCAATTTAAAAGTAAGTCGCCTATTTTGGGAAAAAAAATTATGCACACGAGCATCTTCATCTGTGAGTGTTTCCTGACATGTTGGGGCACTTTTGATTGTAGATTGCTGTCAGGAGAATTATTGTGGGCAAGTGGGGGTGCAACAATGGGCAAGCATGCATTTCTCCTGATTATGTTATCACTACAAGAACATTTGCTCCTAAATTGGTAAGTTTCTGGAAATTTAAACAATCTGTGATTGAAGCCTTTGATGCCTTTTCACTGATCTACCGTAGTACAGATAGATACTTTAAAACGTGAGTTGGAGAGATTCTATGGTTCAGAGCCACTGCAATCAAAGGATTTGTCTCGGATTGTGAACTCCAACCATTACAATCGTTTGGTAAGGCTTCTGGACGAGGATAAAGTCGCTGGTAAGATTGTTTATGGGGGACAAAAAGACAAAGCTCAACTGTAAGCATTCGCCAATAGTGTTTGGTCTATATGGTTTACAAAGATAAGTTATTCAGCAATGATGAATTTCCTACTTGCTACAGAAAGATTGCTCCCACATTATTGTTGGATGTCCCACAGGACTCTCTAATTTTGAACGAGGAGATATTTGGTCCTTTGCTTCCCATTATTACGGTATGATGGATGCTATTCTGAATTCTGATCTGCATTGATGATTATGAACAAGTGCTTTCAATTTATATGCTGTTCTGCTTTCGTATTAGAGTATGACAAAACCGAGATATTTTAATCATATGAATTCTAAACTTCTATTCTAAATAGATATCTCTTTAAGTGTTTTTGCTGAATCAATGAAAAGACAGATTTCTTCAAAAAAAATTAAAAAAAAAATAGAGCAAAACGCTTATGTGAAAATGGAACTACAATTAGGGAAGAGTGTGAAGTTGCAAGCTTGTTCGCTATATCATTTCGAGTATCTTAGTGATCGTTCTAATGCGCTGCTTTTTGTGAATAAAAGGTCGAGAAGCTGGAAGAAAGCTATGATATAATAATGTCACAAACGAAGCCCCTTGCCGCATACTTATTCACCAACAGGAAGAATCTGAAGGATCAATTTGTGAGGACTATTTCCGCAGGGGGTTTGGTCATTAATGACTCAGCCATACATGTAAGTGGTCCAAAATTTTACACACAATCCACTTATGGTAAACACTATGTGCGCTCACCGAAGTTCATTCTACTTTTTTCTGTTGGGTAATACAGCTTGCAGTTCACACACTGCCATTTGGTGGAGTGGAGGAGAGTGGAATGGGTTCATACCATGGCAAATTTTCTTTTGATGCCTTCAGCCACAAGAAGGCAGTTCTTTACCGAAGCTTCATGGGCGATGCTTCTGTTCGATACCCGCCTTACACCCATGGAAAGATGAAACTACTGAAAGCTCTAATTGGTGGAAGTATCTTGGGCATATTTCAAGCTCTGGTGGGATGGTCGAGTTACTCTGCCCTTCAAGAAAAGACTGCTTAGTAAATTCTATATAGCTACTGTTTCATTGTATGTATGTGCATCATTCATTTGTGTACTTAGCACTATCCGATTAATGACTGCTTGACCTAATAATAGTATGGTTTTCTTATATACTGCATTACATTTATGTAATTAGCAATGTATAATCTTGTATGCGGTTTATATCTTCATATACATGTGTAATTATCGCTGGATTTGGGAAGCTAAGTAAAAACATTTTTATCCGAGAAGTATAAATGAAGTTCAATCTAGTTGATTTGGTTTAAATTAAATTGAACGAGAGAAGTTGATTGATATTCAACCCGTCACTGGAAAAAAGGGATCAAATTACCACTAATCCACATATCTTCATACATAATCCGCATCTGTAAAAAGCAAACATTTGAATACCCTCCAACAATATACAGAATCCCTCATAATCGTAAACTCTAAAACATAGGAAAAGAGAAGATGAGCAGATTAGAATACAAAATTTATTCACTCAAGATTCTGGAAATTTCGGATCGTTGTTCATCGGTTAAGTTGCTGGGATAATCTACAAGAAACTTGACCTTTAAGTCTCCTTTATGATGTGGGTTCTTCTGGTTAGGCATTCCCTGACCAACAATGATTTTCTCATAGCCAGAGTAGACAATGTCATCAATTGCCATGCTCATTTTATCTTTTCCTAGTAAAGGGATGGTCAAGTTGCAGCCTGTTATTGCATCGACTAAAGGGATTGCTATCTCTAGTTCCAAATCATCGTCAATTCTACGGAACAAAGGGTGGTGTTTCTCAGTAATGATTAAAATGATATCTCCGGGATACTCTCCTGGACGCTCGTCGTTGGCGGTTCCTTCGAAGGTTATCCTTGTTCCTGTCTTCCATCCCGGCTTTATGTTTACCGTCAATATTTCCTCTTCTTGGCTTATTTGCCTGCATTTTTTTGGAGATAAGATAGAAGTTAAGTTGCATGTATATGTCCTTAGGGTAACATGCATTACGACCAGCTACCAAGGAAGCCTAACTCGGTCAAAACCCAGCCCCAGCCAAACTCGACCAATGTTTCTAGTGCTGGAGTTAAAATACTCGAAAGGAATGGTATGAATCAAAAACAGCACATGTAAACATGTATATATTTGTGACATCTAATAATAGTAGCTTTTATATGATGAGAAAAGAGAATGCACTCTAATATTCGAGTTCTTTCTGCCCATTTCAGCACAAAAAAGTCCGAAAATCATGTTATTCGAGTCGAGTTGGAAAAAAAAACTTCAAAGTCATGCTATGACTCAATATATGGTGTTTATTGTCGTAGAATTTTGCAAGTTCATATGAAGTAAATATGTTTGAAAATCAATTGTTGGCCTTTATTATGCAAAATGAAAGGAAAAGCCGATAACCAATATTGCAAAAGTTGGTAAAGAACGTACCCGGTGATAGTGTAGAAACCTCTAGAAACCTTAATGTGCTTAACACAACCATGATATAAGTCTTCAAGAGTGCATTCAAGCTGCTTTTCAGTAGGAGGAGGCTTCAACATTCCACTTGAGTTGGAGAACATAATAATGGGACCACTTTTGCTTAAGTTCATATTATTTCTTACTTTATTGGCCACATCGCTTGTTGATCTACCAATGCTAGTACTGCTTCTGTTAAAAGATCCATGCGAATGTCTCCCATTAAAGCTGCCTATTTTACTACCTGTTGATGTAGTTCTATTCATTGAAGCTGCTCGTGAAGTGTTGGGCGTTTTCATCACTTGTTCATTTCTGCTCTTGTTTATGCTCCTTGTTTTTCCTGCATGTTACATTATCTCAGTGGGGAGCAGCTGGAGCGACCGTTCAGACCCCTTTTCAAAGGGTTTCGGCCTCACACATCAAAAAATTTAATAAAAGTAATAGTAAGTTTTTGGTGACTCTTTACGAAGTCTTATGGCTAACTCCTTCTTAACTCTTTAGATTCCTCAATTTTTCTCTTTTTAATTCATGTTTGTTGCTAAATAGTATTCAATAGTGGAAACGCATATTATGAGCAAAGTCAAATACTATTCTTTTACGGGAAAATCTTACAACATTATATCGGTAACCATGATAAAATGCTACTCTTTTATATATTTTTGTTCGCCTCACTTTCACTTTTCACATAAATCAAAATATAAGAGTAAAAATTGGGTCCACATATGAAAATTTTTCTTGAATATTGTTAAACCAACAAATAGATTTGGATTTGAACGAATTTACATAATTAACATCCGTTTAGGCTTGGCTTGCAATTTTCCCTTGAGTAGCGAGTTTAACATAGAAACCACTAGTGAGAGTAATGAATTTTACAAGTCACTCCTCATTCAGAAGCACACACACAAAAAAAAAAGCAGAATTCTACCCGAGGCTACATGGATGGTAATGGTGTAAATAAGATTGATTCCAACGCAAAGGGGAAATTATTTGTAGTTTGAGAATTATTGAAGAAAAATGTTCCATAAAATCACATAGATAATTTAGTATGAAATAAAAGGTAAATGAAGGGAAAAAAGAAGTTCCAAAACGAAAATAGCAACACACCAAAAAGATACGTAGAGTATATAATATGGTATATTGCCATTATTAAAACTATTAGGGCAAAAGTAAAATTACCTAATGAAGGAGTTGGATCAAGACTTTTAGACTTGGGTAAGTTCCTTTCAAGGCATTCCATATTTTCTGTTTTAAGGGGATCAAAAGAGGAGACTCTTGATGGAATTTTCTTCTTCTTGGAAACACTAAGTAAAATAAAAGCTTTAAAGCAATTATTATGTTGATTATTATCATAAGTATGGCTTTCTTTGTGACTCATTTTGCTAATCTTTTCTACTCCATTCCCTTTTTGATTGACCATATCGAAGTCGTGCAAATTATTGGCTTCTTGCTCTTTTTCATAGGTGGCCTGCCAAGATTCAAAAAAAAAGTTTACAAATAAGTCATAGTAGTGTTAGGTGTGCACGTTATGTAATGTCATACCTATATTCATAAATTTTTATTTAAGAAACAATAGTTTATTATCAGCATAATTTTATGTATTTAACCTTGTAAATTAAATTACTATTTCCTTTTAGCTAAGATTTGCGTATCAATTATCATATATATCTAAGGAGTAAGGACCACCTTTGTCTTGATCACATAGTTAGAGTATATGGTAGAAGTTCTTCCATATTCAGATGCGAAGCTACCTTAATAGTCATAGGATTTATTAACTGGACTTATTCACAAGTTTTAGGAATTTTCCATATACAAAAAGATTTTTTTGTAAAATAATCAGGTTGACCTTGATTAAATTTAATAACTTTTTTTCCACCCTAAAAGTATTTTCTAAATGCTCCATAAATCTTTTGTCATATGAATTGGAGGAGTCTCAAAAATGAGATAATCTACAATAGTTACAAAAAAAATTCTTCGTAAACATAAGGCACTAAAAAGCTTCATTACTTTAATAATCCGTCATTAGTCGATAATCGAAAGTTCTAAGGTAATATAAACAAGGGTATGAATTTTTATAAAATAACCAAAAATGTAATAAGAAAAATGAAGAAATGAAAACAAACTTTCATAAGTTTTTTTTTCTTAATAGATGAATGCATATAATATCCATTACTATAAGCCCCTGAATCATACAATAGTATATATATGAAAAGATTAAAAAATTACAATAATACTACATACCTTAAGAAATTAGAGGGTGAACGTATAAGATCATGTTTGATGAACACATATATTTTACAAAAACAACATCAATTGAATAAATTAGAGGGTGAACGTAAATTAATTTAAATGTAAACATACCTTAAGAAATTCTTGTTCAAATGAATGACGATTATTTTTGTAGTTGTCATCACCAGGCTTGACCTTGTTATTTGATGAAATGTGATTCTTGGGACGGCGGCGGGGATGATGATCATGTTGCCTTTTTCCGGCGTGTGATTTATATTTCTTCCAAAATCGAATTCCGGGAAAATGATAACATTCGTGAGAATTTTCTATTTCACCATCCATGGAAAATGCAGGAAGAAGAAGAAGAAAATGGAGTTGGGAGAGAGAGGATAGGATATAGAAAGAAAGAAAAACAGAGAGAATTTACCAACCAGAATAGCTTGGCTGAATGTCCTAATTGTGCATGGAGAGCCAAAGTGGTTTAGGAAGGGAGGAGCTTTTATTAGGAGATAATAAATAATAATTATATGTTAATATGTTATGGAATGTGGTAAGCCCTAATGCATAACCACGCTTAATGATTCTTTTTACCATATGTTACTCCTTGCGTTTCTTTTCATAAGTCCTAATGCATAACCACGCTTGTGGTAAGCTCTATTATATAAAGGAAGAGTTGGTGGAACCACAAAAGCAAAAAAAATAGAAAATAATATTCTAACTGTTTTATTAATTCGATGATTAAACGTTTTACTAATTAAAATTTTAACCTCTTTTGCACGCATTGGGCGCGTTTGAAGGCTAGTATATTAATTGTGGAATTTTGATTATCAAATATACATAACATACATTGATAAAATATACTTTGTTCAAGGCTACGTCTTTTTGTAATTTTAACATTTTGACTTTCACACTTGTTAGTCCATAATTTTAGTATAAATATCTTTGATTTTAAATTAATAAAATAATGGAAATGTGGTATTTTGAAAATTAAAAGTACATTGAAGAAATATTGAAAAATATACATCATAACAATTATTTTAAATAGCTTGTGAAAATTCTCGTGTATTAATTATTTTCAAAATAACCTTTTTCCATTTAATTTTTTCTATTACGGAATAAATAAATTATAACATAATATATAAATAAGTATATATAAGTATAAACAAGTATATTTATTTATTTATCTAAGAGTAATATTTTGAAGCTACAAATTATACTTCATTTTTCCTTTTTGATTATCATCCTGTCACTCTATCGAATACACACAACTTTGCCCATCAATATATTTACATAAACTCATTAAAAAATATTTTGAAAATAACTAAAACATCTTCTAGCATATGTTTATAGGAGTTGGTCTTTTGAGAAACCGACTAATTTTAAAGTAGAATTAGGCAATGGAAACCCAATATTAAGTTGACTAGTTTAACCCATTTCGTGATTAGTTTAGTCTATGTTGTGACCAGTTTAATCCATTAGTAATCACATTTACCGTATAATTTAATCCATTTGATAAGTTTGCTACGTGAATTTTTTAAAAAGTCGGTTGTAGTTCGAGACTAAAAGAGAAAAAAGAAAGGAAAAGCGAAGGAATGACTAGGTTGGTTTGACATGTCTAAGAATGTGTTGGGTTAGAGTAAAATGGAATGGACTTGTTAGTAAAATATTGATTTTGGTTGGTCTAATTATAAGAAACAATTAGACGGACTCTTTTAATAGCTTTTGTATTTTTAGATGTTAATTAAATATATTGTTAGGGGCTGTTTTCTTCAACTTATTTTAGTTTAGTTCAGGTCTAGACAGTACTTTATTCTCACATTTTACCATTTCTTTCAATTCAGTTTGGTTAAGTTCAATTCAGTTGTTTTCAGTCGAAAAGAACATGCCCTCAATATTGATACATAAAAAATGTCAAAGTCAAAGTGCTGTTAAGTAGGATTTGTTCTCTTCCGCATAACTGAACTAAATTGAAAAAATTGAATTGAATTGAAATGAAAGGAATAGAAAAATGTGAGAGGAAAAGTACTGAACTGAACTGGATATTGAAAATAAGTTGGGGAGAGCACACCTGGGTGCTTTTATAGAAAATTAACTAGTTATTAAGGCTATGTTCTTTTGGATTGAATGAACTGAACTGGACTGAACTGTGATAAATTGTAATTGTAAGATAAAAGGAGAGGAGTTGAACTGAATTGAAATATCTGAATTGAACTGGAACTAAAATTAGGGCCTGTTCTCTTCGGCTAATTCTAGCTGAACTGAACTGAACTGAACTTATTGGAGCTGAACTGAACTGAACTTATTGGAGCTGAACTGAACTGAACTGAACTTATTGGAGCTGAACTGAATTGAACTTATTGGAGCTGAACTGAACTGAATTGAACTGAATTGAATTGAATTAAATTATAATAAGTATATGAATAATAAGTAAATAATAATTATTATGAATATTAAATAATAAGTAATAATAATTCTAAGTAATAATAACTAAATTAATAATTTAGAATAATATCAAATGAATAATGATAATATTATTTTTGATGTTATTATGATAGTTATAAATAAATAAATAATAATAATAAATGAATTTTAAAAATAATAATTATTGATAATAATAATAGTTATTAATAATGAGTAATTACAATTATTAGTATTAATATATTAATACTTGATGATGATGATATAATATAATGTCTAAGAAGTAAATTAATAGTATTACCATTATAATAATAATTAGCTTAAAACATGGGTTGATGTGTGCTTCTAACCAAACCACGATTTGTGGTGGGTTGGTCGATGATAGAAATACACCAAACCGCCAAAGTATATTTAATATACAACGTAACGACAATGTTGTATTTTAAATAGTACTGCAGTATTATTAGCAACTTTGTAATTTTTTCATATCTTCTAGCTTTTTGTAGCTTATTTGTATGATGTAATAGTGTTTTTTATTCAGTAAAATAAAACAACAATTGCAAATTAGAATACTCGTATTGACATCAAATTTGGTTAAACCGTGCACCAACCCAAACTTTGCTCAGCCATAATAATAATAATAGTAATAAAAATGAGTAAAGATATAATAAAAAATAATACATATAAATAATAATAATTATTATTATTTAATAACAATAATAATAAGTAAAATAAATTAGACCAACAATAATAATATTATACAAATGGTTAAATAATGAATGGAGCTGAACTGAACTGAACTGAATTTATTGGAGCTGAACTGAACTGAACTTATTGGAGCTGAACTGAACTGAACTTATTAGAGCTGAACTGAACTGAACTGAAAATAAGCTGAACAGAACAGGCCCTTAGTGGAGTTTCAGTGAACTGAAATATTTTTCAATTAATCCAGTTTAGTTTAGTTCTTTTGAACTGAAATATTCTTTTTGACTGGATTAATTGAAAAACATTTCAGTTCAGTTCAATTTAGAATATTTCAGCTTAGTTCAGTTTAGCTATTCTCCTTTGTCTACATTTACAGTCCATTACAATTTAATTTATTTCAATTCAGTTCAATCTATTAAAATTTATTTCAGTCCAAAAGAATAAAACCTAAGTGTTGCAAACTTCACCTCAAAAAACGAAAAAAGTATTGCAAGCATTTCAAATAAAAAAATAATTATATACTTCATCTTCTTACACAAAAAATAACCAGTATGAGGTTTGTGTCTTTGAAGTTTGCAGGCCGTAGTGCTACGATCATGGGTACCAATAACATAGCCGTATTTGGCCGTGGCATTATCGCCAAATCACAGACCTTTTCAAACATATTAATTATGTTTTGGGAAATAAGTAGGTTTTGTATTCCACGGCATTCCCTCGTTAACGATAACCAATAATGTGCAACATGTTTAATAATTGACAAAATATTTACAACTTCTTAATGTTTTCTCTTTTCTATCATTGTAGGGTATGCAAACCAATGATGATAAAATTATAACTTTACTTCGTACCTCCCCTTAAATACAAATGTCTTACAAGTCACATTTCACTAACCGCTTTTTTTTCCTCGATAAAAAATAAAAACGATATATTAAGGACAAATTATCATTCAAGAAAAGATCATTGCGAACGAGACATTTATCATTGCAAATTTGCAATAAGTGCTAAGTGGAAATATAATGTTCATTTTCAAAAATGCACGATACACTGACTATACTTTTATCTTTTCAATATTATATTTTATCACCAATTATTAAGATAGGTCATACGCTTGAAGTTTGAAAATTTTATCACCAATATAACAATAATATAAATCATTGGCCCCTCTTACTTACCCAAAAAAAAAAGATAATTTGATGTGAGGATTAAGAAGACAAGGAAGCAGCTGATCAGGATCTTATAATTCTTTTATATTGAATAAATATATACAGAGACCGTTACAAGATAATTACGCATACATCAGAAGTCAGAACACAAAATAATCTCTATGAAATGCTCTTGTTGAACTTCACTACCCAACTGATCGAACTGGTCAGCAACTCTCACTAGAATGCACATGTTCTTAGGATTTGAAACTGTACAATGTTAAATCATCCAATTGAAGAAATTAGTATTACATACATCATGCCAGTGGCAAGCCCTGATAGATAACAGAACGCAGCATGTCATTCTAGTTCGATTTGTGGCTAGCATATAATCTCCACAAGATCCTGTTGAACCAAACGCGAGAACAGAATAAAAGACAATCAGAAGAGTAGAATGACTGCATAAGTACATCCTATCCCACATAAAAATTATTCACAAAAGAGACTCTCTTACAAAAATATTTCTCGGGGGCTCAAATATGTACAAGACACATCACCTACCACCTCATCTTTGAAATTTTGACATTTGAACAAAAAGTTTCTCTTTGATGATGTTGCATCTTCACCACACCAGCACACCTCCTAAACTCCAAACTGTAGAAGAAAACAAAATCATCAATCATGTACGGTGAACCGGGTTTATATCAACCTAAAAGGCTACAAGTGTCAAAAATCGCATCTCAATGATCAGAACTCATGCGAAGGAAAGACCACAGAGGAAATTAGAAACTAACCGCAAATGTAACTTCAGAGATTCTCTGAATGGTGGGCTATATACTCTGTTGGCCTTGCTATAATATATGATTGGCGCACTGCAACATGCAACCAACATGTATTGGATGATGTCAAAATATCAGTCATGAAGAGCTTGTAGACATACACTATATCTAAATGTTCCTCTCAAAATAGGGGGCGGGGGATCTCACCTTTGCTTGGCATATCTTGGTTATAGCCTCTACGTGAACATTTTGCATTTCTTCGAGAGTTGCCATATCAAGGCCAGACAAGTTTTCACCCTGATCCAATAATCATTTGGGTAGACAAGTATCAGTAACAAGCACATATCTCCAGTGCATTTGTGGGCAGCAAATATAGGTCCAATCAAAAATAAGTTTACAATTCTTAAATTTTATGGGAGGAAACAGTGTTCTTAATCAGATAAAAGAAGCACAACATAGAACATATAGTTGTACCTGCAAGACAAACATAATTTAAAGAACAACAAAACTCTAGAGAGAGAATACGGTGCACTAAAGCAAGAATGGGATGCGCTTTCAAGTTTCCAGTCTAGGACAAGTTTCTAGAAAATAATATACTAAGAGTCCAATAATGTAGTGAAGGAACTTCTAAGCTGGAAATAGGAGGCAGGAGCAATTGAATAGCAATTGAGAACAAGATGCATAGCTTATACAGTCCCAAGAGACTGGTCAAACTTTTTTAAAGACCAAAAAGAAATTGAGCATGCATTATTCTGACAGAAATATACAGGAGAGAGATATTTTGAAGTGATTAACATATGAATTTGTTCAAACTCGTTAATATTCAAGGTCAAGTCAGTGACGAAGAACTGATTTTTGAAGAATCTCGTCAAGAATTACATGCCTTTAGTCTTGAAATAAGCCTCTCTAGTTCTTGGGACCTTTCCTTTTCTTTCAAATAGCTGGCACTTAAGTCTTCAACTGACTTTATCTTGTCCAGATTTCTACAAACTTGACTTCCTGCTGACAAAAAACTGTTATTTGAAGAAAATCCAACTGGATACTTCGCTGATCTATAATCAGACGTACCAATATCATCAGTCTCTATGCCAGATCTCCTCATGTTTTCAATAAGAACCCACATATTTTCTAAGTCACTTTCTAAAACTTCTTCATTCCTCTTAGCCTCTTTTAGTCGTTTTTCCAGCTCATGTTCTACTTGTTCTTTCTCGGAAAGAGCAGCTTCTAGCAGGGCTTCTCTATGATATCTAGTATTAAGCTCTTTCTGCAAGTACTCAGCCAATTGTTCACTTTCTAGTTTCCTTAAGCTAGCATCAACATCAGCATGATTACTGCTGCTTTCTTTCGCTGCAGACAGATGCTGACAGCACCCAGATTCAGAATGGGCCTCTTTCAGGGAACCTAGCTCACGAATCAATTCAGTATTCTGAAACGACATTCTAGTTACTTCTTCAGTCAAATGTTGAAGCTCAACTGCAGCAGCTGCAGCCAGTTCTTTTGCATATGAAGCTTCTTCTGCCAGTTTTTGGCTGTGAATTTCAAGTCCAACTTTTTCTTCAGCCAATCTCGAGTTCTCTAATTTGAGATTCTCTATTTTGGAGGCCTAGAGAGCAAAAAACAAATTAATAAACCATTTTACTTAGTATCTCTCTTTGATCCTTGTAGTGAAATGATTGAGAAGAATTCATGCAAAGGAGACCAACATACCTGTATATTCGAGCTCGTAGCATTCACATCCTGAGGATAAATCTCATTCAAACTTATCATATTAGCCGGTTTACTCGCATCAAGAGGTGAATATTTTCCACCCTTGTTCTTGCCATCTGAATTCACAGCATCAGAATCTAAAGCAAGATTATTGGGCATAGCAGACTGATTTTGTCCTTCTGGATGGATGGAGAATGTATCTGACAACGTGCTAAGTTGCTGCCTAAGTCGAATAATTGTTTCTTGCATTTCAGCATTCTCTGAGATCTTAAGATTGATAAAGATTACTCAGAAATTTATCAAATTAGGTATGCCAAAAGATATAAACATTGCAACCTCATACCTTCAATTGTAAATGTTCCTGAAGCATCCGATTATCTGCTGAATTGATCTGAACCACCAATACCAAGAAACAATTAATAAATCACTTAGGTTTGTTTTTACTTTCCGACAGCTGGAGAGAAAGAGAGAACCCCAACAAAAACACAGTAGCAAACATAGAAAGAGGAATTCCACCAACCTCGAGTTCAAAAGTCCGCTCATTTAACTGAGTAGCAAGCTTTGTTAAAGCCTACATGAGAAAGAAATTATGTTAAAGTAATAACCAAAATAAACAAATAAGAATTCGTTCATATCATATTATGATCTACTTCAACATTCATGCAGAATTAAGTTTCGTAATTCCATATAAGCTACTTGAGTCTAAAGGCAAAAGCCAACAGGGAACTATACTTTGAAGAGGAAAATAGTTGAGAAAAAAAGCAAGAGTATGGAGATAACTTCTAAAAGTTAGATATGTAGCTCATAATCCAGAACTAACTAGCTATAAGCCCATGCGACGCACAGATTAGCTAATAATTTTTGAAATGAAGCCCTTTATTCCATAATAATTTACTCATAAATCATGGTAAGTAATTATCAGACATAAGTTAGTGGTTAAGATAAGAACAACCTATTTTTTATTAGATAAAGAAAAATATGTCAGGAGATAAATGATTCTTCCTTTGAAAATCTAATTATCTATTTCTATGAAATAAAAATCTACTATCAGATAAATATTGTGACATGATGATCCTATGGCGCTCTCAATACTCCCGGAAAAGCCTCCTTTATGTATATATATTGATTGATTGATTGATGTGGCAGAAATCGTGTTGCTTCTAGTGAGCTAATTATTGGGCAGGTCTAACAGGAATAGAGCAGGCATCAATGAATATTCATCTTGGAAGTTCATTGTAGGCCTAGCTCATGATGCCGTCTGTGGCACATTTGATTCATCAATAGTTTCCTAGAACAATCCCGTTGTCCAAAAATAGTTGTCATACTTGGGAAATGAAGAAAAAATAGGAAAAAGAAAAATCAAAACATCAACTTTTATGATGAAGCTCAATGAATCCTTAATTAAATGCTATTCAGGTAAATGAAATGCTTTTCCTTGTTATTAATACAAATTTGACAAATCTTTCAGGGTATCCCAACAAGGCAAAATCGCTATAAGTAAGCTGTGCGATCTTTAATAGCAGATGTTATCATAAGACACCAGATCAGAGGACACAAACTATTGATAGATTAAGTACAGATCTAGATAGATCAAATAAATTCCTAGCTGGACAAGCAATGTACTCAAAAGTGAACACGTATTCTCAATCCACAAGACATAAAAAGTTTTTAGGTTTGGAAGAATTGGAACTACTCCGATCTAACATAGAGAAACACGCTCACATGACAGCAGAGCCCTAATGTGCTCAGCAACACTCACCAACAGAAACAGTCATAGCAGTAGCCGAAGCTTTTATTCATTCAATTACAACATCAAGCACCCTGTATTCCACTATAGGTGGGATCTGAATATGAAGTTCACCTTAACCTAAATCGTGACTATCAGAAAATTGAAGTCAAGGTATGCTACTGCAGCATATACATGACTCCGCAGAATTTATGCGAGCTTACTAGAGAGGACCATGACTTACATTGATCTAATACCTCACAGGCTCTCAGCCACCAGACAGACTCTGCACTCATTTAATATCAAGTGTCAATATTGATGTTTCTCCTATCTAGGTTGTGGCCTAGCAAGTATATAAGTAAGGATGACAATTTGTTCCTCTACACATTACTACGGGTAAGGGGCTTGTGAGGGACACACAAATTTTATTTTTTTTTATAAAAAAAAATAAAATCCAAAAATCCAAAAAAAAAAACCCTCGTTACTCCTCTTCTCTCCCAGTCCCAGACTCCCTCTCTCTCCCTCAAGCGCCGCACACTGCACGCATCTCCATCTCCTCTCCTCCAATTCGCAGGCGAGCACGGCGGTCGGTTTCCAACGTCGAGCAGAGGTGGTCGGCCTTCCCTGACGACACTGCACTGCCTGCACACATCTCCATCTCCTCTCCTCCAATTCGCCTGAGTTTAAGGACTGAGGTATAGATTTTGCTTTAAGGCTTAATTTTGCTTCAAATTAGTTGTTATTAATGATTAGGTTATAGATTTTTGCTTCAAATTACATTACTTAGTAATTTTGCTTAATTCCGTCAGTTCGTCTCTTCCCCTTTCACTTTATCTCCTTCACGAAGCTTCAGGGTCGTCGGTGCTTTACGTCCGGCGATGCTTCATGAATTGCTGCAATCCGACGACAACGACAGATGCGGACTGAGGTAAGTCTGTGGCTCTACATCTCTATTCTCTCAAAATTCACAAACTAACCGAGAATTGCAATTAAAATTTAGGTTTGGCACTATATTACTTGAAATTGAGTTTGGAATGAAATTTGTGGAAGATTAATTGATTTTGTGGGGGAAGATTTTATAGTGGGATTATTCCACACAGTTCTGGAAGACATTAGATGATATTGATGGCGGAATTCATAATTTGATAATCTTCAAGTATTAACCCATATTAGTTTAAGTTGAAAATTTCGTCTATCTTTTAATTCGGTCAAAAAAATTGTTGTTATATAAATAAATAATAAAATGCATAATCAATAATTGTAATATGTCATGTGTTATTAATAATATGTTATCTACATCAATCTCAAATATTGGTAGCGAGTCAGAGTAGTCAAGGGACAAGTGCAAAAATACACGGGATTTAATCGAGCTTATAGATTTGACTTTCTCTTAAACCATAAGGGAATTGAAGTTCAACAACATTCATATTAATAAGGAACAATTACCTAATAAATACTTACTCTCTAACAAAATAAACGCACTTTTTGCCTTTTTAGGTCGTAACATAATAAATACTTCCTCTGTAACTAAACTTCTGTTATTATTTAGTTGTAATATGAATTATTATTATGATTTTCATTGTAATACGAATTATTATTATAATTTTCATTTTTGAATGAAATTTGTAAGAGAGCACTTTTGATAAAAAAATTTTATTCTAATATGTGATCGACAATCGGTGGTGAACCACCATCTGGAAAATCCTGGATCCGCCTCTGGGGACACAAGATTGATTTTTTTTAAGGCCATATTAGTTGATACCACTTAGTGTTTTACTGATCTTTCAACAGACTACATCATTGTCTTACTTTTATTTTGATAAAAATAACATCTCATGCTCATAATTATCGGTCATGAGAGTACTATTTCTAGTATGAATATATACTAAATAGTCAATACCTGAGACAATTCAGAACTACTCAACATCTGCGGAGCTGCTTCCAATGATGCAATTGTGTGTTGCTCAAGCTGATGTAGTTGCAACTTCTTTTCAGTCAACACGTTCTTCAACTTCTGTATTTGCTCCTATAATGTGTTTTAACATTTGATAATCACATATCTGTACGATGTGAATACATCCATAGAATTTTACTGTTTAGGGAATAAAACCTTGTTCGTTCGTGCGAGAGCTTAGAGAACACAAAGGATACCTCATCTTGAGAATCTTCTAGGTTGTTCATTGCTTCTTCTGATAGTCTTTTAAGAGCGTTGGTATATAGTGCAACCTCTCCAGCAAGCAATTTCACTTGCTCATAAAGAAGATCCAGTTGATCTGTAACAGTTGTCCTAGTCTGCATAATGCACGTTCAAACTTTAATCCAGATATAGAATTAATCATGAAAGAATGTGAAGAAAAGGAACGCTTGGTACCAAGATAGTTGATGAACTACAGTAGAAATAGCTAGATGAAAGGCAACCTCCAATGGCATTAAAACCAATACGAATGGCCAGCACAGAGTGAGATTCGAACAGTAGATAGTTAACTTCTACACCATAATGAACTGGTGATAATTTAAATAAGAAAAGGTAGTTTCACATGGATTTGAATAGACTACATAGGTTGCAGACAAATGGAAGTAGGTTAATGGTGAAATATTTTTTCTAAGGGGAAAAATACCCACTGACCCAGCTCCAAAAAAAAATTCCCACGAAGTATGTTGGAATGCCTTGAATATTCTATCTGGCGCTTCAAACGATCAAGCACGGTCTATGCCGTTTTCTATACTGTTTCCTGTTTTGGACCCCTTTTTTGTCCTAGTCTATTTAGGTTATTAGAAGGGTACTATATGAACCCTCTAACCTCCTTTTTGCCTCAAATTTATGTAATTTGTACTTTCTCGCCTCAAAGATAATACACCAATTTTCTCCCCAGAGTGCGGACGTAGCTGACATTGTTATTGAACCACTTTAAATCTCAGTGTTCTTCTTTTGAGTTCTTAATTATTTGCTTGTCAATTGTTTCTGATTTAACAAAGGACTTCAGATTCACTTATGAACCCATCAATATAGATCCATGAATCGCAAGCTGTGTGATCCAGTGCAGTGAAGGGGCCTAGAATTGCCTACTACTAAACCATACTACACTTAACTTTACACATCCACAGAGCTAACCCCTGTACAGTGTACAGTGCCTGATAGAGCTAAGGTAGTTTGCTCTTCCTCTTCATCCCTATCTTCACCCAGGCTAATGAGGCCTTAAACACGTTATAGTGCTACATCAGTTACTAGCAGGAGAAGCAAAACCGATAATAAAAATAACTGATAAACAAACAACACTGTACATTCTAATCATCTTTTTATCATACTCAACCAATAAACGTTTCTACCTGGCTAATGAGTCAAAGAACTAGAAGATCTCTCACCAGATGCATATGAGAGAGCCCCACTCCAATGCCGCCCAATTCACCAGTTTGGCCTTTTTCCGGAGAATACAAGTTCGTAACTGAAGGATCACCCTGCTTTCTATTGACTAATTTTCTCTGTTTTTCTTTAGCCTCAGAAGCCATTACTCTATTTTTTGAGGACGCGTAACCAGATGCAGGAGATCCACTAGCTATACTCTGACCATCAGTAGAAGCTGGTGATAGTCCAACAAGAAACTCGGGCTTCTGAACAAAATGCACGAGGTTATTGCTGGCATATATATAAGATGAAAAAAAATATTATCCGGCATATATATATATATATATATATATATATATATATATATATATATATATATGTATGTATGTATATATATGGAGCGAGAGTCAAGATCCATTGAGAACTTAGAAGGGTATTGTGGTGAGAAGTGAGAAGAACTTAGAGGTATAGCTTTTCTTACTTAAGAGTTATAGAACTTTTCAGAATACCCAAAAAAGTCCCCAAACAAAAAAATTTTTTCAGTTAGAGTTATATCACTTATTGATTAGAGTTATATCTCTTCTCAGAAAGAAGCCTTTTCACATGAACTCACATCAAGCCGAGGTAACAAGCATTCAATTTTATCTCAACCGCTGTGCAGGGAGGCAGTGCCTACGGCTTAGAAAAGAAGGATGAAAAAACATTGGATCCCTGAAGTGCAGAGTTGGTTCCTTTTGGCACACGGGGGTGCAGTGAACGGGGAACAAAGAAATCTGAAGATCTTTGAGGGCAAAGTTTTATCAAGTGACGAATCTCAGTTTTCATTCGTGAGCTTGTTGTATATGGCCATGTGCTGCATGTTGTCAACTTCTTTTTGGATTTTGAAGGTCCTATACAACTCTACAAGACAGCCTAAGGCTATTTTTCTTTTTCTTCTTCTAGTAATTAGCCCTCACAAGCTCACAGGCTCACACACTCCAGTCGACTGACATTCACATGCTATCTACATACATATATATTTATCACTCATCAATGTGAGACTATGGCAGTGTTTTTCACATGAACATATAAGTTACAGGTCAACTCCCTAGAATGGTTAGTGTTTCACTTTGGACGACAGCTCATCCCTACATCTGCAAGTCAAGAGCCAGCGTCAAGAGAGCTATTCTATTCCCTTCTTCACGCCAGACATATAGCAAAACATTGAATGATAACTTGATAAGTGTCTGTGTTTCAGATAGATTGTATCGAAACCAATTAAAGAGATGGCAATGATCTTTAGCTTGCTCGTCGTGCGAAGGCTGTCGGTGCCTTCAAGCATTTGTAACACGCCACCCCTTTCTGAGGTTGGGTTTGATAAAAGAGAAGCCCGTTTGCTGAGCTTCTCTTCCTATCGGGAGCAAAAGTGAAAAATATGCCAGAATGATTTCCAGAGTATTGCGTTTTAGACGGCTCTAGATTAGGGGGGGTTGGGTCACTGTTCCTATCTTCATGTCAGAATTTTGCTTCTAAGCAGCTTAGTAGTCCTTTGCCACTGATGCATATTATTTTTCACACTTCTGGATCATAAGCTTGCTGCACTAGGATACTTGTCCAGTGAGCTATACTAACAGTCACCTTTTTCAGATATAAACACTGAACAATGAGTTCACAAGAAATCACGAATCAGCTAAGGCTTTGAAAAAGAGACATGATTTACTTTAAAGTTAGATTATATAGCAAAAATTGATAGATTATTTGACTTTGACAGTATTCAATTTGTTCTACGAACCACTCGGTCAAAATTCTAGTTATATTATAGCAGAGATCCTCATTTTCCATCCTATTATTTCTATAATTAGAACATATTTCATAATCTGAACAATCTAATTGCAATTTTTGGGCAGTGGCTAATACAATCCACCATATCTGTCAAGATTTATGATATCGTAACAAGTAGTAGCATTAGCAGCACAGTTCGGGGGAACAAGAAGCAAAAAAGAGAAAAATAAACTGTAGAGTGAATAGATATCAGATTCTGTAAGCAACCTGATGACCACAAGATATACACAATCAAGAAAAAGTGCTCTTCGAGGGGGGAAAAAAAGACAATCCTCAAAGATGTAGAAATTATAGTAGACTATTCTAATTTTCATGCCAGTTAAGAAATGAAATTGCTGAGGAGGAAAGGATGGGGAGATAATTACTTTTGATTTAAACCACCCAAGCATGCCTCTTCTTTTACTCTTCTTGTCATCTTTAACTATTTCATGTGCATTGGCACATCCCTCAATCAGAACCTCTGGATCCAGACTTCCATCGCCATCATCATCATCATAAATTACACATTCCCTTGTTTTATCTGGTAAATGTGCAAGCTGCATCCACTCCAAAAGTTTTACAAGTTATGATAATTGGTAAATGTATCTTACTCAGAATTTTTGAACGAAATTACGAGTTAAAAAAACATAATATATAATGCCGGCCACGCACCTCGTCTTCGCCAAGGAAATGTCTTCTAGTATAAATAGTCTTTGGGGAAGTTTTGGTTCCTGCAGCATTTTTTGTTGAAACCAGGATTAATTTAGTCAGCCGTTGAATTCTTCCAGTAAGAGCCGCTTTAGCTTGCTCATCCTCCTCCAACCTAGATTGTGACTTAGTCTGACTTGCTTCCAACTTTAGCAGCATTTTGGGGGGAGAGGATGGGAGGAAAAGAATATTAGAAGATACAGGGAACCAAGACCAGAAATTTAAAGCATTAAACAAGATTTTTTATGCATTGCTGCAGAAAAATGGTAGTGTTCCTATGCACAGAAGCAAATATATATATTGTCAATCAAATGACCAAAATTTCAAGAGAAAATCTGACAAATAACTATTCTAAATCACGTTCGAAATTAGAAATCAATCATCAAGACATTCCAGAGCAAATTACCATTGCTATCCATGAAGGGAAATCAGGGATTGAGTTAAACAAATAGAACTGGGATCCCTACAAAAGTAGATCTATATACTGTTCTTTGTCAACTGGTAAAAGTGCACCATATTATGTGATGGTTATGTGATGCAAAGAAACCTCAAAGTTATGTGATGGTTTAGAAACGCAGAAGTACACATTTATACATTAAAGAAGTCCTTGGAACCCAAAGTCTTCTGGTGAATAAACAAGACATAATCTAGTGCACCATATCTGTTTCACAACTCCCTCTATTCCTAAATATTCCTCTTTAGGGTTTCCCAAAAGCGTGTCATGCTTCTATTTCTAATTAACTTCTTTTTTCTCTGCATCACATCACCCCTTTTTCCCTATTACCCTACAACTTTCTCTTACTTTTTCTGCCAAAGCCAAATGTGGGAATTTTTAAGTGATGGAGAAAATAATAAGCCAACCAATAAACAGTGACAAACCGACACATACCTGCAGCGTTTGACTAACCAAATCTTCTGGCGTTGATGCACAAGGATCCTCTGTCATGTCATGCTTTAATGTCTGAAGCTCTTGCTTCAGACTTGAAATTTCCTTTTGGTACTTCTTAATGAGGGATTTTTCATCCAATATCTTCCAGAAATAGAAGCCAATGAAAAACAAGCATTTTCAGTATTGAGGAGCTTTCGTGACAGGATATAGAAAAGAATAAAGAAAAATCTTACAAAGTTACCTTATTTTGAGAAGCCTTTATTTCTACATGCTTGCTCCTGTGTGCAAACTTGAGTGTATTGTGAGTTTCTTCACTGTTGCCAGAGGCAGGGGTCACCGTACAAATAAGCTTCCAAAAAGATAAATCCATAAATGAAAGAATGTAAACATAATAAGAATATATCATTGTCAGAAGAAGAAACATATAATGACTGAAGCTTCATCACTCATGTATTTACAAAAAACTCACTGAAATTCTTCCATGGCCACTAAGAGAAGACTGCAATAAACGGGTGAGCTTTGAATCACGGTAAGGAATATGGCTTGCCTTTCCATCAGTTAGCTTAGAGATTACCTGTGACATTGTAATAAATGAAATAATAAATAAATTTTGTTGTCGTAAGGTTTAGATTAAAAGTTCTCGTAAAAAGCCTAAAATAGTAATGAAGTTGATAGAATATCTGATTTTATTGCACTATGACTGATACATAAGATCTATATCACAAAGATATATACTGCCTTAGCAGACAAGAAAATATCAGTCATATGGCAGTTTATCACACTAGTAGTCAAGTAAGACAAATCTTTAAATATACACTTGCCATGTCAAATCGCCATTACTTATAGGAAAATGTGCAAAAAAGACCTTTTAAAAGTTCATTTTTGCGAAAAGAAAACCTGTTACAAATTTATTGGCAATAAAAAACCACTAACACAGTTATCTTTGTAAGAAGAAACGCATTGACTTCCATTTTCCCGACGTTAACCCCTATATTTTCCAGCGTTTTTGCGCAAAATAAATGAAATTAAATGGGAAAAACCCTAAAAAAGCTCAATTCAACAACAAACAACTACTACTACCACGTTATTTTAGGATTTTTCACATTTAATTTCCGCAAAACGCCGGAAAAAATAGGGGTCAACGCCGGAAAATGAGAAAGGTTTCTTCTTGCAAAAAAAATGAGTTGGCGGTTTTTATTGCAACAAAAATGTTAAAAGTTTTGCCGCAAAATTGAACTTTTAAAAGGTTTTTTTTTTTGGCAAATTTTCCTATTATATATTATGTTAATACTTAATCGCTACACCTAAGTCCTAATCAATATAGAACGTTAAAAAAAAAAAAACTCCAATGAGAGAAAGGACAGCATTTGCAAGAAGTCCAACCATCCTCTTTCTAAGTTTCCCAACTCTAGAGTTTGGTGAAAAGAATTGCATGAAGAAGCCAACTTGGTAAGGTTTCCCATCAGACAATATAAACTTTGCCTTGATGATCAATGAAACAAGTTTCTTAGATGATTCCAGGAATACCAAACGGATAAAAAGCAAAGATTTCACTTACAGTGCCAAGAGTTAGCAAGCTTTTATTTATGTAGGAGCCTTCTTTTCTACGCAGCCCACTTGTTTCAATCTTTGAACTTTCAGAACCAGCAAGATCAATCAAATGCTGCAAAGAAAGAAATTTTTTTGAACAAAGGCTGTAAGGAGTAAGGACACTGCAAATCTTAATATAGTGAGCAGATTCAATGAATTGATCGAAGAGGGTAGAAGGGAAGAGTAAGTATGCAAATCAAGTGCACATAAAAAAATTGTTAAATAAAGAAATCAAGGAAAGACTTGCCAACTGAGACAATGTAACGTCTTCTTCCCCTTGACTTTGGCCATTTGGACTGCTTTCAATGGTCTGGAACGCCAGCAATTTTGTCAATGATCATATGGTAAGAACTTTAACAAGGCATCTGTCAAGCAGATTTAATACTGAGAAAAATCCCATAAAAACTTGGCTACAAAACTACGACAACGGATAAACCCTTCCTTTATTCACAAAGTATCATATCTGTGATATCTAGGTGGTTCTGTTACACTACGTATTATAGATAAAATAACAAGATAAATGCAACTATACCTTCCTCTTAACATAGTGAGTAAATGTGCAAACCTTGGCACCCTTCGTTTGGTGGAAATACTTGAGCATTAGGGACAACAAAGAAACATTGAATTTAGAGAAAAGACTCTTTTGAAAAGACAAGCAAGTATCTCATTCTGAATTTGAATGAAAATCAAAAGATCTTTAACCAATATCATTAAAATGCATGTTCCACCATCTCCCAGGATGAAGAAGACTGGGATGGGCAGGAATTATGTTGTATTTTTGCTTTGCATAGCTGGTCCTGAGCCCAGAACAAAGGAGTGAAATACATCAAGTAGCCTGTGGAACCTTCTCTTCAAGGGAATAATGCTATGGTACTGCAAAGGAGTAATTTTAGGGCTTCTCAGCCAGCCTGGATCAAGCCTGATACTATGATTTCCCTAATGAACGAGTTAGGTAATGTTCTCACTTCAAGCAAGAAGGCAAATAACGAAAGGGGTTAGCACACCGCACACACCAGAGGAAGCAGTTGTCACCAAGACACCAACTAAATGAACAGAAGAAGTGAATAGCACAGGAAGCTTAATCAATTTACCACAAAACAAAGACGTATAAAGCAGGGTCACTGGTTATTCTTCGTTGTTACTGAGAAGAAACTTATTCAGCTTCTTTTCTGCAATTCCCATCTTCCCTTTCCTTAAGAGATGGACATGTGCAGCATAAAGTATATAGATTCAGTCACGAACAAAAAGCAGTGGGCTTTTTGCTCCCAACCAGAAGCTAAAAAATCACAAAGTCATGAAGACTACAAAAAGGTAGAAGCATTGAGGTGTTCCTTATAATAGACAGAACAATTAGTTGAAAGCTTATTGTCATTACAAATAAACATCAAAACAAAAACAGGTAAAACATTTCTCCACCTGATCAAAGATACAACTCATTCCTTTAAACTTCTCTCTAATAAAGTCATAGGAACACACGGATGCACCCTTAAAAAATATATGTATAAGAAGCTCCAAAGGATCCTCTTCTACTCTAAGTAATAGATTTCAGGTCTCCAAATGTTGCCCCACTTCAAGTAATATTGTTGGACACCACATATTCAACTTTGATGTTAAGTTATGTAGGTACATAAGTTAAACTTTCTTATAGGAAATCAAACCTAAGGATATTATAGTTGGATGTTTAAAATAATTAAGCAAAGATACTTAGAAGCCCCCTGGTTTAGAATCAATTAATGTCTAGTAGGAAGCTAGTAACACATGGAACTTGAAATTAGGGCTCGCAATGGATCGACCTGGTGGGATAGGTTGACCCATTTACTAAAATGGGTTGAGATCCCAACCCAGCAATTTAATCATCTGGATTATCCCAACCCATCCTGTTTAGTTTAATGAGTTGGACTATCCCAACCCAACCTGATAATGAATGGGTCGACCTCAAAATGACCTACTAATCTATCAAATTTTTATTAGTAACAACTAATAAGTAATTACTTAAATACCCCACACACTAAGAATTTCAAAGTACAAAGAGTCCGCGCATAACAAGCAGACAACTCTAAATACAATATAACCCCTTTTATTCATCCAAATTTGGAACATTAGATTTTTGGATGAACGGTTAATGGGTTAGTGAGTTAACCCAACCCGAACCTGACTCATTTAGATAAATGAGTTAAGTGATAGGTTGGAAACTTCAACAGGATCCAACCCATTTGATTAAACGGGTTGCTTAGGTCGACGTGTATAATTTAACAAATCGAAAATCTCGACCGAACCCGCTATAATTAGGCTCTACTTGAAATTCATGGAATTCGGCCAACCAAAAGATATAATTTCTTTTTTGTTCATTGGAACTTCCAACTTTATTGACTCGCATACTAACTCTATATATTTACAAGTGTTTCAACTTTGAAGGAAGTTTGCTTCAACAGAATTATGATCTCTAAAAAAGTTCAATTTGTCAAAACAAACTTGGCCATCTTTGAGCCTTCATAAGGCCTTTTCTACTGTCCACAACTCCACATATGCCTTATCGGACTAACAACAAACCTTTTACCTAGATAAGGGCAATGGCAGACGGTAAGAGAGAGAGAGAGAGTAACTCTCTGGCATCAAGTAACAGTAGAGGTCATCTTTAAGGATAAGTCACCAGTATCATTATCAGTCTAATATCCGGCTACATTAAGTAGCAAAAGGACAATGTTTTGCTGCCCGTATAGCCTGTCCAAGCAAGATTCTGCCACATGGTTTAATCCTACTAATCTTAGTTGCCATTGCTTCACTGTGTCCACACCTCACTTCTCAATAGTCAATACTCAGACACCTTTGGCCTCCTCTCTAACACAATGCATGGGTGCATCAGCATCAAGTCCTCCCCTAAACATGGTCATGGGGGTCTCTGCTAGGTCCGACACAGCCATAAGAATGCAAAATTATTTTAGCTTCACTCTTGATTCCTAGCTCAAATTGCCAATTGTCCATATCATTGCACCATTTGTGTTTCCATACATATGCTACATGGTTTCTTCCCATCCTAAGCTACATGTCCCATACTCCCATGACGATTGAACATGCCACCCAATCATGTTCCACAAGCAGACCACTTGCTTTTGTTTTGAAGTTACTTTCTAATTCGACCACAAAGAATCGTGCTTTGAAGAAGAACCCAAGGTCAAAAAGATGACTACCCACAGTGCCCAGCAGAAGGAACACCATCAAACCTCACAGCTAAGTTTTCAGGCCCTCCAAGCTTCATGGAGAATTGACATTGCACCCAGCAAGTCTTCATTCTTAAGCCCCCCCCCCCCCCAAAAAAAAGAAAAAAGAGAGCAAAAGATAACGACGCAGCTTCCTCATATGTGTCCATAAAACTATGGAAGCCAAAGACTTTCCGGGCCCTCCCTCTTTTTTTTAGCAAGAAACAAGTGTGCATAATTTCAAGCTAGCGCCACCGAGGGAAACACTTCTCAATATCCTAGAGACAACTAAATTGTTTGCTCATCCTATCATCTATGGACTAATTTAAATTCCTAGTTCAGAACTAAACTCTAAGCATCTTCGGCTTGACATACTATAACAGTAGTTCTCATTTGACAGTTATTCTTCTGTGCTAAAGCTGTCATAGTCATGGTTTTGGCAAGCCAAGTTGTCCAAAATATATGGTCATGCCAGAACCAAGATCACGGAAAAGAAACAAAAGAGACGCAAATATTAGGATGAAAAGAAATAGAAATTTTAAAATGCATAACTGTACAGGTAAATCAAGAATGATACAGGGCCTGCATGCTAGATACGTATTTACATAAACTTACCAAGGTGAAAATGGTGTGACTTCGACTGCTAAGTAGATTGAAGTTGTTGGAGCCAACATGTCTATGTGCTGGCAAATATTAGAAATGACATCAGTCAGATGTTTAACTGATGACATGTGACACACATAGAGTCTACTATTAACTACACTTCAGAAACACTGGGACGATAATTACAAGAAAAACACAAGAACGAAAAGGACATATGTTTACGAACATTTAATAATATGCAACTAAAGGAACATCCTTCAAGGATCAAGCTCGTGAAGAAAAGCAACAGCTAGGCATATCTTTTCAGATGAAGATAGAGGATTTTGAACTCAAATGTACCTTCACCAGTAGCGATCAAGGATAGCGCATGAGCAGGCGAGAGTACAACTTCATCTTTAATTCCTTCAATGTAAGTTCCCTGCACAAGATATTGCCTGCATATAATCAAGATAGCAATAGGAAACAACACTTATATACTACCTGACAGCAAACAAATTAATTGATAGAACCCAGTTTTTTTTCCCTTTTTCTTCTAGTTACAGAGCCTTAATCTTGACACTTGTGTTGCTCCTTGAAATTTGAAAGAAGAATTTCCTGGAGCAATCAGTTGTGATTCTAAAATGAAAAATGCCGAACTTCAGCTCTCCAAATATTCTGTTCTGCACAATACTTGAATGAGTAGGTTCCCAAAGACAAGTAACTAATTGACAATTTCGTACCAGTCATCACTATAAGGATTCTGGAATTGGAATTCCTCTACGCATGATATTGGGTCACATAATCTATCAATCTTTCTAATTCTGATTGATTGATGAAATTCAGAAGCAGAACCCTCATACTAATTCTTGCTCTCATTTTCTCACACTTGTCCACTCCAAACCCCTGTTTCAGAGCTTGCATTAAACATTTACAAATCATTCGAAATATTACTATACAACCTCCGCAACTGAAAATATATTTTCTTTTTTCCAGAAAGTAGACCATTTTAATGGTCCTTTGATCCTAAAAACAAAGTCAGTTTTGACTTTCCCATATTAGCTAACGTACCTGAGTATCTTCACGAATTCGTAGGTTTTGCCCTGTTGGATCCAGCAAGTCATTGATAACCTATAAGAGCAAGGTAATGGATTGGACAGGTAATCTAACAAGTTAAATGGTTCCCCATACAGAAACAAAAAATTAAACAACAATGTCTCCCAAGTCGCAAGCAATTGGATGAATTTAACAAAATAATTACTCAATAATTCAAAATGAAGCATCAATTAACTCAACTATATATTTATATCATTTCCATATAAATTAATGTTACGAAGGGATATCCCTCTTCCCAATAAAAAAAAAATTATGCAAAAGTGCACCTCCTTCATCTATTGCTCGCAGCTCAAGAAAGGGAATTTTTCAATAGCGGAGTAGAGGATTTTTTTCTAAATGCATATAATTATGAATTTACTACAGAGAATGATTTTCAAGTGCAGTCAATCTTGTGTTCAGTTTCCTTAAAATAATTATAGGGTAAAAGGGAATATTTTTAACCTTTCACACACTTAGACCCTGTTCTTTTGGAGTGATTAATGTAATTTAATTCAGTCAAGTCTGGTACAGTCCAGTATACTCTCTGCTCCACTCTGCTCCAGCTGAGTCAGGGATTTTGGTTGAGTTCAGTTCAATCTGCCGGTCCAGTTTAGCTCCACTCAGTCCAAAAGATCATGGCCTTAGCGTATCTCATAAATCTCCTTCATAGTCAAGAAACCCAATTGGAGGGGAGTTGTTTTAGAACCTAACGGCAAATGTGACATCATCCGGTAGACATATACTTCAACATGGATTAAGCATGCACTTCAAGCAACAAACATTATGTAGCTTTTAAGTTTTGTTGTTTGCTTGACCCGAACCAGGGTAGTAAAGAGCACCATCACAGACAAGTAGACAACCCTTCTTTCTAGGTCCTCTTTCTACTCTGCTCGTTTCTTTCATTTTTTGTACCATCTTGTTCTACTTATAACATGTTTCCAAGAGCAATAAAACCAGCCACAAATTCACAGCAAATTAATACACGTATTTCAAGTTGATTTGATAGTAATTCAACAATTAGAAAAGAAATTAGAGATTTTCTGACCTCATTGTAGATTTCCAGATAAGAAACACGAAGAAGAAACTCCCTGCCAGGTGTCTGATAAATGTAGTCCATGGTGAGCGTACATTGAAAAGGGGCAATAATAAAAGTTAACCCTGTACATATGGGGTTTTTTTACAAAAAATTAAGAATTCTTATAAACAACCCAAAGTCCCACTCCCAAAATCACTTTTTTTAGCGGCACAGGTTGTGTTAAAATCAATGAGTTGGAAGTTTGGCAATCTGTTAAGGCGTAAATAAAAAATGAGTAACTTTCTCCAAAACTGTCTGATAGTTGTGGGCACTTATGGCAAACCCTTAAAATTGTCTCTCCTCATCATCTTCCTGAAGCAAAAGCTGCGAGGAACTTTCAGCGTTTAGTTTCAAATTGGAAGTTAATAATTATTGCGAATTGGGTTCGAAGTATGGGTTTTTATTGTTCTAGATTGCCATGCCAAACACAGTATTCTCCTCAAAGTTCCTTGCAACCATGCCAACTGCATATTGCTTTCTTAAAACTTCCTATTCATAATTCATCTGCCACCATCACTCGATTAATAAAGGATTGGTTGTGTTTTCATGTTCATTGTCAAAAATGGGCAAGATTTGGGATTGATACGGGAAGTAGATGGAGGTAGAAACTAGAAAGACGCGAATGTAAAGAGAAGGGGGGCCACAAGTATATGGTGAGCTGAGAGGTGATGAAATGCAGTGCAGTGAAACTTTTATAGAGATAATAAGAGGATAGAGCAGACATGAAATAAGGTAAGAGGCGCTTTGTATTGGGGGTATTTTCAGTTCCTCCACAACATTAAGACATATAAATGACACTACCATCAACCTGAATTGTAAACTACAGGTTGATGCGAGAGGAATGGATCTGGGACAAAGCCTGTGAGCGGCCGAGCGTTTAGCGGATGTCAAAGACTAGAGCTGGGTTGCAATATGATGTTAAGGAACAGCAAAATAATAAAGTTGTAATCTTGCAATAATAAATGAAGAGGGGAATGACTGGGAAACGGCGCACAGAATACTAGGAAGGAGGTTGTATTTCTCAACAGTGACCTAATACAAAAAGTGATTACAAGAGGAAAATACAAAAGTTCTCTTTTCAATTTTCTGGGCCCCTTTACCTTTCCCCTTACTGCCATATATATAGCTCACAGATTATTCCCTTCCCTTTAATTAGTGGACCAGCTGTCCCAACTCTCTACTCTTCATTGACGATATTGCCCTGGCCAGTGATTGCCAAATTACGAGCCTTGCCACGGCGAGAATAGGTGAATATTATAGGTGGTGTAGCTGAGTTCATGACATTACCCCCCCCTCCAATATCCATCTTGTCCTCAAGATGGAAGGATGGAAAATGCTCAATGATAGCTTCAGCGCTTTCCCAAGTAGCTTCGAACTCCGGTAAACCTTGCCATTTGATTAGAACCTCGTAATTGGGACCATGAGGGTGGCTGATTTGGCGCCATTGCAGCACTGCTTCTGGTGGTGTGTCCAATTCCAAATCAGGAGTGAGGTGGGAGGGAATTGGTTGAGCAGTGGTGATGGGGCCTATAGCTGGTTTCAATTGCGACACATGAAAAACAGGGTGGACTTGTGATGGTTGAGGAAGGTCCAGCTTGTAAGCAACAGCTCCCACAACCTGAATGATCTGATAGGGCCCATAATATCGCGGAGCAAGCTTGGCAAAAGGCCGATTAGCTAGTGATTTCTGGCGGTATGGCTGCAATTTGAGGTACACCCAATCTCCTTCCTTG
This sequence comes from Patellifolia procumbens, assembly GCA_947645195.1. Classification (NCBI taxonomy): domain Eukaryota; kingdom Viridiplantae; phylum Streptophyta; class Magnoliopsida; order Caryophyllales; family Amaranthaceae; genus Patellifolia; species Patellifolia procumbens. The sequence goes on from CANSGD010000818.1 coordinate 265,177, forward strand.
AGTTGCAGCTCACGCCTCTTCTTATCTGCCTCATCCTTCATGCGCTGTTGGGCCCTGACTAATTGTACTCTCAGGTCATCCAGAATGGCATCACGCTCTTGCAGTTGGCCCTCCAAGGAGCCTACTGCTGTCTGCCCCTGCCCAACCCGTAGAAGAGGTGGTGGTTCGCGGCCATAGAGAGCCTTGAATGGAGAAATGCGGGTTGAAGAGTGTATGGACGTGTTATACCAATACTCGGCCCATGGCAGCCATGTTGCCCAGCGACGCGGTTGACCACTTGCAAAACACCTCAGATAGGTCTCCAGAGCTTTGTTCACAATTTCGGTTTGCCCGTCCGTTTGGGGGTGATAGGCCGTACTATGCTTCAAGGTGGTACCGTGGATGCGGAAGAGCTCTTTCCAAAAGTTACTCATGAAGACTCGATCTCTGTCCGACACGATGGAGGAGGGAAAACCGTGCAATCGCACTATCTCTTTTACGAACTGATTGGCCACCGAGGCTGCAGTGAAAGGGTGCTTCAACCCCACAAAATGGGCATACTTGGTGAGTCGATCCACCACCACCAAGAGAGTGTCAAACCCACCGGACTTTGGCAATGCCTCGACAAAATCCATGGATATTTCCTCCCACACCTGACTCGGAATAGGCAGGGGATGTAGTAGGCCTGTTGGACTTTGGTAGGATGATTTGTTACGTTGACACACTTGGCACGCTTGAACATAGTTGGTGATAGAGCGTCGCATTCCATACCAATACCACTCCTTAGCAACCCGTAAATACGTCTTTAATTCGCCGGAGTGGCCCCCTACCGGACCATCATGATAGGCCCAAAGCACGTCTTGTATCACCGGTGATGTCGGTGGCAAGACGGTTCGCCCTTTGAACAAAAGTCGACCCTGCTCAACTGTAAATCCTGAACTGGGCTTGTCCCCTCCTCTACCTCCTTCTTAATTTGCTGTATGTAGGGATCTTGGTCCAATTTCTGTTGGATCTCGGCCCACCTTACTCCAGCAGCACTCACTAAGGCATTAAACTCTTGGGTTGGCCCACCCGCAATCTGAGTCTCAGTTGCTATGGTAATGCACTCTTGGGCTGGCCCAATTCTTCTGGACAGTGCATCAGCAGCCCTATTGGTAATTCCAGGCTTGTATTGAATCTGGAAGTCATACCCCATCAACTTAGACACCCATTTTTGATAGTCACACCCAACTTCTCGTTGTTCTAAGAGAAACTTCAGGCTCCGTTGATCGGTGCGAACCACGAAATGTCGGCCAAGCAAATAATGCCGCCATTTTATAACGGCCAGAACTATCGCCATCAATTCCTTTTCGTAAATCGATTTGAGTCTCGCCCTTGCTCCAAGGGTGTGGCTATAGTAAGCTATGGGTCGTCCTCCTTGCATAAGGACCGCCCCTAGTCCGAAACCGGAAGCATCAGCCTCCAACACAAACTCCCTAGAAAAGTCCGGCAAAGCCAACACCGGCACGGTTGTCATCGCCGTCTTTAATTTTTCAAAGGCGGCAGCAGCGGCCTCGTTCCACCCAAAGCAATCCTTTTTTAATTGTTCCGTCAGCGGCGCGGCTATCTTACCATAGCCTTCCACGAACTTCCGGTAATAACCTGTGAGTCCCAAAAATCCCCGCAACTCCTTCAAATTTCTAGGTGTCGGCCATTTTAGCATCGAGCTCACTTTCTCATCATCCACGGCCACCCCTTTTTCTGAAATCACGTGCCCCAAATACGACACCTCAGACTTTCCGAATTCACACTTTTTAAGATTGGCGTATAGTTGATGCTGCTGCAAGGTCTCCAATACCATGGCGAGGTGCTGTTGGTGGCTGTTCTTGTCTGGGCTGTAGACGAGGATGTCGTCGAAAAACACCAGCACAAACCGCCGCAAATATGGCCTAAAAACGTCGTTCATCAGTGACTGAAAAGTTGCCGGAGCATTAGTCAAGCCGAAAGGCATGACTAAAAATTCATAATGGCCTTCGTGGGTACGGAAGGCGGTTTTCGGAACGTCTTCGGCCCTCATCCGAATTTGGTGATAACCCGATTTAAGGTCCAACTTCGAATAAACCGCTGACCCGTGCAACTCGTCAAGCAATTCGTCTATCACCGGAATAGGATACTTGTCGGGCACGGTTTCTTTGTTGAGGGCACGGTAGTCAACACAAAAACGCCAAGAACCGTCTTTTTTCTTTACGAGGAGTACCGGGCTGGAAAAAGGGCTAGTGGAGGCCTGAATTAGCCCTGCTTCTAACATCTCATGGATGAGTTTTTCGATCTCTTCTTTCTGAATCTGAGGGTAACGGTACGGCCGGACACTTACTGGGTCACTTCCCCCCTTTGAGCACAATGGCATGTTCACGGCCGCGGACCGGTGGAAGCCCCTGTGGGAGGCTGAAAACTGATTGGTATTGGTTAAGCAATGGCGCCAGGAATTCTGGGGTTGGTGGTGCCTCCTCGACCTTCTCCTGCCCCTCAATGTGACATAACTCCACCATCATACCACCACCTTCGCCCTTCAAAGCTTTGAGCATTGCCTTGAGTGAAATTCTGGTTCGATTAAGAGACGGGTCCCCTTTGATTCTCACTTGTCGATCTCCCTCTTTGTATCTCATTGTTTGCAATTTCCAATTAGTGGTAACATCTCCCAATTTTTCGAGCCACTGTACCCCTAAAATCACATCTGAGCTTCCCAGTTGCAAGGGTAGGAAATTATCGATGATGACGGCCTCGGGAAGATGCAGCTCCACCTTTTGACATTCTCCCTTCCCTTTTATGGTGGAACCATTACCCAAGGAAACCCCAAACTCCTGCTCGCCGGTGACAGTGAGGCCCAACTTGGTAACGGCAGTGTACGAAATAAAGTTGTGGGTGGCTCCGGGGTCGATCATGACCACCACTTCCGTCCCTCCAATATGCCCCCTGAGTTTCATTGTTTTCGGGTGAGTTAACCCCACCACTGAGCATAATGAGACCTCCACAGCGTTCATTCCGGCCTCCCCGTTTTCCGCCATGGCCTCTGTTTGAACCTCATCGTTTCCATCGTCCTCTTCTCCGACCAATATGACGCTGAGTTCTTTGTTCGGACACTTATGATTGGCGTCCCATTTCCCTTCGCACTTGAAGCACAAGTTGTTGTCTCGGCGATACCGCCACTCTTGGTCGGACAACCTTTTAGCGCCGCCGTTGCCGGGGTAATTAAGGGTGGTGGTTGTTCTTGGGTGGTGTGTTTGGGTGACGGTGTTTGAAGAGTATTTGGATGTGCTGGGGGTTGTGTTTCTGATTTGGGTTGGGAAGTTTCTATTAACATTTTGGTTGATGGGTGAATTAAATAGTGAGTTGGGCCGGCCCACTTGTGTTGGAACTGGATTTAGGTTGTGAGGGGTATAAGGGTGGGTGTTGTGTGAAGGGTTGGTTTTGGTTGGGCCCCTAAAGGTCTGACTCACCAAAAGCTTCTCTTCCACCTTTTGGGCCATCTCCATGGCTTGCTCCAAACTCCTTGGGCCTAGTAGCCTTACTTCCACTCTGATTTCGGCCTTAAGCTTGCTCACAAACTGGCCCAATGCCACAGCTTCTGGTATGTTATCCAAGGGTGCTATCAACTCGATGAAGGCCCGTTTGTACTCCATTACGGTTCCAACCTGCTCCAAGGTGAGCCATTGCTCGTGGAGTGAGCCAGTGGCCAACGACCGGAACTGCCGCAACAGCATAATCTTTAGGTCATCCCACCGGCGAATCGGGTGGCGCCTGTGCTCCCATTGAAACCACGAGAGTACGTCTCCTTCCAATGCCACGATTGCCGCTTCCATTTTCTCGTCCTCCGTCAAACGGTAGAAGCTAAAATACCTCTCCGCCCTTAGAATCCACCCATCTGGATTACTACCATCGAAGTGAGGCATATCCAGCTTCTTGTTCTTCCACCCTGACGACCCACCACCATCAAAGTAGCCTCCTTGTCCTCCTTGCCCACCACCACCATTCCAGGCAACTCCTCTGTTCCACGGCTGTTCAAACCCAGGTGGCTGCTGTTCTTTGTCGCGGGTAAGGGACGTCACCACAGCCCGCATCTCCTCCCTCATTTTTGCCTGCTCTCCGGTGATAAGGGAGGCGATCTTAGTAAACTCTTCCTTCAACATTTTGTTTGACTCCTCCAAGCTCACCCTCGTTTGCTCCATTCTCTCTGCTTCTTTCTGCTGTAACTCTCTCATCTCGTTCATCTCTAACTCGAGCGTGTCCATGCGCTGCCCTTGAGTAGGAGCCATGGTTTCACCTTCGTCGACGGTGGTCAGCGTGCTCTGATACCAAGTTGTCAAAGACTAGAGCTGGGTTGCAATATGATGTTAAGGAACAGCAAAATAATAAAGTTGTAATCTTGCAATAATAAATGAAGAGGGGAATGACTGGGAAACGGCGCACAGAATACTAGGAAGGAGGTTGTATTTCTCAACAGTGACCTAATACAAAAAGTGATTACAAGAGGAAAATACAAAAGTTCTCTTTTCAATTTTCTGGGCCCCTTTACCTTTCCCCTTACTGCCATATATATAGCTCACAGATTATTCCCTTCCCTTTAATTAGTGGACCAGCTGTCCCAACTCTCTACTCTTCATTGACGATATTGCCCTGGCCAGTGATTGCCAAATTACGAGCCTTGCCACGGCGAGAATAGGTGAATATTATAGGTGGTGTAGCTGAGTTCATGACAGCGGACTTCACGGGTTTCCTGTACTACAGTGTCTTCCCTGGACTAAGGGAAAGATTACAAAGAAGACAAGACGACGGCAATGATTGTCACGGTATTCTTTTGTCTTTTGAGATAAAAAGAAAAAAAGTCTCGACCATTTTGTCCACCCAAAACAAAGCTGTTGGGACTCGCTTTGAGCGAGTTGAGCCCTATCGGCAACAAAAGCGAAACCTTTAGTGTAGCTCATTAATAAGATGGAATTAATGCCTAGCTTATTCATAAAAGTTTGGGCGCCTTTCGAGGGCTCCCTCACTTGTTTTGCGTTTTGTAAAAAAAAGTCTAAAAGGATCAGGAACATTCGAAAAAAGCCAGCGTAGGCTCAACTGCTGGATGACCGTTCAGTTTAACGGAATTAGGCTTTTATTAGAAGTGAGGTTATTTTGGGAATGATTTAGGACTTCGTGGTTATTTTTGGGAATGCTTAACATGTTAAGAATCCAGGGTCCTTTTGGAAAAGTGCGATATAGGGGCTATCTCGTATAAAATCCCGAGTTCCAATAAGAAAACGTCAGTATAGAATCAATCGGTAACATAATGAGATACCTCTTGTATGATCTCAAAGACATCTTTCACTGCTAATGGTATGACTCCAGGTGACTTCTGCAATCCCTGAGATTAAAAATCACTGCATCAACATAGCAACTTATGCCAGCACAGAAGAGCAGAATACTACATGATCCAGATTCCAGATAGCAAACAAGAACAACATAATAGATGTTTTCAAGAAGAAGACAGCAAATTAACTCAGGCAGAAGCTCTAAAATCCAATTGCTCCACAGATAAGTAGATAACTCAACTATCAGCAACTCACCAAAGTTTTTCATCTATATGCTTTCTAGAATCATATTTATGACATATTGCCATGTATCCCATTCTGGAAATGTAGTTATCATGTCAATCACCATTTTCCAGTTTTGCTGCTTCATTCAGCAATCTAAGTCCCTTGAGACAAAGGGACATTGGGAGGAGCCTTAATCCTGCAACGAGCCAAGTACCCTTTGACTTCCAAAAAAACTGTACTGGGGAAGTAACAGATGGCCTCATTCAGAGCGAAAAGGGAGTTTTAATGTTCGTCCTTGTACTAGATCACATAGGAATGCACACAACTCATTAACTTCACAAGCAGTATGTATTTTGCAGCTCTTTTTCCTTTTAAAAGTTAGCTGGTGAGGAGACATATTCTTGTGGGCAGAAAATTAGGTACAATAGAAAGCAACAAAGCAGTCTGCAGTAGAGCAACATTGATTAAAACCACTTGGATCTGATTGCAGAAGAAGTCATATACTTGTAACCATCCATCAGTACATTGATCATAACCTAACACACCCAAGGCCAAGGACACAAAACTATTTTTCCAGGTATGATAAAAAAAATTGTTGTCGATTCCCACAATATCCATACTGGGCACACGTCCAACACTTGACATCACAATTACTTGAGATCTCTGATACTCAGACATGATTAAGTGTCTACTCGGATACAAGTGTCCAAGTATCCGACTCGGACATTTTGTAGAAAAAAGTCAAGTTGTTAGTTAAGAAAGAAGTATCCAAGTGTCGTGTCGTGTCGGACACGATACGATTCGCGATTTTTGAGGCAAATGAGAGTGTCGAAGTAACATAGCTTGAGATAAGTCCTTCAAAGTAGCTCAGAGAACCTCTGTTGAACACTTCTAAGAGCTAAGAAGTCCAACACATCAGAGATCGAACAAAAGACAGACAAAGCACAGGGTTGGAACTTGGAACTGTATATGTCTGGTCATCATAGAGTTCGAACAAAACAAAGACAAAGATCAAAGGCATCACTAAATATCTCGTCATCCATTTTTACAGAACAAGTGAACTTTCTCATCTGCACATTCCCTTTTTATATCCTATTTCATCCATCTATTTATACCACTAAGCAATAAAAAATTGAAGAGCATGAGACCCTACAGTGCACATTCAGGTTTATATTTCCCATATAAAACATAGTCCCTAGCTCTACCATTTTCTTTATCAGAGCTTCCATTAGCTTTGGGACCCAAGAGTTAATAGACAATTGGAAGCTAAGGCTTATTACAGTTCAAAATTCTAAATCACCTTTAATAAATAAAAAAAATATTATACATTTTTCCACATTTGAACATGCTCTTAGTTAGGATAATGTTACATTGGATCAGGGCGGAAGTGAGAAACAGAAGAAACAGATAACATATGAGAAACTAAAGCAATAACCTAAGCAAACATCTCTTACATGCATCGTGTGTGTCTTCCCACTACTAGTAACTCCATATGCGAAGACGGTACCTGCATAAAGCAAAGCGTGGCAGGCCGAGAATCACATTTGCGAAATATATAACACACTTTCAATCACTGAGTACTTGACTCATACATCATGGACAATCATCCATAGGGCAACAACTACAATCTGCAGTGATAACATCTTCAAAGGAAGAATATTGACATTTGCCTTGATAAACTTGAAAAAGAGGGTAAAATCACATAGTCGAGACAAAACAGACTTACTAATACTGAAAGAGAGTCTTGTCAATTTTCTTTGAAAAAGAGGGTAAAAAAACAGACAAGTTTAAGATGAAAGAGAGTCTTGTCAATTTTCTTTGAAGATGACAAAGGTGATGAAAGAAGTACGGCGTGGATGACTTCCTTCCACAATCTGGCAATGAGATTTGAGCAGAGATCGGACAAGAAAGAACAAGCCCCTAGACCATGATTTAAAGCCTACCTAGATATAGACATATATGGTCCATAACTATTGGTAAGGCTAAGACTTTTGGTGTCCTTTTCGTGGAATCTATTTAGCTGTTTACTGATGTCTGTGTGCATGCCACACAAACAAAGCCTTCCTATGACGTACATAATGCAACATCCTATGCACATGGACAATCACAATGATTAATACTTTAGTAGATAATGTTTATTATATCCTTGGTTCTCCGTATTGACTGGACATTATCAAGTTTATACCTTGTCCGGGCTGTGAATACCACTTTGGTGGTAATGAAAACTTTACTTACTAATACTGAAGCCTTTTCAGAAGCTTAGACAAAAGAGCACCAGATTGAGATGCTAATATTATCTCATACTAGCAAGAGTAAACTAGCGTTGTTGCTATACATAACTATAAGAACAACTTGTCCCTTTGCTCAGAAATAAATGAAGGAAGCAAAAAGGGACATAAAATTGATCGCAACAGATAACACAGTTTTTACAATTCATCACTTATCCGTGGTCTGCTAATGGAAAGGTACTTGCAGTCTTATGTAGTTTGAACACAGAACAGACAAAGAAGGGCAGGGAGGAACAAAAAATCTTGCCGATTTCTGACAAGAAGACTGATTACCATTTATTCCTTCCATAGCACCGCTGACAACATGATGAGCAGCAACATCATAAACATGGCGTGTAGTTGTTGCAGGGCCAAATACTCTATCTGCATCAAGAATTACACAATACATGAGGGGCGACATTTGAGAACCTATTTGCCAGAACTGCATATTAAATATTAATACACACTAATTCATGAGAGAAAAAAAAAAAAGGGGGAAGAATCAAGGACGGGTATGGAGAAGAAAAGGGGCGTTAAAAAAATCCTGGCAAGACAAATTATTACATACGTGTGCAAGTAACTCATATACATCAAGACCCCCTTGCCCAACGAAAAAATTGAAAGAAGTCTGTCTAGTCTGATATAAAACCTTAGAAGCTCCTTATATCTTCACTTTAATTGTATCATCATCCATCAACATTCACTGCGTAGAGGAGTAATAAACTTTTTGTTGCTACGAAAATATCCTATCCTACACCTAAATCTCTAGCGTATCGCAACTTTCATCAAAGATGTGTTTTTCTTGTTTCTCTATATGCATTAAAAGTTTAAAACACCACCATTATCTTAAATCAATGTAAACTAGATGGAGGCTAGAATCACTCAAAACGATAATTGCTCTTCTCACAATAACTCCCGTCCAAAAGCACCGAAAATATAGTTTCACTTCTAACAAACAAACAAAACATTCCTAGGCCACCTCTCATCGAGGTTAAGTTTATAACATGTGCATGACAAACACACAAAACAATCCATAGGCAGCGCAAACCGCAAAGGCAAACAAATACTACTACATTCCATCTACATTGTGCAAAAAAACGATAATATCTAATAATAACATCAATCATTGTATCATAGACAACCTACTAGTCATCAATACAGCAAATGAAAAGTGCAACCTCCCATGGCAAATAGGAAACATCATTGAAGATACTAAAATATTCCTGCAAGGTTTTGAGTATTTCCCCATCAAGCATGTCTATTGAGAAGTCAATCGGGCAGCTGACTGGATAGCAAAATGCTGGTCATCTAGTTTTACATTCTCTTTGTATTACGGATTATTAGAATCGTTCTACATTGTCCCACATACTTTGTTACGATGCTTTAGGAGTAGCCCTCGAGCGGAAGGTCTCCTAAACATCTAATCTTTTACTCCTTACCGCTATAAAAAAAATACTTCCTCCGTTTTTTTATATTCGCATCATTTCTCATTGTGACCCTATTCACACATGTCTCTTATAATCAAAGTTGTGACTTATATGTAAGGAAAACTATAGTCATGTAGGATCTAATTAGATTCGTCTCGACGTGTTAATTATTAATATTCAATTTGCTTAATTTTTTCTTATGTATAACAAAAGATATTTAACGGTCAAATTGTGCATTGGCAAGCGTAAAACCTCTCAATAATGCAAGTATTAGAAAACGGAGGATGTATATTTGTATGATAGACAAAAGGAGGGAAGCAAACTAACCAAATGCATAACCAAGTTTAGGGTTATACTCATTCCGAACAGTACAATCACCATCAGCATACCATGCTATCTCATTTCCTTTCTTCATCTCTCTTGCACTACACATCATCATCATCAACACCACCACCAAAACAAACAAAATCAAAATCAACAAAAATTTAAACAAAACAAACTCAAACTAACAAAAACAAACACAAACACAAACAAGCAAACCTAAGAGGACGAAATCGAACAGTAACAGTAACATTCTCTTTAGGTTTACTAAACTCAGGACGCTCCGATGAAGAACTCGTCGGACGTCCACCGGAAAACTTCATCGCCGGCGAAGTCAACGGTGAAGGAGACCCTTTTCGTGATCGGAAAGGTGACGGGGAACGAGGAGACTTTGAAGAAGATGAAGTTTCCACCATTGTTGTTTGAAGCTTTGAAGCTGCTTGAAAATGGAGACTCAGTATATGTATTTTGTTTCTCTCTCTCTATTTCTCTAATGGTGGTAATCACGTGCATTGGCTGACATTGTTGCCGCCTTAAATTTCATAAGTATAAAAGGTGTATTAAGGAAGAGTGTCCCTCCAAAAACTTGGGTTTAGTTAAGTGTTTAAAAAATTAGGAGGAATTTTGATTTGTGTTTTGTTGGGTTGTTGTGGTTATTGGATTTGGAGGGTAGTTTAGTGTTACCTGGAAATTGACTGATTGATATAACATTTATTAAGGGGATTGTATCAGAAGTGGGTCTCTTGTGTTGTGTGTTTATTTATGTATGTTGGGAATCTAGAGATGGCTTTTGGGTAGGGATGGCAATTCAGTCAGCCTCCGATCCGAGTCCGACTCGATCCGAAGGAAAAAGTCCGATCCGAATCCGAAAACATAAAAGTCCGAATGAAATTCGATAGGAGTTGGACCTTAGGTAAGATCCGATCCGACTAGAGTCCGATTATTACTTGTTACTTCGTCAACTAATAGATTAAAAGAACATTTTAATAGAAATAATAGATTTACATTATAAGAAATCAAGTAAAACATTAAAATTTTTATATTAAAGATGTGTTTTGGGTATTTAATATGGTAATTTAATCCGAATCCGATTCGAGTCCGAAACAATCCGAAGGGAAAAGTCCGAGTCCGAATCCGAGAATACATAGTCCGAATCCTAATAGGAGTGTAAGTTCCATAGTCCGATTGAAATGGAGCGGACTTGGAGTTTGGTAAATCCGATCCGAGTCCGATCCATTGCCATTCCTACTTTTGGGATTTTTTTTTTTAACTTGGCCTTTTGGTATCTCTATACTGTAAGGGAAGAGGGGTGGGATACCAAATTTAATGTATTGCCTAATTTACCCTTTGTTGTTTAATTAATAATTTACAGAAAAAAAATAATTTATCATAAAAAATAAATACAAATAATCATCCCACAATCCCACTACATCACAAAAAATAACTACACACCACCCACTCACACAACCTTAATAAATAAATAACATAAAAAAAACTGATTCAAAATATAATTTTTGCACACAATGTGTGCATATAAGGCTAGTTTTATTTGGTTAAACAAAGTCATAAAATGTTTGGTAAAGATTTTTTGAATATATATCTCAAAAACTTTACTTGATTTTGATTTTGGCTTTTGCATATAATTTGTAGTATTAAACAGATAATACTAATATTATTTTTATCATATGAACAGTCATTAATTACATAATCAGTTAAACAAGGAAACAAAAATAGTCGGTCAAATCAGCCCCTACAATGAACAAACAGGTGGAACGATTGTTCAATACTTTTAGTGTAATTTTGTGCCGATCTATATTCTTTATTCATTATACGGGTTTGTAACTTGTAAAATTATTAGATTTATTTCTTTACAAATACTCCAAAGAACTTGACTACTCTTTTAACAAAATATTTTACGTGGTGTAACACAAAATTTTAATGCTTTAGGTCCCTTTATATTGTTTTGGTCCAATCCCGTTATTTATAAAAAATAACATCACGTGATTATCATGAAATGCCCATTACATGGGGAACTATGCTATGAAGCCACTGCAATTTTCGAGTATCTAGGTCTACAGCGAACCATGCATTATTTTATGTGTTACGAGAACATCTCACTTTACTTTTATCTCTCTAAAACTTGTTTGGTGACTTGATCATTATTAAGATGACACTCTCAAACTGAGTCACGCACCTAGGATAGTTTTTATTTTATTTTATTAACGGTCGTGGCAAAACAGTTTTGGACTTGAGTTCATCAAGACAATACTAACTGGAATTAGATATGACATAGCTCGAGTCTCGGGACAACTCCCAAAACATCATTGTCTATTTTTTGTTTATATACATATATAGTGCTTAGTTACTAAATTTAAGTCGGCGAATCGTATGATTAAATGATAAGCAGTAAGATTTTATATACAATTATGTACGATCTAGTATTTTCTTCTAACTAGCAATGACTTAACAAATTTAAATCGAACTAAATCATAGTGACAAATGTAATAATAAGTATATAATGTCCATGATAGTCTATCGCAAGGGTAAAAACCTATGTTCTTAATTAATATCTTTTTGTAACTGATAATATGCGCACATTTGAATGAAATTTGTGTTTAATCACTTGATTATGCATGTTCCTATGTTTCTAAGATCCGATTTTACGGATTTGATTATGAGATTCTCTTCCGATACAAAGTAAACTCCCATTTTTTATAGCATTATATATATATTAGGTATTAACTAATCAAATAATCTTATACTCAAGAGTCCCTATTCCGCATTAAGGCTAGCGCACATGCCCACATAAGGCAAGGGCGTGCCGCACGATCCGAGGTCAAAACACCCGGATCATGACACATATCATGACACATAGGATTTGTTATTTAGATTTCCCCTCCTATAACAAGCTTGCTAAACAAAGATAAACTAAATTAGATTTTTTCCAATCTCGTTTTTTATCTTAAATAACCTGTTTGCGTAGTTTTCAAAACTTATTTACTATAATAACATCCACGTAGGCTCAATTAGAGGTGTCAAATGTGTTGTGTCGTGTCGTGTTCGTGTTTGGTCTCGTGTTCATTTCGTGTTGTTAATAAAATTTATCAAAAACTATGTAAAATATAAGATACTTGAATATTCCCTCGGTCCCCCAATATATTTTCCATTTAATCTAGTCAAAGTCAAATTTTATAAACTTTATCTACAAATTCTTACAACTATATAAAATGAATAACAATCATGCTGGATCTTGTTAGATTCGCGTTAATATGTCATTCTAAATATCAACTTTTTATAATTTTTATTAACACATAAATGAATATATTAACGGTTAAAATTGTACGTCTGAGACTGCGTAAAAAGCAAATGGGAAATCTATTTGGGGACGGAGAGAGTAATATGAATGGGTCGTGTTCGTGTTTTCTCTTAGTAAATTTGTATTCGTGTCATGTCGGTTTCGGTCGTGTCAGAGATTGACAGCTCTAGGCTCAATATTCAATAAAAAAACATTAAACAACTTTTTTTTATAAAATAATGGTAAGAAGAAGAAGTGAGATAGTTAGGAAACCCTCCGCTCGAGGGGAATTCCTAACACATCGTTACATAGTATTTTTGACAGATCTGAACCATGCCAGTCCGTTATACAAAAGTAGTCTGAAACTAAATGACCCGCATTAGCAATCCAGTCTGCTGCTTGGTTTGCTTCTCTGAAGACATGAGCGATTTGAAAATCTTGGAATGCTCTGAGGTTGATTTTTGTATCTTGAATAATGTTATCAATCTGCCACGGAGTAGACCAAACGCCATTCATTGCGTTTATGACCAGCAAGTTGTCGCCTTCAATTAGAATAGAAGAATGTGGGAACGTCAGGACTTTAAGAACACCCCTATGAAGCGCCGTGACTTCTGTTGAAAGGACTGACGTGTTGCCTAAATTGTGCACTTCAGCTGCAAGCACCGAACCCTCGTGATTTCTGATGATGAACCTTGCTGCTGCATTGTTTTGCTTGATGGAGCCATCGAAATTGAGCTTTATAAAACCGAGAGGAGGTGGAGACCAGTTGACAATAAAAAACATTAAACAGCTACTTAAAGTAGCGATTTTAAGACCAATAATTTTGGATATATTAGCTCATCTTTGTTTCTATTTTTCCCCTTAAAATAAACAAGGAGTTAAAATTGGCGCCATCCCACACACAAAACTCAATCACTCTCACCGTCGTCATTTAACGTCTTCTCAGTTTCCTTTCACCAAAACCCTAAAACCTCAAACACACATCAATGGCGGAAACCATCTCTCTCATGGACGTCGACGAACCCAACAACGACACCATTTCCAACCCTAACAAAGCCAAAAACATCGTCACCATCGGCGACGGTAAATCCACCATGTGGGTCGAAAAATACCGCCCTCAATCCCTCGATGACGTTGCTGCACACCGCGACATTATCGACACCAGTAATTTCCCCAATTTCCCATCTAATTTCGCTCTCTTAAGTCTCTAATTAGGGTTTTTAGATTATATTTTCAGTATCCTATAATTGTGTGTGTATTGTGCGCAGTTGATAGGTTGACAAACGAGAATAGATTGCCGCATCTACTGCTTTACGGACCTCCAGGAACAGGGAAAACATCTACAATATTGGCTGTTGCAAGGAAGCTTTATGGTAATCAGTTCCGTAAAATGATTCTTGAGCTTAATGCTTCTGATGAACGCGGTATTGATGTTGTTCGTCAGCAAATTCAGGATTTTGCTAGCACCCAAAGTTTCTCTTTTGGGTAATCATGTTTTTTTAAGTCTAAGTTCTTTGTTTACTGTCTTTAGTTTTGGTTTTTCCTGCTCCTGTTTAGGCTTTCTTTTGTGTGTGTGTGGAGCAATGCCAAGTTAATATCCGATATATGTATATATCCATTGCCTTATGTTTTGGTGATATATTTAATAAAAATGGTAGTACATTTCTTATTCATGGTAGTACAATCAAATATACATGGTAGTACATTTCTTAATGAAAATTATATGCCAAATACAAACTATATAAAGTTGTGAAAATATCGATTGTTATATGCTACTTTTCTCTATGAATGTACTACCATACATAGGAAATGTACTACCATTTTCATTAATTATACCACCAAAAAATGAGGCAATGGATATATATATATATATATCGGATATTAACTTGGCATTTCTATGTGTGTCTGTGTTTGTGTGTTTGTGATATGGATTAATTAATGGAAATATAGTTGTGTGAGTTAAAATGTGTTAAGCCTCCTGCTTTGCGCCACGGCACCAGCCCCGGTTGCTGAGATACCTCAAGGACAGTGATATCTGAGGGTGGGGCCCGTACCAGAGGTGTTGAGATCCTCTGGAGATTTTTCTGGTAGAGTTGATAGAGTTTACTCAATATAGTTATTTTGTTATTTGTAATTGCACTCGGGTTTTATTATATTGAGTAAATTATACCAACTCTACCAAAAAAACTCGGTTTCAGAGGATTATAGCATGTCGCTACAAACCGTGGTGGCGGGGGGTTTAGATAAAGCAGTATAGTAAGTTTAGCTTGGAGGCTCTACAGCTGTAAATCTGGTTTCTGTCGAGCTTGGGTTGTTTTCAGTGTTTTCTTTTTTCCTATTCAGATTTTGGCTTGATTGGGAATGCCAGTGTCATTATTTATTCAAGTGATATAGGGTCTCTCACAGTCTCATGGTTATTTGAAGTCTTGCTAAAGAGTTTGGCATTGTGATCTTTGTCTTGTTTTGAGTAATGAAAATGTCTCACTGATTGATGCAAGCATAAGTCCTGCTGCTTAGCCCCCCCTTTGGTTGTTTCAGCTTATGAACCATGTTGTGATTGGTTAAAAAATTAGGTAGAAAGAGATAGCAAAACCAGTGTGCTCGTACATCATTAGGTGGTGTTCGAACTGCTTGTACAACACATTTATAGGCATTTCTTGTACTTTGTAGTAAATGATTTGTTGAAAGTTATTTTCCGCTTTTTTGTACATGTGCTTTTGCGGATTATGTGTGTGTATCATATGTATTGGAGTTATTGGTGTTTATGATAGATGAGATGAATATAAGCATCTTGCAACTATTACAAAATTTTCAGGAATTTAAATGCGTTTCCATGATTCCAATTGTTTTCTTTTTCCTAAAGACATTGACGTTTGTGTGTGATATCTTTGACGATTTGGTCATTGTTGGGTTGGCAGCACATTGTTTATCTAACTTACTGATGTTCATCATTTGCACTCAAATATTGGCAGTGCAAAGGCACATGTAAAATTAGTCTTATTGGATGAAGCAGATGCTATGACAAAGGATGCACAGTTTGCTTTACGTCGAGGTATTGGTTACATATTTTCCCTATCTTTCTTCCTCGTTTCTCTCTCCCCTCCCTTATAAATCATGTTGACTTCAATGTTTGTCTATTTGGTGGTTAATAGTGATTGAGAAATACACAAAAAGCACGAGATTTGCGCTTATCTGTAACAACGTTAACAAGGTCATTTCAGCACTCCAGTCAAGATGCACACGCTTCCGGTTTGCTCCTCTTGACTCTACCCATGTCTCGGAGCGGCTTAAACATGTTATAGAAGCTGAAGGGTGAGTTATAAAGTTTAGCCCCGTCAAAAAATAAGGAAGGAGTAACAATGATAAGTTAAAGTCACGTAGGAGCTTTGTGATTAAAGCTTAATTGATAATGGTTTCTTGTTGTGGCATAGTGTCATACGAGTTTCCCCGTCCTTACTAGATCATTTTTATCTGACTGTGCATTATGTTTTTACTTAAGTTTTAGCTGTATGATTAAGGGAAACACTGTGACAGTAAATTATTAAGCTACACCTAATCTGGTATTTGGACAATTTTACTGGCATTGTTTGCAGCTATGGTGTTTTCTTTTTATAATCACCGAGTCATTTTCCATTGACAGTCATTAAAGAATCTTTTCCTGGTAGATTTTATCCTTGTACTATGAAGTTGGTGTATGATATTCTATAATGTGCAGATGGAAAGCAAAATAGTAGCTTTATCCTTTATGAAATTGCTTTAAAATTAAACTTGCACCAGTGTGTGGCATTAAGGAAAGCTTCTGTTTGCCATGCCATGTGTAAGAGAGATGCCCATTTCTGTTCATTGTAATTTTAATATATTGCTTACATGACTGCTTTGTTGATGATGGCTAAATCTTCCATGGTTTTTCCGATGCTGATTTAATTAGTTTGCTGCTTCATAGTTGCAGTGAGAAAGCTCATAAACTTTACTTGATTGTTATTTCATTACGTAGACTTGATGTAACGGAGTCTGGCTTAGCGGCAATTGTGCGATTGAGTACTGGGGACATGCGAAAAGCTTTGAATATTTTGCAGGTCTGTTTACTTTTTCTAAATTACTTTTACGCTGGGCTCTTAACTCGTAGTAGAAGTTGCTGATTAGACTTAATGAACTCTTCTTTGAGTGATTTGGTTGAATTATGGACTTGGAAAGCTGCTGCTCTATATATTCTGTGCTTCTCTGCTGGGATTATAGGCTATAGACGGCAAGGCTTTAATCTTGTCAGCATACAGGTCATTTGTCAGAATGCATCAAACTTGTTTCCAAAATTTCATTGTTCTTTCTCCAGTAGGGCTGTATCACTTTGTGACATTATCTAATGTTATTTCACATAAAGCACTTCATTTGTTTTATATGACTGTATAAAAGAGCTTTATTGTTAATCCGTCCCTGTTATTTTTCCACCAATGGGCTCAAGATAAAGTTCTATGGGTGGTCAAACTGAATGTATGCTGATGTTCTGATTCCCATCTATTTGTTTTTTGCCAATACTTGCAGTCAACACATATGGCGTCTCAGCAAATAACCGAAGAAGCAGTGTACTTGTGCACCGGGAATCCTCTGCCAAAGGATATTGAGCAAATATCATATTGGCTTCTCAACGAGACTTTTTCTTCTAGTTTTACCCGTATCCTACAAGCTAATTGTGATATTCAGATTTGTTAAGAGTAGCAGACTTATCTTCCTTTTTGTTACTCTTGACTACTTTTAGAAATTTCTGAAATGAAGACCAGAAAAGGACTGGCCTTGGTAGACATCATAAGAGAAGTAACAATGTGAGTTTCTCTCCTTGTTAGCTGGAAACTCACTTCCGGAGCTACTGCTAATTAACTTGCCGAATTTGTATTAACAGGTTTGTTTTCAGAATCAGAATGCCGGCAGATGTTCGAGTTCAACTGATTAATGATATGGCCGATATAGAGTATGTTCTTTTGTGTCTTGTTCTTTGTGTTAACACTTGGCTCTTTTGTCTTGATTTTTTGTAATGTCTGATACTCTGATTGTAGTTCCCTCTTGATTTTGAGTTATTATTGAAGATAGCACTGAATGTCATTGCATGAAATCTGTATCCTCAATAAAGTCAATACAGCACCAGAGGTTGTATAATTGTAAGCTATAAATGGACAACCTAATTAGCAAATTAATTAGGTGCATCAGCATGCCTAAAGTTGCATACACCTTTTAATAAGGTACGGATCTTACTTCAGTTAATCAATGGACCTGGATTTCGTTCACAATTGATAATTATCTATTTTTCTTTGTTGTTGCCCCCTTGCCTATTGTATTGTTTGGGTGCTAGATTGTGCCTTATAGTATCAATTTTCTAGTGAAATACTATGTCACTGGCTAATAAAAATTCATTTTGGTTGCAGGTATAGATTAAGTTTCGGATGTAGCGATAAGCTACAGCTTGGATCTCTCATTGCCTCGTTCACAAAGGCTCGTGCTGCATTGGTCGCGGCTGCAAAGTAAATGTCCTCTATGAAGTACTTAAGTTGCTCGCCTAGAATGGGCATGTCAGTACTTTGTCAAAAGTGTCTGACCTGCTTAGTAAGCTGTTTCATTTTGGCCCCAGATTTGTTCGAGCATTCTTCATGTATTACATGTAAATTTGAACTGAACCTCCCGAATCCTCCTAAAATCGTGTGGCCGTCAAAGAGGCGAGAGGGATATGTGAAGGCAATTCTCCAGGGTTAAAATGTACTTTAAGGAGCATCTTCAGTTCAGCACCTAACTATGGTGCAATTCTAACTATGGTGCAATTCCATTGTCTATTTAAGTAGATTATCAAGGCTGCTTTATTAGTTGAGTTTATACTCCCGTATGAACATTATATCACTTGTTCAGAAGAATATCCAAGACAACAGTCGAAGTTTAAAGAGCATGTATTGCTCTTTCTTGCTCCATCTGCGGTTTCATGGACACTAAAAAGAAGTGCTTCTGATAAGATCAACCAAACTCTGTTCTGTAGAGTTAACTAACAACTTTAGGGGATCCTATCTAATCATCGCATAAGTAGGTGTTAATGAAATCACTCTTCAAACATTATTTAAAAGATACCCATACAAGGGGTTGCCTACGCCCATTAAGAGTCTGTGCTACATTGAAGCGTACATTGAAACAAATTTAAAATGATTTTGCTAATGTTTCAAAATACAGCTGTTTTTTTTCTCAATTGGACAAAGTTATACACATTTGTTACTTCCACATTATAAGCACCCATACTATCAAGCATTCCATATTATGTTACTTTCATATTATTAGCGATTTTTAACCCATTTGTTAGTTTCCAAAGAAGAAAATTTCAAACCATGGATTTGTTAGCTTCGTTGAAAGCACAATATATTACTTGGACTTGAGATCAGTTAAGAAAGGTTCAGGGCACAACAAAACAAACTCATACTGGTTGGTTAGGGAAATTACATCAAGTGACATGGATTTTAAACTGCAATTATTAGCACCAACTTGACACTTAAAAATGCCTCAAACTTGGTAATTTTGACATCTAATGGCACCATGGTCAGCGTTGCTTTGAAAAATAGTCGAAAATCTGACGTGCAAGTACAAGCTCCGAAAAAGTTGGTGGAACATAGACTTTGTTACTGGCGTGCTATTAGGAGGGCACAAAAGCTGTGGTAGAGAGACATGATCTGGTCCTAGGCTAATTTTCAAAGATCTAATAACCATGGCATTATTAGACTTCCAAATATTCCAAATTTGAGGCGTTCATGATTACAGTTTAGCCAATGTTCAAGCACATCAAATTGTTAAGAGAACTGTGCAAATCTGCTAATGTTCGTGCAACCCATGACAAGTGACCTGTGTGCTAGAGAGCAAACACCTCACTGTCGAATACTCTGTCGAGATAGAACATGAACATTTCTTCACAGGAAAGACGGAAAGAAAGATTAGATTTTTTTAATTCCATGTACTGAAGTACCCTACTTTGCCGACAGAACAGTACAACCATTTATTGGCTGGGTATAGAGTGAGCCATACACATTGCAGTAGTGACCCGCTTTCTGATACTATTTACTTCATTTAAATACACAACCAATCAATGGATTGGTTGTTAGCCTGTTACTGTTACTCATACACGTATTGAGTGTCTACTCGGATACGGGTGTCGTCCGACTCGGCTATTTTGTAGAAAAAAGTCAAGTTACCTGATTTTTGAGGTAAATGAAGGTGTCGGAGTAACATAGCTGTTACTATATACACAAGTTGTGTTAGGGGCAATATACAAACACGACTAAAACAGACAATATACTCACCGCAAACTTTGCTGGATCAAATTGCCAGTATATCATGAAAAGGCAAATCATACATTCTCTCTCCTTTTTCTTTCTGAGTTCAAGAATATAATTTCTGGACAATTTCTCTAGAACATTGGATTTCCTAGCACCTAAAACTCAGCTGTACAACCAACTACTGAAGCTTCTTATATTTTCTCATACTGCAGGAAACGTGTATTGTTTTCACGTCGACATTTTATGAAGATTATAAATCTATATAGGCAACAAAACCTTCACTACAAAAATGGATGCTGTAAAGGAGACTAGAGGAGAGTACATACAAGGCAAGGAACGTTCTGGATTTACAGGGACAGTGCACCACCAATACTTCACTGGTAGCACAGCTGCAACTTCGCTCGCTTCATAAAACTTCCTTCTATAACGTTTTCGTGTTTACAAAATATCATTGGATAATCTGTTGGACCACATGATCTCAATTTCGAGTTTTCTGGATCCATCTTTATTGCTGTCATGGTTAAGGTTGAACAATCCGCTGTAGACTCCTTCTGTCACTACCTTATCAATTTGAATAGTGACTCTACCTAGAGTTGCCTACAAAGCAAAACAACAATCATATAATCAGAAGGGAAAATGCAAAGCAGACTTATGGCTGCAAGGCCCTACATGCTAACAACTAGAAATACATGTTCAAACTACTATTGTTTAATTTGGATAGGGAAGAAGTAAAGCTCCTCGCTCTGTGAGAGTATTGCAGTTGGCTATCGCGCACTCAGAACTCTGGGACTGTGGGTAAAAAGGATCTAGGTGGTTCAAATGAATTACTAATGTCCCATTTGTAGGTGGTCATATATGAAAATGCATTTTAGTCTTTTAGAAAAGATTTGTAGGAGGAGTCCCCACGTCAATATCCATGGTAATCCGATTATATCCCAAAGCATCACTAATACTTTCTATGATTTCGTTACAATCCCTTATTACATAGGAGTGTGGTATTGAGCGATAATGAAAATATAAGAAAACACATGTTCGGGGATGAAGGTCTATTACCATGGACATCAACATAAGAATTCTCTTATAAAGTTAAACTGAAATATATTACCATTACCAACATTTATTATCAGCTACCAAGCATGTCGTAAAAGCAATGCAAATTCTAATCACCTTTCCGAAAGTGTTCTTGCTTTTGCATATGATGTGGAGTTTTTGTCCTTTTGGTGGCACGTCAAAGGCCCATGTAAAGGCTTCTTTCCACTCTGGAGAAATGCTGTGATTCATTACCTGCAAATCAGCAACATGAACAAGTTAATCACATATCAATCAGCCTGAATTTCTAATGGAAACTCACTACCCAGTAGGAAGCTGTCAAATAGATGTTTAAGCAACATGTAGAAAAAGCAGCCACACCAGGTAGGTGGTAAGTATATGCAATGACCATTTTGGATAAGAAGCACTGACAAGAACTACAGCTTATAAGGACAAGGAGTTAAAGGAAAAGAAAATTGCAAAATTGGAACATTAGTTACAAAAGAAACCAAAGCATGTACTGTTGTACTCAACTTGTTTATTATACTTTTCCCAAATAAATATTAAGTGGAACAATAACAATTGGAACATTAAATTGATTAATCCGGGTTAGATTCAGTAACCAGTCTAATACGCAAATTGGGTTAGGCATGAATTTCCCAACCTCTTGTATAAATGGGTCAGTTCTTCAGCCCGTAGATTATTGACATCAACATGAAACCGACCTCACGACCAATTTGCTAGCTCTCCTCCTATCTATCCACCTTGAGAACCCTCTCAGACTAGTTTCACATGCTCATCGGAAAGGACACGTCCACACAAGTTATTATATTATAGAACGATTAAATTGATGGATTATGCTAAAACCCCACGTCCCCATAATGCAAGCACAGATTTTTACTGCTCAAAATGAGGTTTTGCGAAAAGGAGAATTAGGCAGAGGTTGTCATGAAAGGATTTCTTAGTAAACTGGAGGTCACCAAAACCTACAATTGAAAATCTTCAGATGTTAGAAGAAAAGCTCAAAACGTGAGGCTCCCAGTTTGCTGTTGTGGGGATTCCCACAGAGATGATGGAGAGATCCTATGATCAGATGACCTGTCTCCAAAAAGAGTCGTCAAATATTATTAGATCCTAGAAAGCTTCCCTTCTGGGATTATCTCCTATAACAGTGTGGGAGGCCAAATTTAAGTAATAGGCAGACTGAGTGATACTGCCCTTTGAAGAACAAAATCCCTCTAGAACAATGGGATTCGTGTCAAGAGATTACCACTAGACTTGGACAATTGATCTTAAACCAAGATTAGCTTGAATTCAGAAGAGAAGTCAAGATCCTTTTTAAACTTCTCCAAATCCTTGGAGAGATAAAACAGTATCATCAATAAATTACAAATGTGACGCGAAGACTTGCTTTTCACCCACCCAACACTATGATCAGTTATATTTCCCTTAGAAGTGACCCTCTTCAAAACATTGAGAAAGATGAAGAAATAAGAAGATGATGGATCTCCTTGCCTTCAACGTAACAAGTTTAAAATTTCTCTCTGTAAACTGATCACTGATTCACTAATGGATGGACGACTTTCACATTCTTCTGTACCCAAAACGAAAGAGCTATGAGTTCATTTGTAGCTCCACGGTTCTTAGAATGATCCTCCCAATTCGAGGCCCCCCAGGTTACGAGAGAGTCGGAATATATCCACACACACCCCTTTTATGAGAAGCTCTGAATATATCCCTCCCCCCGGGTAACGAGAGTGTCGGAATATATCCAAACACACCCTCCCCCCGGTTACGAGAGAGCCGGAAATATATCCACACACACCCTCCCCCTAGTTGTGAGAGAGTCGGAAATACATTCACAGACAACATAGCAAAATCCCTATTTCCTTATATTACAAAATAACGATCAAAACATAAAAAACTATCATTCCATAAACTTGATAATAAAAGAAAAGATCATGACCAGGGGAAGAGTTTTGAAGGCTTTCTCTTCCTTGAGAAAAGGCTCATAAAGTTATCAGCTGAGAGTGAAAGTTTACCTTGGTTTGCCTTGGAGGCCCATTGCCTATAGTCAATTGACAGAACGCATTTGTGGTTCCCATAGCCTGCTTCAAGTTGTGACCACGGTTTATTGTGACAGTCAAACACCCCGGTAGGCAATGCAACAAACTGTCTGCTCTCTCATGGAAACTCGGAGGACAGGTTTTCATTAACATTTGAAGAATGGGGATTGCTTCAGCTGCAACCACAGCTTGTGATTTAGCAGTATCTATAGGCATGGTTGACCATGAATGTTTGAGCAAGCATAGAGTGTCCAACACAGACTCTTGAGCAGCCTCATTTCCAGATTTTAGAGCTGCTACCAAATGGGGAATACACAAAGTTGTGGCTTCAGATATGTGAAGCTTAGGGAAGTTGGTGAATATTACATTTATCGTTCTCAAAACCTCTTCATTGATTGTTGCTGAAGACCACAATTCTCTCTCCAATGCAGCTGCAAGGCACCGAAACATAAGATTAGTTAAATACGTCATCTGAAAAACAACCACTATTCACATATTGAGACGAGAAAAATAATCAATATCTCGCATCAAGTGATTAAGGTTTTTTTAAAAATCGTAGTGCAGTATGCGTTCACCATGAAACGAGATTTCCACGATGGAACCAGCTGGAAAGAGAAGACAAGACCACTCATCAAACCTAGAGCATTCTGGTCAAGTTAAATAAGTCTCCTTTCCTTTATTTTTTTCCGGGAAACCCATTGCCCCATAGACTATGTCTTATCACCTACATGCTCACCTTGGTCGACAAATCAACCCAGCTGACAGAAAAGGTTGGGGGTGAGAGAAATAATTCTAAGGTCACACAAGTCCATCGACTGTTTACTTAAATTTCTGGAAAAGGCAGAGCATACAAGACTCAGGCTGTACGAAGCAGGAATTAAGATCTTGAGAATGAGGTACCTAACAAATTTGACCACGAATAGCGAGAACGAAAAAGTAAAAGTGTAGTGATAGAGAGAATAAAAGGGTTGATCAGACATAGAAAGAAGGACAAAGTTTACTTGAAAAGGTGTGAGAAGTTTAGAACTCTTGTGGACAACCCTAAAAGGAAAATGTGAAAAGTATTAAAGGATTGAGGGAGAATTCAATGTTTATATACTAAATAGCCGACTTTCAATCTAAGGTCTTTAAAACAGCCAAAAGCTAGCCAGTTCGGCTGAAAAGTCATAGACCACGAAAGAGTCTTGGTTATTTGATAGCATGAAAAAGGAAAAGGCCAAAAATTAATTAAACAAGCTCCCAAAAACTAACAAACCATAGTTGGGTAGTAAACTCACTTAAATTCTTCAAATACCTTTAAATACTACTATACAAATAGGCTGTTTAGCCTTTTGTACTTCCACCAAAAACGCGAAAAGAAGGTCCAAAAAACTTTTTATGCGCAAATTTGCAGCGCGATTCAATTAATCTTCTTTACAAGCATATAGACAAATAAGCACTTCTTCATGGAAATTTCGTAGAGGAAGGAATCACAATGGTTTTTCAAATGAAAGCTAAGCTTTCGGAAAACTTGAAGGTTTCATTGTGGCAAAAGTTTTTGGGTTAGGAAAAAAGGGAGATAAAAGACTTCAGGACTTGTGATATTGTTTGGGGGAAGGATTAGACTACTCTACTTATCAATCAGGAACCACACACTGGGTTTGAATGAAGCAAGGTGATATACTAGGTTTCACAATGGGTTTGATAATCTGTACCAATGATGTCATTCCATGATACTCCGAGACAAATGTAGTTGGTTTATTTCTTTTGCATTATTTCAGTGCTCCAGGTACTTGATATAGAACAGGTGAATAAAGTAGTGGATAAACACCAATAACTGGAATTCAGTCTGAATGTTTTAAAAAAGGGACATATTTTTCAATTGATTGTGTAAAGACAGTGTATTAAGATGACTAACACAATAATAGTTTTATTGGAAGATACCTGTCAGAGATCTTATAAGCTCATTTGATACATATTCCTGAAGTGTGTGATTTGAGAAAAGGAATCTAATCAACAGAGCTGCCTGGACGGCAACATCTGAGTTAGAGGATAATAGTTGCTCCTGAACAACAAGAATGCCACCTGCCTCTGCAACCGCACGTCTATTTGTCCTACTGTGCATGACAAAATTCTGCAATGCACAGATAGAGACCATTTTCATCTCCTCTGTTGGCTGGTCTTCCAGCAAACTTATAAGTGCACGACATGCAGAAACAGAGTCACCTGCTCTAGCAAGTCCTTCATGTTGTGAGAGATCACCCAGAGCCAAAGATGCAAGTAGTCTGCCAGGTTGCGATCTCGTTTGTGGATCAAGGAGATACTGGGATAAAGGTGCAATTGCATATTTAGTGACCTTCATCTCTCTAACTCTCACATTATTAAATAAAGCTTCTAGCAATCTTCCAGCTGCTTCCTCACACTGATGTGATCTTAGAAGGTCTAAGAGAGCATCCACAGCTCTAGCCTCAGCCATTAATTCAGCACTGCGACCATCATTTCTTTCCTGAACAATGAGAGCATTAAGAGCCACACTGACAGTGCTTTCCTGTGAAGAGTGCAACAATTTCACAAGAACTACTAGTGGAACCTCAAAGTAATACTCTACGCTCACATGTAGCACATTAGAGAGGACCAGTGCTGCTGATTCCCATAACGAATGAGGTGGCTGAGGATCATCCTGAATAATGACTTTGGAGAGCTCAAATATACCTCCAGCATCTGCAATTGCTTTTGGCCAAATCAGAGATATCTTTTCCAGTGCCTTGACAGCTGTTTGCTGTAAGTTCAAATTTGCAATTCCTGCTATCTGTACAAGAGGAATGGTTGCAGCTTTTGTTGTAATATCTTGCTGGAAATGCTCTTGGGCAAGAAGGTGACATAGTAATTCAGAGCTCAATTGCTGGATTGCTTGAGAAGGTGACTCTAAAAATGATGTCAATGGTTCGATGACTTGGCTAGGAGTGAGTTCTAAAATTGTTGAGCTCTGTGGTTTCTCCAGGACATTCACAAGTGCTTGCAGGGCACTGTGCTGTCCCCACATACTGAAATCAGGACGTTGCAAAACACTAAATAGCGGTACCACTATTCTTGGAGCTGTTGAGCTTCTAGCAATTGCACCACTGTTAGTCAAAATGCGAAACAGCTCTGATATTGTTGAGCAGAGAGAGCTAGGGGCATCAGGGAGAATCTTCAGGCAATTATCAACAATTCCACCATTGACCATATCCAGCTTACGAGGAGTTTGATCCTTACCCAGCTTGATTAGAGCACATATGCTGGCCTCAGTAAGCCGATAGTTGGACCCAGAAACCAAGGAAACCAGGAGGTCCACAACATCGTATACTGATGCATTCTCCACCTGCTGTTCATCATCCATCAATTTGTTAAAAGCACAGACACCAGATTCCACTGCTGAATTAGTATCAGATCTCATCAGCAATATAAGAGGCTGTATACATTCACTGGCCACTGGCGTAGACCTTATCTTTGGGATGCTGAACAAGACAAAACACAACTCCGCAGCCTTCATTTTCAGCTCCAATGATGCAGAAGACAATATCCTGCAGAGACTTTCCAGTGGACTTCCTTCAATATCGGTCAACAAATTGGCCTTTGAAGTATCTCCTGTAGTCAACTTGAGCAGTCCAAACAGGCCCGCCTCTTGTTCAGAATGAGATGTAGCATCTAGCATGTCAACCAGAGGCTGAATGGCCTGGTTGACAGATTCAGAATCTCTGATGTTTTCGGCATTAAAAAGTTCATGCAGAGCCCTCGCCGCACTGAGCCTAGCAGTCCTTGACCCCAAACGAAGAACAGCTATGAGCTGGCTGAGTGAGTTAATAGCAGCTTCATGCCTAAGAAGCTCTGAGTTGGTGAATAATATCCTCAACAACTCAGAAATAGAAGCCTCTGTGATGTCTTGAGGACCCAATGACAGATACTTTGGTAGGGCTTCCAAAACCCCTGCTTCTGCCATAATCAGTTTATTTGTATCACTGCCATCTGCAATCAGGGTCAATAGGTGGACAGAAATAGGAGGTGCACTGGGTCTATCTGGCATTGGTTTCAAAAGATCGACCAGTAACGGTATAGCTTTACGTGCAGTCGAGCCCACTCTAACATCTTCTATCTCGAATAGGTGCTCCAACACAACTTGCTCAGGATTCTTTACCAGAGAAAACTCTTCAGTCAAGGAAATTAGATTTGGCATGTCTGTGTCCACATAACCAATCAGGGTAACTAAACCAACAACTGCACCCGAGTTTGCAATTGTTGTCATAATCCCCTTATTCCCATGGCTGACAAGACTAGCCATAGCCTGAGTGGCGAAGAACCTGTCAATCATTTCATCAGATTTCAGCATCAGTGCAAGCAAAGGTATGACACGAACAACTGCTGGGTCACAAACAACACTTGCATCTTGGAATAGTATAGAGAGGAGCAGAGCACTGATCCACACACCCTCGGCATCTTCAAACTCTGCCTGCCCATGTAAAAAGAGTTTTGGAATATGAATATCTTTGTCATCAAATAACATCCATCGAGAAATCATAAGTGGCAAACTGACATCTTCAAAATAGTTTGTAGCATCTAAAAACAAGAAAACGAAAGTGACATCTGTATACAAACATTAATTCATCAGTTACTTTCACATGAAATGATAAGAAAGGATATGCCTATAGATACACTAATACGCCATTGTATCTTCAAAGTGCAACTGCAAAAAATCCAGAAATCCTCAAATTCATCTTTTCATACAAAAGATAGCAATAATCAACAGCTTTTGAATTATTAGGATCCTTGCATAAGTTCAAATAAGTGGAAAGGCATACATGTGCGGCATAATTTCTAAACTGCTAATGCATAGTCTGAAAAGATATTTATGCCCTCAAAAGAACAGTCAGCAAGAATGCAGACATTGTACCACCAGCTAAACTCATAGTATGCAAATATCCAACATGGATTAATACCAAAGTACCAAAGTACCAAACCTACTAACTACAATTGGCCAAGCAAAACATACCATTCATAAGCCTATCTTTGAATATCAAGGGACTCCAGCAGAAATCACTGTAAAAAAATTTAGCACTCAGCACAGGATATTAATGAATAAGTTGTGATTCCTGATATGTTTGGTATTCTACTAGGCTATTAGACATTCACAATCACACTATCACAACTGCTAGTACCTTGTAACAACTTAAACTACTACTAAGAATATCAGTAAGGCTAGTACGGCTATCCTGGTAGAACAATTTATGCACAGATAGTGGGATTAGTAACTACGTTAC
Organism: Patellifolia procumbens; assembly: GCA_947645195.1. Taxonomy (NCBI): domain Eukaryota; kingdom Viridiplantae; phylum Streptophyta; class Magnoliopsida; order Caryophyllales; family Amaranthaceae; genus Patellifolia; species Patellifolia procumbens. Next base: position 293,681 of record CANSGD010000818.1, read on the forward strand.
AATGTTTCTAAGTGAAAAAACGAAAAGACCCATTCAAGTCATACCTGTGGGTTGGTAGTATAGCTTGTGAGCTTCTCAGAGAGGACTTCTACTCCTCCAGCTTCCATCACAATATGTTTATTCTCCTCATTAAACGAAGACAAAATGGATAGCAACCACAACGCAGCTGTACCTCCCAAAACAGAGGCTGGATCAGGAACATACTCATCATCTTCTTGAAATGAGTTTCTGCGTCTCGACGCTTTCGGAGTTCTTATCTCAATTTCCAATGAACAACACCCAGAGTTTTGCCTTATCATGCCAACCAAAGAACTTATCAGAGGTCTCAGATATCCTGACAACACAAGTGAATCCATTGACTGCCTTTTGTGCTCTTTTGCAGCACAAGTAAGTAATGCTGTCCCTCCAACTTTCACCTCTAAGCAAGACGAAGTCATTGTTCTTTTCGCTAGAGAAGTAATTGTTTTTGATTTAGCAATCAACATGTCAGCTAGCACGACTGGTTGATCTCCACAAAGCCTAGAAAGAATTACAATCACCTTGTCTTGTATTGCAGGAGGCCCTTCAGCTAGGCAATGAACAAGGGGTTCTAAGCTTGAGGGAACTTCAGCCAGGGTGGACCAAAGTTGGTATGTAAAATTAGCCCTTTGTTTCGTTCTAGCCAAAAGAGAAAGAACTTCTAAGGCGTCGGCAGCACCAATCTCATCCAGATCCATCGTACTTAATGATTCAACAAGAGCAAGTACAGCAAAACGACACTGAGAATTCCCTTTTAGCACAGCCCTAACTGGAAAGTGCTTCAGTAACTGGTATATAGCACGTGATGCATTTTTCTTGCCTTCTGCAGTACCTTCTCCCAATACTCTTGTCAGAGCCGATACCACATCTTCAGCGAGAGCTTCCGATGCGATCTGAGTATCAGATAGAAGATTGGCTAGCGCAGCAACAGCGGCCTCAGCGGCATTAATAAAAGAAGTTTTAGCCAGTTTAATTAGAGGCCTGACTTCTCCCTCGGAAATACAAGATATCTTGTTGGAACTTTTCGTTCTTGTAGGACGTGCCAAAGCACCTAATGCTCGGGCTGACTGAGTAGCCACAAGTTGTGTTTTGCTAGTCAAAAGCTTCATGCAAGGTTGAATAATTTCATCAGTTGCAAGACTATCGCAAATCTCGGGTCTAGAACTAAAGAGATCAGCGAGTACGGATGCTACACATTCTTGGTTCTCTTCATTCGAAGAATTAAGCACTTGGACAAGGGACTTCAAGGCTTTGTTAGCTAGACTTCCCCCTTTGAACAAGCTCCTTGTGTGAAGCAATACCAAGCACATGACCTAAAACTCTAATTATGTGGCCTTTCAAGTTTGGAGACTCACCTAGAAGCATAGCAAGCAATTGATTTATGGTAGCAGTATCTGCCGTACGAACAAGCCTCATAAGCGCTTTTGCAGATGCTTCTTGACCTTTTGATCCACCACTTCTCAAAAGCCATAGAAAAGCGGGGACCGCTCCGGCACTTTCAACACATGCACGAATGTCTTCGCTGTGACAACACAAATTCCACAAAACATAGGCTGCATCCTCCCTAGCCTTTGGAGACCCTACCTCTAAAAGCTGCACTAGTGGAGGAATCCCTCCTGCTGCGGTAATAGCCCACTTACTATCATCAACTTCATCCGTTAAAATCACCAACAGTTGTGCAGCATGCTCCTGATGTTGCTCACTGGATAACCCCAATAAGGATATCAACAATTGAATTCCTTCTCTCTTTTTTATGGCATTCCAAATGTCTGCCCCATCGGTACACAAGCTAGTAAGAGAAACAATCAGGTGTTCCTGCACTTCGAGAGCTGCCATAGTTATCAGTCCAGTTAGAATCTTTTTTGCCTCTGCATGCTTAAGCCATCTTGAGAGATAAATATTCCCATAAAGACTAGACATAGCTTCAAGTAGTCGATCCTGCACCAGCTTATTGTCGCGCGGCTTTAGAAGCGTCACCAGTATGTCTTCTACCTGCTTTACATTAAATGGTTCTTCTTCAATGGCTGATTTCTGTTCGAAGACCATCAAAGAGTAGGCCAGTGCTCCAATTATGTCAGAAACCGGAGCAGCTAACCGAGGAGACTGGGCAAGTTCTCCAAGATATTTGATCAATGCTGACATTCCACCACATATATTAGCCAGAGCTACCGTGGCATGCCCTTGAAGAGCCTGACCAAACTCCCCTTGCATACCTTCTTTAGAAGGAGCAACTATAGCGCCAATAAGAATAGGAACACCCCCAGCATCAACAACTGCTTTCTTAGCTTCATCTGAGTTTAAAGAAAGAGCCTGTAAAGCATCAGCAGCGCTTGCACGGACAGAGACCTCATTTTCCTGACCAACGAGTTGAAGCAAAGCTTTAAAAGCTCCAGACTCTATTACTTTAGGTATACTATCATTAAATGCTAGCATCAGACGGGCCAAAAGAGAAGCAGCATTGGATTGGGAAGCTGCATTGTCAGAAGAAAGAAGTCCCACAATGATATCCACTCCTCCACCTGCAAGCGCGGCTCTCCAATAACCATCCCTGTCACCACAAAGATTTCTTAAGGCCCCTGTCACAAATCCTTCTACTACCTTGTCCTGCCGATTCTTTGGATTTAGCAGCTCCCATAGGGTTGGCACAACACCTTCAGTGACAAATATTTTCACACCCACATGATCATCAGCTAGTCCACCAGCAGACACTTCATATATTGCTTCAGCGGCTGCTTTCCTAGCCTCAACTGAATCCGACTTCAAAAGTGAAAGCAACGGAGGAATACAACCACCTAGAAGAACCTTTAACCTTAAGTCTTCATCTCTACAAAGAACACTAAGAGTTGCCGCAATATTCACCTTAGCTCCAGGAGTACCCGCCCTGAGTATAGATATAAATAACGGCATTGCTTGTCCATGTGAACCAATTATTGTTCTTGCATCCCTCTTTTTCTGGCAATCCCTAGCAACCTTGCCGTAATAAGTTCCTTCTCGTGAGGTGACGAAATGTTGGCATGCAGCTGCTCAATTAATCGAGCAACAGTAGCCATTGTACTTTCCTCCTCATCCATTTGTGCCGCTCCATTTGATTCCCTAACAGACCGACCAGTCCAAATATATATTGTCAAATTCAACAGTCATCAACAGACAAAAACTAGAAAAAATTTAAGTTTCCCTAAATATACATTCTTCAATTTCTAGTCTCCCACTCCAATCAGCTAATTTCGCCGACAAGTAATGAATATGAATAGAATACAAGGCACATTCAGTATGTTTCAGCGACTGCTCCCTTCTTATATCTTTTTTTCAAGAATTTTGTCTAATTAGAAGATATCATACAGATTAGTGATAAATCTAACAGTTGTTATACAAGAATATCAAAGAGTACATTATATATACCTCGGCCGAGAATTCGAGATGAGCTCTCCTCGTTCAGGAGATAAAGGATTTGGCATTTGCATTAACAACGCCAGTTATACAATTTTTACTCCGTCACCTGTTTATTCCAAAAACAAATCAAAATCACTTACTCAATCATACAAATTTCACAATTATAAATCTCTCAATTAATCTCACACTACATCCAAATAAACAAAAAAAGAGTAAATCACCACTTCAATTCACTGTTCTTAACAATTCACAAACTCAATTCAAAACCTAAGTGATCTTAATCATACAAAATTCCACAACTCAAAATGCATTCAAATCCTCAATCACTATAATAAACAGCTAGAAATACTAAAACAATTAACATTTACCTCCGCGCAAAAAAGCTAAACCGTGAAATTGAGCATAACCTGATCTTCAGCTGAAATTACAGAAATGACGGTGAAAAATGAATCGGAAATGAGAGCTTCGAATTGCAGAAAAGTAAATTTCGAAGATCAGATCAGGAATATGATTAGTGATAAGAATAGATCGAATTATGTAAAAAGTATGAATATGTAAATGAAATTATATATAAAAGAGAGTAGGAAATGAGGAAATTGGACTGTACAAAATTGAAGGAATGAAGAAATGTTCGGCAATGGAGGAAGAGGGAGAAAGAGGAGAGAGAAAGAAGAGAGAGAAAGAGGAGAGAGAAAGAAGAGAGAGAAAGAGGAGAGAGAGAGAAAGAGGTTATTTATTAAATTGGGGGGGTTGGAGGTTTCCTTGTTTCTGTTAAACAGAGTGGGGAGTTTATTTTTTCTTCTCTATCGAACAACAATAACAACAGTCTTCTCATTAGCGTCACTTTCTCTGTCATGTGTGTCTTTTGATGGTCTTTTTTGTATTTTTATTTTTCTGTTACACTATACATATGCTATTGGTTTGTTTTATTTAGCTTTCATAATCTTGCGTGATTGTGTTTTGTGTGTGTGTCATGTGAGGAGGGTCAAAGTGTTTTGGAATATTATTTGTAGAAATTTTCAAAAAGATTTTGAAGTTATATATAATATAGACAGATGAAGTTCAAGTCAAAGAAGAGAAGATTTCACATCAAGTAACCATATTTTCTGGTATCAGTTAACAATTTTTAAAATTTATATTTTATCTGTTTTTATTTGAGATTTTGGTTTGGAATATGGAGAAAAATCAATATAAATTATAAATATATGTGAGTCTATGGGCCTGTTCGGCAAAGTAGTTGTGAGCTTTTCAACTGTAGAACTAGTTGTTTAAATAATTAGTGTTCGGTAAAATTAGCTGTAGATAAAATTATAACTTATAATATATTTATAAAAAGTATTAGCTTTGGACAAAAGCTACTCAGAAAGCTACAAATGTTAGCTTTGGAGAAAAGCTACTCAAAAGCTAAAAGCTACCTGAAAGCTACCTTGAAAAGCTACCTCGCCGAACACTTATATAATTTTGTGAAAGCTAAAAGCTACCCAAAAGCTACTAAAAAAGCTGCGCCGAACACATATATATCTATATTACTTATTATAACAAGATTCAAGAGTTAAGCCATGTTCTTTTGGACTGTAAAGATTTGAACTAAACTTAAATTAATAGAACTGCATTGAACTGAATTTATTTTTTGTAAATAATAGAGATGATATCATGATAATACAATATAATAATAAATTTTTAATAGGATTAGTTTTGCTATTGCGAAAGGAGTGAGGGACTGAGGGCTCAGATAGTATCTCGGCTTTCCACTATTTTTTGTAAATTATTTGAGTTTGTGTGATATATAATAATGATAATACTTGATAATAATAATTATAATAATAATCGTACGTGTTACTCTATTCTTGGGATGGAGGCTTGATGTACGTTGATCTCATTGGGTCATCGCTCTTGACACAGTCTGGGATGTCTGACTTCGTGCCCGGTCGTGTGGTGGTTGATGCGGCAAAATGCAAACATGTCAAGTATGAAGCTAAGTGTGCGACTATTAGATATGTCCCTTTCACCTTCTCTTCTTTGGGGGAATTAGAGAAGGATGATGTTGCCTTGCTGAAACGGATACAAAAGTTATTCATGGCTCAAGATATTGGGGCACGAGTTGTTGTTCACATCTTTACTATGATTAATTTTGCTATAGCTAAAGGAGTAGCCTATCTCGGCTTCCCACTTATTTTTTGTAAAATATTTTTAAGTTTGTTTGATATATAATAATAATAAAAAATTTAATAATAATAATAATAACAGTTTTTTTAACCTATGCACTAGATGCATATGCTTCATTACTTAGATCCCCCTCTTACAACAAACTTGATAAACAAAGATAAGCTGATGTAGGAAATTATCTTTGCAATAAATACTTTTTTCCCTATCTCCCTCCTTAACATAGTCATTACAAAGATAATTTCTTATACAAGCTTATCTTTGTTTTACAAGTTTGTTGTAAAAGGAGGAATCTTAGTATTAATCCTTTGCACATGGTGTATAGATAGGAAAATCGTACTAATAGTAATATTACACATCTCCTTTACTTCAATCTTTTTCCCTATACGGTAGATTGATCCATATAATTATTACACATCTCCTTTACTTTTTGTTACTTTGTCTCTATCTTTTTCACTTTTTCATTCCTTTTACCATTTTTTTCTATATCCTTTCCATTTTTTTTCTTTCGCGTGGAAATGCAAACATCCCTAAAGGAAGAGAGGATTGTCTTTAGAATATGGATAAATTTCGTATTTTAAGATTAATTATTATAAATTTATTAGTCCCTCTTATATAAAATAATGTCCTACTGTTACAGTAATCTTGAATCATCATTATTATTATTATTATAAGAACTCAAAGTGCATGTTTACTGTTTAGTGAAGCTCTCACGAAGACTGAGATCTACTTAAAACAAAGCAAGAACTAGCATAGTGACAAAAAAAATGTGGCAAAAACTTCCATATATTCAGATCTAAACTTGTAGTGAAGGGAATAAGAAAATTTCATGAAAACAAGATGACCCACCATGCAGACAAATTAATTGAAAATATAGATTGTTAGTCCACATGCTAAGGTCTCTTGGAGTATATTGCCAACCACAGCCCACAGGGTATGGTCTTCTTATTCTATTGTTTTTCTTCTTTTTCCTCTTCTTTTGGCAGTCTAGTTTTCTTCAATCTCTACATAATTGTGTTCTATCAATCAAAAGCTTTGTTAGGCACTTAAATAAAGTATTTATGACTAAAATGAGGCAAAATTATAATACGTATAAACATTAAATATTTTACTCAAAATAGTGCTAATTTGGGAATTTATTGGCAAATCATGCGTCAATTAATATTAGTAATTATTTGTTTTTGCTAGTTTAGAAAAATATTAAATACTTATACATAGTCCTAATGACTACGTACAACATTTCCTTATTATAAACCTTTCTTACATAAGGTTTCTTTGGTCATAAAGAGTCATAAGGATAGTGATGTAGAAGAGAGTCGATTTTAAATTATAGGTCTTGTCTTTAATTATATAACTTACTGATTAAACTAGCTACTTTTACTTATCATACATATAAATATACACTATCTTAAGGAATTTAATAATATGACTTTTAGGTAACTTTTGTTTTACTTTTAATTTTCCATGAGGTCAAGAAAATAGTCAAAAAAAAAAAAGTGCATGTCATTTATTTTTGGAGTAGCTCATAAGCTAGTTTTCAGTCAAAAACTGCTTTTTACTAACTTTTGGGGTCGACTTCTTCCTTTGCTTTTTGCACTAAACAATCAACACTAGCAATTGTTTTTACTAAAGACTTTTATAGACAAACAATAAAAAGTCAGTCAAATAAGTCAATACAAAAAACGAATCAAATCGACCATTTAAAACCGCCAAAACAACTAATAACCAATTGCCAAACACGAAAATACCCGCACTCACCCACCAGTAAGATAGTCCTTGTTTAGTTAATGATTGTGGGCTGTGGCTTATTTAAAAAATGTGTAAATTTGTCTAGATAGCGTCTTCACCGGGCAAATCTGAAGATTCTGTACTGGGCGTCACCGAGAGATACAGATGCAGTCAACTTAATGACATTAATCCTGCATTCGTACAGAAAAAATTAACGATAATTAGGAAAAATAATGACATAATGACGTTGATCCAACGAGCTTATTGTAAAGTACTTACTACATATCTTGAATATATATTGAGATACTTCAATAGAATAGTTTGTTCTAGATCTGTGTCACACTCACTTATTGAATTGGGTTGCAGGGTTGGTATGGGTAGATGCGGATCACATATTTCACATTATATAAACATCTCCTTCTGTTCCATTTTACACTGACCATTCTTTTAATTTCTGTGAACCCATTCTTTTAATTTCTGTGGATCGTTTGGACCATTATTTACATTTTTTTAAAGCTCGGATTCAATATAACTGCACGTTTCAAATTTTAGAATTATTAAGTTAGATATTTTTTATGCCAATGTGAAGTTAAGCCACAACAATGAAACCAAATTTACCAAGTTAGTGTTGGTCCAGTGGTGATAGGGACTGGCTTTGGTAGGATGAACTTGTGTTCGAATCCCCGCAACACCCTTGGGAGAGGAATAGAACCTAACCACCCAGAACTTGGTCTCGATCCTGATGTAGCCCAATGGGTGAACCGGGTGCAAACACCAAAAAAACAATGAAACCAAATTTATAGAAATAAAGCGTGCAACGTTTAACTCCTATTTCATTCATGATTCTATTTAGACTCGTTATAAAATTTACCCTATTCGAAAAAGTGGGTTTTAATAGCAATTTGCAACTTAAAATCTGATTTTATCTGAAACAGACAATCTGATACATTTGGGGTTAAACTTGACCTGAACATGGTTTAAGACATCAATATATAAGATTTCATGCATGAGTTTTTAAGCATTAACTAGCTTTTTTAGACCCGTGCAAAAATGCACGGGAAAGTTTTTTTGTAAATAGATTTTGAGTTATTATTTAATAGATCGTTAGATTACAAACTAAGTTGAAGATGAATAATGTAAATTGATCTAATAAAAAAATTAATCAAGTTAAGAATATAAATAGACACAAACTATAATTTTGGTTCATTATATATAACCTTTTCACAATATATAAGATAAGGTCGAATAAGGATTAATTAAATTCAATCGGTTTTACAAACTATTTTCAATACAGTGTCGGTTTATTATAATAATAACTCTTCTTGCAGATTCAAAAACTCTTCGGGAGTTTTGTTAACGAACTCACGAACTACCCTGTCATACAAAATAAAACATTCATTCTTTGTTCCGTCAGATACAATAATCTTCAACCTAGATCTTTTGTGATCAAAAAAATTATCTAAAGTTATGAGGAGTATTTTGTACATTGAAAGTTTCAAAAAAGTAATGCAAATAGATAGTTACTAAGATTGGTTCTCTTAACAATGTATCTATCTTTTGGACAAAATTTGTCTTTACCATCTTTAATAACTTTGGTAGCACATCTTATGCAAGCTTGATACCACCACCCAAAATCAAAAATCAATGTCCACTATAATTGCCAAACAAATAACTTTCCCAATTATTATTATTTTTTTTGTAATTTTAAAGTCATAAATTTAACTAATACCTTTGAATTTCATATATTTCGCTAAGGCAACTAATTTCGGGATCATCTCGTATGCAAAAATTTGAATGCCAACTGAACGGGGTATAAAATCATTTCTTACTTCTTGGCTATAAAGTTCCCTCGTTTCGCAAACAATAAACAAACGCGCGACAAATCTCATATATATCACCTATTTAAGTAAGGGATAACTATTATTGTATTTAAACAAAACAGTAGTATATTCAGACAGAATATTATACACATTAGACGATGATTTTATGGCAAAAGGATAGGTAATATGCTGATTGTATGTTTTGTTAACTTGTCATCAATACTTCCCACTTCAGTAGGAGTGACATAGTCATTCCTTTCCCATACACGTATTATTCGAACCCTTATGGTGTAAAATTTCTTCACTTTGCTTATTTCATCTATACTGATTATTTGACATAGACGATCCATTGTAGTTTTATTTTGAAAGAACTTAAATATGATTCTTGTAAAGTTGGGAAAATGCAAAACAATTTTGTTAAAAATATTATCATATTTATACATAATATTAAGTACTCCCTCCGTTCCCAAAAGTTGTTACCACTTTGACTTTGCACGTTTGCCAAAGTGTTCTTTAGATTATCAATATCTTCAATTGCATATTTGTAAAAATTCTAATGATTGAATATTAATAAAGTACTCATTGAGATGAATCAAATAACATCCCACATGACTATATTTTTTCTTATATATTGTGAATAATTCAGAAGATTCTCTCTACTTATAAAAAGTCAAAGATTCTAAATGGGAACAACTTTTGGAAACAGAGGGAGTAGGTAGTGACTTAATTAAAGGAAAAAACTTCAAATAAGGAAATCCGAAAAAATACGGAAAATTTGTACAAGTAAAATAACAAAAAAGATAGCATGTTCATATAAAATTTCAAAAAATAATATGGATATTATGTTCTTCTAGAAAAATTATATTATCTTAATTGCATTTAGTAGTCTTAATCTATTAGACACTCCTAAAATCTTCCTTAATTAAAGGAAAAAACTTTAAATAAGGAAATCCTAAAAGGTGACATGTAGTATTGATAAATATGTTGATTATTATGGTGATTTTTTTGTAGGATAATCGTTAAATATGGATATTAACTAATAAGTAGTGAAAAGTCAGATTATCTTAATTGTATTTAATAGTCTTAATCTATTGGATACTCCTAAAATCTTCAATAAGTAAAGGAAGGAACTTGAAATAAGGAAATCCTAAAACGTATAATAATAAATTGACAGATATGGTGATTTTTTAAGTGATTTTTTGTATGGGAATCTTTATTTATGTTTTTTTAGAATTATTATTTATGGTGATTTATCTTATTACTACATAGTTTATGAGAATCTTTATTTTATGCGTGTTGCATTGTAATATTTATGCTGGAAATTTAGGAAAATACTTAATGAGGGTCATACAATTGCTTCAATTTTCCCTTTCAGTGTAAAAATATTTTTTATTCTTTGATAATTAAATTTGAAACAACATCTGATAGTAACATATTTTTATTCTTTGTATCAAATCTTATTATCAAAGAATTAAAAAATATGTTATTATCAAATGTCAACCTAAATAAAATTATAACGTCCATAATTAAACTAAATAAAATCAAGATACTTGTGGAAAAAATTTAAGCAGATGGATTATTATGGTTAATTGACCTAATAAAAAGATTATGGGCTTGAATATCAAAAGCTAACGGCTAAATATTATTATTAATAAGTTATGACTTTATGTTTGATTATACTATAATATATTATATGATTATATTGCATGATATGATTTGAAACAATATAGGTGATTAGAAAACTTATTAATCTTATGATAATCAATCACATTTTGAATGACAACTTTATACATATTATCTCCGTCTTTTTCATAGGGACGTTTTCCTTTCCACACGGTTCAAGAAAAAGGTGCAAAAGTAAGAGAGAAGGATGGTAAAAGTAAGGAAAAATTAAAAAAGGTAGAGAGAAGGAGAGAAGTGTAATTATTAAGTGAACCAACCTACCATTTATGGTAAAAAGTAGAAGTGTCTCAATTGAATAAAAAGACCTCAAAATGAAAAAATGTCCCTATTATAAAAATGGAGGTAGTATTATATAATTAATTTATATAGACTACATGGTTGCTAATCAATCTATATATATAAGTGGATAGATTATAGTTAATTGACCTTATAAAAAGACTGTGGGCTAGAAAATCAAAATAGGAATTTTAGTTGTTTAATGGATTGATAAATATCATCTATAAAAATACATAATTTCCTTTAAATTAAAGTATAAGAATGTGATTGATAAAAAATAGGAAGTTTAGTTTGATTGATAATTATCATTTAGAAAGTTGATTATTTCATTTAAATTAAACTCTAAAGATCGTTCATAAATGGTAAAGATAAGTATAATCTATGACACAACCATGGAAAATTGTAAGTGCTTAGGTTTAGGCTTGAATTTAAAATTTGAACTTAAGTGGATAAAAACGAACTTAGATTATGGTTAATTGACCTAATAAAAATATTATGGGCATGAATATCACAAGATAACGACTAAATATTATGTATCTAAATTATATTATTATTAATAATTTACGATTTTATAATTGGTTATACTATAATATATTAAATGATTATATTATATGATCTGATTTAAATCAATATAATAAGATTTCATTACTATATTTACTTAAAAAATATACATAATAACTAAGTGATTAGTCAACTTATTAATCCATTGGCAGTCAATCACTCTCTTAATGGCAATTTAATACATGTTTTAAAAACAAATTTAAATTACTATAATTACAATATTTAAAATATTATAATCGTTTTTTATAATAGGAGTAGGATTACAATTGTTGATTGATTGATTATGTGATAATTTGATTGAATTATGGAATACGTAGTTGATTTAATTTATTAGTTGATTCAACTTAATCAATCAATATCCTATCAAATTGATTGATTTAATTGAAACCGTGATTGATTTCTTGATAGGAAGTTTAGTTGTTTAGTTGAATGATAATTACCATTTATAATACTTGATTGATTGAGTCTGTGATTGATCTAATTTGGTAGGTTATTGATTGATTGGGATAAGCTAAATGATTGATTGATATCATATTTCAAAACGTGATTGATATAAAAAGAGGCAAGTGTTTTATGTTATTCTCAAACAGAACCATTTATAAGACTATTAAAATTTTATTTATTTTAAAATATTTAAACATGATTGATATCAGAATAGGAAGTTTAGTTGTTTAATTGATTGATAATTAACATTTATAAAACCAAATTAATTTCCTATAAATTAAATTCTAAAGATCGTTTATAAATGGTAAAGATAAGATAATATCATTTGTAAATGGTAAAGATCGTTCATATAAATTTATGGGTTAGTCAAATTTGAATGCATGAAATTGGTTAAGGAATATATTATCTAATTAACTTGGGAAATATTTGTTAAGATATTTTTCTATAAAAACGAAAATTTACAAAGTTAGTCAAATTTGAATAAATGTAATCAGTTAAGAAAAATGGTGTCTAATTAATTAAGGAGATTTTTGACAAAAATAGGCGTTATTGAATGGTTTACCAAAGAAAAAAATCCCACAAAGATTTGTCGTAATCTTTTGTTAGAGATTTTAATCTACTGATTTCTTTACATACCCGAATTTAAAAATATTTTAAACACAAAAACAAAAAATGATACAAATTTTGAGAAGAAAAGATGTTAGTCAAATTTGACTACTTTGACAACAAAAAAGGAACTTTATGAGTTAGTCAAATTTGAATATATGAAATAAGTTAAGAAAAATATTATGTAAATTACTTGGGAAATATTTGCTAAGATATATTTGTATAAAAACGGAAATTTACAAAGTTAGTCAAATTTGAATAAATGTAATCAGTTAAGGAAAACGGTGTCTAATTAATTAAGGAGATTTTGACAAAATAGGTGTTATTGAATGGTTTACCAAAGAAAAAAATCCCAAAAAGATTTTTCGTAAATTTTTGTTAGAGATTTTAATCTACTGATTTCGTTACATAACCGAATTTAAAAATATTTTAAACACAAAAACAGAAAAGATACAAATTTGGAGAAGAAAAGATGTTAGTCTAATTTGACTACTTTCACAATAAATAAGGAAATTTATAGGTTAGTCAAATTTAAATACATGAAATCAGTTAAGTAAAATATTATCTAATTAACTTGGGAAATATTTGTTAAGATATTTTGTAAAAATTTATTGTATTGATTTCAATGTATAACCGAATTTAAAAAGATTTTAAACCAAAAATCAGAAAAGATAAAAAATGGGAGGGAAAAATGTCAATGGATAAATGATTTTTGACAAAACAGGTGTTATTGAATGGTTTACCAAAGAAAAAAATCCCAGAAAGATTTGTCGTAATTTTTTGTTAGAGATTTTAATCTACTGATTTCTTTACATAATCGAATTTAAATATATTTTAAACACAAAAACAGAAAAGATACAAATTTGGAGAAGAAAAGATGTTAGTCAAATTTGACTACTTTCACAATAAAAAAGGAAATTTATGGATTAGTAAATTTAAATACATGAAATCAGTTAAGGAAAATATTATCTAATTAACTTGGAAAATATTTGTTAAGATATTTTGTATAAATTTATTCTATTGATTTCAATGTATAACCGAATTTAAAAAGATTTTAAACCAAAAATCAGAAAAGATAAAAAATGGGAGGGAAAAAATGTCAATGGATAAATATATTTTTTAACAAAAAATGATTATAATTTTTTAAATGAAAAATAAAAAATATTACGAAAAGTACTGTGAAAATTTTCAAAAAAAATCAATTTATTACTTGGGTTAATGTAAACTTCAAAATAGTATATAATAATGATTTAATAAATCGGTTGGCTACATCAAGATATTGTATTCAACAAATGCAAAGAAAATTAAAAATTACTACAACAATACACTACAATTTACTAATAATCAAAAAATAATTAGGTAAAAATCTAGAATAACTTTGAGATTGCATAAAGAACAAACAAAATCTATATTCGAATAATCGAATTATAATATAAATAAGACAAAATAATATAAAAAAATGAATTTATTATTATTCAATAAAGATAAGGATTACATTTGATGAATTAACAAACAATAAAATACATAAAGAAATGACAATACAAAAAAAAACGATTAGATCGATGATACTTTCATGAAAATATTCAAAACCTCCATTGTGATGTTTTGTGATGATGACGATGAAACTTTCTTCAATCGCATTCGGAGAATCCATCCAATTTTCTTCGAATCTGAGAAATAAAACAATGTAACAATCTTCTTTCAATCGAAATATGTCAAAATGTTCCAATATTCTTGAATGATTTTATTAAATGGAGCCATGTTTTCATTTTGAGAGAGAAACATTTAGAATGAGAGAGGCTAGATTTAATTTCGATTGAAATGCGCTATCTTGTTGTATGTATTTATAGTGGCATATTTATGAAACAATGAGCTAACTTTCTTAAAAAAACGTTGGTCCTTTTCATTCTATGATGACTCTTTCCTATAATGAAGATTAAATTTAAAAGCGTTGATATATTCAATTTTGATTTGTTAAAATTCCTAAAACATGAAAGCAGATCTTAACTTTTGATTTGTTATTTTAAGCAATTATGTAATTAAGCGAATTGATTAAGGAACCTAATTTTAGGCAGTTATACCGAATTGATCTCAATTAACCCTTTTAATATCAACGATTTTTTAGGAATTTTTTTATTGCCGGATTTCTTAGCAGATTTTATTCAATTAAGGCATTTATTATCAAAGCTTTTTTAGAAAATGATTGAAGATATGATTTCCTAAATAAACCAGCTATCTAATTCAAAAAAACATAAAGCTCTAATGCTGACACGTGGCAAAAAAGACGCTATGAGGCATGTTAGTGTAATTTTATTTTGCAGATCCAATTTTATTTTACTTTAGTATAATATATAGATAGTATGTCCGAAAATAATATAGGAATGTTAATTTTGGCAAGTAATATTAATTGATATTATAAGCTTATGGAATAATCATTGAAATCTATATAATTTAAATATTATGAATACAATATACTTTACAAATTTAGATTATGGCAGAAGAAATATTAAAAGTGATCAAGTACATATAAATGCAATTCGTTTTTAAAAATAATGCACAGGGATTTTATTGGATCATCCCATACGTGGGCTATATAATTGCCAAATCTCATGGGATTTGAGAAGAATAATTCTTACTGAAATTAAGCCATATAATTGCCACAATATTTAGGAAGATAATGAAAAATCAAATCTATTCCTTAATTAAAGGAATCAACCGAATAAAATTTAGGAATCTATTCAATGAAGGATTTGAAAATCACGTTAATATAGGAATAGATTAAGGGATTGATTTTTATTTTTTTGAAGATCCTTTAATTAAGGAATCAACCGCATAAATGAAAGTAAATGGGTAATTCTTACTGAAATTAAGCCAAATAAATGCCATAATATTTAGGAAGATAATAAAGAATCAAACGCTAATTTAGGAATAGATTAAGG
Source organism: Patellifolia procumbens (assembly GCA_947645195.1). Lineage (NCBI taxonomy): Eukaryota > Viridiplantae > Streptophyta > Magnoliopsida > Caryophyllales > Amaranthaceae > Patellifolia > Patellifolia procumbens. The sequence goes on from CANSGD010000818.1 coordinate 309,309, forward strand.
GACTGATTTTCGGTATATGGAATTCCTTTAATTAAGGAATCAACCGCATAAATGGAAGTAAATGGGTTGTTTATTGTTGCCTAATTAAACGAAAACATTTTTAAAAAAAAAGCAAAACAACACCAAGTTGACACGTTGGTATAATGCATTTTTAAAAAAGTAAAAAAATATGTTGCTGACACGTGGCTTCTATAAACGCTAGGATGCTTGGGGGATCAAGGGTTGCTTTGGATTCATCTGGTGATGACACGTGGCAAAACCCATTTTGCTTTAATGTAATATATATAATAGAATTGAATTCTAGAGACAATGTTGTGGTGAATGTTTGAATCAAATGTTAAAATCTATTGAATTTATAAGATAAATATTATGTCCGAAAATAATATAGGTATGTTAATTTCGGCAAGTAATATTAAATGATATTATAATCATATGGAATAATAATTGAAATCTATATATGATAAAAATTAATGAATGCAAACAACCCGTTAATTATTTTGAAAAGTCCACTAATTTAGGAATAGATTAAGTCGGTAATTTATATAGCAAGCAACCGGTTTTATTTAGGAATATGATGCTCTTAACTCGATTTTATTTAGGAAGATAATGAAAAACAAATCTATTCCTTAATTAAAGCAATCAACCCATACGTGGTTTTGGTAAGTCCACTAATTTAGGAATAGATTAAGGATTTGAATTTTATTTTATTGAGTACCATTTAATTTAAGCAATCAACCGAATTAAATTTTCATTCTTACTGAAAATAAGTCACACTTAATTAGCTAATATTTAAGAAGATATTAAGAGTCAAACGCTAATTTAGGCATAGATAAAGGGCATTATTTTCGGAAATTTTTATTCCTTTAATTAAGGGAAATCAAAGGCTAATTACACAGAATTACAATAAAAAAATGCAAAATAACAGCAATTTGACACGTATATTTTTTAACTGGTTTAATGCATTTTAAAAAAAGGGAAAACATCTTTGGCTGACACGTGGCGACTTAAACGCAAGATTGCATGAGAGATCAAGGTTTGCTTTGGATTAATCTAGTGACGACACGTGGCAAAAACCATTTTGCTTTTATGTTATATATAGATAGATCACATAAAATCACGTGTCATCACATATCATGTGCGAATTTAATCTTAATATACATAAAAAATACTTTGTTCCAACAACACGATCCTGACGTGATTAAAAGCACAAAACTAGATAACCTTAATAAACCAAAATCTATGCTATATTAAGATTGAATCTATTAATGTTATTAAGAATGATTTTATACTTTTTAAGCTTAAGTAGAACACTAAATGGTAGTGTGACAATCATTATGCTAATGCCTTATTGTAACACCTATACTAGTGTCCTCAAGCACAAAACTGCTTCGTGCATATTTAGAATACTATAATACCATCCGAGATTTAGAGTTCGATCCAAGAACCTTTTACGAACCTACACATGTAAAGTCAATGCTGAATACATAATTACCTCATCGTAAAAAGATATTGGTAGCTTTAACAACCTTGTGACGAGATAGTTTTTTTTTCAAAAAAATCTTGTTATTCCCCAATATAGCCCATGTAAAAAGATTCGTAGACAATCCTATAACATTTAAGTAAAAAAATAACTCAAACCACAGTCATGCAAGCAAAATTGGTGGTTTTTCAACTATAATAACACATGCTAATTTCACCAATTCAATAACCAACATACTCAAGATCCACAAGAAGTTGAGACAACGCACGACACTCTAACACCATCAAAACTTCAGATAAACATGGCAAGTCATACATTTAATTTTTCCTTTCATTTTCACGATTGTATATTTAGAGTACCAGGTGGGGGTCACAAATTGCAATTGATTCTTGTTTTGGATTCTCACTAACTTTCATATGACAGTTTTTAAAGCTTGTGGGCGGTTAATCGTAACGTTAATAGTATTATATACTCTAGTCTCAAAATAGGTAAGGAAAAAGAGGTATATGTTTACTCTTTATCCTCTGCTTGGAAGAAATATAAGAATGCTTTCCCTCCAGTCTCAAAAGAAATCCTCTAGCCTATAATTTCAAATCTGCCCAAAAATGATCAAAAATTTGTGCTTACTCTTTGCGGAAGACAACTTAGTCTTCTGCAGAGCTACCCCAACAGGATGCACCACCATATAAACAGTGATTGATAAGTTCTGCAGTTTCTCTAACAACAAGTAAACCTTCATAATCCGCGATCATCTTCACAAAAAATGTTCCTAACTCAAAAAAGGCTTCCGTAACAAGTCATTTTCGGTTGACACCAAAAGCTTGCTAGGGCCAACACCTTGGTCTCCACCTATAGTGCACATCATCCTAGCAAATTAGATACAACCTTCCCTTCTAGTCAACATTGAGAAAAGAGTGAAACTTTGGGAGTCAAATTTCCTATAAAAAAGCAAGACGCTTGACTTTCATCCCGACCAACCTCGAAGCCATCACAAATTATGCCTGCACCTCTATGATGCTCCACTCGCAAACGTCAAAATCAATTAACATAACTCATAAACCCTATTTCTGGAAACAAAATCCGGCAAAAAACCCTACCCAGCCTATCTCGTGGGACAAATTTTGTACCCCCAAGGGTATAGGGGATTAGGTTTGAGAAAAACGTCGCCCTTAATAAATTTTCTTTGCAGGATCTCCCTCGCGAGTTTCAGACAGTTACGAATATCGACGACCTCATTATCTAAAATTTCAAAAACTGGCTTTAGTATATGGTCAAACAGCTAAAAAGTGTTTGGTAAATGGTTTTTACAGTGGTTGAAATGTCGACTTTTCAGCCAAAAGCTAAAAATTTATGTTGACAAAAAAAGTGTTTGGTAAATGGTTTTTACAGTAGACAAATTTCTATTGATTTTTGCTTCCAATTTGTACCATACAACCAACATTAACAACCACTTTCACTTAATACTTTTATAAACAACCAATTATTATACAGTCAGTCAAACAAATCACAACATACAGTTGAGCAAACCAAACGCCATAAAAAGCTATCGGCCAACCGCCAACAACTAATTGCCAAACACCCCAGTCACATACGTAAATAAATTTGTTTAGTTATTTACGATTTTCGCCCCTATTATACTATTGGCTCATTGAACATGTAAAATCTCTCTCCCTCTACTCGATTCACCCAATAGAAATGCACAATCCAGGGACTCCACTCCACTTATGAGCTTCAAGTTACAGAAGAACAAAAAAGAAAATGGTGTTATGGGTATTCGGATACGGGTCATTAATTTGGAAAGCAGGTTTTAATTACGATGAACGCCTCCCTGGATTCATCAAAGGCTATCGCCGTGTTTTCTACCAAGGCATCTTTTCATCTTCCTCATTTTACTAATCTTTATTCTCTTTTAGAATTGAAATCATTTCATTCTGGTTTAAATTTGAGTTTTAATTCTGTTTTTTTGGTTTATTGATGGGTAATATCATAATAGGAAGTACTGATCATCGAGGAACACCCAATTACCCAGGAAGAACAGTCACATTAGAGCCTGCTGCTGGTGAAATTTGTGTAAGTTACTGTCTAATCTTCTTTAGTTTATTCCCCATTTTACTTTGTCTTTTGATTGCTTATTTGTAGCAGCAAAGTATTGTTCTTTATTCTTCTTTTTAGTAAAAGATTTGTGAATTTGGGGCAAAGAACAATCCAGTCTAGCTTATGAAGTATTACCTATGTTGCTCTGACTTGCGTACTATTGTCGGACACGGGTACGTGTCCTAGTAAATTTTCCATGATTTTAGCCCAAAAGGAAGTGTCAAGTGTTTATATGTCGAAGTGTTGAGGATTCGACATGGGTATTTTAGGTAAAAAAAGAGTTTGAGTAATAATATATAGAGTATTATAATTAGCTTGTTGATCATCAATGATTTAGGCAAAGGATATACTCCCTCCGTTTCTTAAAAATCGTTACACTTGCAAAAACACAAGAACCAAGGAAGTAGGTATAAAAGCATGACAATGATAGGAAAAAATAACTTTAGGAGAGAGAATAAAGAATAAAAAATTAACTTTAGGAGAGTATAAAGAATAAAAAGTTGGTGGGGCCATATATCCCAAAATGATAAAAGTAAAGCGTAACAATTATTGAGAAACGGAGGGAGTACTTACTAATCTTTGCCATCAATGGGTCATTGGATTTTAGATATGAGGGGAAAATGGGATGTGGAAAGTAGTTGATTGGATTGATGATCGTGCTAATTAAGGTATTGCTCTTTTGGGGGACATTGATAGGTTTACCCAACATATAGATAATTCACTATTAATCGACAATTATAAATTTATTTTTTAATAGTTGAGGGGGATTCCACTATCTCACTAACTAGTGGTGGGTTGTCTATCCAGCGGGTAAATAAAGTTTTCTTCTCTTTGGGGGTCAATAGGCTTAATGCAGGTGTCACGAACCGAGTATTTTGACATTGGATCGTGTGGCGCGCCCTTGTCTTCCATGGGCAAGTCTGCTGCGAAAATGGGACGCTTGAGCCGAGCACTCAGTGTCTGAAAAGGCACTCTTGCCTATTTGCAACAAGAGCGCGAGATGACAGTCGATCGGGGCGCTCATGTGCACAAGGCGGGCACGAGTGGGAACCACATTAGATGCCACCACATTAGTGCAAGATCCACTATCAATAATCACATTGCAAAAGAAATCACCATTTTTACATCTAGTATGAAACAAGTTCTCTCTTTGCTCATGATTAGGTGAGTGATTAACATGTAGTGTCCTCCTAACCTCATCACTCTCATGGTCACTTTCCACCACATAGTCATAAGTTCTCTCTTCCTCCTATAAGATCATGTATTGTTTTATAGTAAGGGCTTTTCTAGTGGGACAATTTGAAGCAATATGACCCCTCCCTTGACACTTAAAACACTTTCGAGAATCATCAAACTTTTCTCTCGAAACAACCAATTTAGGGCGCTCCCCCTTGTTTTCCCCCTCAGAAGGAAAATCTTTCTTTTCAAAGGTCTTAGAAGATGAAGGGTACATAGGATTAGGGCTTTTGAAAGTGGTGCTTTTCCCCCATAGATTTTCTTATCTTCAAGTTCATGACGTTCAAATTTTAAGGCCAATTGACACACATCATCAAAAGTACTATAGTTGGCAATGTCAATTTTTCGAGCAATAGATTTATGAAGTCCTCCAATAAATCTAGAGATCTTTTCTTGTTCAACCTCTTCATTACCACAAAGCAAACACAATCTATCAAACTCCAAGGTATAGTCATGAACACTCAAAAAATCTTGGCTAAGTCACGCTTTCTCATGTATTGCCTTTGAACAAAATCACTTGGAATAAATCGTTCTTTCAGTTTCTTCTTAAGCTTTTCCCAACTTTTAAGCTTAGATTTTCCAAATTTTGCCCTTTTTGATTTTAGACTCTCTTACCAAATTCTAGCATATTTAGTTAGTCTAATGGTGGCAATTTTATACTTCTTTTCATCATCAAACCCTTTATAATCACAAATCTTTTCAAGTTGTCTAATCCATTCAAGCAAATCTTCGGGATTAGAATCGCTTGTAAAATCATCCAATTTTATTCCCCTATCATCATCATAAGTGGATTTAACATGTGGCACAACATCATGATCAGATTCATAGTCAACATGATTAAGGTATTTTTTTCTTTTAACAACATCAACTAGAGTAAGATGGGCGCTTTCTAGTCTTTTAGCCCTTTCCCTATCTTCCCTAGACCTAGCTCGGTCCTCTTCAGTGGCAATAAGCAAATCATGCAACATTTTCTCAAGTTTCTCCACACTAGACATGATTTAAAGCTTTAAAACAAACAAATATGCCACAATACCACACGCCAAACAAGCAGAATAGCAGCCAAGAACCACACAAACCCTAGCAAGGATCGAAATCAAGAACTAGAATTAACTAGTTTAGAATGCTTACCAAGAAAGTCGGACTCTTTCTTTCCTCACCCTCCTGGAAAATCTGATACCAATTGATATGAATGCAGCCCCAAGGTAGAGTAGCATCCAAGGAAGAATCCAAGCAAAGGATCCTAATGTCCGTAAGTCCGAAAATGATCAAAGAAAACCTCCAAGAAACCGTCCAAGAATCAACCAAGAACGATCAAGAACTGGATATGATAATTAAATCTAACACTCCTGAAAGATTTAAACATTTAATTAACTTTAATCTCACTTTAAACCACTCCTGGAATTAAGTAGAATCAACTATTAAGTTCTTAAACACAAGTTTTTAGCTAAATCACACATACCCTTGTAATGTGGTATGTCGTGTATTTATTATTAACCACTGACAAGAACAAACTTGTCCTCCAAACAACAAAATAGCCGAAAATCAGCATAATATCCCAAGAGATTACAATCTAATCAACTTGCTAAGTAATCCCTAAAGTCTAGGAGAGAATAAAGGAGAAGATAGAATCAAATCTTTCCTTAATTGGTGCCTAGTGTGAACACTTACGGATTATGACAACTAATCAGCAACTTGCCTAGTGTGAATACTTAGGGAATATTACAACTCAACTACAACTTGCAATACTTGGAGTACAAGGACTCAAAACCCTAAGAAAACCGAATATACTCGTAATTTCGGCCCTAATGACTTTAGGGAAATTAAAATACTTAATTAAAATAACTAAGGCTCTAAATGGACTCCAAAACATTGGCTGGACGCCCCTCATAGCATGCTTCATGGACTAGGCTCATCTTCCCAAGTAATCATGGATACAAATGGTGATTGGGTCTGAGTTATTGATCACCATTGAAGACCAATTTGCTGGTTTTTGGTTAGCAGTTGACGAACAAGAAGAATCACAACCCAAAACCCCATCATCATCTTCATCAGAGGGAGGCCAATGTTCTAAGCAAAGCTCATAGAATTTTGGTAGACTTAAACAGTGATATCACTCACAAAATCCTTGACCAAAATGAGTTTGTTCTTCTTCTCGGTTACTCTCTTGGTGTCCTAAAGTGTTGAATTAATGCCTCAATTTGCTCAAGTTGCTAATTTTTTGCACGCATTGAAGGGATTTTGGTTGAATGAGTGAATTGGTTTTGTATTTTGTAGCAGAGGGTGGTTGTGGCAAGGAAAGAGGAGGAGGTTGGTGGTGGTTAGGTTGTGGAGGGGAAGGAGATGACAGAGAAGGAAAGAGGAAGGAGAGAGAAAGAGGTAGTGGAGCCGTGGAGGAGAGAAAGAGTTGTGAAGGAGCAGGTTTTTAAAAAAAAAAATTAAAAATTAAAAATAACAGTTGAAAGAGTGACACATGTCACTTTAACCTGTTAAATAGGTTAATAAAAGGTCATAGCCGGTTTTGACTTGTTAAAAGAAAAGCGGCTACAAGGTTTACTTGCTAGTTGCTACTGTAATAAATAAAGGTTGACTTGTTAAAAGCGGTCAACGCAAAGGTTGATTTATTCTTGACAATTTTTCCTAATTAGTATGGTTCGCTAGCAGGTTTATATTGGTACCCTCCTTGCCCTCCATGCAGTACAATGCAATTAAATTAAGTAGAAGAAGCACACTAGTGAATTCCCTATTTCCCTGCTATGAATTGCAGTTTTACTACTGCCCACCAAACTGAGTTAAATGTTCTCAAATACTTGGAAGATTTTTTTGACTGATGGATTCTGTTATATTACCTTACTAGGTAATACCGGATTACAGGATACAAATTTCAAAATATTGATAAGAAAAGCTAACATCTAATGATATTATTCAAAATTAGCCACTAACTTAACAAAATTGAGTTTTATACTGCATTCATTTATTAATAAATGATCCCTACTTATATTTCCAGTGCCTTCATTTATCATAATTTAAAGGTTGATGCATTTAGAGAAGACTTTATGAGGGAATTTTGGAAGGGAAACTAACTTTTAGTGGTATAGAACTATAGATATTTTGATACTCGCTCCCCTGGCTCTTGCTTGTGTAAAGTGATTCAATCGACAATTGTTTCTCGCATCTACTTGTAATGTGCAGAACTAATAACTTGGTCGTTTGTGAAATCCTCTTATTGTTCTTGTAGTGTGGAGTTGCTTACAAGGTTTCCCAAAAGGAGGATATTGAAACTGCAATCACAGTAAGCTAACCTTGTCTACTGTGACCACTATGTTTCCTGCTTTCCGTAGTGTTCATCATCGATGCTGTCATTTTAACAGAATTCCTTCTCTGGTGTAATGATACACAGTATCTAGAGGTGAGAGAAAAGCAATACGACCAAAAGGTTTATGTGGATTTCTATACGGTTAGTGGAAAAACTTGTATCCCTTTAAATTCATGATAATTTCCACAAGCTCGGTTACTTGTAACTGTCAACTATTATTGGCTACTGATTTTCCTTAAAGTGTTTCCACATCAGGAGTCAGCCAATTCAACACCGGCTGTGAGCAGTGTGTTGGTGTAAGTGGCCAAACCGGACAATGTTGTTATATATGAGACTAGAACTTATTACAGATAAGACGGATGACTGATGTTTAAATCTTTAGATATGTAGCTTCTTCAGATAAGAAGCTCAACGAGAACTACCTGGGTCCTGCATCACTAGAGGAGATAGCCAAGTATGTTCCCCTTCACCATATTTTTCCTCTACAAATTTTCAATGCCAATGTCACCTGCTTTCGGTTTCTTTTTTCTATGCTTTGTGGCAACTGGTTTCAAGAATGAAATATTCACAATCATTATAAAATTGACCATCTGATGAGGAAAGAAAACTGGGAAGAAGTTTGTGTAATACCTTCTGAGAAGACTAGTACAGCTTTCCCTCCACTAGACATGCAATTATGCTATCTTAGCCTTTATAATTCGGAAATGCAGGCAAATTGTACGTGCAGAAGGCCCCTCAGGGCCTAACAGAGACTATCTGTTTCAACTTGAGAAAGCACTCCTTGAACTTGGTATGATTTTCTCAGGATTTCTGTATTTGACTTTTGTAAGGCCAATGTTCTGTCTTGTTTATACCTGTAATATAGTAAGTTTGATTTCCCTTTTTCTCTTAATCTCTTCTCATGGTCATTCTAGGATGCGAGGATGCCCATGTAATGGATCTTGCCGGGGAAGTTAGATGCATTCTCTCCAAGGACTAAGCAAGAGCTCTAGAGCATGGCGATCTGTTTCAATGGAATTCACATCATTGTTGCCTTCTGGCGAGCCACTCAAAACATGGAATTATTGCTATAGATGCCAAAAGCATTGTTCTCCCCAGGGATTCACCTAGGAAGCCATTCAGACATGATATTATTTATAGGATCACCTATTTGTGCCAATCATGTGTAATTTGTTGTTGAACTTGGACCTTTAGCTTTTATAATCAATATGAACTTGGTGAAAGTATTTGATGTTATGGTAAACAATCTTGGATTTGAACTTTGAATTATGAGCCAAGTCAATTGGTGACAATGCATTGACTGACACGAAAACCAGTTTCAGTACTGACATTCCTGGACTGGCTTTTGTCAGCTAACAAAGTCTCTCAAGGATAACTGTAATAGGAACACAGAAAAGTGATCAATTTAGGTGGAAACAATAGGCCATCGTTGTTGTTCATGTTACGTTGCTCCAAAGGTTTATCCACCGCCATCACATTATTATTGCTTCTTTTATGAAAAACAAAGACGTTAGTGTAGGATTTTAATAGAAATTAAGAGTTTAGCTACTTCCTTTTGTTTTTTTACTTGCAACAACTTGATTTTCATGCTCATCATGCAAAATTTTAACCATTAATATCCCTAATTTTCTATGTTAAGAGTTATAAAAAGTTCATATATAGAAATAAATATTAACAAGAATTTAGCAAGATCTCACGCGATATAACTGATTGTAGATAGTCAAAATTGAGTATACAAGATCATGGTCTCTAGACTACAACCAATCTTAGCTAAAATCATTAGCTCTTTTCATAATGCATTCGCTAAGGGACACTTTATCCCTGACACTGTCCTCATAGTACAGGAAATATGGAACACTTTCCAAAAGTCCAATAACAAAACAGGTTGGTGTACGCTCAAACTGGATAAGGAAAAAGCTTACGACATGATTGAATGAGAATACTTATGGGTTTGCCTACCCATTTCAGTTTCCCCAACGGATAGATCTAGTTAAACAATGCATCTCTAAAGTCTCCTATGTTGTCAAGGACTATCGGTCAACGACCAACTAGTTCCACCCGATGAGGGGAGTGAGACAGAGTGACTTCCTTTCAAACTATCTTTGTATTGTATGCGTGGAAGGATTTGTTAGACTCTTTAATATCCAGACTCAACAAAAATCTGCTGGAATAGGCTTTCAAATTTGTCCAAGAACTACCACAATCCCTTGTCTCCTATTCTCTGACGATAGTCTAAATTTCTGCAACGCTACCCGTACGGCTTGCACTACTCTCAAAGAAGGCATAGATAGCTTCAGCCAATCCTCACGTCAATTAGTAAACTTTCATAAATCGACTATCATCTTCTCCAAAAAGTCCCTAATACTAAAGAAACTATCCTTGCTAGCAACTTCCAGATGACCCTGAAATCTTGTCTAGGCCGCTAAGGAATCCACTTTAGTGTTCATCACCCTCTTGAAACGGATACTGCTTCCATCTTTAACAACTCTGAAAAAGGATCAAAGTATGGGAAGCTTCTATAGTAGGGTGCCTTGCGTTAATCCAATCCAATTTGGAAGCAATTCCAAACTACACCTGTGCAACTGAAATACTTTTCTCTAGCATAGCAAAAGCCATTAACAAGGCTCACAATAAATTCTTTTGGAATCAATCCCGGAAAAACCATTTTCAGTGAAAAAAATAGTTGTTCGATTAATAAGGTATAAAGATGAACTATAAATTTGCCCTCAAAAGCTACTCCAAATGTTACATTTTGATCAACTAATATTTGTAACTTCTCTTACTCACGTACTTAATTAGTAGAAACTACATGAAAATATTACATACCACACAAATGTTTATACCCTTAGTAGTTTAACTTATTAATCTTCGAAAGCTACTAGAAAAATTGTTGTTGAACACACACTAACTCTCTCTCCGGCCTTCCATTTCCAAAGTTCTTTTTTGAGGGACAATTATATAGGTTAATGGCCCCGAGCGGCCTATACTGTTCATGCCAAGTTAGTCCATATTGGTGTAGTTTTACTGTTTTTTGAATCAACGTCGTCATAGTGGACAGCTCAATCAAGGACTAAAGCCCTATTTCTTCAGGCTTCATGAATCTAAACTAGATCAAACTCGGATGAATTTTAATATATACGATGACTAAATTACACTAAACTAAAAAACTGAAACATAAGTCCAGAAAGGCCAGCCGTAAGTGCTCTTTGATAGTGCTTACGGGCTGTTTGTTTAGGGGACTAAAGGGTGGGATTGGAAATTTATAAGGGTAGTATTCCCATGTTTGTTTAGGGGATAGCTAAATTTCCATGGAATTAGAAATGGGATTAAACCCCCTCTTATCCCACCAAAATAATACCTAAGGAGGACATGTATTAGGAAGAGAAATTAAATTTTGTAAGGAAATGACTCTTCTACGCTTAATGAAAAGAAATGGATAGAGTTAGTAAAGGTATCTACGTAAAATTATCATTTAATCCCACCTTATCCTCAACTCATACCAAACAAGGGATAAAGACAATCTTATCACACCTACCAATTCCCAATCCCAATCCCATCCTCTAATCCTCAAACTCCCATTCCCACATACCAAATGCCCCGTTGGTGTCGTTGGAGCTCGGGTTCAAGAGGCTTGTATAAGAGCTGCAACTTACAAGAAAAAGCACCATCGTTACTTGTGTTTTCTAGAATTATTTTATCTGTATTTGCTTTAAGATAAAAAAAAATGTTGTAGACAAAGAAATGAATAACCAATAAAGTATCTTGATTAAATAATAAGTTTAATCGAACAGATATGGAACAGATCCATTCTTCTAGATGCTTGATTTATATGAAGAAAAAAAACGTTTTTAAAGATGTAATCACTTACACACCACAATAAAAGCATCTTCCAAATTGCAGAATGTAGAGGTTTTCTTGCCATAATGTAGGGCGGGTTCTTACTTATCAGCTTGTAGAACCAGATTGGTGAGCCTAAATTTATGCCCCAATTCAACACCTAAATACAAAAAAAGCTCTTCCTAAACTGTAAAAAACTAAAAACACTACTAAAAAAAAGGGTGAAAAAATACATAAATACATCTCCATCCTATTCCTATTGAGTTGAGCGATGGCCCTTCAAGTGAAGCCTGTGCAGAATTAATCACTATCACTCTTACCTGCAAGAGAAAAGAATGAATCAGGGACTGGCACCAAAGAGCACACAGGATAGGACATTGGTTAATAATAGTAGGCCATTAGACATTTAGACGAGCCATTGTTCATTTCTGCAGGACTAGAAGAGCACGAGTCAAAGGTTCAAGACCGTAGCCTAACATACACAGACAGCACTCCACAGCAATCCCCAAAGGAAGTTTCATGGCTGGTGAGAATGCACTAATACAGTAGCTTTAGCCTCTATGTTACCCGGTGTGTCACAATCCAACGTAGGTAAGCACACAGTTGACACTTTTGGCCAAAATCAAGGAAGTTCTTGTTAAGGTTAGCCGAAATTGACATTTCGACATGGCATGAGCACCCGAGTCCAAGTAACATAGATTAAACTCGATCAATGCAGCATATATTAACAATCATATGTTTCATCATTCCTAATAACCAGTGGTGGGGTGATCATGTTGAAAACTGACAAGTAAAAGAGTATACCTTTGTCAGATTCCTCACTTTGACTGCCATGACCACCATTCTCTTGATCTTCATCAGCCTCCTCATTCTCTACTTCCTCGTCTCCTTCCTCTTCATCATCATCATCATTATCATCATCATCATCATTGTTCTCACTCTCTTCCGACTCACTTTCACTTATATCTGATATTTTGGGCTTAGGTGGAGGAATAAAGCTGGCCGTGGACCGTCGGCGAGAACTTGCAACAATATTGCTCAGATCAATGCCCTCAAGTTCTTTTGCTCTTTCTTTCCTTTTCTTTACATCCTTGATCTCTGTAAATATTAAGTAATTGTCAGTACCGCAAAACTTCATGCTCTTATCATACATAAGTACTGTGCCACATTACAGAGTCTATACACCTAACCTCCAACAAACTTCAGCTGGTATACTTCCTTGAATTAATGAGCATCAGCCACAATGCATAATATGATAGTAGCACGATAAACTTTGAAGCATGAAGCCGAAATAATTATTAGCTAATTGCAATAAGCTCACTTAAAGTTCCTAGAAATTAAGATCTATCAAATGAAATTTGTAACCATGCAGCAGCCAAAGTTACTACATAGCAAAGCTGTACCACCATTAGCAAGTGCTTTTCCAAGAGAAACCATAATTAGACATAACTGATTTCTGGAGAGCAATCATCACAAGTGCCAACCACTAATTATTACACCCAACACGCCACATAGCTAACCCTAAGGATTTCTAGAAACTCCTAGCCTAAAATTGCAGCTTATCCAAGGACATAGAACTGAATGTGAACAGTTGCAACTTGCAAGCTCACAGAATTCTGTATACAATCAGATGGGTGTTCATGTCTTGTCTTCAAGAACCAAAGTTAAAGATGGCACAGGTGACAGGTCCATACATCCTAATCAGAAGTCTGTTTCTGGTATTATTTGCAAACAGTGATGCTCTTGATATCGTAGTACCACACATGCAAAGTCCAAACATTTTCATGATGCCATTGCAGCTGAGTTTCACAGAATACATGCAATAGATGAATGAAGTATGTTTTAACAAGTTTAGTGATAGAAAAGACAAACAGTTCAGCAAGACAAGTACAATCTATTTAAACTTTTGTACAGCCATAATCACCTTTTTCAGAAGGATTTGTGGACAATCCCTCCTTTGCAAGCATCTCTTCTAGCTCCTTTATCAAACAGGCTTCACGTTTGTTTTCAGGAGCCTGTTTGATTTTCTTGTAAATTGCCGGGGAAATACTGCAGCAGAACAGAAGAAAGAAATTAGCCTTGATAGACACCGGCAACTAATACCCTTAGTTTCAAAGATTAAAATGTTATGAGAATAGAACCTCATGCCACAAGATTTGATCACTGATTTGAGACGCTCCACTTGCTTTCCATATGAAGGTTTCGGAACCTCTTTCTTCTGCAAGGTAAAAAAGAATTGGATAAAAGATAATATAGACAAATAGTCCCATCATCAAGATGGGGAGGAAGAGATATGTTCACCTTCACATGTTTCTGAACAGATGAATCAGAATTATCATCATCAGAAAAATCTCCTCCGTCTTCCTCACCACTTCCTTCTGATGTCGATTTTAAGATCTTGCTAGGTTTTCTTTTAGCTTCTTTTGTGTCCTCTTCAGTCCTTTTACGTTTTTTGACAGCGTCTACTTTATGTGGCTTGCTTTTAGAAGCACTTCTCTTTCTCACTTTCACTTCCTCTTCTTCAACTTCATCACTTTCATTCCCTGAAGAAGCAGGAGTTTCCTCTTTGCTAGTTTTAGCAGACGATTTTTTATAAGAATCCTTCTTAACATTCTTCTTCTTCTGACTCACAGTTGGTTGAGGTATATCAGGTAAGTTTAGTACCTGAGAAAAAAAAAATCTGCCCATTAATGATGCTTAATCTGAAGGTCAAGTACATTTTCCAATCATTGCTAGCTTACCTCATCCACTTGCAGACTTATAAACTTCTTGAAAGGATCCAATGTATGTTTTTCAAGTTCAAGGTCTTCCTCCAAGAGCCGACGTAGTCCAGCCAATGTAACAGTCCTGATAATAACACAGCTCTCTCTATCAAGTATCAACTATAACATAGACAGACGAACATCACAAAATCAATGGCACCCCCTCCCTCTTCTAACAGAAAGAAAACAACAATAAATATTGAACTACTGTAACACTTACTCTGAATTCTCTTTGAGATAAGATGCTCTAGCCCAAACGGCTTTCTTTATTGTGGTCTCATTTGGTACAACTTTACTTTCAGAGTCTGCAGCTTCATCAGCATTCTTTTTTGCTTTCTTTGGTCCTGTCATAAGACCCATTACAGGAGAATCTTCCATTGTTTCTGCATCTCCAGAGTTAGGCTCCGGCACTTCATCCTTCACATGAAGTTCATCCACGGGTTCTGCTTCTTCAGTAGATAACACGACATTTTCCCCAGCATCAACTTGGCTCTTGGACAAGAAGTCAGAAGTAGCAGATGCTATGCACTAGCAATCAGCGGGGGGAAAAAGACATTTATTTTCTTGAGCACTTGATCAACAACATGTTAATCAACTAGGCATCCGGATAACACAAAAACCCTCGAATAAATGAATTCATTTGAGATGCTACAAGTTAAATCATTGGATAACATTCTCTTTTTTCCTTTATTCTTTTTCTTCCTTCTCTGTAAGGAGAGGGCGTGGAAAATCTACGTATACAATTAGGTCACTAAAATTGATGAAAAATGTTCCTAATTACTGCAATAGACACATTTCAGAGAAATCAACTCATCTCAGCAGTGAATTTCAGGTCAGGTATGTACAGAATAAGTTTATTACAGTAAAGAAAAGTGGATTGTCCAATAGCCATGCAATAGTCAAGATACGAAGGGCTACACTGTCTCACAAGGAAGAAAATATGTAAAAGAGGGCCGCAAGTGATGCACACCATTCGTTAGAACTGTAATCTATCTATCTATCTATATATATATATAGTCTGATTCTGCTAAAAACCTATGCTTTGCTAAAAACTGTCAGTCCTTACTTGAAAAAAGAGGTAAATATAAGATTTGCAAGGGTACATACTACGATTAAAAGATACGCGTGCTTCTAACATCAAAGGTGTGCTGCTAATATCAAAGTTGCCGATATTTACAAAAATGTCATTAATGAATGCAAGCGTAGCCCTTTATCTTAACATGTATCCCTATTACTTGGTTTTTACGGTGCAGATCCTATTCCTATATATAAAGACACGTGAGCACACATTGTGGCCCGCACAAGTCACTCACACGCGTCATCGTACACCTAACATGTCAATTATGTAAGAGGGTTTGAAGTCTTTGAACCATGACCAACTATTTGAAATGTTATAACTCTACCACCAAACTACATCCCTTTATGTTGTCATTTTCCAATAAGTAACTTACTTAAAAAGAAGTGAATAATCCACCTAATTAAAAAAGAAGTGAATCCACCTAATTAAAAAAGAAGTGAATCCACCTAATTAAAAAAGAAGTGAATAACCATTTCACCATCCTTCAAAATTGTGTAATTTGGTGATATGTTGTGCCATTAAAAATTGGAATTCATAACATTGAAGACTTTGTCGACCAATTATTAAATTGATACAAAATAATTTATTCTAACCCAATGAAACGAAAAAATACTAAAATCATTCGGAGCATCGCGGGGACCAAAAACTTTCTATGAAAAGATAATTTGGCAAGTGCCCTCTTCCTATACCATCACCTAGCTATTTTTCCGCAACATAAGAAAATAGTGCAAGTCTCCACCTACAGACTATTACAGCTCTTCCTTTCTGCATAGCCACTCACCCACTCCTCCACACAGTCACAACCGTCAACTGCGCAAATGTACAGCCCACTGTCACTGGTAATTTCTAGCCACTTTTCTCCACACAGCCACAGCTGTCGGCAGCACCAGTGTACAGTCCACTGGTAATTTCTAGCCCCACCGTCAATATATTCTACCTCCTCTAATTGTTCACCCACCACAAATGTCTATCAATCCACAATCACCTTGCTGCACCCTCCGTCTTCTGTAGATTAAGTTTGGTATGGATAATCCAGCAACACTACTCTTATTTCTTTTCCCTGGAAATTCGTCACTGAAGACAATCAATTTGCTTTAGGTGACGAATACGTGTCCAAGTGCTATCTCATCTGAAGTCTAAGTGCTTTGCTAGGATCAGCAACACTACTTTTATTTCTTTTCCCTGGTATGGATAACATATACGAATACGAGTATACCTATCTCATCTGAAGTCTAAGTGCTTTGCTAGGATCAGCAATTTGCTTTAGGTGCACTTGGATTCATTTTAATTCATTAGGGAGTATTCGTATGATCCAACATAGATATGTAAACTTATATGTTTGTATTTTTTCTTTTGTTTTTGCAAACAACTGTGAAGGATCCAACAAGCAACGATTCTTAACGATCTTTGCCTGAAAGTGGTGAAACTCGCTAGCGCATACTTCAGTGTTTACAAAAGGAGTAAACAATGAGGACTTTTCAACAACCACAATTGAGCAGCTTTAATTACACTTCAACCTAGAAGCAAAAAAAAACTACACCACTCTAGCAACACCTGACCTTTCTCCAGCTAACTTAAGCAAATATAGCAAGCAACGGTCACCTAATAAGGGTGCCTTCTCTTCACCTTAAAGAAAAAAATAAGATTTAGGTCTAATGAGTTTATGTTGATCAGTTCCAATAAGTTCAGACTTAAAAGATAAGTTCAGATAAGTTCCAAACTTCCAATAAGTTCCGATAAGTTCATATAAGTTTAGATAAGTTCCAATAAGTTCATATAAGTTTAGATAAGTTCCAATAAGTTCATATAAGTTCATATAAGTTCCAATAAGTTCATATAAGTTCCAATAAGTATGATAACATACCTTCAATAAGTTCAAGGAAAAACAAGCTAAAGAGAACGCATCCTAACCGAGTAGCGTAAAACTTCACTGAATTGTGCATTCAAAAGTCAAAACCAATTAAATTTAATTCCTACCATAATAATCATCACACTCAAATCTGATTAACACTCATTATAAACTCAAAAAGAAGAATTAAAAAGCGGAGGGATAAATCAAAGGTGAGTAAATACCGTTTGAAGCCACTCCTTGACCAATCGTTTGTGAGAATCCAAGTCGTGAGTCTGTAACCCTAAGTCCTTCTCCAGTAGCCTTCTCACTTTCTCAAACGTCAATGAACTGCAATTTTATTCCCAATTGCAAAACAAATACTAATATCATCAACTATAAGTTTCAAATAAAGCAAAGACGACGCAAAATCAAATCCGAATAATCCAAAGAGATAAGCTGATTGATGTGAGAGAGAGAGAGAAAGAGACGTACTCAGCTTGATCCTGGAAGTAAGAGGAGCGTGAGAAAATGGCAGACTTAATTTGGGACTCCATATCGAGCGTTTTGTCGCTATCTTGCACCTCATCCGCCATTGTTAGCGGTTCGTTGTGCTTTTTCTAAGTTAGTGCGGTGAGGGAGGGAGGGAGACAGTGTTTGAGTAATGAGTTCGCTCTCAAAATGACCTCAGCGGGATTCTGGTAAACGGGGAATTTTTTGTCTTTTGTTCTTTTTTTTCCTAAAAAAGCTGGCGAAGAGAAGTGGCCTATATTGAAAATTTTACAAACTCGCTAAGATTAGGAAAAATTGTCAGAAATTTCTTTATAAAGTCACTTTTTTTTAGAAAATCACCTAATAAACGTTTTATTATATTAAACCACCTATTAAGACACTTTTTTTTTAAAACACCACCACTTAACGGTCGATCTGTAACTCCGTTAACTCTAATTAGACTTCCCTCCAATTTTGCTTGTAATGTGAAAAGACGAAATTGCCCTTTTGGGTTTGAAAAGCAAAGACTCATCATTTACCCCTTTACACCTTCATCTTCGAAGCTTCCAAGTTCTGAGAGAGCATAATTCACCATGCCAAGCAAGAATCACCACACCAACCAAGCTTCAATTACTTCTTTTCATTAAACCTAGAAAAACCCTAAATTGAAATTTTCACCCTTTTTCTCTGATTTGTGAAGAAGTGGAGTGTCATTTTGGAAATTCATGGCAGAAGAGAAGGGGAAAGTTGTTGTTGATGAGCTGAAAGATTCTCAAAATATGACAAAGGATGATGGGTAAGTAAACAAGTATTAAATTCGCATTTTTTCATTATGTACTTTCTTTTTCTTCATGCTTTAACCATATAAAACTACAACCCTAGCTTGAAAATTGAAAATTGTTTCTTGATTTGCTTTAACTGTGAGTGTTTAGTAGTTGAATAACTAGGTATTTATTTGCTTTTCTTATATGTAAGTGAGCATCAAAATATGTAGATGCAAATATGTAGATTAATCCAAAAAGTACATAAACCCTAATTTTACTAGTGGGAAATTAAAACAAATGAGGAGCAATTACTTGCAATTGGATGCACGAATCGCAGATGTCAAACCCTAATTTCAAAACTATGAACCCTAATTGAAGGATTGAAGAATAAACCCAAGAATTTGAATGAATTGAAAATGTGAGAGATGAGGTGCTATAAAAAGGGGAAATTTTGGTGGGAAATATGGGATTGAAAGAGGAGAGAAAATCATAAAGGAGACCACTTGGCTGAATAGTTAACGGAGTTAGAGATCGACCGTTAAGTGGTGGTGTTTTAAAAAAAAGTGTCTTAATAGGTGGTTTAATATAATAAAACATTTATTAGGTGGTTTTCTAAAAAAAAATGACTTTATAAGGTGGTTTCTGACAATTTTTCCCTAAGATTATAATTAGCAAACACCAAGCATTTGGTCTTCAACACAATTAAATTACTATTTTACCCTAGTTTATTAAACAAAGTCCTCCAGAGTGCAATATTAAAAAAAAAATGTTGATATCTATATTTAGAGTTTTTTTGTGAATAACTACTTTGTTTCAAAAAAAATGAAAATAACTACTTACTACTTTCTTGAAAAACTTTTAGTATCACTACCTTGTGGTTTTTGACGGAAAAATTGAAAATAACTATCTACTTTCTTGAAAAACTTTTGGTATCACTACCTTGTTAAACGTTTCCTAGTAACTTTTTTAATAAAAAACATCACTAGGTAGCGATACCAAAAAATTTCAAGAAAGTAGGTAATTATTTTCCCTTTTTTTGAAACATAATAGTTATTCACAAAAGGGCTCCAAATGTAGGTAGTTTTCAACAAATTTTCCTAGATTAAAATCTCTGTTGCAAACATCAAAATTCTGTTGCAAAACACACTTTGTAAGAAAAATTACTACGTATTAAAAGTGGGCGTAACAAACTAAATTTTGCAATAGAAAAATAAGACCCATAGCAAAATTTGCTACGGTTCTGTTTACTTAGCAAATTACCTTTTGCTACTCATTCCGTAACAAATTCAAGCTTCAATACTTACAACTTATGATATGATAGCCCCGCATTCCCGTATCCATCAAATCCGACCCACTTCCTCCCCATAAATTCACGAAAATGCTCTTAGTATTGTTTCAGGTCTTAATGAAACACGGTAAATTTTATAATTTGGGGTATTCCGAGTCCACCTCATGGTTATCCAAATGAAAGTTCAAGGTCCTTGTGAATATAGATGAACTAACCCCAGGGGTTGTTACCAGGAATGTCCCTCTAATGCTTAGGTTAGATCGAAGTTAATTCAAATGATGACAAAAGTATTACTTTGCTTTGTATTGGAATGTGTGAAAATGTGTCTGATTGATCGAGTATAAGTACTATTTATAGGTAGTACTTGATATGATGTCATCTAGTGAAGATAATGATGTCATGATAGTCGTTGCCTAGTGGGCTGCGCTGTTGACTGTCTCTTACTGCCTTGGGGAAGCCCAAGGGTAAAATAGTAATTTCATATTTCTGGGGTATTTTTATACTTTTAATATATGAAGTGGGCCAAGGCTGCACCGGGCCCAAACAAGTAGGAATTGAGACTAAGACAAAATTTTGCAACATTGTAATTTTTCGTCGCAAATTTTGCAACAGAATTACATTCCACTGGAAATGAAACCCTAAAAAATAGGTTTCAACAAAACGGAAGTCAACGCCCTAAAATGAAAGAAGTTTTTTCTTACAAAAAAGCCTAAGTTGGTTGTTTTTTATTGCTAAGAAATTTTTTTATTTTTTACAAAAATGAACTTTTAAAAGGTTTTTTTTATTATAAAACACTAGGTTATGGAAAAACGAATCTAGATCCAATTGAATTTAAGCGAGATCCAACCCATTTTCATCCATTTTTGCATACTATATATAGCATTTAAAACGAAAAGAGGGAAAACTTATAAATTGAAAAAAAATGAGCTTGGCTAGGACAACAAAAATACCCATGTGGACATCAAGAAAATGTGGTTGCTTCTCAACACCGTCAACCCCAAACTAGCTTCCGACTTTTTCCAATTCCTCCCATTATCAATCAGTTATTTTTTTGATATAATTCGCGTCAAATCCATACAATGCGTGTTAAAGCGATTAAAAATTTAAGTGCTAAAACGACTAATCATCGAATTGATAAAACTCTTAGAATTTCTTTTCTTCTTTGCTTTCCACCCTCTCTTCCTTTGTGTAATAAAGGTTGTGCAAGTAATAAATCACGTACATATACGACTAGTTTACTTATATATGATAAACCACCCAAATTCTTTCCATTAATATTATCATCCCCAATCGAGGGAGCAACACCTTTACCAAAATTCAACCAAAACCTTTACAGAACAAACGATGGGGCACGCAAGAGAAGTGGTAGAGGTGGCGAAGGCGGTGGTTGAAGTTGCAGAGCTTGCTTGGTCTGCCGCCGAGCTCCTTCATCACAACCAACACTCTAATCATCCTGATAATTCAAACTGCTCTCTTTCTCCAGAAGAATATCAAGATCTCTGTAAAGAGAACAAGCGTTTGAAGGAATTACTAGAACAGAACTTGAAACTCCTTCAGAATATCTCTTCTTCTCCTTGCTTGCTTAAAGATTGCCCTCCTGATGTATGTTCTTAACTTTGATTTTTTCTAATTGGGTTTGTTTAATTTATGACAAAGATTGATGCTTTTTGAAGAAAAGAAAATAACTGGGTTGTATTTTTACATGTGGGTTTGGTTGTGATTTCTGATTTGTGATTGTGGGAAACTGATGGGTTGGAAAAAAAGGGGAATTTAGGGGTAAAATTATTGGAATTTAGGATGGAAAAAGGTATGCTTTTGCTTGATCATTAGTGATTACAAGTTGTGAAGAAAAGAGAACAACTGGGTTTTATTTTTACATGTGGGTTTGGTTGTGATTTCTGTATTGTGATTGTGGGAAACTGATGGGTTGAGAAAAGGGGAATTAGGGTAAAATTGTTTGAATTTGGGATGGAAAAGGTGAACTTTTGCTTGATCATTAGTGATTACAAGTTGTGAAGAAAAGAAAAGAACTGGGTTATATTTTTACATGTGGGTTTGCTGTGATTTCTGTATTGTGATTGTGGGAATCTGATGGGTTGGAAAAAAGGGGAATTTAGGGGTAACTTTGTTGGAATTTAGGATGGAAAAGGTATACTTTTGCAGTTTTGCTTGATCATCAGTGATTACAAGTTGGGGATGAAGTCGTTGCGATGGCTTAAATCCGTATTCAATCCTATTTCCGACATGGGAAGTCGACATTTGAATCCAAATTTTCCTATTATTTGTTCATTTGTGGTACAAGATTGAATCTTTTTTCTCCTTTTGTTGGGTTATATTTTGTGATTTAGGGTTTTCCAGAAGTTGGTGATTGATAATGGAAAGGAAAATTGACATATTCTCTCTTTCAATTACACCCCAAAATATGATAGTTAACTGCTTTGAAGGAATAGGATGATATATATATTTTGTGATACATGTTTTGATTTAAGTTAGTTTCCTTTTTGTATGGCATAAGATTAATTTGAACAAGATTTGTGTGTTGGTATCAGCTGATGAGGAGAAGAAATGAATGTGATCATCTTTGTGAATCTGTAGTAAAATGTGCTAAGGTGATTCAATGATTTGTTCTGCATTGTGTATGTAGCTGCACAAACGTCTTGTAGCGGCTGTAGATTCTAAAAGCTTCTTAACTCGACTTCAGTCTCTGCGTGATGAATCAGGGAATGGGACTGCAAAGGATTTCCCTTTTAAAGAGCCGACGGGTATGCTGTAATTTGAAATTCTTTGTGCTTGCAAATCTAATTTTGTACGACTAAAAGAATTTTTATAGTCTTACCACAAGTCCTGATTTTTTTTGTCTATGGGGTGTATCGTTGTCGGGGCAGGAGAAGACTTGGAAGCTATTGAAATTTTAATCAATGTTGACCAAGAAGAACCTAGTTGGTGGGTGTGGGTCACTGATTCTATGGTTCCTGGAACCACTGAGGAACGCAGTGGTATAGATGACGACGGTTATGTTGTCGTCTGCGAGGAACATGTGGTGGATGGTGTTGCTAACTTCATTGCTAGGTGCATTGTGTCAAATCCGAAATTGCAGAAATTGACTCCGGAGCAGCTACAGAAAAGTAAGTTAATGTTGGCTTTAGCCCTTCAATTTTTCTTAACCATATGATATGCTTGAGTCTAAAATTTTCATATTCAATAGAGCTTCCCGTTCATCACGAAGGTTGTTCTCAACATTTTGTGTCCCCCCAACAATTCATTCTTTGTGCCCACATTCAATAACTGAATTAATAGCAATGGTTCTAAGTTCTATTGCTTATCCCCACCCAAGAGTTAGCGGTGTAGGAATACTTGATAAGATCGTTGCGAGTCAAATGAAGAAACATATGATCATATCAACTCTGCTCGTCAGTAGCTTTTGAGGTGTTCCATATTTGATTTCTGCTCGTGTTCTATGCTTTGACTTCTTGTAGTGAGGTTGTTTCCTATATGGTACTGATTTGTTGCTTTAATCATTGCTTTTGCAGCTGTGACAGGTTCACTTGATGGATTAAATAAGGTTGAGAGGATGCTGAGTATATGGCATGCTGGAAAGATGTTCTATGCCCTTTCTACATGGGGACTTGCTCTAGCAGGGTCAGTTGGTTTCCGTACCAAAGCTCTTTTCCTACCTGTCTTTCAATTGTCGGAAATGAACATGATAATCTTCCTCCCCTCTCCCGACCTGTGGACTGTCGGACTCTTCCCTAATCTTCGATGGTTTACTATGTCACACTGTCACTTGATCTTTAGTAGTTATATACTTATATTAAACTGTGGAATAGTCATCTGCTGCCAATAATGTCAATGGAGCCACAACCGTGAAGTCACATTTTGTGTGTTGAGCGCTGCCTTGTGTGTTGTCTTTTGCATTTTGTATATTCGAGATGCATGCTGCTGCAGAGCTATGGAGATTGTCTGGTTTTTGTAGATTTCGAATTACTTGGTTCCAGGAATTCAGTCACTGTATTTCTTGCCCAACTTACGATAGTAGGATTTTATTATACTCTGGCTCGAAATTATTGAAATTGTTTCTAGAAGCAAGAAACGGCTTGTAGCTAAGTAGCTTTGGGCGCTCAATCATGCATTTCTAACATGGATTCCTCAATACAGGTTGTACCAAAGCCGCGCTGTGCTGAAACTTGCTGCTCAGGGAGTTCATCACACTACTAAACTTGTACTGAAGACCATGTGAAGATTACTTTCACGGATCGTGATAATAAATGCACGCTGATAACCACCTGTCTTGTCGAATTAGATAGTGTTACTTTGTTCACTGATCAATATGTATATAGTTCATTGTAATTATTAATTTGGTATGGTTCTGTGATTTGCTTTTGGAAAACTGATGCATTTAATTTGTTTCCTTAATGTAATTGTGGTGTCAAATATCATGTTCACGCTCTTGGACCCCTGATTTTTTTACAAAAATTTTCACTGAAATGAGTGGAGGAGACTGCAAGATTTGAAGCAACCAAATGCTAAATGTTACTGGAGACTGCAAGATTTGAATCAACAAGTGCAAGTCCTTGGAACATTTTGAGATAAATTAAGATCCAAAGTGAAAGAGGAGATCTCACATGAGTAGGTACTGACAAGTCACAAAATGTTACAATAATACAAGAAAGCAAGCTATTTTGTTAATCTAATATTTCCATAAAGTACTCAGGGCAACCAAAGCCATATACGCCGTCTTGTCTCTTTTATGCCCGTGCTTAATAACCAATCTTGTTCATATATTCTCTCTTTATCACATGGGCAACAACTTAAATAGTACTACTTTCGTCCCAAATTATTTGTTATATTGGGGTTTGGCAAAAAGATTTAGATAGAGCAAATGAAAGGTTGAGATCACTTTCCATTTGTTAAAGTAACTTATAAAATACCATCTCCGTTTTTTTAATAACTACACTTTCCTTTTAATGGCTACATTTCTCCTTTTTTCCCTTATTAGTAATTTTTTCACTCTATCTCTCTCCTACCACTTTTTCTTACCCACTTTTACTCACTCATGAAAACATTGTCTAGTAGTCCGTGAAATGAGAAGTGTAGCCGTTAAAAAAACGAAGGAAGTACTAATTTTGGTGAATCTAGTGATTAATGGTAGGAAGAAGACAAAAATAAAAGTAATGAAATGACAAGTGTAGTGGGGATTATAAGCCAAGAAAGGAAAAATTTAGCAAATAAATTAGGACATCCATTTATGGTATATGTAACAAATAATTTAGGGTAGAGGGAGTACGCCATAGTATAATAAAAGCGTCAAAAAAGAAGATAAAAACAGCCCAAAATTAGAGAGGAAAGGAAAGAGCTTCAATCAATATCACATCTTTATTGGCTTAGTGAAATCATGGGACAATGCACATAAATGTATGGCTGGTATTCCAAATACTTTATCCATCATTCTCTCGTACCAACCATCTCTATTCATTTCTTGGTACAATCTTCCAACAAATCCTTTACTTTTCTCCTCCCCATAAGCCAGAAACTTTGCCACTACTCTTGGGTCCTCATCCTCCCAACACTTCCCACTAGAGTTTCCCACCTTCAACACTGATTCCGGGCCACCAAAACCCGCCAAATCGCTTATATATTCAACCATTCCATTTAGCAAGAACTTTGGGGCGCTGTTTTGCTGATCAAGCAGCAATATTTCAGCCATACCTCTTTGGATTGCCTTTCTCATCCTATACCTAAAATCATCAAATTCCATGACAAGAGGGTTTATAGGGAGTACATACTTGTTCTTTTGTCCAAAAGACTTGACAGCAACAGTATGATCATTGGTTAAATTGTGTCCGACTAGTTGAATTTCAACGTGGTTGATGAGCATCTCAGGCATGCTACGATCACCAGGAAAGAGAACTTCAGCAGCAAAAACAGAAGAACTTTGAACTAACCGAATGACTTCATCGTTGGAGACATAGAAGAGAGTGAACTTATCTCCAAACGGTGTGTTCTTCATGTCATTGACAACTGTGATAACAAACCCTTTTGATGCCTCGTGGCTCGCCCATATGGAGATGAACCCAACTAAGAGGATAACAAGGAAGCGTGTTGATATGTCATAGGAGATAGTCTTTCTACTGCTGTCTGATGTTGGAGTCACAAAGTTGTCGGCAGTGGTAGTGGTTGCTACTTGGTTTACCAAGGGGAGGAGGGGATGATGTAGATACTTCTCATCCATGAATAGCTGCAATGCTGTATAAAATAGGTGGTATCTAGCTCTAAAATAGTGTGTGTAGTGTCTGGAATAAATTGTACTTCCTCCGTTTTGTATTAGTTGTGACACTTTTGATTTCACGGACTCCTAGGCAATTTTTGGAGAAGAAAGAGATAGAGAGAAAGAAATAAGGGGACCCATATGATAGGAGAGAGATAGAGAGAAAAATTTTCCCAAAAAGGAAGTGTCACAATTAATTCCAAACTTCCTCATTTGGAAAGTGTCACATTTTTAAAAAAACGGAGGAAGTATTAACAGCTCAGAATTATCATGGTGGGTCAATGTTGATTCCATTTAAGCACATGGGTCCACAATCTTCCAAAATAGTAATTAGCCATTGTTTAGATCCAACAAGCAAGTTAAAGAAAAAAGACACGAGTCTTATTCCTTCGTTCATACGTGTTTAGATACATATCTAACTTCCAAGATATCAGTGTACACTAGACGAATAATTTTTCCACAAATGCTGTTCAGTGTATAACTCTTTGAACAATCAATCAAGTTATCTGGCTATCTGCGGCTAATAATACAATGCTATATAGAAAAAATAACTTACCGCAAAAGAATTGGTAGAAGCAAAAAAACAAACACAGTGCTGGACAACTGGCCTAACCGAAGAACCTGCAGTATCAGAAAACTGTATAGTGGGGTCCTGGTAACAATTATCGCATTTGCTTTTACAACTGCAACGAGAAATTAGTCGTCCAAGCGTGTAAGGCCAGAAGTTTTGATCCTTCGCAGACAAGGTTCTTGAAGCTACAGAAGCATATTGCAACAAGTGAAAATAACCCAGCAAAGGGATTTCGTGTATCCATTAAATTGATCGAAGGTGATAAGGATGATCTAACTCAGTAGGTATAAGAAACGTGCCAATACCGTTCCTCGAGCCAAATAAAAAGTTGAGCGGGGAAACATTTATCATGATGGTTCTTTTCTCTTCTGACCTGATACCGATGATGCATCTGACTGGGCCCGACCATAAACTGACCTGTTTTTCACATAAAAAATCAAAGCATATAACAGCAATTACAAACTTCTATCCTACACCCAAGGCTAGTGCTCATTTGAAAAACTCCAAATGAGCTAAATTCACACTAACGAGAGTAGGATGCTATGAGGAAAAATAAAAATCACATAAAAAGACCACCCTATGAACGTGAACATTTGAAACTGCTGGAATGAACTGTCCCTATGTTGAACTGTGAACGGAAACAGGAAATTGAGACAGAGAAACTCCTGTGCAATTTTCATACATAAGAAAAGTGGAATCCAAAAACTCATGGTTCATTATCGAATTTTGTTTCCAATTTTCAATTTTTTTGGGAAAAATCAGTATTATGGAAATGAGAAAAATCTACTTTCCAACTTTATGCTGCCAGTTTCCGAATTTGATAGGATTGATACAAGTATTGACCAAATTTAAGTTCATTATACCTCCTATTTCATATGGCATATAACAGTGCTGCAGAGCAGGTCCTAAAGTAATAGATTCATGATTTTACTTCTGAAAATATTGTTTTCTTTATCATGAAGAAAATTTGTAAGGGTATTTATAAAGAGATCTTTAGAAAGAAAATGTCAATCTGTAACATCAAAGATGCGCTAGTCCTTCGAAGAGAATGTTTCCCCAGGTCCTCACTTTCCTGAATTCCCGAGTTTCCAAGTTCAGAAAAGAGAAATGTGACTTTCATGAGAGTTCCAGTGCATCAAATCTATGTCCTACAAAAGCTTCTGTACTATCAACCAACTACTCCATGAGTTTATCCTCCATTGAACCCCACAAAATAATAGAAAGAAGGGAAAAAGAAAAGAAACGAGAGTCAGGTTCTTGCAAGATGAAATCTCCCTCGGAAAGTCAGTGTAGACTTCTCCAGTGCTTCACAGAAAGACATAGAAAAGTTGTACAATAAACAAGATGCGTGGTAGGTTCAGATTTCGGCAGCCAACTTGGAGTAAAGAAAATCAAAATCAAGTCACAACAGAAAGCATATCCCCCAACCATCATTTAGTGAGCAAGAGCCAAAATACATTGCTTACACAACTGCTAAGAATATTTTTTTAACCATACTAAGATCAGTAAATGCCAGAATTCCATGTAGGATCAAAGACCAACAAACGGTAGGAGCTTCACTCATTCAAAATGCTGCATAGCAAAGTTTAACTTTAGAATAATTCATTGAAGTAGCTTAAAGAAATGTTACTAACCCACATGTTGAGCATTTCTTATGGTGCACACAGAAAATCGACAGGCAAACCGAACATATGTAACCCATATCTATCGTGTTTTTGTGACAAAAACATCTGCAATTTTTTGCATAGATGACATTAGAAAATATGAAAACGATGTAAAGCATCATTAGCTTCATAATAATAAGAAATTGTGTCTAGATACAAAATTTTGAGCTAAATGCAAAGAAACAATTAACTTACGAGGCACGAAAATCAACGCCTACAGGTTTTGGAAGCTGTATGAAATTCCTGGAGTGCAAATCAGTAGCAAATACAGTCTGCATATGACAAGCATATCAAGTCCAATTGAAAGAACTGGAAAAAAGGAATCACCCCTCCCCCCCAAGGCTAAATTAGAGTACTAGAGTAGCTTATGCCAGTGGGGTGTATGTAGCCTTAGCCTTGCCCCTAATCAAGCTAAACCACTAGCGAAGCAGCAGGGGAAAGAGGGCAAGCAAGCAAAATTGAAAGCTAGAGCAGGTTAGAACAGCAACAACTTACAGAAAGATATTGAAAAAGCCCTTCTAGTTGCTGTGGTTTCAAATAGACACCACCAGTAATATAAGATGCCTGCACATCATATCAAACGAAATTGAACCTAAATTTCCAATAAACTACAAAAAGAGAAGGAAAAAAAGTAACTACCTGCTGCAAAAAGGCAGAATGTTGTGCTCCTATAACACAAGAATCAATAGGGACCTACATGTATATAAACCAAAGTATCAAATTCAATGACAGCAAACAAGAGCTCTATCACCTTTATAGGATGACATATACTTGAAATTGCTATTAAAGGAGATTTACGAACAATAGTATATTTGAAATGTATGAACAACTTAGTGAATAATTCTAAGAGAATCACAAAGAGAACAACCAAGCTTAAAATACAGGAACAAGAACAGAATTGGATCTAAAACCCTCTTAAGCTATCAAAGTATTATGAGAATAAACTTAAGAGAAGCAAGAGCCACAAAGCAATTTTAAGCAATACCTGGACTTTCTCTCTTCAATTAATAAACTTAGTATATGCCATACCTACTTCAAGAGACTCCCACAAAAACCTTTAAGCACATGAAAGCCACTAAATAATACTAGCCATACTTAACTATGTGAGTTTTATCCTAACGCCAAAGACAAACTCTACTATCCATCGAAATGTCAAATTCTTGTACATATCAAGCTTGGTACAGCTCCGAAATGTGATATCTCTCTACTCTAACCTTCATTTCATTTGCAAGGGTAAAGTAAACCACCTTAGTGAATATCTTACCACCACTATTTATAGAGATTTATAAAAGAAACTGTAATCCAACTAGAATTTTAACATTGTAAACCTAGTATTAACAGGATGGTATAATATTTCTAAATTCTATTTACATATCTTGGTATTCAGTGAGTATGCAAAATTAGTTTAGACAAACTCAGAAAAATAATAATACCTCCAAAAAATTGCCAAAAAGCCTACCAAATGTATACAATATAACCACCAAAATTAAAATCATTCGCCATTACTACTCTAAGACTACCATCTTCTCCTATTTCACCACAAACAATATCTACATACGTATCTCCATGACCTCAATCTTCAAACATTTCCTGAGGTGCTCCATGCTTCACTTCATCACTACTCCAAGACTGTGTTGATATATTGACAGAGAGGGAGCACTACAACAAAGAGAGCAAAGATGATGCTCACACACAAGACTAGGGAGGAACACATACTATACGATGAGGAACCACAACAACTACAAAGGACTTCAAGAAAAAAAATCACTTCACTACACCTCTAAAATACCCTTCCGAAGGACTCCTCGATATAGGCCCCAAAATACAATGTGCAATTTTCTTAAAAACGTCTCTCACATAATTAAATGAGATAACTACGCAAATTTTAAGAATAAACTACCAGAATAATCTCACTTGCAACTAGCCTTTATGATCCTAATAACGATATGTATAACCTCTGCCAAAAAGAACAAATATGAAATTTGCCAAAAAAGCACTACTTTGGAATCAAACATAGCCCCTAAAATCCACCACACTAACAAAATGCATTCATTATTTAAAGTAGCTTCAAGTCTGCAACCAATATGTATTACTACCAAATTATATCTTGCTTCTCTTCATTTCAATTTATTCATTCACTCCGATACTTGGACCCCGTGGCAACAGTAAAGCAGGCATTATTGTTGTCCATACCAACAAGACCTTGAAAGGTTCTGTGGTCTTGAAACCAACTCAGATTATCGAAAATACAGAACAGGGAACCCACAATTCATTTCTAAGAAACAAGTTGGTGCTCAGGAAGCTTCCTTGGTTCAGCATTTTACTGTAAGACCCAAGATGTGCTTTGACTGCCTTCACCAACTTAAAGTGGGTGTTTGGAAAACCTTAACAGAGAGTAAACTTTCATAAACATTGATCAACTAGGGCACCAAACAAGTTCCTATGGAGCAATTATAAATTAAAGTACCATGGAGCGTTGGGCTGAGAAGATGGCATTCATCACAGCAACATATCTGATGAAAGGCAAATTACAAACAAGTTAAGAGACCACTTTAAAATGGACATTGACATAGAAAAAAGGGGAGTGGGGATACATACTGCTCAGGTCCATCGGGAGATCCATGGAGGCATAATATCTGCCATTAGAACACAAAATTAACTAAAATTCAAAATAAATTCATCTAATCTTACAAGTACATTAACAGCTGGCATTCTTCATTTGACACCGTATACAAACGGCATCCAAAATCCCAAATAGAAGTGCCATCTTAATTCATATGATGGAGCAAAGCATAACTGCTTAGGTCAAATTTGAAGTTTCCAACATCTACCCTTTATCCCAGAAACAATGTATGCTTCCAAGTGCTTTGCAATGGCAGAAAATGTCCAAGTAACATAACAGTACATCATGAATTCTTATCAACAATGATTGACAATGAGAATTTGATTAGTTCACAATTATGATTTCAGTAAACATTCGAGCATCGCATGATCCATAAACTTCCCCTCAAAGATTACACTATTCCAAGTTACAAGCAAATGCTCATCAAATAGGAGTCTCATTGCAATAGTTAGAGAGATAACAAGAATGCAATATAATTCAAACAAGATCAAAAACATACAAGAACACGAAACAGACCGACAATAAAAAAAACTCACTCTCGGCTGAGGATGAAGCGGTCCTGATCGAAAAACACGCTGAATATCTATTCCCAAATATCAAATTCAAACAAAAACACACAAACTTTTCAACACAAAAAACAATCTTGACAATACAAGGCAAAGGATACAACAAAGAGCCATGGACAGGGAACCAGATAAAAGGGAGGAACCCACGCCATTAACGACATCGACCGAGCTCAAGCTCTCATCTTTACACACAAAATCCTCCAAATTCTTAATAACTTCCGAGCAAAAAACCGGCATTTTAGCATTACCAGAGCTCTGATTAGAAGAAGTCGATGATGAGACCGACGACAACGACGAATCGTAAATGTACCCACAAGTGTTGTGACCAGTTGCAATGATCACAACTTGGTTGAGCTGATTGAGCAGCAATACTGAATTCACGAATGATAGAACCTGCAAGATGAGAGATAGAGATTAATGTGTGTGATTACAGAGAAAAAAAGGAAGAAGAAAGAATTAGGGTTAGGGTTTTACGTGAGAGAGGAAGTGAGAGAAAGTTAGAGAAGATGAAGAAGTCCAGAAATAAGGGTTTGTGTCGAGTAATAGTACCACCAAACTTACATCATCTGCAACAAAAAAAAAGATGGAAATTTTATGCATTTTTGTTATGAAATTTGGTTTCGGAAGAGATTTGATTGCAGTGAGAGAGAGGATGATTAGTTACCAGTGTAAAGCTTGGAGGCAGCAGGAGCCATGGCTGCCGGAGGAGGAGAAGCTAATTGGCGAGTTCAGTTTGATGTTGTCAGTCTCAGTGCCTAGTTTGTTTAACTGGTATACTTCTGTCCTGTCTAGGCCGTGTTCTTTTGACCGGCAATGAACTTAAGTTAGATTCTTGAATTTTTATATGAGGCGTGGCCTTGTGGGTTGGGTGGCCGGACTCGGCATGGGCGCTTCCCAAACAAATCGGATTTAGAGTCGTTTAAGAAGCGGTAACAACTAGGGGTGAGCAGAAACGTTGAGTATCCGATTCTAGATCCAGAATCGGTTGGAACTGGTGGTTACGGAACTGGAACTGGAATTGCGGGGATTGGGTCTGGGTATCAAATATTAGGAATCGGTTGGAAGAGGGTCGAATTCCGGGTAGTGAAATTATAAACCCGGTACCCACTAGATACCCGATTCAACCGTTTTCAAGACCGATTTTTTTAGATGAATGCATATGTAATGTATGCTTAACACTGGGAGGTTTTTAAAACTAACTTGTCAATGAAAATATCAAATTATGTTATGTATGAGGCTTATATTTAGCTAAACAAGAAAAATATAGCTTTTGAATGCAACTGGGTAGCGGTACCCGGTATTGGAACCGGCCAAATAAACCAAATAACAATCACTTTTGCGGGACTGGGTACCCGGTTAAGGAACCGGTTCCAGTTGTTTCCGGTTCCAATTCCAAAAAATTAAGGAACCGATCCAACCGGTTCCGGTTTCAGATTCCGGGTACCCAATCCAACTGGTTCCGGTACCGGTTCCGAGCAATATGACCAGGTACCAGCTCGTTGGAGCCTATTTCCGTTAGGTAAGGTTGTCCATTAACCAAACACTTGCAAATGGAAATGGCTTTCTATTTCTTTCCGATTTTGTTTTGGTATCGCTCTTTTAGTTATACCAAACATGCACTAAATATTTAAATGTGGCACTAAAGGTAATAGATTAAGAACAAGTTTGTGAGCACGAGTGGTGCATCGAGGTGATTTTGTGTGATGTGTTTTTATAGTTTAGGATAATTAACGTGTTTGGGTTTCATTCGATGACTTGCTTTAGTATTGTTGTATCTTTTATCTTTTTATCTATGGAATACTATTTAGAAAGTTCTTTTTTCCATGTGTTTCATGATTTGTTTAACACAATTGAAGCAAGGGGGTGTGTTTATTGATATACTTCAACATAGTTGATATTAGGTATGTACTCTGAGTGTGTTGTTAT
Source organism: Patellifolia procumbens (assembly GCA_947645195.1). NCBI lineage: Eukaryota > Viridiplantae > Streptophyta > Magnoliopsida > Caryophyllales > Amaranthaceae > Patellifolia > Patellifolia procumbens. The sequence continues at coordinate 343,096 of CANSGD010000818.1, forward strand.
TTTCGAACTTAAGTGATTATGTGGGTTATTTAAGTATATTAATTAGTCAAGATTTGAGAAGTGTTTTTTATTTCAGTATGTGAGTTAGCCGGATATGATCCGTATTTACCAAGGTGATGGTAGCTAAAATGTTGAATTTTAGCTTATGTAGTACTTATTCACTATGGCCTATTTGAGGCATATTGATTTATTAATTCATTCATATGTTTGAAACAAATACATCACGAAAGTAAGTTAAAATTAAAGTGCAACTACCTTACTAAGTGGGGGCTCATAGCCTACTAACTCACATTCGAAAAACATAAACAATCTATATATTACATTAAAGCAAAATGGGTTTTGCCACGTGTCGTCACCAGATGTATCCAAAGCAAATCTTGATCCCTAAAGCATCCTAGCGTTTATAGAGGCCACGTGTCAGCAACAGATTTTTTTGCTTTTTTTAAAATGCATTATAGCAACGTGTCAACTTGGTGTTGTTTTGCTTTTTTTAAAAAAATATTTCCGTTTAATTAGGCAACAATAAACAACCCATTTACTTCCATTTATGCGGTTGATTCCTTAATTAAAGGAATTTCATATACCGGAAATCAGTCTCTTAATCTATTCCTAAATTAGCGTTTGATTATTTACTATCTTCCTAAATATTCTGGCATTTATTTGGCTTAATTTCAGTAAGAATTACCCATTTACTTCCATTTATGCGGTTGATTCCTTAATTAAAGGATCTTCAAAAAAATAAAAATCAGTCCCTTAATCTATTCCTTACTTAACGTGATTTTCAAATCATTCATTGAATAGATTCCTAAATTTTATGCGGCTGATTCCTTACATTAAGGAATAGATTTGATTTTTCATTATGTGGCAATTAGTTGGCTTAATTTCAGTAAGAATTATTCTTCTCAAATCCCATGAGATTTGGCAATTATATAGCCCACGTATATTTAGGAATTGTGGCAATTAGTTGGCTTAATTTCAATAAGAATTATTCTTCTCAATTCCCTGCGGATTATTTTTAAACAACGAATTGCATTTATATGTACTTGATCACTTTTAATATCTCTTCTGCCATAATCTAAATTGCAATCATAATATTTAAATTATATAGATTTCAATGATTATTCCATAAGTTTATTACATTAAAGCAAAATAGGTTTTGCCACGTGTCGTAAGCAGATTAATCCAAAGGAAAAAAAAATTCTCAAACATTCTAGCCTTCTCCTATCCACGTGTCAGCTGTATGTGATTTAGCTTTTTTTTAATTAATAATTTCGGTTAAGTAGGGCAATTAAGAACCCATTCCCTTCCATTTTTGACGTTGACTCATTAAATAAAGCAATTTATTCTATAGCAAATCATTTGCTTAATCCATTCCTAAAATAACCGTATATACTTGCATTAGAATACCAAAAATAATCTCCAATTATGTTTAAATTTGGCTGAAATCGTGATTTATGTTGATTGATTTTTTAAGTTAGGCAATTAATATCATGATATCATATGAGATATTCGGAAATCAAGAATATTCCATTTATATATTAATGTGATTGACGTTAATTACGGTTACAATTACGTAATTAAAATATCAAATTGATATACTTTTGGCCGAAATTTTTAGTTGCCATATTGGTTTTGTTCGAAAATTTTACTAACCAACTTAACATGGCAAGTAATTTAAATTATCAATCAAATCTTAATTATTGCCTCCTTTAATGGTAATTATCAATCAATCAGTTAATTTAAATTGATACTATTTGAAATTCTTAAAAAATTAAGTTATCAATCAATCAATATTTATGTTAATTGTCAATCAATCATAATTTTAATTTGGGTACTAATTAGCTAATTAACATAAATATGCAAAATAAACATATTTTTTAGTATAAATAGTGATGTTTTCTCATCAAACATCACAACTCATTTTCGTCTATTCAATTTTCATATTGATGTCAACTTCTTCCCCTATCTCTAAGTCAATATTATGTTCTCCACAAAAAATAAGAGAAACACAAAATCCAACCAAAAAATGACCTCCTAAAGTTGAATATTTGAATTTCCTAGATGTTGAATCTATGGTTTTAACACTATTTCTTGGAGGTCATCTTTATTTCCATGATGCGTCCAGTATGTTCACATATTATTTTAATAGAAGCAATGAAGTTTGGGCTTATGTTGAAGACGTTAAGACAACAGTACATGATTTTCGTCCATAATAAGCTCATTGTAATGTTTTATTTAATTTTCGAGTGAATAGCAAATCATGGTTTATGGAAGGTTTAGCGCTAACGCAATGGACTATTATTATCATATGCTTATCAGCACGAGGGAAATATAGAGAATGTTACAATTAGTTGTTAAAAGTCTTATAATCACCAACCTAATTTGTAGCATAGTCATGAACCTCATCATAATTACAAAGCAAATTCAGCTCTAATTCCTCCGTTTTTTTTAACTTTAGGTTTCTCTATTACTTTCAACTTTGACATTTTGACAATGTATTCACTTTTTCTATCGCTTAGCATATGAGATTCTCTTTTATTTGTCTCTATCGATCTTTTTTCCTATCTTTAATAGTTTAATCCTTGTGCACATTTCAACGTCACGAGTACTAAAAATGAGGAAAGTATATCTTAATTTATTGGGATACTTTATGTTCCAAATTTGAATCCCCTGCCCTCAATTTTGATTGGTTTCACCAAGTAAATTATAGCAATTGTCCTAAACATTTTTCGAGAAAATATAAATATTTAATTTAACTATTGTTAAGGTCATCTAGGAACAAAAGAAAATTTCAACCTAACTACCTTTTGGATTCTAAAAAAGTTAAAATCTTCAATATAAATAATAACACATCTAGATTACTCTATCACCTTCAATTTTCATGTTTAATTTAATGATTATTTAATTTAATTGAAATGGAGTAAAGCAAAACCATATAAGAGAAAGTATAATTAAATCTTTAAGTCGTATCAATCTCTCTAATAGATTGATGAGTGTTGATGAAGAAGAAATAACATTCCTACTAGATTGATGCTTATGTACCTCAAAGATCAATCATCATCTAATACGATGCCTACAAAGATTCCAATACTTTGGTCAAAACAATACCAAAAATAAAAAAATAAACCTACAGTTGATATAGGTGGAGAGTAAAGTTACGTTCCGATCTTTCTCTAACAAGACAGTGAACTTTATTTTCCATGAATTAGATTAAGTAATTTATTTCCTATGAATTGCAATTTCAGTATAATTTTGACTTTCCGCGTAAACCAATTGACCACATGTAGTACTCATACCAAATTCTCAAAACATAATAAAAAGTTCATTAGAAAAAATCACACTAGCAGTTTCATCTATATTATCTTAAGCAAAATGATAAATCCTACGTGTCAAGCTCATAATCACCGAGCAATTCTAGAGCACGAGGAATGTAAAACTCTCATCTAGGGTGTCCACGTAGGATCTGCCTAGGTGGAATCCGAAAAATAAAAGATTTCGGAAATTTTAATGCCTTAATTAGGGGTGATTTGAGGTAATTAGCGTAAATTCTGGAATAAAAAAAGGCAAGGTCGGTTTTTAATCTCCAATTATGTTTAAATTTTGCCGAATTTTATTCCTTCCAATTTTATGTACTTTCTGTTTTGCCTTTCTAATTCATATATGGTAATGAAATAAAAATATCAATCAAGGATGATTTATGTTAATTGGAAATCAACTATAACTTCGGCCAATCAATTGTTCAATTCACAAAAATATCCGAAATTAAGTCTTATGTTGATTGAGTATTTAAATTAGGCAATTAATATCAAAATCTCATATGAGATTTACGAAAATCAAGCATATCCCGTTTATATATTAATGTAATTGACGTTAATTATGGTTACAACTACGCAATTAATTAAAATCCCAAATCTACATACTTTTGGCCGAAATATATAATTCCGATATCGGTTACGTTTTGTAGTATTTGTTTCTTTTGTTTATTTTCGTTCAATACAATGTCTTTTCATAATTATCTTTCAGTTTGTTAATTATTTTGTTAGATTATGATTTTTGTTAAAATTGTGTCTTATTTAATTACATAGGTTATAATTTAGTGTTTTACCTTTATCTAATTAATATTTTTTTACATATCCAAGCGAATAATTATATTGATACCGTATATTAATTTTAATTTAACATTAACCATATAATTAAATTGTTATTTTATAATAAAAAATTTACAGTACTTTTGGTAGTTTAATTGATTTTTTGTTTTGTAAAAATGGCATGTTTAAATAATTTTGAATTTACATTTAAAATTTTTTTAATTACCGTTTAAAAAACGACATCTTTTTCGGTTATTGTAATATTCCTTTTTAATAAACTAAAAGATTGTATCACGTTATTGTAGTTAGAAAGACATTTCCTACTTCCTAAAGATATTTTCTTCTTCAAATCTTTATGATTTATACTCCTAAAATTATTTTAAATAAATTTAAATTCGATTATTCCTTAAATTCGATTATTCCTTAAATTCAGTAGATTTTCTTCTTATAAAAATATTTTGACAAATTTTTTTGATTTTACGTTTTTATGATAAAATTTTTAAATTATTCAATAACGCTTATGTTTGATAAATATTTCCTGAGTTAAGTAGATATTTTTTTCTTGATTGATTTCGTTTATTCTGTTTGTCTAACGGATTTTTTTTTCCTTTTTTTCATATGAAAGTCATCAACAAGTTACGTGAATAATTAGCTCAATTTAAAAATATTTCCTAGTTTAAAGACTTAAATGAAGTAATAATTTTATTTGTACTTATCGTTTTGTTGATATTATCTTTTTAAATTATTTGTATCATTGGCAAATATTTCCAAAGTTAAATAGATATTGCATTCTTAACATATTTCATTTATTTCCTTTGCCTAATTTTCAAGTTTTCCGTTTTGATGTGAAATTAATCAATAAATGACGTGATGCATAATAGGAATTAAAAATATTTCCTCTTTTTAAGACTTAAATGGAGTAAAAAATTTCTTTGTTATCATCTCAAAATTATAGTTGCCTTATTCCAATTTAGTCCGATTTAATACATTGATGAATACACAATTTTGTGAGGAATATAATATTTCGTAATTGCAATTGCAATCTATTTTTCATCTAATCAATTCGAACTTCTTAATAACAATTGAGTTTTTTTAATATCCATTATTTGCTGATTTTTTTGTAATGTGTTGAATTTTAAATATAAGTGAAATTATAATGTCCATAACTAAAATTAATATATGGAAATCAATGCTATTGTGGAAGAGTTTTGAATACGAATTTTAAATTCAAGCCTAAATTTTTTTTGCTTATGTCACATATTATACTTATCTTTACCATTTATAAACGATCTTTATAGTTTAATTTAATAAAATGAAATTATAATGTCCAAAGTTAAACTAATTAAAATCAATTTACGAAAATAAAGTATTTTAAGGAAATTTTTGTAACTCAAAATTTTAAATTCAAACATAAACTTACATACTTACAATTTTCCATGATTATGTCAGATATTATACTTATCTTTACCATTTATAAACGATCTTTAGAATTAAATTTATAGGAAATTATTTAGTTTTATAGATGGTAATTATCAATCAATTAAACAACTAAACTTCCTATTTTGATATCAATCATGTTTTAATATTTTAATATAAATGAAATTATAATAGTTTTATAAATGGTAATTTTTGAGAACATAAAACACTAAACTGGCTCCTTTTATATCAATCACGGTTTGAGATATTATGTGGATTTGATTTTACTTTTTTTCTGGTAAAATTGTTTATTTTTCAATAACGCTTATGTTTGGAAAACATTTCCTAAGTTAAGTAGATGTTGCATTCTTAACAGATTTTTATTTGTTATTATTTCAAAACTATAGTTGCCTCTTTTATTCCAATTTAGTTCGCTTTAATACCAAAAGTGATGAATACATAATTTTGTGATGAATATAAAATTTCATAATTGCAATCTATTTTTCGTCTAACCAATTAGAACTTTTTAATATCCAATATTTGATGATTTTTTTGTAATGTGTTGAATTAAAATTTAAATTTAAATGAAATTATAATGTCCATAACTCAAATTAAAATATATGTTATTGTGGAAAACTTTTGAATACGAATTTTAACTTCAAGCCTAAATTTTTTTACTTATGTGAGTTATGTCACATATTATACTTATCTTTACCATTTATAAACGATTTTTATAGTTTAATTTAATAAAATGAAATTATAATGTCCAAAGTTAAACTAATTAAAATCAATTTACGAAAATAAAGTATTTTAAGGAAATTTTTGTAATTCAAAATTTTAAATTCAAACATAAACTTACATACTTACAATTTTCCATGATTATGTCAGATATTATACTTATCTTTACCATTTATAAATGATCTTTAGAATTAAATTTATAGGAAATTATTTAGTTTTATAGATGGTAATTATCAATCAATTAAACAACTAAACTTCCTATTTTGATATCAATCATGTTTTAATATTTTAATATAAATGAAATTATAATAGTTTTATAAATGGTAATTTTTGAGAACATAAAACTCTAAACTGGCTCCTTTTATATCAATCACGGTTTGAGATATGATGTCGATTTTACTTTTTTCTGGTAAAATTGTTTATTATTCAATAACGCTTATGTTTGGAAAATATTTCCTAAGTTAAGTAGATATTGCATTCTTAACAGATTTTTATTTGTTATTATTTTCAAAACTATAGTTGCCTCTTTTATTCCAATTTAGTTCGCTTTAATACCAAAAGTGATGAATACATAATTTTGTGATGAATACAAAATTTCATAATTACAATCTATTTTTCATCTAACCAATTAGAACTTTTTAATATCCATTATGTTTTTTTAATATCCAATATTTTTTTGATTTTTTTGTAATGTGTTGAATTAAAATTTAAATTAATATATATGTTATTGTGGAAAACTTTTGAATACGAATTTTAACTTCAAGCCTAAATTTTTTTATTTATGTGAGTTTTGTCACATATTATTCTTATCTTTACCATTTATAAATGATCTTTATAGTTTAATTTAATAAAATGAAATTATAATGTCCAAAGTTAAACTAATTAAAATCAATTTACGAAAATAAATTATTTTAAGGAATTTTTTGTAATTCAAAATTTTAAATTCAAACATTTTATAAACAAATATAAAATCGTAACTTATTAGGTCAATTAACCATAATATATCTACTTACATAATTCAAATTTAAAATTCAAGCCTAAACTTAAGTACTTACAATTTTCCATGATTATGTCATACTCCCTCCGTTTCAATATGATGTTCCCATTTGGAATACGTGGGAAAATCAATACAAATTGAGGTGGATGAGAATCTTTTTAATTTTATATTGTATAAAGTGTACTTTAGTACCTTTTTGCTTTTAATAAAGTAAGAGAGAAAAATAAAAGTGGGTGATTGGGAAATAAAGATTCTAAAATGGGTCATGTATAAGACAAAAAAGTAAAAAAGTATAGTAAATAATTGGTTGTTAAAGGGTAAGATGGGGAAATAAATATTTTTAAAATGGAAAATATTCAAAATGGGAAGAACTTTTTAAAACATCCCAAAAAGAAAAATGGGAACATCAAATTGAGACGGAGGGAGTATATTTTAATATTATACTCCCTCCGTTTTTTTAATATGCACCTAAGGGTTTTCACAAAAACCAAGGAAAAAGTGCAAAAGTAAGAGAGAAGGTTACTAAAAGTAAGGAAAAAGTGAAAAAGGTAGAGAGAAGGAAAGAAAAAGTAGGAGAGAAGTGTAATAATTAGGTGGGCCAACCTTCTATTTATGGCAAAAGGTAGAAAAGTGCCAATTAAAAAAAAAATCCCAAAATGGAGAAATGTGCATATTAAAAAAAAACGGAGGTAGTACTTATCTTTACCATTTATAAACGATCTTTAGAGTTTAATTTAAATAAAATTATAATGTCCATAAATACACTAAATAAACGAAAATCAATGATATTGAGGAAAAAATTTTAAATTCAAGCCTAAACTTAAGTACTTACAAATTGTCAATTATTAATCATATATTATACTTATCTTTACCATTTATAAACGATCTTTAGAGTGTAAATTAAATAAAATTATCGACTTTCTAAATGGTTATTATCAATCAAACTAGACTTCCTATTTGAGACCAATCACGTCCTTATACTTTAATTGAAAGGAAATTATATAGTTTTATAAATAGTAATTATTAATCCATCAAACAACTAAACTTTCTATTTTAATATTCAGGCCCATAATCTTTTATAAGGTCAATTAACCTTAATCTATCTATTATATATGTAGATTGATTAGCAACCATATAGTCTATATAGATTGATTATATAATACTACCTCCTTTTTTTAATAGGGACATTTTTCCATTTAGAGGTGTTTTTATTTAATTGAGGCACTTCTACCTTTTACCATAAATGGTAGGTTGTTTTCCAATAACCCCATCAATTCTAGGCATATTTTTTTAACAAGGTGCTAATAAAGCATCATTGGTAATAAAATCAATAAAAATCATATACTTTAAGACGAAAATCTTTTGTTACCTTAATGTTTAGTTATATACTAAAATCAAGTGAATACAAATCACTTTTCATATGAAAACAAAAAAAATAGATTAATTTATCTGCTAAGATCTCATATAGCATTATTATGATATTGATAATTTAAATTTGCAGGGTTCTTAGCAATAGTATATATAAACTTAGAAGGTTCTTAACATTATTATGAAAATTTTCTCAATTACAATCAATTTATAGATCTTGCCATTTTAATGTTAATTTCATAGCATTCACATTATAAGATCAGAACGTAAGTATTGTTTGAATATTTGTAAAATAGTATAAATGCTGTAAAAACGGGCTAGATTATGGAACAAAATTATAAAATCAGCATAAATAAGAAAGGCTTTAGATTAATATATATATATCATATCTTCAAAGTTTTTAACAATATTGAACCATGATGATAAGGTTTTAGTAAAAAAAAATGCAATTAAGATATAGTTTTAACTATAAATAAGTTACGATTTTAATAAAAAATCACCATAAATAAAGATTCTCATAAATTATGTAGTATTAAGATTTTAAATTTAAAAATCACCGTAAATAATGATTCTAAAAAAACATCAATAAAGATTAAATAAGCAAAGGGAAGAAATTTTACACCATAAGGATTCGAATAATACATGTATGGGAAAGGAATGACTATGTTACTCCTACTGGAGTGGGAAATATTGATGACGAGTTAACAAAACGTACAATCAGTATATTACATATTCTTTTGCCATAAAATGATATTGTCCATCTAATGTGTACAATATTCTATTTGAATATACTATCGTTTTGTTTAAATAAAATAATAAAAATCCCTTGCTTTAATAGGTGATATATATGTGACAAATATGAGATTTATCGCGCATTTGTTTATTGTTTGCGTAACGAGGGAGTTTTATAGCCAAGAAGTAAGAAATGATTTTATACCCCATTCAGTTGGCAATCAAATTTTTGCAGACGTGATGATCCCGAAATTAGTTGTCTTAGCGAAATACATGAGATTCAAAGATATTAGTTAAATTTATGACTTTAACATTACAAAAAAATGAAAATTAATTGGGAAAGTTATTTGTTTGACAACTACAGTAGACATTGATTTTTGATTTTGGGTGGTGGTATCAAACTTACATAAGATGTGCTACCAAAGTTATTAAAGAGGGTGAAAACTTTTTTGTCCAAAAGATAGATACATTGTTAACAGAACCAATCTTAGTAATTATTTATTTGCATTACTTTTTTGAAATTTTCAATGTACAAAATACTCTTTATCACTTTAGATAATTTTTTTATCACAAAAGATCTAGGTTGAAGATTATTGTATCTGACGGAACAAAGAATGAGCGTTTTATTTTTTATGACAAGGTAGTTCGTGGGTTGGTTAACAAAACTCTCGAAGAGTTTTTGAATCTGCAAGAATAAGTATTATTATAATTTACCGACACTGTATTGAAAATAATTTGTAAAATTGATTGAATTTAATTAATCCTTATTCGACCTTATCTTATACTTACATTGTGAAAAGTTACATATAATAAACCAAAATTATTGTTTGTGTCTATTTATATTCTTAACTTGATTAATTTTCTTATCAAATCAATTTATATTATTCATCTTCAACTTAGTTTGTAGTCTTACGATCTCTTAAATAATAACTCAAAATCTATTTACAAAAAAACTTTCCCGTGCATTTTTGCACGGGTCTAAAAAAAGCTAGTTTTCTAACTATGACTAAGTAATAAGTAAACAAATTCTATAGACGGTGTGTTTTCACCTTATGTGAATTGATTTTCTTTGAACATGTTGGAACTCATTTGCAGTTAGTTATTAATCTTATTTAAACTTATCTAAACTTATTAAATCTTAATTTAACTTAGCTAAATAAGATAAGCCTAAAAATATTCAAATGAAGAAAAGGCATCCTTAATCACTTAAAAAGAAAACAAGACACATACTTAGGTAAAATAGAGATCAAATATCAACTACTTCAAAGCATATCATTCATAGCACACCTCAGTTTGTAAAAGACGTTACTGAGCAAGCTAGAAAACGTTAGCAACATCAACTGAATGAATAAATTCATGACATATTGTCATTTAACATCCACATAACCACATTCCTTTCCCACGTACAAGGTCTATCAAACATGCCATGCTATGTGCTTTTTCATAAATGCCAAAAAGTAAAGCTATCTTCGATGATTTAAGGATCATAATTCTTTTAGTTATCCTTCAATAATCGAAGTAGTCATAATCTAGGGCTATTATCATATGAAGGGGTGGTTTCACTTTCATCATTGTGAGATCAATTGACCCCACTTAAATTTAGTAAGTTAAACGCAATAACGACCTATTGATTTTATTTTGACTCCACTAAGTATTTTTCCCGATCCACTAGTGCCATAAAGTATATAAAAGGAAATACCAAAGGCAAAGAAAATACTATAATTTCACAACTTCGGAACAATTAGTGAACATCGGTTCAAAATGTTCGCCATAACTCTACTTCCATTTCCTTCACCTTTCATTCTTCTGTTCATCAATCTCCTTATTCCTCTAGCATCAACCATATCCCCCACATTTATGGTTACTTCTTCCCAAGTGGATTTCCAAGTTGATATTGAACATGTACGTTCTAACTTAAATCTTAACAAAATGCAAATACCTCAGGGCAACACCAAGCGCGAAGGATGTAACACACCAGCCCCAAGTCCTACACCATCTTCGAATTTCAAGTCGTTAGTTCTTCAAGCTGAACAAGAGTTTATAATGAACCTTTATGTTGGGATTCCGCCTAGACGGTTTCCGGCCATCATGGACACAGGTAGTGATCTCATATGGACACAATGCATGCCTTGTAAGGCTTGTTACCATCAGCCCACCCCTGTTTTCAATCCTAATACTTCTTCCTCATTCTACCCGCTTCCTTGTACCAACCCTTTATGTGCCCCAAAAACGAAAAAATGTGAGACGAATTTGTGTAGATATAGAACCTTATATGGGGACATGTCTTTCACTAGAGGGTACCTAGCTATAGATACTTTTATTCTAGGTGACTCTACATCGAACGTGTCTATACCAAACATAGCATTTGGTTGTGGGAATGATAATGGTGGCTTAGGCCTAGATATAGTGGCAGGTATTGTTGGTCTTGGGCGTGGGCCTCTATCCCTTGTTTCGCAGCTTAAGGCGAAAAGGTTCTCATATTGCTTGCCTATGGTAGGAGAGAACAAAAAGGGCACCCTTTCTTTTGGATCTCTTGCTGATAAGGGTTGTAATGCTAGTAGTAATTTGCAGGGTACACCAACTCTCAAGAACCAAGTAGTACCATCACGTTACTATCTATCTTTGGAAGGGATATCTCTTGATGATATTCTTCTTCCGCTAACAAAATCCATTTTCGAGATTAAGAAAGACGGGACTGGTGGGATGATTCTCGACACTGGAACTACATACACTTACTTGGTGCAAGAAGCTTACCAGGTGCTAAAACAAGAGTTTATGATGCGAACAAGGTTGCCTGTTGTGTTCTCCCCGTACACAACAGATTTGGATTTGTGCTTCCAAATCCCTGCTGGTACACATGCTTCGAGCCTTCATTTCCCAAAGCTTAAATTCCACTTCGGGGCTAATGTGGTGTTGGAGCTGCCGAAAGATAACTACTTAACTGAGTATCACGATGCGAGGATGGTGTGCCTCGCAATCATGCCAAGTTATAGCATTTCATTAGTTGGAAGTCAGATGCAACAGAATTTTGTTGTTCTGCATGATCTGGAGAAACAAACAGTCTCCTTCTTTCCATCTCAATGCGCTTATGGTTAGATATTTAGAATTAATTATACCAAGTGAATGCTTAGAAAGGACCTTTCTCTAAGTTGCCTTAAGGCATATGTACAACAGTACAAGCATTAAAAATTAAATATATTTCCAAAATGATTCTACATTGGTTGCAATGACTGTTGCACTATTTATATACTAATCTTGACTAAATTATTTATACTTTAGAAAGAAAAATGATAAATACAACCCTTAGGGCTATATTTGTGTCTAGGTTAGCAGAAACACGTGAACTTGAGCGAGTACCTCCTTGGCTGAAGAAAACACAAAAGCTATCACTTGCACAAAAACTGAAATATGGAAGCAGAACCTTTTGTACAAGCAGCATTTTCGCTAAAAATAGGAGGAATTTGCCAATTGCAGAAACCAATTTGTAATTGAACAAAATATGGTAGTACATGATGAATTTTACCAATTAATCTACCAATACAAAGAGAGCCTCATCAAGTGTCCAAAAATTAGTAACTGTTAAAATTAGGCAACGTAGATACAACAAGTCCAAAACCCGGCAGGAATCAGAAGCCATGACAGGCCACCAGGCACCCAAGGAGCATACATAAAGCAACCGTGATTTGGGAAGCCGCAAATTGGCTCACTAAAGAAGCACCTGAGCTGAAACTCCCAGCAGAGTAACCAGCAGGCCCACTAGCTGGAAATGAACCAATAGGAGGCAAAACTGTGCCTGTGGATCCAGGCACCCTAGTTCCTCCCGCATGCATGGGTGATGGTGATGGTGCTGACGCTGGAGCGTAAATGGGATCTCGAGTGGCTGTAGTTGGAGGGGGATATACTGCAGGAAATTGCTGCGGCCCTGCAACAATAGACCAGAGTTGTTACATTAATGCATAGCATTTCTTCGAGTAACAATTAGCAGTGTAATATGTGTTTAGAATTTCATGTTTTTCCTGGCAAAAACCCAATAAGAATCTTTTGAAACCAGCCCCGTTTTCACTGAATGAGTAAGACTACGAGCAAGCCACCAGGACAACAATTAATTGACCAGCATCTCTAATAAACGAACATGGAGGAGGGTCCGACTCCAGTATTGGCTTTGATCCATGCATTTATCTGGTAAACCTAAGGTGTTTCCCTTTATATGAAAACCCACCCATGAATTTTTTATACTAGTACTTGTTGTTCCTTATGGATTTCAAGCTTTTCTTGTTGATCGATGGAACCTCAAACCACCTAGATAAGTTCAGCACAGGAAAACCCACCCGTGTCTGAAATATGACTTCTAGATGCGCCGTAGCAGCATACTTGTGGTAGGATATGACTCAAGTTTAGAGACTGTAGCATAACAAAGAATCAAGCACTCATACATGCAGCGTAGTTGAAGACTCAACCAACCATCCTACTAATAAGATTTCGTATTTAAGGCAATTGAGGAAAGGACAGAAAGTAATGAAATATTAAACTAGAACAAAAAATGTGATGCCTGCATAAACATCCAACAACCACATATACCCTTTTCCAACTTAAACCATTAGTTCTAGGATTTACCTGGGCAGCGAGGTTGAAGTGATACGGACAACCTGAAAAACATCAGCAGACGTTTCATCCAGAGAATAAGGCACTTAAATGAAAGACGGGACAGATGACAGTATATAAATAAACATACGTTGTTAGAATCGTGCCATTCACATAACCATCATAATTGCAAGACGTAACATTGCAACCAGCACTGCTTTGTTGGATAGTAGAATTCCCGAGCATAAGGTTGCTACCACGGCATTGCATGCTTGAGCAAGATACGGCCAATGATGCTGGCATGCAATACAAACTGGAAACATAGATACAACAATGTTGAAAGAAAGTTAATCTACTAGGCAAAGAAATAGATAAGAGCTTAAAGAGAACAGACTGTAAAGCATCTTGAATTTTTCAAGTTGCTTACTTGCGGCTCCCCGCTCCACAACTACACTGCACACAATGACTTGCAGAGATTGCATAACTTCCATTCGGAACGATCAAACCATAATCAGAAGCGGAGCTTGGAAAATTTGATGCGCAAGCTGCAGAGCAGTGACAAATTTAGAAACTTATCTACCACGCCATTGACTAGATAAAACAGATGTATCAAGAAAGATAGTGAAACAAGTGAACCTCACTGCCTGTTTCGATACTTTTGTTTGATATGTGGACTGCAGGCACTCTATCATCAAAGTGATAAAAAACAACTTAAGCAAAGACCACGGTGAAATCCAAATATAGACCTTATAGATGAAACTAACTGCTCCCTCTGTTTCATAACGTAAGTCATTTTAGCCTATTCTGGATTTTTTCAAAATATACAAGTCCTTCTACATGTTAACGGACACCAAAGGTCATTTCATGATATCAATGTGATATTAGATATCTATACATACTGTCAAAGCATTACCATATGTTAATTTACATTAATAACGCAATTTTAACTAAATTTAACTTGTTTGATTCTTCATATGTCTAAAATAATTCAACAGTCTAGCACTTGGAAACACAAGAAACATTATTAAATAAGCTTATGTTCTCTCCTTTTGGAAATGAAGGAGCACGGCTGCACCTATTATAAGCGCAATCATTGATATCCAAAATCCAAAATTGTTAAATGGGCACATTTGGCTTCGTAGTCAATCATTACAAATTTAGCTTTTGAAGTCAATCCTACTCAATTCATGCAGCCACTGTAAGAATCATATAATAACAACCTTCTCATAGCAGCCCCATGTATGATAAAATGATGGTTCAATATCTCTTCCTATTGTTTTTTACACATGCCTTCCAATGAACAAGTTTAATTATTAATATCTCTAATCGTGTTAGAGTAAAAATTATAAAAAGTTGATATTAAGTAATTACTACATATACCAAGATAAATCTTAAAAGATCCCACGTGACTATGTAATTCTTACGCATAAATCACAAAAGATGGTCAAAGAGAAAAGTGCGAATACGAAATAGTGTAAAATACGAAATGTAGTAATCATGAAAGTACTGAGGAACTAGTAATATACTATAATTCTATTCTCAAAATCGCCCTACTAAAGTGCATTGTTAAACATTCTTCCTACTAATAAGCATCTGGTTTATCAAATTAAACAGAGAATCAAAAAGCTGAAAACAGCATTGAGTAGACCATAATTCAGTTAGCTTAACATTCTACACAATGTATATCAAGTCTTCATAAAAATGGTCAATTAACACTACAAGCTAGCAACAAACATTCATCAAAACACAAAAACAGGACATTATCTTCTCACCTGATAATGGCACAGAAAGTATATCTCCAGGGAAAATATTAGTACTTCCCATAGCATTAACATTCATCAAATCAGTAAGAGTAGTCCGGTACCTCGCGGCGATACCGGCCAATTCATCAACAGGCTGAACAACATAGGACAAATAGATAGCAGGCAAAGAATTATCAGTATTATTAAAACAAGTACAAGGCAAAGGCACAACCAAATTCTGCCCAATATCAATAGCAGAAGGATCAGTTATTGAGTTAGCCTCCCTAAGCTGATCAGCAGACACTAAACCTCCATAAATGGAGTCAGCAATCGACGAGAGCGAATCCGAGGGCCGGGTTTTGTAATGGGTAGAAACAGATTTCCTAATCCCATCAACACAAGAACAACTTATGGGGATTTTGAGAAATAGCTGTGAAGGTAATATATGGTTTTCAACATATGGGTATGAAATATCAATGGCATTAGCAGTTAGTAGAGAAATAGGGTCAATTCCAAAGAGGGAAGCAACTTCAGAAACCTTAAGGTCAGTGTAAAGAGTGTAACCCAACATTGCATTGCATGAATCTGAGTTTGAACATGGTTCAATGGTGGATTTTGAGCTTACAAGATATGAAATTGATAGGATTAAGAGTAAGATTAAGGTTGAAAAGAGTGGTTTTGAAGTGGGTTTTGGGTTTAGCATCTTGGGTTTTTAACAGAATGAGTAAGAAACTAAAAAAGGGAAGAAAAAGTTTGGTTCTTTTTTGCTTTTTTTTGGGTTGGTTACTTGAACAAAGAGGTATGAAAGTTTTTCTAGTTGATGAACAAATGGGTTTTGTTGATGGGTATGTAATGGAGTTGAACAAGTTTTATGGGGTTATGGAGGAAACAGTAACGGGAAGAAATTTGAAATGGGAGCAGGAAAGATGGGGGTTTAGGGCTCTATAAGTGTAAGCTGGGTTGGAAGAAAGAGAAAGAGAGAAATGGAGGACACAGTGTAAACTAGTAAAGTGAAGGAAGAGAGTTATAGAGGAGACAAAAGTTGTGCAAAGACAGAGGTGGGGTCGATTTTCGAGCCACTGTAGAGACCAGACAATTTTGCCATCAGGCTTCCCCTATTTCTATATTAGTCTTGTATGCACACGATGCGTGCACAAATTTTCGAAAAGATCAAAGTTTCCGGTCTCAAATAAAAATTATAAATTAGCTCACAATTGTTAATTTATTTGTACCTCCGATTCGGAAGTGAAATAACTACCTTTTTCTATATTACTTTTCTAATGTTCCAAGAAAGTTAGTAATTTTTGTGTTTTTAGATTTTTTACGGCTTACCCTCTTCCTTTACAAAATAGAAACTTAGCAAAAGAAGAGGGTATGATTGTAATTTCATGTGGACGCCAAGTCTTCCCTTTTAATTGTCGTATCTTTTTACCTTAGATATTTTTATGGAAAAAAACATGTCATCTTTCAATCCATATGCACCTTATGCATGCGAAAAAGTAAATTTCTCTAGTGAAATGTATTTTTTCTTGTTTTATACAAATAATCGTTAAATTTTAGTTATTTTATTTTTTTCGAGGGGTGTAATTGTAACTTCAAAAGAATTTAAAGAGTGAAATTATATAAAAATACATTAAAAATGACTAATAAATTTAGAGAATAGATTACTAATAATGATCTGAAATTAAAACGCCAAAAAAGAGAAAAAAAATCTACCAAAAAGATTAATGGAATATGTCGGGTGAAAGGGAGAAGGAGTAAGAGAGTGAAAATGAAACAAATAAACAATTATAAAAAGGAAAGTTGGATGATTTATCACCTAAAGGAAATTAATTTGAAATAAATGGCTACAATTTAAAATACAAAAATACAAAAAACCTTATATTACTAAATTAATGATAGGAGCATTAAGTTTCTTCATTTAATAAAAATCCTTTTTCCTTTTCTTATTTTTGGTGTCCACCCCACCTCTTCACTTATATAATAGAGATGAGAGATGATATACACAAGGGGCATACACCTTATGTGTTACTGGTAAAAATACTCTGTCCGTCTCATATTACTAAATACACTTTTCATATTTGTTTATTTTACATTATTTGATACACTTCTAAAAATAGCATAGTTCTACACTAAAAATATTTTATTTTATTATAGGATGAGTCCACATTTATCCTATTACATTATCTCTCTTTCTTTTTATTTTACTTTTGCAATACACTCATTGTCCATATTTGTCTTACATTGTACTCCCTCCGTTTCTTTTTGTTTGTCTCATTTACCGTAACTCCAAATGCCAAGAAAGATGATGTCATATGCATGTGGGTGGGGACAACAAGTATGGAGTCCATTTATTTTAAAATAAATGTGGTGATTAAAGTAGGTGAGTGAAACTTTTAAGGTACATGTGGGACCAAAAAAGTGATAAAGTAGGGTAGATGGGTGATATAATTTTGTCATATAAGGAAAGATGAAAAAGTAGGACAAACAAAAAGAAACGGACAAAAACGGAAAGTAGGACAAACAAAAAGAAACGGATGGAGTACTTTATGGATTTAATAACACCTACAACTAACTACTCACAATAAAATAAACAAGTCAAATACGACTTCTAAAACTTTGTGTCGGTCAAACTGTATCAAGTAATATGGGACGGAGAGAGTACTTCTATAAACACAAAATTACAGTTGTTTGAACGCATTTTGTTGTTAACGCCTTTAATGGTATTTGAATTTACATAATATATAGACGATTGAAATAATATATTTTGAAATAAATTGGGAAATTTTATGTGGTACCGCAGGGGTTAGAGCTAATTTTTCGAATAGCCTTCTGATTTTTTCGACCTATCTTAGATGCCACTGGGGTCACTATTTGTGACTAAAATGCCCTTACTGTTACGGGTACCCGAATAATTAGCTATAACTTCAGTGTTTATTACATGGTAGAGATGAAAATATAACATTATTTTTATACTAACAAACTAATAATTGAAAATGACGGTAAAATTTACTATAAATCAATAGTAGAAAAATGTTGAAGGTGAATAAAATGAAGCTAATTATGAATATTTTGAAGAAAAAATTGCAAATTTTTTTAATATAGTTTTAAACAAAGGAATCATATATAAATCTAAACAAAGAAAATTCATAAAATAAATCTTTTAAACAAAGTTAAAAAATAATTCATTAAAAATAAATTTTTGTAGTAGAAACTAGGGGTGATAACGAGTCGAGTAGGGTCAAATTTTGCATAACTCGACTCGATCCGTTCTCGAGTCGAGTCGAACTCGATTTGTTTCAGCCATAATCGAGTCGGACTTGGATCAAGTTTTGTCCAACTTGACCGAGCTCAAGTCTAGTGAATCTTGAGCTATTTGCGAGTTTTTCGATCGGCTTTATGCTGATAAGATAGATTTTACATAAAAATTGAATATTTCAACACTCTAATATAACATTCGGGTTTTCACAAGTCTTCGAACCGAGTTTTGTGTATCTCGACTCGGTCTCATTACCGTCTCGAGCTGAGCTAATTGGAGTCGACCATTGACCGGGTTGTGACCTAACGAGCTGTCTCGCTCGATTAGCAACCATACTCCAAGCATTGTAAATTTGTAATTTTTTAGGAACAATATACATTTCAGTAGTAACACATACATAAGGTATACAATTTAGTAGTAACACTTGCACAAGGTGTATTTCTAGCCTATGTGCAGCCTTTGCGATGTTTTACTATTTTAACTAATTAAGTAACATAAATTTCATTAATACTCACGTTTACAAGAAATGCCAAGCATATAATTGATATATGTAATGTTTAGTGTTTACATAGATTACTTGTAAATATAATCAAGAGCATTACCTTTAATTTGTAGAAAATAATCATGCAACACTATTGATAATCAACACTAAATGGTAACATTATGTAATACTCCGTCCCATATTAATCGTAAAAATAGTTTGTGCACATAGTTTTAGGAAGTAGAGTAGGATGTAGGTTATATCAATTTATTGTAGAGTTGGTGTAGTAAAAAATGATGTGGCACTTTTAGGAAGTTAATAGAGTAGATGAGTAATATTTTAATGTTTTTCGCATAAACTAATGAATAAGTGGAGTATATTAATTGAGTGATATATAATAAAATATTAGTGGATTAATGCCTAAAATAGAAGTATTGCAATTAAAATGAGTGATTTATAAGATGTACAATACCTATATTAGAGTTTTAACTTTCCAATCATCTATTAGAAGTGTTTGGTATTGAGTAGAGAAGATTAGCCTTAAAACTCTAATTTCCTAAAAGTCGCTCATCCTCAAAGTTTTGGTTCTGCAAATTGTAATAGACTATTATACCCCTATTTTTTTTGCCACCACATCATTTTGTCCTTATAACTCATGTCCTTATATGCCATTTTACTGAAAATCAACTAGCAGTTCATCTTACCAAAACTTTGATAAAAACAGTTAATACAAACAACTGATCAATCAACTAATTTTACAGTTAGTCAAACCAGTTAAAATATCCGCTCTTCGTTGAGCACCAAATAGAATTAAAACACACTACATTAATCCATAAATATACCACTTTTCTATGACCCCACATATACAACCCTACCATCAATTACCAATATTTTTTTCTAATATAATGAGAGGGGTCTGAACCACTTATTCTTACAAAAATAAAAAATAAACCAATAGATACAATATTGCCACCCATCATATAGAAACCGGGCAGCTATCCTATGGGTTTAGCCCAAATCAAAGAGGCCTTGATGGGCTAGATAATTTTCCGGTTAGGAGTCGGGATTACTTATTAGGAGTAGAACTTTGTTTATATACTCACCTTTATTGATGAGAATCATGAGATGATAAATGAAATTCAATAATCTATAGTCTATACAACAAATCGCGCGGGAATATTTCATCACTCCCTCCATCTCTCCTTATCCCTCTCTCTCTCACATGTAAAATCTACTCCCGCTCAAAATAAACCCCAAATTAGATCGAAAAGCCCTAACTTCTCCACAAACCCTAACTCATCAATTTCATGGAAAATCCAGCTGATCAAACTGATCAATCATCTCAATTGAATGCAATCAATCTCGAATCATTGGATCGGAAAGTTATTCGTCGGCGTTTTGTACAGACGACGCTTTTTCCTCTTAAACCTAACGTTTCCGAAGTACAAGATTCCATCCAAAAAGAGGTAAATAAGAGTGCCGAAGTTGCAGCAGGCGACGATAATGAAGAAGGAAAGAGAAAAAGAGGAAGAAAACCAAAAGGAACAACTACGCCTCAGAAACGGAGATCAAAAGTGGAGAATTGTGCTAAAAAAGAGGTGAAAAAAGTTGAGGAAATCGCTGATGATGATGATGACGATGATGCTGTGGAAGTTTGTGGGAGTCAAGGTAGAAAGAGTAAGGTAGGGAGGATAGCAAAGGGAAATTCTACGCCTCGAAAACGGGGGAGGAAGAAGGTAAACGATTCCAAGGTTGAGGAGATTGGTGATGATGATGAGGATGTGGAGTTTTGTGGTAGTCAAGGAAGAGAGAGCAAAAGAGGAAGGATAACTACGCCTCGGAAGCGTGTGTCGAAGAAGGTAGCAATCTTGTTTAATGTGATTGAATCTATATGTTGGATTGGTGGATTGATTGAGTGCAAGTTGTTTAATTCGAGCTAACTTTGTGTTCATGTGCCTGTTCACTAAAGAAATTGAAATTTTGTGAATTTTTGGATGAATGAATGTGGTATATTAAAATAGTAAGTATGCAATTAGTCCAAGTACTGATTAATTACCCTTAATAGAGAAGGAAATATTGGGGGGGGGGGGGGGGGGAGGGATACAATTATAGGGCATGATTATATTGCATGCTTATACAATGTTTGATGATTGAATACTTTGCGATGCCTCGATTAGGTAGTCTTTTATGTCGTTAGCTATTCCTCTAGCGATGTTGAGATCTTTTGAAAAGCATGGGTGCGCTGTTTAGAGATGTTAGTTTATGTGGGACTTAGGGGTGCTAATCGAGCGAGACAAATCGTGAGCTACTCGAGATCGACTCGGTCAAAGCTCGGTCAATGCTCGACTCGAGTCAGCTCGGATCGAACTCGAGTTCGACTTGAAACACTAATGAGGCCGAGTCGAGATACGTAAAACTCGACTCGAAAACTCGCGAGAAACTCGTATGATATAATAGAGGTTTAAACTATTCAATTTTTGTATATAATGCATCTTATCGGTTAAAAGCCGACTGGAAAACTCGCAAATAGCTTGAGATTGACTCGAGTCAAACTCGACTCGAACTCGTTCAAGTTGGTCAAAAACTCGATCGAAGCTCGACTCGATTTTGACTGACTCGAATCGAGTTCGACTCGAGATCTTAACGAGTCGAGTCGAGTTATGCGAAACTCGACCCGACTCGACTCGTTATCATCCCTATGTGGGAGGTTGAAAGATAGATATGGTTAGTGAACAGTAAAAATTATTCTTTCCCCCCTCCTTGTGTTTTTCAGGCGTGCATTGTGCAAAACATTGATAAATTATTAGTTCGGCTACCAGTATTTAGTTTTTTGGCTCAATTTCATGTTTCTAAGTGCTAAGAATGCGTTCCTTGTTAGAAGATTTGTGCTTTCTTTATACCCCACAAAGTCTTGGTAACTTAGGAGTTTAGGACTGTGTTTGCTCTGATTATATTTCTCTTACTTGGTCCCATATGTACTTGTATGATTTTGTTTCGTACATGAAAGAGGTTTCTCATTAATTTACTTGCATTATCATTGAAAAGCAGGCTGCTGTCAATGGAAAAGATGGTTCTGTTGTAGCAATTGATGATAGTGAATCTCCATGTAAGTCTCAAATACCTAATCTCTAGATGTAGCTAGACCTGTAATCCATACATTTAGAACTTTGCTGTCTGTGTTAAGATTTCAATCTGGTGGATCCGACAAGTTTAGCAATTTCACCTGAGCATCAACGCCTAACAAATTGATTTATAGTAAAATTGATGTTACCTTAGTCTTATTGGAACTCTTGCCTCCAGGCTTGAAATTCTATGTAACTACAAGGTTAGCAATTTCCATTGTGATACGCGTTCCTGATAATATGTGGTAGCTCATATTTATTTATATCAGAATGAGGCTGGTATGGAGTCTGGGCTGCCTTATCTTTAGAATTCTGGGGTATAGGTCATAGACATGTTGCAAGTGGATATGACCAAGATGTTTCTATGTGGGTTGGGATGCCACATCATTTATGTGTGGTAATTTCAAACAATTCATTAGATGCAAGTAGTACTCAAAAGGGCTGATCTCAGTTGAGGAGGCTTAGTGATTTGTATTTTCTGCCAGATTAGTAAATTTTATCAAGAGAGAAGGAGAGTTGCAATATAGCACAATTAGAAGACAAAGAGTCCTTGAAAAGAATTACAAGAAAGCATCTCTATCATGTTAGCTACCAAGAAGCAAACAGTAAGAAAAAAGTACCTGCTGTTTCGAACAACAGAAGAGGCAACAGTCGCCATCCGAATACACGATCCCGTAACACCTTTAGTCCTAAGAGAAGGTATTTCCATTTCTCTCCAACCATAGCATTAAAATACCGAGACAAATGTGTACCTTCAAAGCACCCTTTATGATTTTTTCCTCCTGAAACCACCTGTCTCATCTGCACTCGTCCATCAAAACCAAGATTCCTCTTTCAACAAAAGAGCCTATAGCCACCAGTAAAGATGCGAGAATGTGCTATTATTTGATTTTTCTGGTCGTTAGAGTCGTAGAGATGAGTATCAAATTTTGCACAACTATAACATAAGATCTAAAAATTAGAGACAAGGCATTGCACCTGAGATTGTCAGGAGTGTTTGACTTCATCCAAAACCGCTGCCTGTACAGAAAGTGTTACATTCATATAAGCTTTTCTTTCCAAATGAAATCGGAAGCAGGAAAATAGTAAGATTTGGTGTCCCCTAAAATGCCTGTTTCATATACGAAGATTTCCAAGATGATTGGCCTGAAAAATGGACTATTCATATTCTACGGTTAGCATTATAATTTCTATCGGACTATGCATAAGATTCCAGTAAAACCAGATAGAGAAGTCACATCTTGTAGCTCCGTACCGTGTAGATTTCTAGCACAATGAAGGTTCAAACTTTACCAAACTTTAACTCTAAAGCAGATAGAGTGTAACTCTATAATACCCTTTGACTAGAGGGTCACATGCCAAAGTAAACATATATAGCTGTTGATTCACTATGATACTCTTAGTCACTAGTCACTACACTCCAAAAACCCAAAACCTCCTTTCCTCGTGGTTTACATATCAAATCTCAAGCAGCAAATGACACCTTTTCTCTCTTAATCCTTGATTAGAGGAAATCCTTATCTGTCTCTTTAACTTCCTAGATTGTCAACTAGCACCTTAGAGAGAGAAATGGGGTGTTTGGCAATTCACTCGTGGCTATTGGCTTTTTTATCGGTGGCTTGTTTAACCGATTGTTTTTTGTGGCTTGTTTGTGCGGTTGTGTAATTATTGGCCGTTTATACAAGTGTTTGGTAAAAACGGTTGTTAGTGTTGGCTGTATAGTACAAATTGGAAGCAAAAACTAAAAGCCAAAAACCGGGGAAATGGTAAAGGGGAATGGTAAAAGTTAGCTTTTGGCTGAAAAGACGACTTTTCAACCACTGTAAAAGCCATTTACAATGTAGTTTCTCCAAAATCCTTATACAAGTATTATTCTTTCGCACGCATCGCGTGCATATGAGGCTATGATACATACTGGAATACGGATATGCTGAATTTTGGGCTTGTTTCTAATCTGCATGTCTTGAATGGACTTAGGTTATTGAGGTGAACAAATATTTGGATATTTCTTTTTGGCTTTCTTCACAAAACTAGAACACCAGAATTAACATAATTAACATTTGAATGGAGGCAAACCCTCCTGTTCACACTTTCCCTCTTTCAATTTTAACAACTTTTGCCATGCCTTTGCAACTACAAAATCACCCATAGTTAAGTTCTAATTCAGACCTTACCTTGTACTTCTACACATTAATTAACATAGCTCGGATCCTTGGACTGATTATGAAGATAAGATGAGCTTTGATTTGGAATTTCTGGAGAACAGTTAGATAAAGTGGTATATACAAGCTTTTCAGAGGCTTGCTTTCTCCCAAATACCAAAATAAACACTCAACCATATTCAGCATGCTTACCTCTCTCTAATCTTCTCTATTATGGCCTGTTTCCTCTAAGCACTTCCCCAACGTTTTCTTCAAGCTACTGATAACTGATCTGTGAAGCTAATGCCTAAATTGCCCTCCCCCTACTATCCTTCCATTGTGAATTCTCAATAGATAGAGAGCTATAAGGAGTTGAATATTGACTAGTAGAACTGCTCATATTTTGTCACCGTGTTAATTATTGTACGTTTTCCCATATCTTGGTTTTTCGAGGACATACCTTTTGATTTGCCATTCATTACTGAAGGTGATGAAAGCCCTCAAGATTTGAGAGGGAAGCAACGTGTTTCAACAAGAAACGGAAGGACTTCTGGGAATAAGGCAATATCTATGTCCAAGGTGTCCACTGATCCAGTAGCTATCCAGCAATCTCCACAGCCTGTTCCTGATCTGTGGCTGGAGGCTAAAAAGACAGCTGAGGTTAGCTTTTAGCATCATCCATCTACTTTATTCCTTATGTTATCACATGGTAGGTTATGTTGGTTGTTTATGTTTTATCTACTCTATGAAAACTCAGCTCAGCTCCTTCTAGAGTGCTATTTGCTAGACGTAGCTTTTACAAACTACAATTACTACATGTATGGTGAAATATTGGTTTGAAATACTTCGTCCCTTTCAAATGAAACTGAGTTGAAGGGACAAAGTTTTTGCTGTTTCCACATCTGTCTCTTCCTCGCTTTCTTTCGTTTTTCCCCAGTTTCTTAGTAAAAATAGGCGACATCAATCTGCCTAAATAGTATTCGCATGTAATAAAGAAGAAAAAACTGAAGATTCAAGCCATAGAGTTTTTTCATTCGGACACAAGGTACTTATTAGATCTAATTTACATATAAAAGGAATTCTGCTACTTAGTGAGATATTCAATTTATAAGATTTAGTTTGGCATAGAATGTCACTTCAATTCCTACCACTGTGATGATGTTATATATTTTAATCCGATTGGATATTTAAAACAAAACAGGTACAGGATTTGATCCCTTTGTCGAGGTATGAAGTAGCAATTATGCAAAAACAGCCAATTGGAAAGCTATTGTACTTTTACCCAATATGGGAACTCAAATTGGTCGTTGAGTGGTTATACAATGGCGGTCCTTATGAGCTAATTCTTCTACACTACTTACTTGGTGTAGCTTGTTATATGGGTCGTGACCGGGAACTTGGTATCCGTCTAGATATGCGCCCTTGGATTGCTGTTGGATATTCAGCTCCAGTTGCAGTGGCTAACGCTGTTTCTCCCAGCTTAAAGTTTCTTTCTGGCTAACTGTGCTGCTTTTTGATCAGGAGAATTCACGGATATTTGCTGGAAAACAGATTCACCCATTTTTCTCCTCCCGGAAGTTGGGAAAGAAAGATTTAGAGACATTTGAGGTGGAGAATGTTGGGTGCTTGGATAAAAGGAAGGAGGAAATTGTTGAGCTTGCTCCTGTTCATGTGTTTGACAGTGTTAAGGTAAATACAAATAGTTTTATTATGCTTCATCACACTCTCTCCCTCTCTGTTGATGCTAGTTCACTGTCACCTCTTCTGCTGAAGACTTCCTATTATCCTTTCTCATACCGGGTTTACAGGATGATTTAGACCCTATTGATTGGAGCAATTGGACCTTTGATGACGGGATCCTCAGCAAGAAAACTTGTAATCAGGAAATGGAAAATTCTTCCTCCAATGATATTGTTGGTTCCTTAAAGTTCGATGATATCCTGAACGCTTCAAACCCTCCCATATCATCATTGTTTCTGAAGGATGTTTCTTTGGCCCATATTCGTGGGGCCAATGAAGACTCTTCTGTGTTAACGTCCATCTCTCCTATAACTGTTGATGAAGAAATGGAACCATATGACCCACTGAAGAACCAAGGAAAGGTGAGTATATCGTTGTAAAACATGGGATCGCGTCATAAGTTTATATTTCAATCGAGTAAGAAATCTTTTGTTCCCACTTAACTTGCTGCTCACTTACTGTTGCTATGCTAGGACTTTGAAGTAAGCAAAGCTTTTATTCATGGTAATGTCGGCTCACATTGCGAGCAGCAAGAAGTAATTCCACAGGAAAGGTGGTCTGCTTCTCCTTCTTTCTAAATCTTAGAAGATTTTCAGTTCTATATAGCTGCAATGGACATCTATGTCATTATATCACATGGTTTTATACTTGTATGTGCCATTCTGGTGCTTCTTGTCTACAAGCCTCTAGCAAATTGGATTTCTCACTTCCTTCCTAGTGATCTTTAGCTCCTTAATTCTTCATATGCGCCTTTTCTATACTCCCCTAGAGTAACAGTTTGACTTGGGGCACTATTCATACACTAACTTTGAGTGGAAGTTTTTTCTATTAGACAAAAACAAATTTAAGTCATACTGTTTTTTCTATTAGTGGTCTATGTATGACCCTTAAAGCAAAACCTTAATGAAGTGGTTGATATGCAGAACTACGTCATACTGTTTAAGTCGTGGCAATATTCCAGAGAATGGCTTGTGGACAAACAAATATCTTCCAGAAAAAGCATTGGAGGTCTGGCATTCAAACTATAACTTCACTTCCAGTGATTTTATCATACTCCTCTAAAATGTTTAAAGTATTTTGGTGGAGTTATTATTGCGCTTTACATATTTGTTTAATTGGTTTAGGGGGGAAAATCCTCGTTTGGCTTGGAATAATCTCTCTTATCTCTCCTGATAACATTGGCAGGTTTGTGGTAACAGCGAGTCTGTGAAGTTTATAAATGAGTGGCTATGCCTTTGGCATGCAACAGATTTTCGTTTCAGCAAACGTTCTTATTCCGGTGACAAGTGTCTGATGAAAGACGATGAATATGACTCATATGATAGTGATTCAGATGTTGAAAATGTAGAGGATGCATCTAGCTTGAAAAACGTTCTTTTGGTAACTGGGCCAATTGGGGTATGTCTGTCTTCACTATAAATTTATTCTAGTAGTGGGTGTGATGTGTTCAATTAGCCATTCTTTGTATGACGTAGCCGTTCTTTTCTTTGCCATTTGGTCTAATCTGGTACTTGTAAACATCCTCATGCTCAAAGGATGGCTAGATTACTTAGTTCCAGTTAAGCTTTATCATCAGTCTGTGTCAGTTGGGGATTCGATCTATTATCTTCCCCTAGTTACTAGAAGTAACTTAGAAAAAATTAGCAGCAGTGCTTCTTTAATTTTTTCTGTTAACTTTGCTTTGACACTATAGCTAATAAATCATAAAGAATGTAAGTTTAGGCACAAAAGTTATGTAAGTATGATTTATATTCAGTTCATAACTCTTTTGTGGGGTGCAGCTACATACATCTTTCGCATTAGACCCTGCCAGTGGTGGGAGCCTTGTTCACTGTTATTTTGGATTAGTTTTCTTTTTTCTGATGGAATAGTAAAAAACTAGACTTTTGTGATGTTGGATAAAATTTAAAATATGAGCTTAGTGTTACTGCTTATACTATAGCTTGACCCTTTGTAGATGCTTCCTGCATGTATAATGGCTGATTTTTCACTATATCAGTATAGAACCTGTGTTCCTGTCAAAAGATGAAAAAAGAAAGATAACTTGTTTGTTCTTTCTTCCTTTTATTTTCTGTTGGCTTGAATTTTCTATTGTATCTAAGTCTGAAGGTGTTCTTTTCTCGAAGCCTAGTCTAAAGTGTTTCTACATCATGGATCAAACATAAATATACTTAAACGAAGTTCTTTGTTTCTGCATGCAGAGTGGGAAATCGGCAGCTATATATGCTTGTGCAAAAGAGCAAGGATTTGAAGTCATTGAGGTATATATATAAATCTATCTTTGTTGCTACTGGTGAAGATTTCAAGTCTAGTGGCAGTCAGAATGAATTCAAATTAGCTTCTTATTGTCTAGCACATTCCTTGTTTTGTCTCTGATACTTGAGGGTACAGTAAATATTCAAATTCAGTTCTTTGCAAGTACAATAGATCAATTTTGCTGACTTTTCTGCAGATAGTTGTTGACTGTAAGAATTTAGTTTCATGCTCTGATATTTCTTAGCAGCACTACGCTGTATTCAAGGTGGTAGCATGCTGTGTCTTCTATTGCTAGCTCAGATGGACTTAGGCTGTCGTGTATTGTTTATTAAAAGGATATTTTAGTAGTGGGCTAGGAAGTCTTCTGATGTTCTTTGCTGTCTTCCCTAGAAACTTTTGACTAGACATCTAATGTAGAGTCTGATAATGCTTCTGCATTTTTGCAAGACAGTAGATTATAAAGAGGCCAAAGGGCCATGGTCATTTCCATGTCTCTTAGTTGATATATTCCTTGTTATACAGTGTTTTGTGACAGAATAATTCGAACTATAATTGATCTTGTTTTTTGTTTTTTTCTTGAGGAGTAGAATATGCAGGCAATTAATAAATAAGCATGTATCTCTTCCATCCATAATCTTTAACAACGTTCAATACTTTTGGAACTTATTAGTCTGTAGACACCAGAACTGATTATAAGGTTGTGTACGTTTGGATCTCCATAGATCTTTCCAATGGCGAAACATTTACCTGGGTTGTTGCTGACTTGGTCAATACTGATTCACTTTTTTGACTGCTTAGTCGAGTTATCTTATCTGTTTCAAGGTCAATACATCATACTGTAGACTGCTTAGTCGAGTTATCTTATCTGTTTCAAGGTCAATACATCAGACTGTAGAAATGGAGCTCTTCTGAAGCAAAAATTTGGAGAGGCTGTAGCCTCGCATGGGCTTAAGCGGTTTGTCTAAGATGCTCATTGTCTTGCGATGGTCAACAATGTAATTGACTCAATCTTCTGATACTGCCCTCTTGTGTTGTCCAGGACCCAAGAAAGTCCGATGAGTAAGCAAAAAATTAAGTCTGTAGTTACAAATGGAGCAGCAGCAGAAAATTTGAACAATGGTGAAGTTGAAGTGATATCTCTGTTAGAAGGAGAAGATTATGTGGGTCATGTTGGAAGTCAAAGTCACAGTAATGGTAGATTTTCTTGTGATAAAGGTGACATCAAAACCTTGATACTTTTCGAGGATGTGGATGTCTCTTTATGCGATGATCGTGGTTTTATTTCTTCCATACAACAACTTGCTGATACAGGAAAGCGGCCCATGATATTGACTAGTAACAGTAAGGATTTATTAGTAAAGATAATTTGCATCTCATATCATGCTCCACAAACTAATGAAATAAGTTTTAGCTCTGATATGTTCTCAAATTTGTTCGGTTATGAAGTTATTCACAGTGGACATTTTCAGATGAAAGCCCTCTACTGCCAGACAATTTGGATAGGGAAGAAGTGTGTTTCACAATGCCATCACTAAAGGAGCTGACTCACCATATCTACCAGGTCTGATCTCATCAGCACCTGCTCTGACCTCTCGCCTGTTTGAAATTTTCTCATTGGTGTCTTGTTCTGCAGGTTTGTTCTGCTGAAAAAGCCAACATACTCCCTGACCTTATTGAGAGATGCGTCAAATTTTTCAGCGGAGACATTCGTAAGACGTTGATGCATCTTCAGTTCTGGTGCCAGAGTAAAGAATACATTAAAGGTACGATGGATTTTGCGAAATATTTTCGAGGCTAGGTAGAAGAATACATCTTCAGTAATGCATGTTTTCTTTTCTACTTCCCTGTGGGTTTCTTTTTTCCTTTTGGGAGGGGGGGGATCGAGCAAAATTAAAATGAATAAAGACATCATTATAGAGAGAAACTTGGGGCAAAACCACAGGAGAACATAAGTTATTGGATAGGTAGAAGATGAAAGGCTTCTCTAACTTGCATTCTAGTCCCACCCGAATCCAAGAGCACTAAACCTGAGTCGGACAAAAACCTGTCTCTGTTTCTTTTAGAAGTTTGTTTAGGCTTAGTACAAATAATTCTAATAACATGATCATATCTAGTTCAACTTTTTTCTTCACTTGAATGGTTAGCTAGATGCATCTTGGCAAAATATATTTTAGTACAGCTCCTAGTTCTAATTATATTTTTCAAAAACCAAGTCTATTACCAACATAGTTTGCAGATCAGCAGCATTTTTGTTAGTTTCGGTTGGTTAGGATAAGACTTCATGCATGATCAAGTTGCATCCTTTTTGTTTCTATCATGATTTTCACCTCTAAGTCCAAAATGAAGCATGAATTGAGGGATTATCGAATATTCACATTCCTTCTGAATGCATTCATATGTTAATTTCCTTGTACACACATACATGTACTCCACACCTACACATATACGTAACACACACACACACACACACACACACACACACACGGGAAACTTACATGAGAAGAATGAGTAGGGACTTGTATGTCATCTTTGGACTGCAAGTACAATTGTTGAGTGCTGAATTCCAAATTTCTATTGATTGTTTTTTATCCGTAGATGACATTTTGTTTGAATTGCAGGTACATATATTTTTATTAATAGCTTAATTGATGAAAACTATGTACTTGTAAATGGTTTGATTAGTTGTTTGTAGAATCAAAATAAACCTCTAGTTCAATGTTGTTGTGCCCTAAAGCAGAGTTAATGTGCCTGCAATTAACAAATGATGCATCTGTCCCTCTTTCTTAAATTACTTCATCTCTCCCCTTTAATTATAATCCTCTTAAAAAGTTTTTTTCTGAGATTATTTTTAATATTCAGATGGAAAACTGCAAAGTATATCTGGTCCCCTGATGTTCAATCTTGAAGCTGGACACTGTATATTGCCTAAAGTGATTCCTTGGGGTTTACCTTCTTTACTATCTGAGTTTGTTGAAGCCGAAGTAGCCAAATCATGCAGCAGAATGAAAGAATATCATAGCTTATTAGGAGTGATTGAGGAAGAAGAGGTAGAAAATACCAGCATGCAGAATAAACTGGATTTTTATATAGGTGAAACAGATAGCATTGCGGCTAAGAAGGAAGCAATTTTAAGAGGAAACTGCTATTTCCAGGTAGATAATGGTATACTAGCCGGGAGCGATGCATGTGAGCTCTCTAACTCTACAGGCTCTCCAGTAGCATTTGCTCGTCGTAATATCCGCAGAAAATCAGACACCGTGCTGTCAGATTCTGAAGACGAGATCTGTAATCATGAGAACCCTGCTGTTTTTTATGGTTTGTCCGGTGATGATAATAACACACTA
This sequence comes from Patellifolia procumbens, assembly GCA_947645195.1. Taxonomy (NCBI): domain Eukaryota; kingdom Viridiplantae; phylum Streptophyta; class Magnoliopsida; order Caryophyllales; family Amaranthaceae; genus Patellifolia; species Patellifolia procumbens. Next base: position 375,101 of record CANSGD010000818.1, read on the forward strand.
ATTCCTGCAGTTCATTCTGAGCTTCCCTGCCTTATCTCGGCCTTAGAGGGAAATTCAAATGAATTTGATGAACGATTACTCCATCCTGGAGCAACAGAAGTAGAAGAAGCCAGAAATCAGCTCTCAGAAACAGCAAATGCCAACCACATTAACTTCTTTGCTATGGGCAACTCCTGTAACCAATCAACTGACCCATTCGTGTTCCCTGCAGAGGAAAAGCATCAGCATCTAGATTTTGTACATGCAAACTGCAGTAGGAATGAGCAGGCCAATGGCTCCTTGAACCTGTTGAATGACCTGCTACTACATAATAATGGAGATGGAAATATGATCGTGGGCACACGCCAATCTCCAGCAGTGGGTCGTGAAAAGTTTCTAACTGTATGCAACTCTAGGAGCCAGTCAGCTGATCAACCCTTCCATTTTGGAGAGGCAAATGGAGTGGAATTAGCCAAATTAGTGACGGGAAATGCAGTTAACTTGTGCTTGCAGCCAGGAAACAACCAGGCACAAAAATGTGCAGAGGCAAATTTCGCAGTAAAGAGATGCCTGTTTCCATACCCAGCAGATGCTGATGATCCTGTCCGTGCTTCAATAGATAGTCCAAGGAATCAATCTAATGGGAAACTCATTCAGTCCATAGAGCCTAGCACGGCAGAACCTCAGCATTGGCATCTCGAAATGGGAACTGTGAATCATGGTGGTCCAATAGCAGCTGTTGCATCTTTGAACCCAGTGTTTGACCAATTAGTTTGTCATAGTAAGGGTAATATGGAAACTAGTGATCAGCAATTTCCAGAAACAGAAAATGCCAATCCTCTCTGCTATACAGCACTGAATGACTCTCTGAATCCTTCAAATGACCAGCTGTTTCATTTTGTAGAGGCTAAAGAGAAGGAAATCAAGCACCATCAACCAGAGGCAGGTGAAAGAAATCACACCGGTGTTGCAGCGGGGGATGGTCCCTTGTTACAATTAAGTGACCAGCATTTTGGAATAGGAAAACCAGATAAAATCCAGCAGCAACCTGCTTCAGTGGCTGATGTCAATCATGCTAAATGTTTACAACTCGATGATTCTTTGAAACTAATGAGTGAACAATTACACTGGAAACAAGAAAAGACAACGAGCAACCACCTTCTATTACCTGATATGGCTATTGTTGATGTGATGAGTTGTCCTGCAGTCGTCAATTCTCTGAACCCATTAGATGGGAAAATATATAAGTTTCTCGAGACAAAAGCAGAGGAGCACCAGTGCCAGTATTCTGATGCTACAGATGTTAATCATGAAATTGATCGGTGCCAGTCAATTGACATGTCCTATGTACCAGAGTCAACATTTGTTCCAGAGACTGAAATTAATGATGAAACAGAATGCCTGTCAGGAGCAGATCTGATGGAAATTGTGTCGCCAGTTGCAATTGGCAATATTGACCCATCCAGCCTCGGGCATCAAGCTTCCGACTATAAGCTCTGCAGTATAGACTTAAATATGAATGCTAGGGACGAGGAGATGGGAGATTCTCAAAGTGAAAATGATCATCTTGAGCCCAGCACGTCTGGGTGCCCGGTGATGGATGAATGCAGTCGTATGAATTTTTGTAAGAGATCCAAGAGCTTTAGGAGCTCTGCATTGGAAGTAATAGATTCTGTACAGGAAAGGTGGAATGAACTTCGGCAGACAGATTTGGGGCAATATCGTAGCTCTGAACATCTAAATGCGTTTCAAGTTCTGGACCTGGGTTATAGAATAAGCAATTTAATTTCAGAGGGTGATCTTCTACTCCATGACCATGAATTTCTATTAAATGTAAGCATCTCAGATTATCTTAACTTTACCTTTTCTTCTCACTTCCATGTGTTTCATCCGTCCATCTATGACTAATTGTTTATGGTGGCAGTATTCATTAGGTCAGGATACAGGTCATAGTGAGGAAACTTGTACCTGGCATGATCAGCAAGCTCAGATGGCATTTTCAACTGCAGAGTATGGCTATGTCTTGTATGCAAAAGATATTGATGCTCTGCAATCGACGATGGGCTTTGCCAACAAGTTGCATCTGGGTTGGGAGATGCTTGTGTCAACTAGTAATTCAATGGCGTTAGGAAAGCTACTCAGTCTAGGTAGGAATCAAATTTCATCAGCTGACACAAGCATAAAGCAGGCAGCAACAACAGTTAATATTTCACTTACGAGGTCAGTTAATGAACTTTGTGATATGCTTGGTTGTGAGAAGTGCCTCCCATAGTTATACATTTATAATGAATCTGAATTCTGCTGCATTACACTTAAAAGGTTTCTCTTGCGTCTTGCACTCTTGCTTGCAAGTTTATGTTTCAGTTTCAAGCTAAAAGTCAATAATGACCTAAAAATTGCACCCTCTAGGAAGCAACTAAATTATTACTAGTGGGGAATGTTTCGGATTATCATTGATTGAGAATTGTGCATCTAGGGATAATTTTGGCATTTCAGCAGCATTGACATTTTTTGGGTGAGTACAGGGGCCTTTATACATTTATCTCCGTATGTAGAGGATATGCCTGCTAATTAATGTAAAAGGATATCGAATCTGAAATAAAATTTGGATAACACCGATTCGTACAGTAATTGTGATTTCTAAAATAAAATTCGATTGAATGGTTGAACTATTTTTTGTACTCCCTCAAATAGCTTATATGTCTGTGACACTAGGTTCAAAATCAAAATGATTGGGAGGCTAGATATTGAGGACAGAAGAATTGTACTGCAGTGTGCTGGACAAGCATCTTTGATGTTCAGCTGTTCAATGAATTATTTGTTGAAGTTTGTGTAAACATAGAATCTGTTGTAATTTAATTAAACTTGGAATTCAGTGATTATAAATTGTGGTGTCTATTGTGTTAGAGCAAAAGAGACTAGCTTTGCTTTCCATTTTCATCTAGAAATACAATACTAGTGCTCTGGTTAAAATTTTCAAGCTCTTAGATTTATTTTAGAATGAGAATTGTGCATCTATGAATAACTGATATTTCAGCAGCATTGGCATTTTTGGAGAGTTAGTATACGGGAAGTTACACATCTATCTTCATAGGTTGATGTTTTTGCACATGGATAAATAGAAAGCGGGTCAAATCTGAAACAAGCTTACCGTAGTTGAACCACAGCAAAAACATGAAGATATCAGCCTTGGGCTTCTAGATGTCCTTTGGATACTACAAATTCTTACCTTGATCATGATTACTAAAAGAAGATCTTAATCGAATGATCCAACCACCTTTCTACACTGACATTCATAGTTCTCCATTAAGTAGCTTGTACATCTGTCGATACACTTAATTCAGAATGCCTGGTTGGGTGGACAAAGACAAAAATATTACTGCAGTGTGCTGGACAAGTTTCTTTGATGATGTGTTTCTTGATGACTCTATCTGTTTAAATCTGAATAAACTTGGAAGCTATTGAAATTTGAATGAATCTGGAATGCATGATAATAGATTTTGGTGTCATTTGGTGTTCTACCTCCTTAGAGCAGAAGACTTTAGCATTACTGTCCATATTCATGTACAAGTACTCAAGCTAAATTTATGAATTTCTTTGTGTTTCCACTTTCTTCTTGTATATGTGCAGACAAGTTATTCTAAACTCTTGCTGTGAACTCTTGCAGAGAAAGGGAGATGTCCCTACAGAATGTTGTTCAGTCAGTAGTTCCTTTGAGATCTTACTTGACAGTGAGAGGAAATGCACTCCATGAATACCTCTCTTCATTGGCTCACATTTCGAGATCAGAGGCTTTGCGCTTAGCTGAAACTGCTCAGAAAACCAAACGAAGAAGGTAACTTCAAGCTGTTAAATTAAGGCTCGTATATTACCATTACTCGTAAGTTAGTTATGATATGGGTGTGCCATAATTTTTCTCTACCTGTAAAACATTGAATTCATGTGCTCTGCAGGGTGCGTGTGGCTAAGAATTATTTAAGTAGCGGCCTAGACTTGTCTGAGGACGATATCACAAAGTTAAACGACTACAATTTATATGGAAGAGACTCATCCAAATCGACACAGGAAACTCTTAGGTAGAACCGTAGAAACATCAGTTTAGTTAATTATTCTTTCACAAGCTAACTATTGTAGATAAGATAGCTTAACACCGAGCCTTTATTCTTGTCTCAATTAAAAGTTTGAGGTACAAGTTTGCTGTAAATGGTTTTTATGATAATGGTAGTATTAGGAGTCGAAGGCGGACATTGGCACTCGAATCCTTTGTTGGAACAGTAGCCTTGCTGTTGATGCCAATAATTTATAATGGAATTGAGGTGTACTTGTCCACTGGTTCTTTTTCTTTGTTCCTTTTATTTTTACTGGTCTTCAATTCCTCAAAATTAATTAGTTTATATTTGAAATATACATAAAAAAGAATCTAGCCCAATTCAATAGGATGCTATTTTTCTATAATTTGTAGAAACAACGATCATAGTTTTCGAATTTGAACCATGGAAAATAAACTTCAATAATTTAGGCAAAAAGGGAATGTCACAACCCTTGATTTGAAAAGTACCAAAAAGGAAAAAATGAAATAATAATGAATTGTGGAGTGTAATTTTTCATACAATCCTTATTTATACTATTTTAGAAAATATATCTACACATAAGTGTATTCAAGAGTTGTAATACGCCAAGTATAATAGCTATAAGTATATTTGATAATAAAAAAAACATATATCTGTATTGTAGTACTCCCTCCATTCCCTAATGTTGTTCCTATTTGGAATCGGGGAGAGGATTAAGAAAAAAGAATTTTTGATGCAATGACATTTAATGAATACACATTGATAGGTTTATTATTGAAATTTATCTTACCAAAGTATAGTAAAAGTGAAAAAAAGTCATCAACGCAAAGAAGTTACAACTTACAATGCAAAACATAAAGATCATCCTTTTATTTCAACCAATGAAATTGTAAAGTGATTTGACTTTAGGTGGGTTAAATTCAGAAAGATTTTAAATGGGAACAACTTAAAGGAACACCAAATCAGGAAATGGGAACAACATTTGGAAACGGAGGGAGTATATATTAGAAAACGTAGTCAAGAGTTGCAATTTGCCATGTATAACCATTCCTCTTTAAATGATACTCTATCAACTTTGTTTTTATATATTAATTTTTTTTGACATGGAGGTACAAACCTGCAACCTCAAGTAAGAAAGAAAGTAGTCTCAAACATACTATTATTGCTTATTCTGTCAATATCAATGAAACCATATGAATGGAAACCAAGAGTTAATTCTACCTCTTCAAAATCCATATTTTGAATGAAATGCTTTTTTTTTTTTCAATGATGATCTTTGACCTAGATGACGTTAATTATCAATTTATTATTAACTATTAATCATAATGCATTAAAACCCCTCTAGCGTCGTCCAAATCTAAATACTAATTCAATGATTGAAAGCTAACGTACGCTTGATAACTATTTACCATGATTTAAAGGTAAATTTTTATAAAACAAATTTAAATACTATTACTAACTCGTGTATCGCACGTGCTTATAACTAGTAAAGTAGTATAACATACTTCCTCCGTCTTTTTTAGTTGTTTTCCAAAGGCTTTGGCATGTTTGCCAACACACAATTTCAAATGCTAATATCTACAATTGTACTTACATACGTAAAAATTTTAAAAGATGACATGAAAATTACATACCGAGACAATCTAATAATTTTCCTAATGTACAAAAAATAGATGAAGGCCAAAGTAGAAAATCTGAAACAATTAAAAATCAGAAATGACATAAATTAAATTTAAAAATGTAAAGATGAGTTACTCCGCCTCAATAAGAACACTTGGTTTTCCACCTTCTCGGATTACCCTTTTAGTTCATTGGCTGGATATTGAAGAAAACAAAAATCTCAATACCATAATCAATTCCATCATATAAAATCCATAAATTATGCTACAATCATTAAAGGAGATTTGCATACACTACTATAATTTAGACCTTAAGTTCAAGCCATAGGTTCATTATTTTCATGTTTGACACGGAGGTACAAACCTGCAATCTTAAGTAAGAAAGAAAAGAGTCTCAAACATACTATTATTGCTTAGACCTTCAAGTTCAAGCCATAGGTCCGTTATTTTGATAGTACCTAAAAGAAAATCCATGCTTCTTAAGTTTGTCTTGCATTTCATCAAATTGCTTAACCATTGAAGGAGTTAAGTGGTTGATCCAATCTCCAACTTCTCCTTTCCTAAAAAAAGCCTTATTCTCAACCCAAGGATATAACTTTCCACTCTTATTGATCTCCATTTCTTTCAAACTTTTAAGGCTACAAAGCTTTATTATCTCATCTATAACATTTCCTTTCTCCTCCTCCTCCGAAAATGGGCAACCCACAAATTCAGCTAGTTTTTTCAAATGAACTTTTGGTTCCTTCACCATCCCTTCATACTCTACAAACAATACTTTATTTGGATTTTGTATGGTCTCCTTCGAGTACCCGAGCAGATGCTCATCATAGGGGCCATATGGGGATATCCCCATGCAAAACTTTCCTACATATTCCTCCATAATTTTCATGTTTAGCTCCATTTCCTTACTTTTGTCAAATTGAAGGTAAAATTTCCATAATGAAACAAAAGTGTCTAAAGGATTTCGACTTACATAAACAATTCGACACTTCGAAGTCTTGATTGATTCCGGCAATGATGGATATGGCATATGAGTAGCTAAGACTCGAGGTACGGGCATTTTGGTTACGTCTAGATGATTATTTTCATTGTTATCATTGTAAAGGTTAATCTCCAAAAAAGGGACAAGCTCATGAGGATTTTGGGTGTGCAAAGGATGTTGAGAAAAATTGTTTGAGAATTTTTGGCGATTGACAATGGTAAAAAGGAGGGATTTTAACCATGTAGTACCTGTTTTTGGCTGACTAGCTAAGATGATATCAGTATCATCAGCTTTAAACTGAGTTTGGAAAGCATTTATGTTCTCAGAAAGTATATTTACTCTCCAAAAACCTTGATACAAGCTCATTGAAAACTCAAACCATATTTGATCTTTGGAGAGGGTGAGTTCATCTTCCAATAGCTCTTGAGTTTTTGTGTTTCTGGGTTGTGAGGCTGCCATTGGAAAATGAAATGGGTATATTGATTTGAGGGAAAAGGAATAAGAACCCGATTTAAATAGTGAGTTGTTGTGAGAAGGGCTTGTTTTAGTCCTCTATTAACTAGTTCTTGGACCTAAGCGATATTTCAAAATATCGAATGGAACCTAATAATCCCCAAACTTGACCTCGATCCAGATGTAGTCTGAAAGGTGAACCGGGTGCAAACATCAAAAACTAACTAGTTCTTGGGCCTAAGCGATATTTCAAATTATTGAATGTACAACAATTAATATTATGACTCTATCGATAAAGGGCTAATCCTATAAATAATAATCCCTTCATCTCATAATATAGTTCTCAATTCTTACTTTGCACAGGGCATATTAGGAAAGTGGAATAAATCTTCAATGATGTACTTGTATTAGAAAATAAATGATTTTCGTGTTTATTTAACAGAGCAATATAATAATCGAAGTTTTTAGTAACTTGTATAGATTGGTTCAACCAATAAAATTAACTTAAATGAACAAAAATAATCAACAGAATTACAATAAATCAAATAATAAAAGTAAAAAGATAAACAAATGAGAAAAATTTTAGACACCTAAAAAGAAAATGAGAACTATATTATGAGACGAAAGGAGTATCATATTCACGGAATCAAGGTGACATATGTAATCATAAGTTGTAGCATGAGAGTGCTTAAAATTGAGTGGATATGCATATAGATCTAATCCAATAGTTGCCATCGACAGAGATGCATGGCGTACATAAAGGATTAAAGAGTTATATTCCAGTAGCTTTTGTAGATCAACCACAAAATAGCATCGACCACATACTTCTTTATCGTTTTCTCCGTGTAAATTGTGTTCTGTCCAAACTTTTTTGTCGCTCCAATTATTTTTCTTGGTTTTGGTCAGTTCGTGAATGTATACAATTGGGCCTGGCCCTGTCAAACTAAATCTTTCCTGGAGATAATCATATAGTACTTGATTCTTTTTTCCTCACTATATAGTAATATAGAGAGTTTTATGCTTTGTAATGTATAATAATAAACACTAATATCTCTTATCTTAGTTACAAAAAATGTAAAAAATAGAGGTAATTAAGTGTTACCGGACGTATCCAACAAGTTTCAATATGATTATATTTATCCTTATAAATGAATAGATGGTTGAAGAAAAGTGTGGAAAACTGGAAATAGTATAAAACAAATACTATAGTAAGTAAATAAAAAGCGGAGAAAGCGCATCCATGTTTTGAGTGATAACATGCATCAATAGTCACCTTTGTTATCTCTCTTTGTCTCTCCAGATTCCTTTTTTTAGTAGCGAGTCTAGAAAACATCTAGATATGGGGTGAAGTTTTTTCCTTATGGAGCATCCCGCTCCTCTAATTGCCTAGTTCCTAAATAAAGTGGTATATGTAAATATTAAGGTATTTTTTTTAATGCATAATACATTTATGAATTTTATAACAAAATAGTAAAGTGGTATATGTACAGATTAAGGGTCCGTTCTTTTCGTCTGATCAAACCTTAACTTATTACAATTATTTTTTGTTCTTATTATTTTCTAATATGAAATTTTCTGATCTAATCTGATATGATCTGAACTTTTCTAATCTCGTCTGATCTGATCTGATCTGATCTGATATGATCATTTCTGAAATAGGTACTAGAGTGGTTAAATAAGCTGAAAAGAACAGAGCCTAAATAGTATTATATTTATATTTAATGATTAAGATAATATATTATGGATTTAACAACATACATTTTTAAAGTAACGTAGTATACAAAACAAATAAAATACTACCTCCGTTCCATATGTATTGCAACATAGGGAGTTTTACGTCTCCCAACGCACTAATTTAGACGCTAATATCTCTAATTTTATTTAAGTAAAAATTATAAAAATTAGATATCAATTAAGCATATATCGAGACGAATCTAACAAGATCCCACATGGCTATATTTATCCTTGTGTATAAATCACAAAAGAGGGTCAAAGGGTAATATATGAATAGTGCAAAATGTCAAAGGTTGCAATACCTATGGAACGGAGGTAGTAGTATATAAAAGCAGAAGTACTATATTTGCCACCGGTACACGGTGCTCCGTGCACCTAGGTACATAGAAAACGGACTAGATATAGGGTATGGGTATGTGGAGAGTATACTAGTATACTGTTATATGGCGAGAGTATCTAATTTCTACTTTTTAAACTATTTAACATTGTTAAAAGTTATTATTGACCCAAAAGACTAATTTCCATCTCGCAGTCTAAAATGCTATTATATGACAAGATGTTCTATAAGAACGGTTTAGGCATTTGTTGTTTCATTAATATTATGATAATTTTTTTGATTATGGTGATTATCGAAACCGTTTGTTGTTTTCTTTAACAATATATTGATGCTATTATTTTTACAATTGCAATAATAGAAATCTTTATGGCTATTATAATCTTATATGATGCCAAAATTCACTATGCGGGCATTATGCTAATTGCTATACACACTACTCGTTCTAGTGGATTATACACACTACTCGTTCTAGTGGATTATATTATACCTTCGTTATTTTAGATACAAAGATTGAGAAAAAGAGTAATAAGGTGTCGCTTATTAGGGTAATTTGGTAATTAGACTCTTAGTAGGATTTTGTAAAGATATTTTGTTATCTCTATATATATAACATTCCAGGCAACCTAAACAGGTATCCATTCATTCATAATATTCGTACATGGTATCACGAGCCTAGGTTTATTTTTTTCCGCTCACATCTCTAAACCTAACCCTAAACCTAATTCACACGGTTTTCTTTTTTATTTTTTTTTCCGGCACCATCACATGGCTGCCACGTCTGCCACCTCCGGCCACCTTGCCGCCGCCAGCAGCACCCAAACTCCGGTGGCCCAGCCACGGTCGGTGCAGCCTCAGATGCCACATCTCATCGCTGCCTCCTTGACGCAGCCGCATCCCTTCGCTGCCACGCTGCAGCCCACGCCGCCAGCGAGCGGTGCTGCTGCCACCACAGATCAAGGTGGCGCTTCCTGGCTGTCTCAACAGCCACCCGCCTCCTCCCAGGCGGCCTTCCAGCAGTATTCACTCTGTTTTTCAAGCCCCTTGCTGCATGCTTCTTCTTCAAGAAGCCCTAATCGGTTTCCACCTGGCTTCGGTGGACCATCCACCCACCTAGCGACTCCCTCTTCGTTTCCCGCTACTCAAGACTCAATCTTTTCCGCTCCATTGGCGCAACAATACATCAATCATGACATCACTCGATATGTTACCATCAAATTAAACTCGCCTGAAGACTTTCTTGTCTGGAAAACTCAGGTTACTTGTTTTTTGTTAACGCACCAACTTCTTGGTGTTGTTGAAGGTACAATTTCTATACCTAACCCTACTTATGTTGATCAATTGGGTCATGCTTTGCCCAATCCGCAATTTTACGAATATTTAAGGTTAGATCAAAAAATAAAGTTGTGGTTGTATGCTACGTTATCACGTGGTGTAATGCTTGATGTTCATGAGTTACGTTCTTCTGTAGAAATTTGGAATCGTTTGAAGTCTAGATTTTTACACGCTAGTATGGCTAGATCTATGGAACTAAAGGGTAGATTGAGTCATATGAAAAAGCCTGAACAGCAGCCTATGGAACAGTTCTTGCGTGAAATCAAAGATATTGTTGATTCATTGGCTGCTATTAAGTGTCCTGTTTCTCAGTATGATTTAGTCCAGTAGACTTTGACTGCTTTGGATCGTGATCGAGATTATGATGCCCTTGTTACTACTTTGTTACAATTTCAAACGTCCTTAACTTTTGATGATCTCCGCCCTAAGCTTCTTCAGCATGAGCAACGCCTTAAGGCTATGCGTGCTTATGATGAGACAACTCCTGCTCATCAAGCTCTAGTTGCTGTTCAGTCTGGTTCTACAGGTTCACAACCGTCTTCTTCGGGTGGTTCGAACTCTAAAGGTCAAGGGGGTGGTAAGAACAAGAATCGCAACAATAATCGTAACAAGGGTGGTCGTGGTAACAATGGCGGTCGCGGCAATGGAGGACAGGGTGGTCGTGGCAATGCAGGCCGCGCTAATGGTATGGGTAATTTTCATGATGTTTCATATGTTGATTATTCTTGTGCCAATTATGTTGCTAATGATTTGTCTTCAGCAGGAAGTAATCCATCTAACGGCAATTTAGCCACCACTCCTTCTTCAGATACTTGTGGTCTTTGTTGGTATCCAGGTCACCAAGCAGCCTATTGTCCTCAACGCTTCAATCATAGCTTTGTTCCTTCTTCTCCTGATGGTGTCACACGTGCCCTAGCTGCACTGTCTGTTGGTGGTGAAACAAATGACTCCGTTTGGTATCCAAATTCTGGAGCCGCCTCTCACATGACCTCACAGGATGGTAAGCTATCTAATGCTCTTCCTTACACTGGTTCGAGTTCTGTTGTTGTTGGTGATGGCACACGACTTCCCATTAATAAACTTGGTAATTTGAGTCTGTCTTCCTCTAGTCGCCCCCTTCTCCTCACGAAGGTGTGTCATGTTCCCCAATTAAAACATAATCTGATGTCTGTTCAAAAGTTATGTCAGGATAATTCTTGCATAGTCTGTTTTGACGAGTCTTCTGTTTGTGTTAAGGACAAGACCACGGGGGCAATTCTGTTGCGGGGACTCAGTAGGAATGGTGTCTACCCTCTTCAGCCTCACATCCTAGAGTCAGAGTCGTCTTCTCGAGTTTCTTCAGAATCTTCCCGAGTCTGCCCAGAGTCGTCTGTCCCTGCTCTCATAGCTACCAAGGAGTCTGGAGATGTTTGGCATACTCGCCTTGGTCACCCTTCTGCTAGAGTTTTAGGAAGTTTACGTTCACAAAACTTGATTTCATGTACTTCTAAGTTTCATGACGATTGTGTTCATTGCAAATTAGGAAAGATACATCGTTTGCCTTTTGAGTCTGTGACTCATCGTGCCCCCTATCCCTTATATTTGATACATAGTGATCTTTGGCAATCGCCTGTTAAATCTAATCAGTTTTTTCAGTATTATGTGGTTTTTGTTGATGATTATTCACGTTTTTCTTGGCTATATCCACTTAAACTGAAATCTGATGTCTATTCGACATTCTTAGTTTTTCAAAAACATGTTGAGAACTTATTTAATTCCAAAATTAAATTTTTCCAAAGTGATGGTGGACGTGAATTTGATAACACTCCTTTACTACAACATTTCTGTGATTCGGGAATTTATTTTCGAAAGTCTTGTGCTCGGACTCAAGCGCAGAATGGTGTTGCAGAAAGGAATTATCGCACTATTATTGAGATGGCCCGCACTATGCTTATTCAATCTGAATTTCCATCTCGCTATTGGGTTGATGCGTGTTATACAGCGGTTTATACGATAAATCGTCTTCCTAGCTCGGCTTTGCAGGGTTCATCCCCGTTTGCTAAGCTTTTTCATCGTCCCCCTTCTTATGAGTTTTTGAAATGTTTTGGTTGTGCCTGTTTTCCGTTGTTTTTAGATCCTAAAATCAATAAATTACAGGCTAAGTCGATTCAATGTGTTTTCATTGGCTATGCATCAAATTATAAGGGTTATCGATGCCTTGATCCAGTTTCTGGAAATGTTTAAACCAGTCGTCATGTGTTGTTTAGTGAACGTAAATTTCCATATTGTTCCCTCGTGTCTAGCACACCCATTGGTCCGTCTTTGGACGAGTCTCTTGACCCCATGGTTTGGTTTCCAAGTATTCCTTTGTCTAGTGACCCTCGGCATGTGTCCTCGAGTCTCCCCTCCCCCGAGCCCGCAACATTATGGGAGCACATGCAGCAATCCGTTGCCTGCTCACAGAATGCATGCGAGCCTGGGCCTCTCCTAACCGCGCTCGCAGGCTCTCGCGAGCATACGCAGCATCACGCTGCCTGCCCGCAGGTCCCCTGCGCGCCCGCAACACCCTCGCCCAGCAGCAGCGTGCAGCTGCTGAGTCTCCCCCCCACTGCTGTTCGTCAGCAGCAGTCCTCGCCTAGCAGCAGCGTGCAGCTGCCGAGTCTCCCCCCACTGCTGTTAGTCCGCAGCAGCCCCCTGCGTCCGCGGGAGGTCTGCTGCCCCCTTCCCCGTCACACGTCATCTCTCCTCATGGGTGTGACGTACCCTCCCCGTCTAGTCTTGAGTCGTCCCCGTCTCCTATCGTCCCTCCCCCTAGGCGTCCTAGAAAGTCGTCTAAGTGTGTCGATCCTACTAATGTTCATACCATGACCACGCGTCTAAAAGACGGAATTGTTTCAACTAGGAATTTATTGGATTTAAAAACCGATGTTGCTGAGTCTGAACCGTCTAATTTTAAGCAAGCGTCTAAAGATTCACGTTGGCAACAAGCCATGCGTGATGAGTATGAAGCATTAATTAAGAATGATACATGGGAACTTGTGCCTCGCAACAACAATAGAACTGCTCTTGGTTGTAAGTGGGTGTATAAGATTAAATATAATTCTGATGGTTCTGTGGAGCGGTTTAAGGCCAGACTTGTTGTTTTTGGTAATCATCAGCAGGCAGGTATTGACTACTTTGAAACCTTTAGTCCTGTCATTAAGCCTACTACTGTTCGCTTAGTTCTTACTCTTGCTGCTACTTTTAAATGGCCTATTCGTTAACTCGATGTTAAAAATGCTTTCCTTCATGGTTTCCTCAATGAGGAAGTCTATATGCGTCAGCCTCCTGGTTTTGAACACCCTTCTCAACCACATCATGTTTGTCGGTTACGAAAATCCATTTATGGTTTGAAGCAAGCTCCTCCAGCTTGGTTCTCTCGTTTCAGCAATTTTCTTCTCTCTATTGGTTTCAAGTGCAGCAGTTGTGACACCTCTATGTTCACTCTCACACACAGTAGTCATATTATCATTCTCTTGCTATATGTTGATGATATTGTGCTTACAGGTAGTAGTTCTTCTTTGCTTCAGAAATTTATCAGTGTTCTCTCTGCCCAGTTTGCTATGAAGGATTTGGGTGATTTACATTATTTCTTAGGCATTCAGGTTTTACGTACTACTCAGGGTTTGCTTTTGTGTCAAAACAAATATGTAGTTGATCTTCTTCAGAAATTTCATCTTCATACTGTCAAACCCGTACGTACTCCTGTTGTCTCTCGTGTCACTCTTTCTCTCTCTTAGATGGTGAACTTCTTGCTGATCCCACAGATTATCGTAGTATGGTTGGTGCATTGCAATATTTGACTATGACTCGTCCTGATATTGCCTATGTGATAGGATTTAATCGTATCGCATATTCAAAAATAAACCTACAGACCTCTAACTAGGTAGTCAGTGGAAGCAGGGTCGAATCCACAGGGAGACAGAGTTTCTAAATCATTATTCAACCAATTCAGCTACTTCAGATGAAATCAGGGAAGAATTAACTAAACTAATGAATAGACTACAGAAGACGGAATAAATCGAGGATTTAACTATGGAATAAAAGTCTAGGGTATTAGGTCGGTCCACCATGCTTATACCAATCAAACGAGGTCAACAACTATCAAAACCTAAGTCAAGAGTCGGGGGATTAGAGCCTATGTTGAGCTATGGTTAAGACTCAACGCTCATAGTTCAACATACGCCGCATGTTCACTAACGTAATCAGAACTACTGACGTGTCCTAGGCCTCTAGTCGTAAGACGGATCTGTGCAAACAACTATTAACCACAAGCAACCAACGAAACTGCGCAATAACGTTAATTACTCAATAAAGAACAAACCACATCACAATCACCCTAATCAAGCCCTAGAAATCAATAGCAGTCTAAATCACAATCATGGTATAAACATGGCTTTCCTATCTAACACCCTAGAAAGAGACTACTCAGACATGATCAAATTAACAACGACAAAACTAATATGAAACCCTAACAATTGCATCATGAACGATTAAATAAATAAACTAAGCAATTGAGAATAATAAAAGAGATTAGGGTAAGAAAGAATACCAATTAACGGAAAGCAGGAACTTTATTGAAATCGAAATAGGTTTGATCACCTCTAAATTAATCTAAAGTGTTTGAATTGAACTAAGAACAATGAGGAATAAAACTAGTCTAAAGCTAATGAAAGATGAATAAAAGATGTCCCCTAAAGATAATGAGGAAAACGGTATTTATAATACCCCTCAAGTCTAATTAAAAATAGGAAGCAAAAGACGAAATTCGCGACAAATGGCACCAGACCCGATCGGGCCCGAGCACAGTACCCGATCGGGTGCCCAGCAGCTTTAACATTTTTGGTCTTCTGGCGCCTTCGTTAGCAGCAGCGCAGCACTCAACGCAAAATGAGGTCCACCCGATCCAGAACCCGATCGGGTCTGTGATCGGGTCCTCACACAAATTCCACTAGCGTGCTCTCTTGACACGCAGCATCACAATGGCACCTAGCAGCATCCGGCCCGATCAGGTCGGGCACACTACGCCCGATCGGGTCTGGTGCATTGATGCTCGCCCGATCTGATCGGGCACGCCTTGCCCGATCGGGTCCGTGACTTTCATACCCGATCATAAATACTTCGCCCGATCGGGCCATTTCTGCCCGATCAGTGTACGGAGACCTCCTTTTTGACTCTTTGGCTCTCTAATCTTCACGTTTAGGGGTCTTGGGACATCCTAAACTACCCATAAAGCTCGTGAGCCATCCTACGTGACTCGTAACATCTCGTAAAGTCGTGGTTGCTTCCAAATGGCTCGGGAATAAGGAGAAAACTCCCTAAAACCTGCAATTCAACACTAAAATACAAAACCACAACTGTATACGATAGTTAGCACAAATTAGCTCCCAAGAGCTCCAATGACGCACAAATTAGCTTGTAAATAAGGGAGAAAACTCTATATAAATACGTGATATCACTATGCTGTTAATTCGGTTCCTCAATTTATGCATGTGCCTCGTACTACTCACCTTCATGCTGTGAAAAGAATTTTCAGGTATCTGCAGGGAACTTCTGATTATGGGCTATTTCTTCATAGTACTGGCTCTCCTACTGTGACTGTTGCCTACTCTGATGCTGATTGGGCTGGGTGTCCTGACACTCGGCATTCTACTACTGGCTATGCTGTCTTCCTAGGGAAGAATTTGATCTCCTGGCGCTCTAAGAAGCAACCTATTGTTTCGAAGTCTTCTACTGAAGCTGAGTATCGTGTTGTTGCCTACACTGCGGCCGAAACAATTTGGATACGTCAATTGTTGGCTGATTTAGGGTATTTTCATCGACGGCCTACCATTCTCTATTGTGACAATGTTTCTGCTATGTATCTTACTGCCAATCCTGTTCATCATGATCGTAGTAAGCATATTGATGTTGATTATCACTTTGTTCGTGAGATGGTTGCTAAAGGTGGACTTCAGGTCAAGCACGTTCCGACACAGTTGCAGGTTGCTGATATTTTTACTAAGGGTCTTTCTTCTGAGTTGTTTTGTAAACATCATTCCAATCTATCCGTGATTCCTCCTCGTAAAGATTGAGGGGGTGTATTAGGGTAATTTGGTAATTAGACTCTTAGTAGGGTTTTGTAAAGATATTTTGTTATCTCTATATATATAACATGCCAGACAACCTAAACAGGTAGCCATTCATTCATAATATTCGTACATCGCTCATGTGGGTAATTGTATTTTTGATAGGAGATAAAGAGAAGGCAAAGATGAATTTAATTTATAACAAATAAAATAAATTAGAAACTGAAACACAAAAGTTATGGAAAAATAGTAAAAACTCAAGAACAAAAGGTACTATCAACTAATAATATAATTTGTCGTAAAGGTATGTTTAAGCGAGTGGCCTTATAAGTTATAACCCAACCGACCAATATGACAATATTATTGTTTCCTTTGATCAATTTCTTCAATACTTGCTAGCTACAGGGGCACAAGAGATTCCACCCAAGGTTGTATACTAATCAAATGTTCTTCATTATCAATAGGTTCACCTGGCATTGCAATCTTGGTAGCATTTTTGGTTTCTACATCACATAAAATGAAGGATTGATTTAGTGCTCCACCACGAGGCATTAGCAGAATGATATTGCATCCATCTTCTAAGCAAGCGATATCGAGATCCCGATCCCACATTTGTTGATAGTTGAAAGTATCCATCTGTCTCGATAGGTGACGAAATATTCGAGTCCATGACTTGTCGATTCCATATTCCCTCAATACCCATATATCCAAGTAGTATGTCACCACACACAATCGGCCTTTTAAAATCGTCAGTTTAGGTGAATAGTTACTAACTCTTGGAGGAAGTGGCAACTCATTATACTCTAGAGTGGAAAGATCGAAACATTTTATCTCTTTACTCTCAATGGTCATCCAGTGCAAGGAGTTGTTAATCAAAATGCTAGAGGCAGTTCTTGAACATTTCAAATCCCAAGGGGGGTTTGGAATGATCTTCCAAGCATTACTTTTCAAACTGTAGAGCAGAGTATTTTTCTCTGTTTTGACCGGCGATGACAACCTAAACTTCGTCACTTTTACGAACATTAAGACCTTATAATCATTAGAAACACGATCATAACCAAACGCAATTGAGATATCATTGATCTGTGTTTTCACGGTGAAGATATGTTCCGCATTTGGTAACTTTTTATAGGCTCGAGTAGCAGGATTGTAAAGAGAAAGGCTATATGAGAATAATAACCTGATCTGAAGCACAATAAGCCAATACACAAACCTACCATGAAAGTATCTTGAGGAAATTCAATGTCTTTAGGGTAACAAAGTTTCTTGGCATGGTAGGAATTATGGTAATAGTTTATAGAGTAGAGGCTAGATTTTGGTTTCCCAAAGTGAGCTATCAGAGAGGTGTCCGAGGTTGATTCGAGGGAACGAGCGAGATGGAGATTAATGAAAGTTTGATTGTTGATTAGGTCATACCATGATTTAGTAACACACTTGCAACACAAGAGAGATTTTACGGGTAGCCTTAATAGTATGTCAGTGATGAGCTCCAAAGGTAGATATCTAGCTGTTTGCACACCCTTCTTTACCTTCATTATAGTGTATTGTGTAATAGCATAGAAATTGTTAGACTCTCAACAACACTACCACGCAACCACCACGAATAAGCAAACTTCGAACAAGGACTCGCCTTGGTCAAGCAACCAACACAGTGAAATACAGGCTGCCTCGCCGCGCTACCTCGACTATACGTCGGAATTTGCACACAGCCACTGACCACACACAAAGCCAAATAAAGAACGAAGAATAACCTCAAAAGAACTTACATCCATTTATATAGGACTAGGAAATACGTAAAAAGTACAAACCTACAACAACTAGGATTAGGAAAACTTTCTTACCCAAGTCCTTTTCTGTTTCTATATCCTAATTAGTAATTCTAAAATAGCTCCTAAAGATATGCTAATTACATAGAGAATCAAGGAGACTATAACTAAAATAGCTACAAAAGATTACAATAAATATGGTAATATTTACAAGATATAATCTTTGCCAATATAAATAGAACTGAGATAATATGCTGGAACAAGTAATTGTAATTTAATCACATTTATTTTGTATATAATTAACGGATTTATCTATCTTGTCAAACTTATATTTATTCTTTAATGAAGCAGCAAAAACTAGGCATAGAGAACATGTTACTGGTATTATAGAAGTAGAATTTTATGAATCGTGATTTTGCCCATTCTGTTCAATTTTTGGGCGTTAAGAATCAAAAGGTTTAATGAACCTTTGATGCTAAATATTTGAAATTTTCCTCTCTACTAATCAGTTTTTTAAACAAAAAGAAAAAAAAAACTCGAATTCATTTGACATTGAAGTGTGCACAGCTATACATTAAGACAGACGATATTGTGGAGTTAGGTTGGAGGATATCAAGATAATATTGGGATGGTAATTTCAAGATAGATTTTTTTTTATATGATCACTTTTGTAACAATATTCGTATATTTGACAAGATTAGATTAAGTTCCTGTTGGATAATTTAGAGTATTTGGTTGTTTTATTTCATGTAACGTTATCTTGAACTACTTGGTTATGGTGTCGTTGTTCAAGCTACGTTAGGATGCACATTGATGTTTATGGTATAATAAACATGTTACATAGAAGCATTAAGAACATAAGCCAAATTACACGAAGCAAGCAACGGAGCAGCAAGCAGCATTCGCTCGCGGCTCGTGAGCTCCTTCGCGACTCGCGACCCTCATCGCGGCTCGCGACGAGCTACTGCCCGTTTGACGCTCCTCTTTGCGGTTTTGACTTTTGGGCGGTTATTGTCCGTTTCTTTGCTTTTGACGTGCATATATGTGATGTTAATCACTGATGAAAGTATGAGAAGTTTATGATATTCATGTATTTTCTCTCAAACAAGCACTCTCTAGTTTTCTCTCTAAATTGATCATCAAAGCATTTCTCACAAACACATTTGTTCTCATTTGACAAGATTCATACGAGCGTGACTCTTGTTGTTCTTCTTTGTATCTCGGAGGTGAATTCCGTGCAACCCGTGCTTCGTATGGGGTCGGAATATCGCTTTTGGGAAAGTGTTCCCAAACACACCTAGAGGATCGTTTGTTCGTTGTTATCTTGATTGTGATCATCTTTGTTTCCCGGTTACGAGTTCTAACAATCCAAAAGCGATATTAACTTTAAGATGGCTACACTTCGTGAGATGACAGCAAATTTCCACAAACTTGACAAGTTTGAAGGCGTGGGTTTCCGTAGATGGCAAAAGAAGATGCACTTTCTTCTTACCTCTTTGGCGGTGGAGTACGTTCTCACATCCCCGAAGCCTATTGAAGTGGATGATGAGACGATTGAGGCTACTAGGAAGAGGAAGAAGTGGGAGAACGATGACTACATATGCCGTGGTCACATTCTTAATGGTATGTCCGATGATCTCTTTGATGTTTATCAATACTATGAATCCGCTAAAGTTCTTTGGGATGATTTAGAGTCTAAATATATGGCCGAAGACGCTTCTAGTAAGAAATTTCTAGTGAGCAAGTTTAATAACTTTAAAATGGTTGAGTCTAGGCCAATTATGGAGCAATTCCATGAAATCCAAAGAATTTTAGGAAGCTTTAAACAACATGATATTAGTATGGATGAAACATTTGTCGTTTCATCAATAATCGACAAATTACCCTCCTCTTGGAAAGATGTTAGAAATAGCTTGAAACATAGGAAGGATGAAATGACTATAGAACAATTGGGTGCTCATCTTCGGATTGAAGAGGGTATTCGGGTTCAAGATGGTCAAAAGGAGGTAAATCCTAGTTCTTCCACTATTAACATGGTGGATGATGGAAAGTCTTATGACTCTAATCCTAAGAAGAGGGCACATAACTTCACCAAGGGAATGTGGAAAGCCCGGTCACTTCAAGAAGGATTGCACCATTTGGAAGAAAAAGATGAACAAGAATGGGCATGGTGGTGGGAAAGGCGAGTCAATCCATACCCAACCCAAGCAAGGTACTTGTGCACAAGTTTCACTTAATTCGGTTTTGAATTATGTGTGTACGATTTCTGAAATCTTTTGTGTTCAGGATGATGTTCATGGTATATCGATTCGGGAGCTTCAAGACATGTATGCAAGGAACGATCTCTTTTCAAGACCTTCAATGAGGCGGATGAAGGAGAAGTTTCTTTACATGGGGAACGATTCTACTGCTAAAGTCTTAGGAGTAGGTCAAGTTGAGCTAGTTTTTAGTTCCGGAAAGTCTCTTGTTTTAAGAGATGTTGTATTTGCTCCGGACCTTAGAAAGAATCTAGTCTCGGGAGCTATCTTAAATCGAATAGGTTTTAAAATGGTATTTGAGTCGGACAAGTTTATTTTATCTAAAGGAGGGTCATTTGTAGGTTTGGGTTATTTATGTAATGGTATGTTCAAGTTAAGTATTTCGAATACTTTGTTAAACAATGTTTGCGTTGTTAATGATAGTTCTTCTCTTTGGCATTATCGGCTTGGTCATGTTAATTATAGAAAGTTATATTCTATGTCAAATGAAAATTTGATTCCTAGTTTTGATCCAAGCATAGAGAAGTGTAGAACATGCATGCTTACAAAGATAACCAGAAATTCTTTCCCAAATAATGTGGAAAGAGATACTAATTTGCTTGATTTGGTGCATAGTGACTTATGTGATTTTCATAGCAATCCTTGTTTAGGTAATAAGAAGTATATCATAACATTTATAGATGATCATTCTAGGTATTGTTATGTTTATCTTCTATTCACTAAAGATGAAGCTCTAGATAAGTTTAAGATCTATAAAAACGAGGTTGAATTGTAACTAAATGACAAAATAAAATGGCTTAGAACCGATAGGGGTGGTGAATACCATGATCCTAGTTATTTCCAATCATTAGGAATTATACATGAAAGAACCGCGGGTTATACACCACAACAAAATGGTATAGCGGAAAGAAAGAATAGAACTTTACAAGAAATGGTAAATTCTATGTTATCCTATTCGGGTTTAAGTGATGGATTTTGGGGTAAAGCGGTTTTAACGGCTTGTTATTTATTAAACCGCGTTCCTATGAAAAAGAACAAAGTTACACCCTATGAATTATGGTACAATAGAAAACCAAATCTAAGTTATCTTAGAGTTTGGGGTTGTAGGGCAATTGTAAAAGTGCCGGAACCTAAACGTAAAAAGTTAGGTGAAAGAGGAGTTGAATGCATCTTTATAGGGTATGCTATTCATAGCAAGGCCTATAGGTTCTATGTTATAGAAAAAAATGACGTTTGGTCAATTCACACTATTGTGGAGTCAAGAGATGCAATCTTTGATGAAAATCGATATTCATCAATTCCTAGACCAAAGGATGTAACTCCAAGTACCATAATACAAGAAGTTGATCGGTCTTTAAATGATCAAGAATTAGATGAACAAACTCTAGAAGAGCATGTAGCATCGACTTTATCACAACCTAGGAGAAGTAAAAGGGCAAGAAAGGAGAAATCTTTTGGCCCGGATTTTCATGTATATTTAGTTGAAGGATCTAGAAGTTCTATATTGACTAAATTTGCATATGTGTTTAATGTGGAAGGTGATCCTTTGACTTATGATGAGGCCATGAGATCTCAAGATGCTCCTTTTTGGAAGGAAGCTATTGATGATGAGATGGATTCCATCATGGGGAATAACACATGGGTTTTGGTGGATTTGCCTCCCAAGTGTAAACCTATTGGGTGTAAATGGATTTTCAAGAAGAAAATGAAAATCGATGGAACTATCGATAAGTTCAAAGCCCGGTTAGTGGCTCAAGGCTTTTCCCAAAAGTCGGGTATCAATTATTTCGATACATATGCACCCGTTGCTAGAATCTCTACTATAAGGTTGTTGATTGCTCTTGCGGCTATACACAACCTTGTGATCCATCAAATGGATGTTAAGACAACGTTCTTAAATGGAGAGCTAGATGAGGAGGTTTACATGAAACAACCCGAAGGGTTTGTTGTAAAAGGTCAAGAAGGTAAAGTTTACAAACTCGTTAGATCTTTGCATGGGCTTAAACAAGCACCCAAGCAATGGCATCAAAAGTTTGATGAGGTTGTGTTGTCTAACGGATTTAAGTTGAATAATTCGGACAAGTGCGTATATAGAAAATTTGATGACTTAGGTCATGGTGTTATGATTTTTCTATATGTAGATGACATGTTGATTTTTGGGACTGATTTGTCACAAGTTGAGTGGGCAAAGGCTTTGCTATCATCAATGTTCTCCATGAAAGATTTAGGAGAAGCGGATGTCATTCTAGGCATAAGAATTAAAAGAAGCAATGGAAAGTTGAGTTTATCTCAAACACACTACATTGAAAAAGTACTTAAGAAGTTCAATGTTAGTGATTGCTCTTTTGTATCAAATCCTATGGATCCAAGTGAGAAATTAATGCCAAATGATGGTAGTGCAATATCTCAACTTGAGTATGCACGGGTCATAGGTTGTTTGATGTATGCTATAACGAGTACTAGGCCGGATATCGCATTTGCGGTAGGAAAGCTTAGTAGGTATACTAGTAACCCTAGTATGAAGCATTGGCATGCTATTCGTCGTGTCTTAAGGTACTTGGGGAAAACCAAAGATTATGTTTATCCTACAGTGGATACCCTTCGGATTTAGAAGGTTATTCGGATGCAAGTTGGATCTCTAATAGAGAGGATCACTCTTCCACAAGTGGATTCGTTTTTCTACTTGGGGAGGTGCTATCTCTTGGGCTTCTAAGAAGCAAACTTGCATTTCGGACTCCTCCATGACTTCGGAGTTCATTGCTTTGTCCTCGGCTAGTAAAGAGGCGGAGTGGTTAAAGAATCTCATGATTGAGATTCCTTTGTTGCCAAAACCAATATCGCCCATAGCGATACATTGTGATAACGATGCAGCTTTGGCAAGGGCATATAGTCAAGTTTATAATGGTAAGTCAAGGCACATTGGTGTGCGGTATTCCTATATTCAAGGACTTATCAAGGATAGTGTTATCATTGTTGACTATGTGCGAACTACGTATAATCTAGCGGATTGTTTCACTAAGGCCTTGGCTAGAGATACGGTGAAGAGGATGGCAATCGGTCTTGGATTGGAGCCCTTAGTTAATCACGAGTGAGGGAATCTTAACTTAACGCCCAATAAGACGTTGGGTCTTAAGCTCAATAAGATTAATTCCTTCATTTGATGATTGAAGAACATTTGTAAGTATCCTCGAATATTGTTCTTATTTTGACTATGACGTTGATAAGAGGTTGTAAATCTTAATAGTTCTCTTGTTATGCCTTGTCATAGTGGCATGTTTGTTTAAGAGTTCTACCTATGTAAGTGTGAAGTTTAGCCGCTTCAAGTAGCTATAGGGGCATAGCTATGATACACTTATGAACGATACGGACACATGGCTTTAAGTGTCAAGTTTAATGAGTTCAAATAGTTAATCTTGTGTGTATGGTATCTTCAAGTTTTCCACTATGTATTGAGATTGGTTCAATCGCTTGCGACACCTTTCGGATACGGATTCTTGGAATGTATATTATACTAGGTGGAAGTTCAAGTCTTAGTACACTTTCATTGATGCATGAGGTTGTTTGTTTTGATGGTGTTTAGTGCTTATTATCTTTTAGAATACTCTAAATGGGGAAGGATTGTTGGATAATTTAGAGTATTTGGTTATTTTATTTCATGTAACGTTATCTTGAACTACTTGGTTATGGTGTCGTTGTTCAAGCTACGTTAGGATGCACATTGATGTTTATGGTATAATAAACATGTTACATAGAAGCATTAAGAACATAAGCCAAATTACACGAAGCAAGCAACGAAGCAGCAAGCAGCATTCGCTCGGGGCTCGCGAGCTCCTTCGCGACTCGCGATGGGGTGCTCGCGACTCGCGACCCTCATCGCGGCTCGCGACGAGCTACTGCCCGTTTGACGCTCCCCTTTGCGGTTTTTGCTTTTGGGCGGTTATTGTCCGTTTCTTTGCTTTTGACGTGCATATATGTGATGTTAATCATTGATGAAAGTATGAGAAGTTTATGATATTCATATATTTACTCTCAAACAAGCACTCTCTAGTTTTCTCTCTAAATTGATCATCAAAGCATTTCTCACAAACACATTAGTTCTCATTTGACAAGATTCATACGAGCGTGACTGTTGTTGTTCTTCTTTGTATCTCGGAGGTGAATTCCGTGCAACCCGTGCTTCGTATAGGGTCGGAATATCGCTTTTGGGAAAGTGTTCCCAAACACGCCTAGAGGATCGTTTGTTCGTTGTTATCTTGATTGTGATCATCTTTGTTTCCCGGTTACGAGTTATAACAGTTCCAACTCATCTTGATCTAATCTTTTGTATTATCTTGTATATTATTTTAATCTCATGTGAATCTTTAGTTAGTCATACTGATAAGTTAGTTGTATTATCTTTTAGTTGAAAATATTCTATATTATACCCTAGCTTAATCCTAGTTTGTATACTCATTCTTTTTACAATAATAACATCTCGATAGAGGACACCTCGATTTGATTGTGGAGAAACAACTAGATTCGCCAATTGGGAAGGCACAAACTGCGAGATCATATACTTCCTCCTTTTTTTATACTTGCATCATTGAGTTTGGGTACAAGAATTAAGAAGAGGAGAGAGATAGAGAGAGATGAAAAGGGGACTCATATGATTGGAGAGAGGTAAAGAGAAAATATTGCCATAAAAGGAAATGATGCAAGTAATTTGCAACTTCCAAAAGTAGGAAATGATGCAAGTAAAAAAAAAAATTGGGACGTTGCAAAAGATTATTACTTCCTCCGTTTCAAAAAAATAGCTACACTTTCCATTTAAAGAAGTTTCAAAAAAATAGCTACACTTCTCCTTTTTCCTTTTTTTGGTAATTTTTTCTCTCTATCTCTCTCCTATCACATATCTTACCCCACAATCTCTCACACAAACAAAAAGTGTCTAGGAGTCTCCAAAAAAAGAAGTGTATCTATTTTTTTGAAACGGAGGAAGTACTAGAGTTTGGAGTTTGTTTTGCAAGGCTGTTTTTCGTGAAACAGGAAACAATATGGTCATCATATAATTCTCATAGTTGTTCAGGAGCTGGAAGGAGGGATTTAGCCATCGGATGTGATGCTCCGCTTGGATTCGTATTTATAATATGCCTTATGCATGCTTGTCAGTCAATAAGTTAGCACTATAACTAAAATGAGGAACAATTTTATACAAATTACACCATACAACGTAAGATAATCAAAGATGAGAAAAAAAAATTCCGAAAAGATATAACTACAATAAATCCTAAAACGTAGCCATGTGTAACATTTATAAGTATATTTATAATCTGCAATGTATGACATCTACAAGTATATTTGATAATCTATACTAGACAATAAAACTGTACCGAAAGGAGATATCACACCGCTCCACATCATTATTATGTATAATAATTTATTTTTTAATAAACAATAATTAAAAAGAATAATTATACCCTAAATAAAAGATCACATTCCATATCTAAAAATACTATCAATATGAAATTATAAAATTAATTAATCATAACTTACATTTTAAATCTCATAAAAGTTTTATTTTTTGCACCGTTAGATTCATCTTAAAATATACTTTGACTCAAGATCCACTATAATACGTTTTTCCGAAATTGCAAAAAAACTTATATGTTACCTATTCAGGGCATATTTTATTTATTTGGCATAAATGAGTTGAACTGAACTAAATTGAATTGAAGTGAAGTGATTTGAATTGAACTAACTACCTTTAATTTAGATCCAATGAGGCTTCAGTAAATCTAATACTAAATGACATACGAGGCCAATTGAGTTTTATTACTTTTAAACTAATAGAGTTAATTAAGAAAATAATGTGACTTAACACTAAAGTCCCACTCGAGTTGAACATGTAAAAAAACCATTTAATTCAATTTAGATACAATAAAAAATTATTAGATAGAAATATATTGAAGTCAACTTGAATTAATAAATACCAAAAATAATCCAACTAATTTAAATTCAATCAAGTTTAGGTAAAATAAATGTAATAGCATGCTCGAGTTTAAATAAAGAAAGTTAAGTAAATGCCAAAATAACCATTGCTGACGTGGCAAAACGTGTGGCTCACATTGATTTACTACCGTGGCTTTTTTTCAAGAAGTCCATACTAAAATTTTCACAATATTAAACACTAATATCTCTAATCGTGTTTTAAAAAATGTAAAAAAATTGGTGCAGTTAAGTATATTACTAGACGTATCCAACAAGTTCCAATATGATTATATTTATCCTTATACACAAATAGATGGTTGAAGCAAAGTGTGGAAATAGTATAAAACAAAAATTGTAGTAAGTAAAAAAAACGGAGAAAGTGCATCCATGTTTTGAGTGATCACAATTCACAGGTAGGGATGTTAATGGACCGGATTTGGGGCAGTTCTTGGTGGTACCAGATCCAGATCCATTTCCTGAGCCTTGGACCCAGATCCGGACCGGATCCGATGGATCTCGAAAAACAAGACCCAGACCAGATCCATCAGATTCGCGGATCTGGTTCTTCAATATTTTTAAATTTTTTTAAAACCTTGTCAATTCCTAATTTATTATAACATTAAAAGTATCATTTATGCAACATTTCATCTATTAAAAGCATTATTGCTGCAACTATCCTCGGTTACCAAACTATCAAAAGCATTTTAGCTACTTTTCGACATCAAAAGTAGCTTATAAGAACAAAAATCACTGATCAAAAGTATTTTAGTTATCCACATGGCACCATTTCAATTTCCAACATTCAAAAGCATTCAATGTATTAACGTTAATGACTGCTTAACGTATTTCCATTATTCAAAAGTGAGAATATGGTGGCGAGCCGTGGATGAATTAGGTGGCAGCGGCGGCAACGGTGGGTTGGATAACGAGTGAGATTGAGGAGTTGACGACTAGTGAAGTGGAGAGAGGCGTTGAGAGCCTGAGAGGCATTACTTCTCTATTAGGGTTACTGACTGCTTCTCTAACGTATATAGTAAGATATTTTTAAAAAAAACTATGTGGTAAAAAAAGTTATGGATCCACGGGTCAGATCTCGATCTTAAGCCTGAAATTCGGATCCTAATCCGTTTTGGGGAGAGAGATCCAAATTCGATGGGTTTATAATTTAAAGACTTAGATACTAATAAACGGATCTAAATCCGTAGATTTGGAGCTGGTCTAGAATCCACTGCCATCCTATCCACAGCCATCAATGACAACCTTTGTTATCTCTCTTTGCCTCCCCATATTCTTTTTTTAGTGGGTCTAGCAAAGATCTAGATATGGGGTGAATTTTTTTTGGCTCTCGTACATGGAGTATCCTACTCCTTTAATTGCTTAGTTCATAAATAAAGTGGTATATGTAAATATTAAGGTAGTTTTTTTAATGCATAAGATAGTACATTTATGAATTTTATAAAAAAGTAGTAAAGTGGTATATGTAAACATTAAGGGTCTGTTCTTTTCGTCTGATTAAAACTTAATTTATTATAATTATTTTTTGTTCTTATTATTTTCTAATCTGAAATTTTCTGATCTAATCTGATATGATATGAACTTTTCTAGTCTGATCTGATCTGATATAATAGCATTAGAGTGCTTAAATAAGTTGAAAAGAACAGAGCTTACGTATTATATGTAAAGATTAAAGTAGTATATTATGGATTTAATAACTCTTTTTTGAACTATATCATAAACAAATCTTCTTCTCCATACATTTTCAAAGTAAGGTAGTATATAAAACAAATAAAATAGTATATAAAAGCAATAAAGTACTTCTTCCGTATCTTTCTAGTTGCTATACTTTTCAAAGAAGGAAATTTCTTTTTAGTTGTTACACTTTCTTTATTTGGTTTTTCCTTCTCTCTATCTCTCTCCTACCACATGCCCCCTCTGTTTTTCCTCTCTATCTCTCTCACATCAAAAAAATTCATCGAAAACCGGAAAAAAAGTTTAGCAACTAAATTAACACGGAGAAAGTACTATATTTTGTCGCCGATATACGGTGCTCCGTGCACCTGGTACACAAAACGGACTAGATAAAGGGTATGGGTTTGTGGAGAGTATACTAGTATGTGTTATATTGCAAGAGTATCTAATTTCTACTTTTCAAACTATCTCTATACTGTAAGGGAAGAGGGGTGGGACACCAAACTTAATGTATTGCCTAATTTACCCTTTGTTGTTTAATTAATAATTTATAGAAGAAAAAAAACTGATTCAAAATACCAAAACTACTATGATATAATTTTTGCACACATTGTGTGCATATAAGGCTAGTATAACATTGTTAAAACACTACTACAAAAAGGGGCAAACATAACTTTCAAATATGGCTTAGCATAACACCTTTTAGGTGTTCTTAAGGTCACTGATATGTAAAGTAAAGATAACACATAGTGGAGGTGTTATCATAGCTATATGCCGTATATCAAAGATAACACCTATCTTACGTAACCGTTATCAATCTATAGAACCAAAGATAACATCTCCATGAAATGAATGTTATCATTGGTATAGCAGAGATAACACCTATCTATTGGAGGGGTTAACTTAGTTACAACTTTACATAACAACTCTGATACTCAAACGTTATCTACATAATTTTTGTTTATTTATATTTGCATACAATTATGCCTAATATAACGTGTATTATTGTTTACCAAATAACCTGTAATATATGGTAACATGCCCAAACTTAAACCGGAACTATAGTATGCTTCATAATTAAGAATATAGTGACATGAAA
Organism: Patellifolia procumbens; assembly: GCA_947645195.1. Classification (NCBI taxonomy): domain Eukaryota; kingdom Viridiplantae; phylum Streptophyta; class Magnoliopsida; order Caryophyllales; family Amaranthaceae; genus Patellifolia; species Patellifolia procumbens. The sequence continues at coordinate 404,472 of CANSGD010000818.1, forward strand.
TCCACAACCATAATTCATTGATTTATTAAAAAGAGAAATCACAATACAACGTAGATAATTTTAATCTAAGATACTAAAATAACCTTAAGTTATGGAAAACTAATCTAAACTAATCTAAAAAATGAGGAATCCATCAGATTCTTCTTCCATATCTGCTCAGCAATATTCCATTTTTGATTTTAGATCATTTGTCATCTTCTATCTCAACATCTCGTTTGATCTTCTAAACCAAAAACATATTAACAGCCGCCCATCCCTGCATTTACAAATCTTATCAAACACAAACGCAATATATACATGTATCCTATTAACAATATCAAAAAATTAAAATAATTGAAAATCATGAAAAGAAAAGAAATCTGTTACCAAATTCCAATCCATGAACTTGGCATCCTATAGATAATAGTTGGGCAACAGTCAAGAAAAACCGCTTGCTACTTTCAGGCTTCAGCAACAACTAGAAATTCAAGCAAAAAGCTAAAATTCACAAGCTCGAATAACATGATATAGTGAACACCAAACAACACAAATTCGATAAAAACACTTAGTAAAAAAATAAAACGTAAAAAAGAAGACAAAGGTGAGAGAAAATACAATATGGGGGTGATGAAAAGCAGATCCGAAATAACATCATCCTTCACAATTTGATTTCTTTTGTCATTTCCTTGCAAATACATAGGATATCAATCAATAATCTCAGCTCAAATACATAGTAGTAACAATTATTCAAACCATTACTTCCATTTGATCAGAGACCCAAACATATACTTCTTACTTATGTCAGTTGTGTTAAATTACAATAATTTTTTTTAGAAATTCCAATTCACACATCCATACCCAGGACCAAAACAAACAAAAAAGCAAGAGCACATTTCAAATTATTAGAGACAGAAAAGCGTATTATATTCGGACTTTGGCCAAAGTTCCGCACTTCGGCCTAGCAAAGCTCATAAAGCCGAAAGACCTAGCAATGCAATAACCTGTAATATATGGTACAAGTATTGATCAGTTTACAGCTTCAAAATGGTTTTGTCGGAGATAGTGGAAGACGGAACTGTGATGTATCGAACAAAATAAACAGGAAGCAGTTATTGAAATTGGGCATACGAGGAGTATGAGAAGGGGAATGTGGCTATTGAGCAATTCAAGTTAATTTTCTGGTGTATACAAGATCAGCCATTTCAAATGCCTATGATAGCTGGCGTTGGTTTTGGTCGACGACGGTGTGAAGCAGTGAAAAGGATTTTGTAAAAATACACTAGAAAGACTGAAAGAGAGAGCTAAGATGTGATTGAGATTGTATGCAATGAAACAATAGCAAAGACTTCACCATAACTGCTTCCTAGAAGCTTCATGCTCCTCAGCGTTTTTCAGCATTTTATTACAGAAGAGAGAGATTTACAATCTATTTTTAGAGAGAGAAAAACTAGATACAATCATCAATGAAATGAGAAGCATACATCCTATATATATAGATGGCTAGCTAACAACTCATTACAAGTATTTGTTATAACAGAATTCTGTTATAACAGAATCAAAGAGTTTGTTATATAAGGTTGCTGAGATGGCACATGAGCAAATACCCTTATATACTAACATCCCCCCTCAAGCTAGAGGGCATGAGTATCATGGACTCCTAGCTTGCTCAATAGATGGTTGTGTTGAGGAGAAGGAAGAGCTTTAGTTAGGAGATCAGCTAACTGTTCTTGAGAAGGAGTATACATGAGCTCAATAAGACCCTCCATTACCTTGTCTCTAGTGAAATGACAATCAAGTTCCACATGTTTGGTTCTCTCATGCAAGATTGGATTCTTTCCAATTTGTATGGCTGACTGATTGTCACATCTAAGTGCCACTGGTAACAAGTCTTTAATGCCTAGCTCTTGAAGTAACCTTACTAACCAAGTTATTTCAGAAGAAGCAGCTGCCATAGCTCTGTATTCGGCTTCTGAGCTAGATCCAGACACTGTACTTTGCTTCTTAGACTTCCAAGAAATAGGTGACTGACCAAGAAGCATAACATAACCAGTAATTGATCTTCTGGTATTAGGGCAGGAAGCCCAATCAGAGTCTGAATAAGCATGAAGAGTGAGCTGAGGTGTTGCTTGCAGTAGAATACCTTGCCCTGAAGTATGATTAAGATACCTAAGTACATGTATAAGTGCATGAACATGAGGTAATCTGGGTTGTTGGAGAAACTGACTTAGGGCTTGCACAGAGAATGAAAGATCTGGTCTTGTGTGAGTGAGGAAATTTAGTTTCCCAACAAGACATCGGTAGTGACTAGGGTCTGAATACACCTCTCCTTCATTACTGAGCAGCTTGACATTAGCTGGTAAAGGAGTTTTGGCAGCCTTACTAGTGTCAAAACCACATTCTGCAAGTATTTCTCTTCTGAATTTCTGCTGAGTGAGAACTATGCCCTGTGTAACATAGGACACTTCTATTCCAAGAAAATAATTGAGGTGTCCCAAGTCTTTAATGCTGAATATATTATGCAAATGAAGCTTGAGATCTTTTATAACATGCTCATTGTTGCCAGTGATGATGATATCATCAACATACACAGCTAGAACTATGAAATCCTTTTCACAGTCTTTGATGAAAAGAGAGTAATCATTTTTAGATTGATGAAATCCTTTATGAAGAAGTTCCATGGTGAGTCTAGCAAACCACTGCCTGGAAGCTTGTTTAAAACCATATAAGGATTTATGTAGTTTGCAGACTAAGTTATTGGGATTAGAAATTCCCTCTGGAGCCTTCATGTACACCTCTTCACTCAATTCTCCATGAAGAAAGGCATTATTGATGTCCAGCTGATGTAATGCCCAATTTTTGCTAGCTGCAAGGGCTATGAGACATCTCACTGTTGTCATCTTTATAACTAGTGAGAAGGTTTCGAAGTAGTCTACACCATACTTTTGTGTAAACCCTTTTGCAACTAGTCTGGCCTTTAGTCTCTCAACACTCCCATCAGCTTTCAATTTAACCTTGTAAACCCATTTACTTCCTATAGGCTTTTTACCCTTGGGAAGTGGGACAAGACTCCATGTTTTATTGGCTTCTAATGCTTCAATTTCCTTTTGCATTGCAGCTATCCATCCTGGATCCTTGGCTGCTTCTTCATAGTTCACTGGTTCAGTAACCTTATCAAGAACCTGAATATGTTCCTGAGTTTTTTATGGCAGATGTGAAAACTCCACTAAATTGCACCAATGAGATATCTGAGAAGAAAGAGAGCAAACATAATCACCTAGGTAAGAAGGTGGCTTATGTTGTCTTGCAGACTGTCTGAGATTTGAGGTTATGGTTGTGGGTTGAAGGTGAGAAATAGGTGGTTCAGAATTTGGTGTAATGTCAGGATTGATGTCTGAATATGTGGTTTCTGTTTGATTGACATTTTCTGATGAAGTTTCAAGTTCTGAATTTTCATAAGGAAGAATGAAAGGATCAGGAGTAGAGGGAAATAATGTGGGTTCAATTTCAGTGTGAGCAGGAAGGAAAATAGGTAGTGGTTTATTTGGTGTGGAAGAATAATGAAAAGGAAAATGTTTTTCATGGAAAGTGACATATCTGGATATTATGATTTTATGAGTCTGCAAGTCCAGAAGTTTGTAAGCCTTCTGGTTAGATGGATACCCTAAGAACACACAGTTTGTAGCTCTTTGATCAAATTTGCTTCTATGAGATCTTAGGGTAGAGACAAAACAAAGACAACCAAACACTCTTAAGTGTTCTAATGAAGGCTTCTTCCCAAATAGCTTCTCATAGGGTGAAATGAAAGCAATGCTGCTAAGCCCTATTCTATTGATCAGATGACATGCACACAACAAACATTTCCCCCAAAACTTTTCTGGAACATTGGATTGAAAGTACAATCTTCTGGTAGTTTCCAACAAGTGCCTATGCTTTCTTTCAGCAACTCCATTCTGTTGGGGAGTTTCTGCACAAGTTCTTTGGTGCAAAACACCATTTTTCAAGTAGAATTTTAACATATCACCTTCACATAGTTCCTTGGAATTATCTGATCTAATAGTGCCAATATGTACATTAAACTGATTCTGTACAAGAGCAGCAAAGTTATTAACAACAGCAACCACATCATTTTTGTGTTTCAGCAAAAATATCCAAGTGTGCCTTGAGTAATCATCTACAATAGTCAGAAACATGTTGCATTTGTCATGGGTCAAGACCTTATATGGCCCCCATACATCAATATGAAGTAACTCAAAGCATCTAGTTGACTTTATGGTACTGACAGAGAAAGGTTTTCTAGTCTGTCTTGCCTTAGGACATATATGACATATGACTTCTTCTTTCATAGAACCATTATTAAAACTACTATTTACAGACTGCATTTTTGAGAAAGGTACATGACCCAATCTCAAATGCCAAAGCTTGAACTCTTCAATTGAATCTGCTGTGCAGCTAACCACTCCTGTTTCCTTTGAATCATTTGAATCAACAGTATATAAACCATGGTGTATCTCACCAAGAACTAGGGAATTCTTCTGAGAATGATCCTGTAGTAAACACTTATCATGAGTGAATACTACACTGCATTTCATGTCTTTGCATAGCTTGTGTGTGGATATTAGATTATATTTAAAATCTGGTACATGCATCACATCCTTGAGAAAAATTCCATTATCCAATTTAACTTCTCCTATATGCTCAATTTTTACTTTCTTACCATTTGCAACAGAAATAGTATTAGGTATACTTCTGTATTCAGTGAAGCATGTAAACTGATCCAGATTAGCACACATATGATCTGTTGCTCCAGAATCCACAATCCACTTCATATTAGAAGATGAGAGTAAGCAAGTACCTGCTTGTTTGTCAGAAATCATAGGTGTTGCTATATTAGCATGAACAGCCACATGTGCTTGATTATCTGAGTGAATTCCAGATGATGGTTCTGCCTTGCTAGCCTCTTGCTGTTCATTTAGCCATTGCATGTACTGCTGGTACTGATTATTTGAGATAGTGACTCCATCATCAGTTCCATCATCAGTGAGTGCCACATGTGCTGCTCTCTTGCCCTTGAACTTTGGATGTCCAGGTGGAAATCCCTTCAACTCCCAGCAGTTTTCATTGTTATGACCTCTTTTGTGACAGTAGGTGCATTGCACCCCACCACTCATGAATCCAGTAGGCCTCCTTTGAGTGACACCTCCTTGATAAGATCTTGGAAAGCTCCCTGGATTGATTTGAGACTGAGAAGTATTCTGTTGAAAATGTGGTGGCCTGTAGGGCCTAAACTCTGGTCTCCTGTTGAAATTTCCAGCAAATGCCATTGGTTGAGCATTTTGTGAAGAAAATTCTGTTATATTCTGTTGCTTTTCTTCCTGAACAAGCAATCTGTAGGCTAGAGCAATGTTAGGTAAAGGTTGCATCATTAGAATGTTGGTCCTAACATTAGCAAATTTTGGATTAAGCCTCATTAAGAAGTGCACAAGCCTTTCATCTTGTTGAGCTTTCAAAAACTTCTGAGTTAAGTTGCAGGAACAATTGTTGCAGCTACATACTGGAATAGGATTAATTCCATTGATTTGATCCCACATAGCTTTCATTTTTGTGAAAAACTCTGCAACAGACATTGAAGAAGTCTGATACAGTTCAGCTAAATTCTGTTGAAGTGTGAAAAGTTGTGGACCTGAACTCTGATCATATCTTTCTTCTAGGTCCTTCCAGATCTCTCTTGCAGTAGAGAAGTATAACACACTCCTTGAGATTGATACATTTAGTGAATTAAGCAAGTAAGAGATGATGAGATTATTACATCTCTCCCATGCTTTGAAATCAGGATCTGTAGTTTAAGGTTTTTCAAGATTTCCATCAACAAAACACAGCTTATTCTTGGCTGCTAGAGCAATGACCATACTTCTTTTCCATTCACCATAATTTTCACCAGCAAACTTTTCAGACACTAGAGATACACCTGAATTCTCACTAGGATGAATGAAGAACACACTACTAGGATCTTGTGTTTTAGGTAAGTTTTCTGAAGGCATTGTGTTTGATATAATGGCTGAATGAATGAAATGAAACAAATATTGAATTTCTATTGCAAAAATGAAGAGATTAGACTAGAATTTTGAGATTAAGAATTTCAGTGATTGAATCAAATAAGAAATCGAACAATCAAGCAAGAGATATTGAGAATTAATGCTGAATTTGCAGATTTGCAGGAATTTGAGTAATCAAGCAAAAGAAATTGAGAATTATCAACTACAATTCTTAGATTACAGAACAATAGCAACAATGATCAAAGATTCTACTTCAAACTTCCAACAAGAATCAATAATTTCAAGAAATTGAATAAAGATCAAACAGAAATTCTGCAACTAGAAAATTTTGATGCAACTGATTTCTGAAACAACAGAAACTTCGAATGAGAATTGATGAGAAATACTTACAGCCAGCTCTGATACCATGTAAAAATACACTAGAAAGACTGAAAGAGAGAGCTAAGATGTGATTGAGATTGTATGCAATGAAACAGTAGCAAAGACTTCACCATAACTGCTTCCTAGAAGCTTCATGCTCCTCAGCGTTTTTCAGCATTTTATTACAGAAGAGAGAGATTTACAATCTATTTTTAGAGAGAGAAAAACTAGATACAATCATCAATGAAATGAGAAGCATACATCCTATATATATAGATGGCTAGCTAACAACTCATTACAAGTATTTGTTATAACAGAATTCTGTTATAACAGAATCAAAGAGTTTGTTATATAAGGTTGCTGAGATGGCACATGAGGTGGCACATGAGCAAATACCCTTATATACTAACAGATTTTGAATAGGCTTATTTAGGTAGGGTTTTCAGAGAAGAAAAGGGTTTGGATGGGAGAGGAGAAAGATATGTACTTCCTCCATTTTCAAAAGCTTGCAACAAATCAATTTTTTATGTCTCTCAAAAAATCCCCTTTTATTGCAAGCTTTTGAAAACGGAGGAAGTAGTATATTTCAAGGGTTTGGGTCAAGGTCAGAAGTCCAAGTTAGACAATAAATTGCAACTTGAATTGCAGTTTCCCAACCTTATCTTTGCGTGAATAGTGCCTATAACTGATGACAGTGTTCATGGGTTTGACGGTTTTTTGAAAAATGAAGATAAAAAAAAAAGGAAAATTGGGTCATTGAATGTATTTTGGTGATGATTAAAATTAAATTAAACCCTCTAATTTTTCTAAATTAAACAGAGATAACAGTGGAGCCTTTTAGCAGTTATCTCAAGTATTTTTTATTTCCTACCCTTCTATGTAAGATAACACATATCTTGAATAAGTGTTATGTAAAATACAATAAAACACCTATTGTGTTTAGGTGTTATGTGAGAGGTGTTATGTTTGCCCCTTTTTGTAGTAGTGAAAGTTAGAGAAGGTATTGTGTCAGACGCGTCTGACCATAACATTTGGTCAAAGGGATTCCAATTGGTTTCAATTTTTTTTCAATTGGCTGTATTTTGATTTTAGTTGTTCAGTGGATAAGTTCAGTTGGACCTTCTATTCTTTCAGTTGGACCTTATATTCTTTCAGTTGGACGTTCTGTTCATTTAGTTGGACCCCTTTTAAGTTCAGTTAATCTTTTTTCTTTCAATTGGATGTCTTTTAAGTTCAGTTAGTTATCTTATTGTTTCATTTACGTGTTTCATTCTAACTGAAAACAAAACTTAATAAGTAAATGAAATAAAATAAGTTCTAAATGAAAGCAAATTAGTTTTCAGTTACTTATATTATCCTTTCACTTGTTTTCTTATTCTTTCATTTAACAACTAACTAAAAAGTAAAAAAAAAAAAAAGCCTAACTGAAAACAAAACTTAAGTAAATGAAAAAAATAAGTTCTAAATGAAAGCAAAATGAAATTAAGTCAACCAACTAAACGAATAAAGGTAACGAAGTGAAAGAATAAAGTGACCAATTGAAAGAATTAAGTAACTAACTGAAAGAATAAACCAACCAACTGAAATAAAACAATACCCAACTGAAACAAAACAATACCTAACTGAAACAAAACAAATACCCAAATGAAAAAACAAAAGTTCCCGGGAATGGAACAGCAGAACGACGTCATCACCACCACCACCATTGATGATATTTCTTGGTTGATGCTTAGTAAAACATCCAGAACATCACCCCTTTGTATAGTTTATCCTGGTTGTTTAATAATGGTGCTAAATACACCAAATATCTTTCCAATGTACGGGTCTAATATCTGATTATCTTCAATTATTCCTCGTATGGTCTCCTCTAGTTTCACAACTATATTCAAAACTGGGAATGACCAATATCCATTGCAAAGGAAGTATGTGTGTCGGCGATGCGGTGGGGGAATCAATTGTTGCGGCGGAGGAAGTGTGAACATGGTGGGGTCGGTGGTGTCGGCGGAGAAGAAGGAGGAAGGAGCGGCGTCGGAAATGATTCCGGCGAGATGCAAGAACAGGGGAAGAGGAAGTATGCAAGAGGAAGTCAAGAAACTTGGGCTCGTTTGACCAAATGTTATGGTAAAACGGTCTGACCTAATACTTTTTCTAAAAGTTATTATTGATTCAAAAGACTAATTTCCATCTCGCTTTGTAAATTGCTATTATATGACAAGATGTTCTATATAACTGTCTAGGCATTTGTTGTTTCATCAATATTATGGTAATTTTCTTGATTATGGTGATTATCGAAATCTCTTGTTGTTTTCTTTAACAATATATTGATGCTATTCTTTCTATAATGGTGATGATAGAAATCTTTGAGGCTATTATAATCTTATGGCAAAGTCTTATAAAAGACGGTCTTACATTAAGCTTAATGTAAGACCAGTCCAATAAGCCAATTAAAAGTCCAATTAAGCGTGCCACACGCTAAGGAGTTCAGAAAAATTGATTTTTTAACTTTTCAACCTAAAACCTTAACTTTTGCGTTTTTTTTAACTTTTCAACCTAAAACTTTAACCTTTGCATAAAAATCCATAACTAATAAGGCTAATGGAGTGAAGGGTATCGATTCCACATATGATACTCCCTCCGTCCCACAAAGTTCTTCCCATTTCATTATTTTATACCTCACATATATTCAAGAAGTGGGAAAAACTTTGTGGGACGGAGGGAGTATTAGTTATGGATCGGATTTTTATGCAAAAGTTTAGGTTTTAGGGCGAAAAGTTAAAAAACGCAAATAGTTAAGGTTTTGGGTCGAAAAGTTAAAAAATCAACTTGGCTGGGCTGCTTAGATTGTGGCGCGTCATGGGCTTCTCTAAGGCTTATTGGACTGGTATGAGGTTAACGTTTAACCTAAAACCGCCTTATAGTAAACCGACTCTAATCTTATATGATGCGAAAATTCACTATGCAGGCATTATGCTACAAACACTACTCGTTCTATTGGATTATACCTCGTTATTGTAGATACAAAGATTGAGAAAAAAAGTAATAATGTGTCGCTCATGTGGGTAATTGTATTTTTGACAGGAGATAAGAGATAAAGAGAAGGCAAAGATGAATTTATTTTATTTGTGTTAGGAAACTGAAACACAAAAAGTTATGAAAAAATAGTAAAAACTCAAGAACAAAAGGTACTATCAACCAATAATATAATTTGTCGTAAAGGTATGTTTAAGCCGAGTGGCCTTATAACCCAACCGACCAATATGACAATATTATTGTTTCCTTTGATTAATTTCTTCAATACTTGTTAGCTATAGGGGCACAAGAGATTCCACCCAAGGTTGTATGCTAATCAAACGTTGTTCATCATTAGGTCCAGTTGACATTGGAATATTGGTAGCATTTACGGTTTCTACATCACATAAAATGAAGGATCGATGTAGTGCGTCACCAAAATACACTAGCAGAATGATATTGCTTCCATCTTTTAAGCAAGCGATCTTCAAATTCCAATTCCACATTTGTGGAACGTAGAATGTATCCATTTCTCTAGATAGGTGACGGAAAATTCGAGTCCATGACTTGTCGACTCCATATTCCCTCAATACCCATATATCCAAGTAGTACGTCACCACACACAATTGGCTTTTTAAAATCGTCAGTTTGGGGGAATAGTTACTAATTCTTGTAGGAAGGGGCAACTCATAATACTTTAGAGTGGAAAGATCGAAACATTTTATTGCTTTGTAGTCATTGGTCATCCAATGCAAGGAATTGTTAATCAAAATGCCAGAGGTAGTTGTTAAATATATCAAATCCCAAGGGGGGCTTGGAATGATCTTCCAAGCATTACTTTTCAAACTGTAGAGCAGAGTAGTGTCCTCTATTTTGGCCGGTGATGATGACATATTAACCACTGTTACGAACCTTAAGACCTTATAATCATTAGAAACACTTTCATACCCAAATGCAAATGACCTATGCATGATCTGTGTTTTCATGTCGAAAATAAGTTCCGCATTTGGTAACTGTTTATAGGCTCGAGTAGCAGGATTGTAAAGAGAAAGGCTACTACAATAACATGATGCAAAGCATAGTAAGCCATTGCACGAACCTACCACGACAGCATCTCGAGCAGATATGATGTCTTTAGGGTAACAAAGCTCATTGGCATTGTAGGAATTTTGATAATAGTTTATAGAGTAGATGCTAGATTTTGGTTCCCTATAGTGAAGGATTAGAGATGTATCCGAGTTTGATTTGAGTGATCGAGCAAGATGGAGATTAATGAAAGTTTGATCGTTGATTAGGTCATTCCATGACTTAGTAACGCACTTGAAACGTACTAGAGATTTAACGGGTAGCCTTGATAGTATTTCATTGATTAGCTCAAAAGGTAGATATTTAGCTGACTGCACACCCTCCTCTACCTTCATTACGGTGTATTGTGTAATAGTATAGAAATTGTTAGACTCTCAAGAACACTAACGCGCAACCACCAGTCCACCACCAATAAGCAAACTTCGAACAAGGACTCGCCTTGGTCGAGCAACCAACACAGTGAAATACAAGCTGCCGCTCTACCTTGACAATACGTGCAACTTGCACGCAGCCACTGACCACACACAAAGCCAAATAATGAACGAAGAATAAGCAATAAAATTGAATGCACTCAAAAGAACTTACATCCATTTATATAGGATTATATTATGAAATACGTAATAGCTACAAGCCTACAACAACTAGGATTAGGAAAAAAATTTACCCAAGTCCTTTTCTGTTTCTATATCCTAATTAGCAACCCCAAGATAAAATAGAACTGAGATAATACGCTGGAACAAGTAATTGTAAACATAATCACATTTAATTTCTATATAATAGAGGGATTTATTTATATATTTATTCTTTATTCAAACAGGAAAAACTAGGCATTGAGAACGTGTTACTGGTATCATAGAAATAGAATTTTATGAATCGTTTTTTGTGCCTTAAGTATTAGACATATATTAGGATACTAAATATATGATAAATATCTTTCCTCTAAGATAATATTATATTCCTAACCACTAATATATCCTAAAGATATTGTAAATATCTTTAGTATCCTTATATATCTCTAATATTAAGAATCGAAAGTTTTGACACAAATTATTCAGAAAGACTGTCTAATTATAATGTTATAATTAGGCAGCCCAAGCCCAATAGACAACAAAGCCCAATTGTCCAAAACTCCCCTTTTCCTATGTCTCTCTTCCTTTGCTGCTTCTGCTAGATCCGACTCACCTTGTATACCAAAACGGCAAGTAGCTTGTCTACACCTGCGTCGTTTTGACCACCATCTTCCCACATCTTTGACTTTCCATTCACCGTCGTCATTGCATTAATGCAAATTTCAGGTAGAAGGGTTAAATACGATAAGCGCAGAAATATCCAAATAAAAGATGTCTAGCTCAGTGGTTGGAGGAGTGATGCTGAAGGATATTTGAGTTCTAAAGGTCACAGGATCAAGTTTGCTTGAGCCCGAATTTTCTTTCTTTTTTACATTAAAAGTTTATTTTGTTTTGTTTATCTTTTCCCCTTATTTTTCATATTCATACAATTGCTCACTTGAAAAACATTAAAAAAAACAAAGTTGCTCATTTAAAGTCTCTTATTTTTCATAAAAAGTTTATTTTGTTTTATTTATCTTCTCCCTTATTTATCTTGTTCACGCAATTGCTCATTTCAAACAAATGAACCCAATTTTACATTTTTTCTCCATAATATGTTTCTTTTATTTTATTTATCTTCCCTCCTTATTTTTCTTGTTCATACAATTGCTCATAAATATGTCCATTTGGTACCATCAAAAAACAATGTTGCTCATTTAAAGTATTAGATCTTCTTTATACTAACGCCATAGTATTTGTTCCCTTAATCATAAAATAAAAAGTAGAAACTTGCAGTTTGTTTCCGGGTGTACCATGCATGGTCTCAGAAATACAATTATTATTGTGCACCCGTGTGTACCGTCCGCACGGTACACCCGGAAACAAACTGCAAGTAACTTTATCTACTAAACACGTGCAACTATATCATCAAAGCAACTTAGCTCAGTTGGCATTGTACTGCGTGAGATAATTGATTCATAAGATGTTTACTCTAAGATCTTCTTCACTTTCTTTTGTCTCTAATATTACTACAATATCTTTAAAAATGGATTTAGAATGTTTTGATGGAATATATTTTATAATAAGTAGTGCCTTTTAAAATGGATTATTATGATTTTCTACTTTTTCAAAAAAAAAAAGTGAAATTCCTAATGGTGGCCCTTATGTATTAGAAATTCTCAGTGGTGGAAATTTTAAAATAACTTTCCCATTGGTAGCCTAGCTTTACAAATTATTCCCAAATATAGCATTAATAAAGAATATTCCGTTAATAATAAAGCATATTCCGTGAGTTAACCGTTAAGACGGTCACTCGCACGTAAAAAGAGGTCTTTTGGGTTGTTTTTTGCCAATCTTGACTCAAAATCGAACTTTGAGGGGTAAAACTAACCCCCTAAACTTAACTTTAAGAATCGATTTTGAGGTCGAAATTGAAGAAAAATCAATCCCAAATGCCTCGTTTTATGTGCGAATGTCCGCTTTAACGGTTCATTGGTGAAATATGCTTTATTATTAACGAATATTTTTGGATAAGGCCATGCTTGTGAATAATTTGTAAAGCAGGGCTACCAATGGGAAAGTTTTTTTGAAATTTCCACCACTGGGAATTTCTAATATCTAAGGGCCACCATTGAGAATTTCCCTTAAAAAATTCAAAATGGTATGAAAATCACACTAGAATGTTATAAAAATAAATAAATAAACATCTAAATGAGTGATTATATTATTCTTTACTCTTAGTGAACTTGTATATTGATGATTTTTCACTATAATGAGCACTGTATCTTAAGATGAACAAACATATATTGTAGTTTAAATTTTGTTAGAGTAACTAACAAATATCAACCTCATTGTTTGGGTCATCACCTACAAAAGTACACATTTAACCCTTATGAGCAATTTGTATCTATATGAGCAGAAAGTAAAATCTTTGAGCATCCTAAAAAACATGTTTTATATAGTTCACATTATGATCTGATATTGAGTGAGTTAAAATAGCTCTGCTCGTTCACAAATGAACAGTTTTATTTTACTCATTTTGATGAAATGAGCAATTTTTTTTGCAGTGGAAGATCAATAAACATTCTGATCTTTAGTGAGTTAAAATAAACTGCTCATTCATGAAATGAGCAGATTTATTTTACTCATTTAATCAAATGAGCAATTTTATTTTACTCATTTGATCAAATGAGCAATTTTATTTTACTCATTTGATCAAATGAGCAATTTTATTTTACTCATTTGATCAAATGAGCAATTTTATTTTACTCATTTGATCAAATGAGCAATTTTATTTTACTCATTTGATCAAATGAGCAATTTTATTTTACTTATTTGATCAAATGAGCAGTTTTATTTTCACATGAAGAGAAATCAATATGCTCATTTGAACAAATGAGCAGTTTATTTTACTCATTTGATCAAATAAGCAATCTTGCTTGCACAGGAAGATCATTAAACATTAATAAATATGCTCATTTAAGAAATGAGCTGTTTTATTTTACTCATTTGATCAAATGAGCAACCTTTTTTGTACAAGAAGATCAGTAAACATTCTGATCTTGAGTGGGTTGAAATAAATCTGCTCATTTAAGAAATGAGTGACTGTTATAGGTTCTGCCATTTTTTACTCTAAACCCTTATTTTTTCATCTAAGCCCTTATATTTCATTTCATGAAACAGTTGCTAATTTTTCGAAAATAATCAATTATTTGAAATCGGTGCATTAATTCATGAAATAAATAGAAATAGCAATGAATTACTTTGATTTTGTTCTTCGATTTGTTCTACAATTCGTATTTCGGCCATTGTTGAGTTCAAAGGTTCAACTTTTCACCTTATAAAAACCCGAAATTATTCCAAAAAATTAAAAAATTAGCAACGAATTTCTTAATTTGTTGTTTGTTTTTGCAGAAATCAATTTGATTTGCTTGAATTTAGTGATTTTTGTCCGAATTTTTTACATAAAAAATTAGGGATTTTTGGGTTTGGGGATGAAGATGAACAGTGAAAGCTTATGTTGTTTGCTTTGTGTTGCTACGCGAGGATTACCAGCGTGCTCCTACATATGCCTTTAATTACCAAAATGTCATGGGTGTAGGATGCATGGTCTCCTCTCCCCAGCATAACCACTGCTACTAACAAATTGTGTGATTCAAAGATTATGCTTTTAATTCTCAGAAAAGAATTGGATTTCACTCAGTTTTTGTTAATTATCCCCAAAAAGGAGATAAATTATTGAATTTTGGTTGTGATTTCTTTATCTGGAAATACTTTTGAGGTTTTTTTGAGGGTTCTTTGTATCTCCTCTTGTCTTTTTCTATACTAGGAGGAAGAGAGGGAGGAAGAGGTGGACCAAGGAAAAAGAAATAGGGTTGTATGTGAGTTTAGTGTTTCATTCTTTTGTTATATTGTTAGCCTGATTTTGGGGTATTTTGGTTGTTCAAATGTTCCATTGAATTATCGGTTGGTTGGTGGTTGTAGTGGCGGCGGTGGTTTGATCGAATTTTCGGTGAGAGATGTAAAGAGAAACCAATTTAAAGTAGACATCAAATGGATTAACGTAGTCACTTATTGAAATTTATTATGTTGAATAAGTTTTTTCATATTCCATTATTTTGGAATTTTTTTTGCAATATTAATTTAGTGTTTAATCTAAAGTACTCTCATAATATATTGAAATATTCCCTCAAATGGATTAAAGTAGTCACTTATTCAATATATTGGTTGTTCAACCTATTATGTTTACTCTAATGTTAATTTGTTTTATATAATTTTTAATTTGTTATTAAGTTAAAGTACTCCAAAATTTGATTAAAGTGGTGCTGAAATGGATTAAATTAGAAACTACCTACAATTTATCAGTCGTTGTGCAATATGTTTTTACTATTAAGTTGAATTTTATCTTATGTGAATTTATATTAGGCCCGTATATATTAATTTAGTCTATTATATTTCAACGGCAGACAAAGTTAGAGTACTAAATGGGTAGAATTAGGCACCAAATAGATTAAACTAGTGCCTAATTCAATGGCATTTATCCAAAGGCTCCTCTTTCTCAAAGAAGATATGGCAATCCATGTTTTACATCATCTGTTGGTCACTGTGGAAAGAGAGGAATAACATAATATTTAATGGCATCATTTCCTCCACTGCCCAATTGCCAGATTTGATTTTGGCCAGATTTGATTTTGGCCAGATTTTGTTGGTGGGTCAAAGCGTGGGCTGACAAATTCCCTTACCCTTCTACTGAGGTTCTCCAAAACCCGAGATGCCTTGCGTGGACTGGGCATCATCCAACCCATTTTCCTTCGCGTCTGACAGTGGTGCAATCTTGGTCTCCTCCTCCTCCCAACTCTCTTAAATGGAACGTAGATGCTTCATATGATCCACAATTTGATCATGCGGCAGTTGGTGGTGTACTTCGGGACGATAATGGCAATTTTGTTTGCCTTTTTTCCAGCCCTATTCCCCTTATGGAGATTAACTCAGCAGAAGTTTACGCCATTTTTAGATCCAGCAAAATTTCCACAAGCTCAGGAAGGATCAAAAGTTCGAATCTTATCATTGTATCGGACTCCGCCAATGCGGTCCGATGGTGTAATCAAGAAAGTGGAGGTCCTTGGAACCTTAACTTCATGCTCAATTTCATCCGAAATGCAATTAAAAATTGGGTCTCTCTATTCATTGTTCACAATGGTAGGGGCACCAATGGTGTTGCTGACTCCCTTGCCAAACAAGGGCTGAGGAGATGTGATAAATTTCTTGCTTGGTGTTAAGATTTTAGTGTAGTTTGTATTAGTGGAACATCTATGTTTTGTATTTGCTTGTTTCGATCTTGCTCATTCATGGGCCTTTGCTTTAATAAAAATCTCAAAACTTATCAAAAAAAAAAAAACTAGTGCCTAAATCAAAATAAAAGTAATTTACTAACATAGTAGATAAATTATGTTTTAATAGTCATTTATTGACAGTTGGTCTATAATGGACACTAATAGACATATAACGGTCATCACTTGACATTTAATAGTTACTTATCAACAACAAAGTTACTACTCAACTCTACTTCAAAATAAAACCTAAAGTTGAGTACTGATTACATCAACAATGTTTTGCAAATAACAAAATAGTGGGAATTGTTTTGCAAAGCTGAGTCATGCGGGTGATCCTTTTTGTATATTTTCAGACTTGTCTGCAATACTTTGTTTGAGCTCCTCTAACCGTCTTATGTACATGTTGTAGCAAATTTCTTGCTTACGACCCAACTTCAAGCGAGCTTGATCAATAGGTTGTGCAAACAAATTAGTCAAAATAAGAAACAAATTAGTGAAATCAAATTATATAGCTAAGTCAATTGAAGTGCTAAATAAGGAATAAAAAAATGAAATGGCCACAAAATAATTAAACGGGTACCAAAAAAAATTAATTTAGTGCCAAAAAAAAGTAAACTGACGCAACAATAATAGAAGCTTCGGTTTGGGAAGGAGAGAGTAGGTGGGTTGTTGGGGCTGCCTAATTTTAATATTATACTCCCTCCGTCCCCAAAGGATTTCCCATTTGCTTTTTGCACGGTCTCCAATGCACATCTTTGACCGCTTATATCTCTTATTATTTATTAATAAAAATGATAAAATGTTGATATTTTGAATGTACCTATTAATACAAATCTAACAAGATCACCTATGACAATTATTTATATTGTATATTAGTTATAATTTATGGTCAAAGTTTACAAAGTTTGACTTCAAGAAAAGCAAATGGGAAATCCTTTGGGGGACGGAGAGAGTAATTAGGCGATCTCCTCCAAGACAAGTTTAAGTTTTAAACATGGAAATTGTACCTTTGATGCTAAATATTTGAACTTTTCCTTTCTCCTAATCATGTTTTTAAACAAAAAGGAAACAAAAAAACTGTTAGAATATATGAAAATATATGTTATTCATATTATGTAAATAGCTTTTAGTTATATTGTGTATCTTTTAGTTAGAGTTGTTACCTCATTAATAGGTTGTTATTATCTTTGTAACATAGGGCTTGTTCTCTTCGGCATAATTCAGCTGAACTGAACTAATCTGATTGAAACTGAACTGACTGAATTGAACTAAACTGATTGGAGCTGAACTGAACTGTATTGAATTGAATTAAATTGAATTAAATTGAATTGAATTTAATAAATATATAAATAATATATATACAATAATAATATGAATATTAAATAAAAATTATAATGTTAATTAATAATAATGAATAATAATAATAGTATTTTGGATATTTTTAAATGATAGTTATAAATAAATAATATTAATAATCATAAATAATTAATAATAATAATAATGATCAATGATTATAATGATAATTAATAACAATTATTTTATAGTCTTTGTATTAATATATTAATACTTGATGATGATTATATAATAACAATAATATCTAAGAAGTAAATTAATATTACTATTTTGATAATTAGATTTAATAATATAATAATATTTAGTAATAAAATAATAATTGGGTCGGACCGTGCAAAATTGCATCATAAACCATTTTGACGTGATTTGATTGGTTTATACTTTTGACCTAAACCATGTTCCTCCCTAGAGATAATAGTAATATATATATATATATAATAATAATAATACTTAATAATAATGATATAAAATAAATTTTAATAATAATAATAATAATAATAATAAGAGTAATTAGTAAAATAAATTAGACCAACATAATAATAATATTTAACAAAATGGTTTATAAAAGAACAGAGCTGAATTGAACTGAACTAAACTAAACCGAACTGAACTGAACTGAACTGAAAATAAGCTGGGGAGAACAGACCCATAGAGTATATATAATTAAGTTGTATACGATTAACGATTAACGATTAACGTTTAACGAAAATATTATCTTTTAAAAACTCGAATTGATTTGCCATTAAAGTGCACACAACTATATATTAACAGAGACGGTATTGTGGAGTTGGAGGATATCAAGATTATATTAGGACGGTAATTTCATTTTAACCAAACAGTTTTGTTTTGAAGGCACACTAGTGACTTCATTGTTGGTGTAGCAATTACGCTTTTGCTCTCTTTGTTATTCTAATGGGATTTTGCTTCATCAATTGCTTTGTCTAGTTCTTGTTTTTGCACCCTCTACCGTCGTTGCTTCACCCCTGGTTTGAAAGTTTAAGCCCTAAGCTGCATTTTCTATTTTTTGATGTAGCGATGACTTCGTTTGTTGATTGGTAACTACTATATAACCGTAAGCAACAAGGCAACAATGATCAAGTTAAGTCATGAAACCTTATTCTCATCTTTCTGAATGTTCGATGTGAGTTATTGATAATTGCTTATTTATACATAATTTGACCCTCTACTATAATATTTATAGTGTCGTCGAATGAGTATTATGGGCTAAATGTTGTACTTTTGTGATATTTTGGATCCAATTACGTGTTCAATATTTCCGAGCTTAAAATATTAGATTATGTCTATTTTTATCGAGCCACAAATAGAGCTTGAAAATGCTCCAAATTCGTGTGTTATTATTTGTGCAGGGGTGTTATAGTATTTTGGGCATAACTCTCTCATTTGAAGTCGAAACGGGACGGTTCAAGTGGCCACGGAAAGATGAGATCAACACCTACATCTTTGTAGAAGGAAGCACGAGTCAAGTGGTCCATTTACTAGGTCAAAATTGCATATTACTGGAGCATCCCACTGTGAATTAACTCAATCATGGCTTATATTGGGTTAGTTCCACAAGTTCTATTTAGTAGATGGAAAATGTTGATTCCATATGTTGGATAAGAGCCAAGCAGCAAAGGAAAAGGGAAACAACCCAAATTACATTAAAAAAAAAAAAGAAGAACAGAGGTGATCTCCTCCTTCCTCACGCCCCTGTGAATGAAAATGGGTAGCAACTCTTATTCCTCCAATCACCTTCTCCCTCCTCTATTTTTTGCCACCAAAATTCTGCAACAAACCGCCACACACCCACCACTTCATCAGTCTACAGCAGCAATTCGAAGCCAACACGGAAGAAAGAGAACAAGGAATGTCGGCTCAAATGAACGGTTACTTAGGGTTTAATTTCTCTTCTCCAATTGGACATTTTTTTTGTAAGATAGCGGCAAGAATGAGTATAAATACCCAATGGAGAGCCTAAAATCAGTATGCAAGCAAAAACCAAAAAAATTAAAAGGGACATGAGGTCGAGATTGAAGATTGGAGTTGGTTGAAGACGTTGCTCGGCCAAGCAATAATTCGGAGCGGCTACTCGCAATGAATGAGTCTTTTTATCTCTTTCTCTCTTTGTTTCTCATACCCTGTGTTCGAATCTTTATCTGTATCTTAGATTAAATTGGATGATTGTCATGTTTTGATAGTTAATACTTTTATGTTCATAGTTGTTGGTATTTAAATTAAACTCGTTTGTAATGCGATTCGATCATTATGCATGATTTGTTATCTTATTATGTTCTTGATTGAATATTCAGCTAATTATATGATTTAGGCCTAGTTCAAGTCATATAATATCAAGTAGCAATTAGATTATTTGAAGGATCGGACCTGCAAAGATGGTTCTTACTTAATCTAAAGTGTAATTTAATCTAGTCAATTTGAGCTTCTATGGGTTTAATTCGGCTAGGATTAATGACGTCCTTCTAGTTCTCAAAGCTTCCAGTATCTCATCGTTGTCGGTTGCAATGATATCTGCAGCGGTTATGCTAGTTTAGAATCAATATTGGCCTAGTTTAGTATTGTAAGGAAGGACAAGGAGATTTTGCTATCTTAATCTCTACAGTTAATCAACATATCAATTATGAATTCGAAGTATGTCTATTATCATGGTTAAGAGTTTAATTTGTCTAAGAATCATAAGCCTAATTAGTTTTGCTTGACATCACCTGTAAATAGTAGTTTGGTAGGTATTATGTTTAGTTACTTTAATAATCTCACACCCCCCCCATTTCATGTAAATATGTATGTATAGTTTTGTGTAAATACTGTTTACAATGTAAAAGAATTAGTTGAACTTCGAATGAGTAGGAAACTAATCTCCTCGTGGGAACGATCCTTTCTTACCCTTTACTAGTGGTTTATGTTTTTGAGGGAATAGAATAGGTTTTTTAATTTGTACGCTTAACGACACGTACCAGTTATGCAATTGATTAAAAGATTCTATAGTCTAAAATGAGTAATCGTGATCTTTATTCTTTCGCTGGAAGGAGAGTATCAGAGATAGTGGAGATATTTTAGAGTTCGGAGTTTTAGTATTGTTAGGTAAAATTCTTGTTCTTTTTTTTCTTCAGTCCTACACTTTTCACTTACTTAAATAAATTAAAGCAAGTGATAAGTTTCTCCGAATCATATACGTTGAACCCCTTATAAACTTGAAAAGCTACCCTCTTATTATTAATTGGTTTTCATATTAAGCTTCTTTAGAATTGTGCGTAGTTCAAACTGTACTTTTCTTTCTTAGGTAAGCCCAATATATCTTCATATATATTCTTTAAATTAATCACAATATAATTCTTCTACATTAGAGGATAATATTAACATGATTAACTGATGGAATATCATATTGTTCTAATGATTATTAAAGTACAAAGAAAATTAAACATTCGTGATTGAGATTTCATAAAATTGAAATCAGTATACATGGCGAAGGGAAGTACAAAGAGAACCTATGTTAGCCAAGATGGCTAATGACTTTGGTCTTGTGGTAGGGAAATTGACGTAGATTCGACATAGATTAAGATAGAACATAGTATAAAGGAAACGACTATAATTATGAAAACCAAGATGGCTAATGACTTTGGTCTTTGTTCTTGGTGAATATAAAGGAATTTTACCATCAAGTAAGGACACATTTTGGTGGAACAAGGAGGTGTAAGGTACTTTTTTTAATCAGTTTTATGTACGTGGTTGTTGTGAGTGATGTTATCTTGTGGTCTCACGAGCATGCACTTGTGAAGTAGTCTATTAGCAGACCAAGTATATGAAGAAAAATACATTTGGAGGATCGATTTTCATCACAATAGCGGACACTTAGGGCCTGTTTGGTTCACTGAACTGGAATGGATTGGTATGGATCTCCATACCATGGTGGTATGGATTCAAAACCCCATACCAGCCTCAAACTGTTTGGTTCAATTCTGTAATGGATTTTGTATCCATTTCTATTGTTTGGTTGACTCTTGGAATGGATTCCCTGTCTAGTTTTTATTTTAATATAACTGTACTTGTATTTATATATAATAAGAAAATTATGAATTGTATCAAAATGCTCGAGATTGAATATTACAGCCAACAAATTGATAATATAGCTAGAAACAAGTTGATAATATAGCCAGAAACATATTGATATTATACCAATAGAAAAGCTAGAGCAAAATTGTGGCCCACTAAAAATTAAAAAGCAAAAAAATAAATTAAAGAAAGAATCTCAAATTCATCCCAGAAATAATCAAAGAAGGAATGCCGTTGCTAGATTGAAATGAAAGACTTCTATTCCTTTTGCAATCTTCCTTCAAGCTTGGTCATGCACTCATGCTTTCAAATAAAGAAGATGTACCTGGTTGATTATAATATCAACCCAGAAAGACTCACGTTTGGTTACAGCCAACAGAGTTTCGGCAAACGGTAGACGGAAAACAGTGGACGACAACTAGTGGCCGGCAAAAGGTGGACGACAAACAATTGACGGCAACTGTGGTTGGAAAACGGTGGACGAGAACCAGCGCCGTTCCTTCTCTTTTCTTATCTAGTTGCTATCTCTCTCCAATACAAATTAGGGTTTGATACTAGGGTGGAATGGAGTTAGAAACTTAGGGGGGAGGGGGAGATTGAGATTCTAGGGGGATGGGGTGGAGATAGATACCCTTGGGTATGAGATTCTACCCTTAGAAAGCTCAACCAAACATAGGAATGGATGTGATACCATACCATTCTATTAAAAATAACTCAACCAAACACCCCCTTAATAGGTTGTTGACTTCTTGTTTTCATATGAAACTATACTAAAATTGCCACAATTTTGTCATCTATTCTTATCTATTATCTTAAGTAAGGCATTAAACATGCCCTTTTCATCTACAACTCGACGAGATAGTTTAAACCTTTACATACGTCCTCTTAATACAATTTTCCTAACTAAGCACTGAAATGAAAAAGGAATTTGCCAATACTAATTTAGCATAACGAAATGAAAATGCAAGGTTGGTCACAACAAAGATAATTTGGAAGAATCTAATAATTTAAGGTTAAAAAAATTCAAGAATAATCATTTTGAAATACTTCCTCTGTTTCTAAATAAGTGACACAATTCATGTTTTCACGTTTGCCAATGCATTATTTTAAACATTAATATTTACAATTATCAATAAGTAAAAATTATAAAAAAATGATACTAAAAAAATTCACGAATTTCACAAGATCTCACATGACTATGTTTTTTCAAAATGTAGATCATCGAAGCTATCTAAAGTCTAAACAATGAATAGCAAACATTATGCAAATGCGTCACTTTTTTTTTTTGAAGGTAAAATTAATTCATTAATAAGAGCCATACGGCATCTACAATAGAAATTAGAACTAACAAATACAAAATAATTTGGATCAAATAAAATTCTAATTTGACAAAACCACGATCGTTGTAGATGAGATTAGACACTGATGAATACCCTCTTTTACATCGCTGTTTCATATAGCCTTCTACGAGGGGGTCTTCCGATTCGTTGTAGTCTTGAAATTGAACTGAATCTGATAAAATTGTTTGTAGATCTAGAACTGACCTTCGTAGCGACACCGCACAAATCTTCATCAACAAATCAATGTCTGCAAAACTAAAGAACGTCACCAAAACTCTCACAAGGAGAGAGACAAAACCCAATATATGGGTAGATAAAACCCAATAATTGGGTAGAAGAACTCTCAAATTGAGAGAGAATGGATGTTTATTCACCATGAAATTTAAAAACTAGTAGTAATTAAGGAAAATAGGGGCTTATCATCAACCAAAAGGTTGAAGGTAGCCCCTAGATCAACAAAAGTTTTTTAGGGTTTTGGAGGAAGTAGAGAGAAAAGAGGCGGCAAGCGCTTAAAAAAATCATAAATGTGTCACTTATTTAGTAACAGAAAAAGTATTAGATTTCTAAGAACTGTCGAATACGATGAACCTTAGAATCACAAAATCATTTAGAATTAAAAGAAAACATGAAAAAGTGCATGTTCGTTGGACCAAACTTTGTTCTTGAATTAGCTAGATTTGCCTAGATTACAGGGCCCCTACTTCCTAGTTAAATTGATGTTTAAGGACAATACCTTGATAATGGGGGCATCTCACACGAGCAACATGATAATGTAGATGAAATTCACGTGAATCATTTGAAAGGGATGAGACGATGAAATCATACAAACCCCATTTAACACAAGTGATGTCGTATATGTATGACGATGATATCATACAAATCCCCATTTACACAAGCGATGTGTATATTACATATACGACATTAATGCCGTTTTTTGAACACCCTCTCCCAATAACGTACAACGAACGTCGTTCATCAATGGAACAATTTTTAGTAGCATTAGAATCACCATGTGTCTATATCGAACAAAAATTACCATGTGATAGATTTATGTCCCTTTTTTTGATCTCTCAAGGTTTCTTATTGTTTCTGAGGGATGGATGATGGATCTCTCAAGTTTAAGAGTTGAGGTATTGTACTTGCGTACTCACCATACAAGATTACATTTATAGTTAACCTACTTCATTTGTATTTTTCAATTTTATAATAGTTGATCCAACTAATTATAATAATTCTATCGATCAATTCAAATATTTTTTAGGAAAATAAATGAATCATTTGATTTCATTTTATGAAAGTTTTACAGAAGGTCTTAGTTGAAATGGGTTTCAGTTTTTGACCTTTTGTTATCAGTTTATAAGGTTTTTATACTCTAGTTTTTAAAAAGGCCTTAGTAAGATTTTCTATCAATCTATAAGGTTTTTCATCAGTTACAAGGTATTTTTTAATCATTTCAAGGAGTTAGAAACTTAGGGGAGAGAGGAGATTGAGATTCTAGAGGGACGGAGTGGAGATAGATACCTTAGGTACGAGACTTTATCCTAAATAAGCATAATCAAACAGTTGAATTGATGTCATTCTATCCATTAAAAATACTCCAACCAAACACCTCCTAAATAGTTATTAGGAGGTGAGAAAGAAGCGAGACGAGCTTCAAATGACGCGGGTACAATATAAAATCCACACCCGCACCATCACCTATGACGGGAATAATTTTTATCCTCATCTCCGCCCCAACGCCCGTGAAACTTTCTTCCCTCCCCGCCTAATAGGGATTGATGCAAGTCGAGTCTTTACAAACTCCGCCCCAAATCCCTACGAAGAGACCCTAAATATAAATGAAAAAGGACAAGAACATATAAATGAAAAAAAAGAAGGCGAGGAGAAGAAATAAAAGAATCTAGTGTATGAAAGAAGTGAAGATATGAGTACAAAAGCACAGGTTTCCTTTCAAGTATCAACAATAATGATCATTAAAAACAAGTGTGTAAAAGTAGGGTGAGGGTACTACTAGATCTGTTGGCAGAGTAAGGCCACATCCCGCGCCAGGGATTCCCGTGAACTTTTAACCATTCAAACTTCTAAAGTTTCTTAAATTATCATTCATGCCATGACCTTCCCTTTCCCCCGACCTCATCATATCTCTGTAGACTCTATTCCTACCTCCACTCTTCTAATTCTATTTCCTTTTTCTTTTATTGTAAATGACAAAAGCATATTGGTTAAGATAATTAAATTAATTTTTAGATAAGATAAATCAGTTATATACTCCCTCCGTCTCCCAAAAGATTTCTCATTTTTCCATGTTTGTTTATCCCAATTACATTTCTCATTTCCTTATTTAGATTAATCCACCTATTACAATATTATTTTCCTTACATAAAGCACTTGACCTCACACTCTCTTTCTTCATAAACAATTCTAAAAATATCCACTACCTTACTTTTCAATTATAAAATGAAAATTTAAGCCCCACACCAACCAACCCCCTTAAACTTTGTGCCCAAATGAAATGGTAAATCCTTTGTGGGGCGAAGGAAGTACTACACAAGAATAGTGTTCTAGTCTCTAATGCTCAGGGTCTGTTCTTTTCCTTAAATCTGATTCGAACTTTTCTGATCTGATTTGATTTACTCTGAAAATTTCTGATCTAAACTTATTTTAGTTGTTTTTTGTTCTTATTATGATCTGAAATTTTGATCTGATTTTTTCTTATCATTTTAAAATAAACACAAGAGTGCTTAAATAAGTTGAAATTATCCATATCTCACATCCCTCCCCACTCCATGATTTTCATCATGCATTCTGGTTTATTATTGTCATAAAGATCACAAGTTTAAATCCATTAATCCCTCCATCTGGAGTAGAATATTTGTTGTCATATATGAAGAGACATCTGCTTCATCCACTCTTCTAAAAGTAAGGTTATGACGGAGAAAATTGTACTTTCACCCTTTTCAAATAGATGCATTCTTTGTAAAACACGGACGTCTTTGCCATTTTTTTAGAGGAGAGAGGTAGAGATAAAGAAAAATGAGCACACATGTGATAGTAGAGAGATAAGAAGATTTTATTGCCAAAAAAAGTGATACGCCTAATATAAAACATCATTTTTTAAAAAATGATGCATATATATTGAGACGGATGAACTTAAAAAAATATATATTCTAGCTGACAAACAAAAATGAAAAATAGGAAAAATAAAAAGAAACGAACGGAGTATTTTAGACTTCGTGTAATTTTTAAGGGTGTGTTCTCTTCACCTTATTGTTCCCGACCCGAAATTGACCCAAACATGAATTCAGTCGACCCGACCGACCGTTTTGCCAGGTCTATTACAATTTATGTGGATTTACCTATACTTTTTTAAACCTTATTCGTGAGAGGCTAAGACCTTTTTAGCCCTTATTATAATTTATGAGAACTTATGTTTCGTGATAAGAACCGAAAATAAGTTGAAAGAACATGACCTTATTAGAACTTATATGAACTTATTAGAAAGTAATAGAACTTCAGGTACGTTCTTTTCTACATATCCGGTCCTTCTCAGAGAAAACAAGTTAATATAAGTTCAGATGATGTCTAATAAGGTCAAACAGAGTCTAATAAGGCCAAATAAGTTCAGATAAATGCAAATAAACAACATAAGTTGAAAAAAACGGAGCCCTGGGCCAGTTGTCCTTCACCTAATTTCAGTTAAGTAATTTCAGCTTAGCTTAATTCAATTTAGTTGTGCAGTATACGTTACTCGCACAGTCAATTCAATTCAGATCAGTCTAGCTGTTTTTCAGCTGAAGATATCATGCCCTTATATGAACTTTTTAAACTTGGCCTTCTCTAAGGAGAAGAAACCCACCCTAATATTTTATGAAATGACTAAAATAAGATTCAATGCACTCGGGTAAACTTAAGAAAAATAAGGTGAAGATAATATGCCCTTAAATTAGTAAAGTTGATCACATGTAGCTACGCCTAGGCGCCCTAGACTCATGTAGTAGGGCTGTGAGGATTCCTACTATGGATAGTAATTTGAGTTAATTTCTTAGCTTATCAGTATTTGAACAAAAAAGGCTTTCGGTGTGATTGTTAGGCCCACTTGGGCCCTTTTTCCAACTTATTTTCATTTTTGAATAGAAAAATAAGTTCAGAAAAGTCCATTTAAGGGTTAATAAAGTTGTGAAAGTATTGGGTTAGACCGTCTGACCAATGCTTACTGTCAGACTGGCAGAGCCCTATACTTCATCTTCTTCTTCACACAAACAACAACAACAACGAAGTACCGGCATCACCCACGGGGGTTGTTGAGGTGGTGTCGACGGTTGGGATCGGCTTTTTCTGGGTGGATTTCGGTGGATTTCGGGGGTTGTGGTGTGGATTTATGTGGGTTTCAGCGGTTGTTGAGGGAGTTGTTGATGATGGATGTTGTTGTGATGAAGGGCTGATGGCAGTGATGGCGAGGGGGTGTTAGTTAGACGAGGTGGGGGTGGTGACGTTGGTGGCTGGGTGGTGAAGGTCTGATGATGATGAAGAAGAAGGTTGGATGATGATGACGATGATGATTTGATCCTTTCCGTTGGTCACTTTATTCTTTCAGTTCGTTACTTTATTCTTTCAGTTGGTTCCAACTGAACTTAAAACACATGCAACAAAAGAATAGAAGGATCCACTGAACAACTAAAACCAAAATACATCCAACTGAAAAAAATGAAACAAACTGAAGTGGTTTGACACAATATGTTCTCAATAAAGTTTTACTATATCACAAACAAGGTCGGAATAAGTTCAGATAAATGCTAATAGATTGAGAAGAAAACATCTTTAGTTAAGGTCCATAAAAAACCGACAAGTCCAACTCCCAAGATTTTAGACACAAAAAACCGGCTTCAAATTGCACCAAATCTAACTCCATCTGGTGTTGTAGTTTAAAGCGAGCCACTATTTGTATGCAAAAACCCGATCGATTTCGAGCCACGACCATCTCTAAGGGATCGATCTTTTCAACTTACCATAACTTATTCACTCCTTATTTGTGAGAGGGTCAAAGACCTATCTGAAATTATTATTTTATCTAAACTCGTTTTTTCTAGTAAAAACTGAAATTAAGCTGTAATAACAAGGACTAATCCTGTTTTTTAATACAAAATTAATATAAATTAATTTCAGTTCACTTTAGTTTAGTCCATCTCAATCCAATTCAATCCAACTCCTGCTAAATCAGGGATTTCACTTTGTTGCCAACTCGTTTCAATCGATTCGATTTAGCTCGGCTCTGACTGAGTTAGAGCTATCACCTTGCGTCTAGTCCGTTTCAGTTAAGTTCATCTCAGCTCAACTACTTTTTCTAAGAGTATGTTCTCTTCAACTTGTTTTCATTTCAGTCTAATCTAACTCAGTGATTTTCACTTAAGTTCAATTCAATTCATTTCGATTTTTCATACTTCTACTATTACATATTACTATCCCGTTTAGCTCAGCTCAACGAATTTACGCCGAAGATAACAAGAGCTAAGTCAAGAATTTGAAAAGAATCAAGCCTAACACTTGGAAAAAAACTACTCATTATATATGGATTATGTGAATAAAATCCAAGTTAAAATTAGATAAAATCATTCATATAATAAATTCCACCAAACACTTTCCCCCTCTCTCTCCTCCCCCTCTTTGAGTCTTGATCCCATCCATCCATCCACCCCCTGTCTACTATTTTGTCTTCTCTTTCCCTCCTGGTCCTTCACTTCTTTCTGTGCGCATCTCATTATAATATCACCCCCCACTGCAACTCTGCAACTTCCCTTTCTTTAAGCGCTCCCTCTTTTTCACTCTTTTTCCCTTCATTCATTACATCCAAATGCCTACACCAGGTTCAATCTTAAGACAGTTAAGTGCAAAAGAAGGATGGAAATCAACATCAAAGAGATGGGGAAGTAACAACAGTAGTCATGGAAGAAGATACTCTTATGGAGGTGGTGAAATGGGTTCATGTTGGAAACAAATGAATGGTCTTAATAATATGTATGGAAATGAGTTTGGAAATAATAATAGTAGTAACAATGGAAATGGGTTGATGGCTCAGAAAAGAGTAATGGTAGTTGTTGATGAAACTTCAAGATCTAAACATGCTATGATGTGGGCTTTAACACATGTTACTAATAAGGGTGATTGGCTTACTCTTCTTCATATTATTAATGACTCTGATTCTCATACTTCTACTCTTGCTACCTCTCTTGGCTCTCTTTGCAAAGCTTGCAAACCTGAGGTTTTCTTCTTCTTCCTTCTCCTTTTTATGTTGTATGTACTCTTTCCGTAACGTGTTACTTGCAACGATTTGACATAAAATATGAGTTGAAAATGTCTATTTTTGCAAGTAACCCGTTACCGAGGGAATACCTGTTTTTTTTCCAGGAAAATTGATAAAAACGGTATCAACTATTCTATTAACGGTCTCAACTATTGATTATCTTGGGATGTTCCCGACTTTGAGGGAGAGTCTTCCAATAACAATTCCAACTTACTAATTATTAGACAAAATGAAAATAAGATTTATCTATTTTGATCATACATTATGGTTTTTCTCTCATTTCTTTCTGTTTTTGACCATTATCTATGAAAACCTTCAATTTTTTGTACTTTTTGACAAAGATATATTCATATGAACTTTCGAGATAATCAATAGTTAGGACTGTTAA
Organism: Patellifolia procumbens; assembly: GCA_947645195.1. Taxonomy (NCBI): domain Eukaryota; kingdom Viridiplantae; phylum Streptophyta; class Magnoliopsida; order Caryophyllales; family Amaranthaceae; genus Patellifolia; species Patellifolia procumbens. Next base: position 434,284 of record CANSGD010000818.1, read on the forward strand.
TAGAACATTGGCTATAGTTGGGCTGTTGGTGTTACTTTTTCCTTTCTCTTTCGAAGTTCAAATTTTTGACTACATATTCTTTTTGATATATGTGTTGTTTAAATGTGTATTTTCACATAATGTATACATGATTAGAGATATATTGGTTTCACGGCATGTTTGAAGATAAATGGTGCTATAACAAGAGACTGAAGGAGTATTTCTTACTGGTTTATAGAAATCATAGCAAAGTTTGGATTTTTTTTCAAGAAAATTGGTTGTGATTTGTTAATTTCAAAAAGATTTCATTGTCACACTAAAACAAAAAAATGACGCTCCAAAAAGTTCCAATAACAAAAAGTTAAGCTAAAAGTCTCCAAAAGAAAGTGTATGATTGTCAAAAATCTAGGAATATTCTACTCTTGTTTCTATTACTTCTAAACATCATACTCGTTTTTATTTATGAAAAAATTGGAAGGAGAATGATATAAAGAAATTAAAAGATGACATCTTTAACATTAAATAAGCATTAATAATACTGATTCACTCCTGATTTCTGTTCAATTTTTTTGTTGCAATCACTTCTCAATAGGTTATGATATACTTCTAAAATAGTCAGTGGGTTGTCTTTTTATGGAGAAAATTATTCATATCAAATTATATTCAGAAAATTATTATAGAATAACAAATGTTACATCTTGAATAATAATGTACTATAGGAAAATCAACATATAATCACCTTTTATCAGCTCAAATTACTAAAAATGGTATCTTTGGTCTGAATACTGCTTTTGTAATATAATTATGATATGAACTAGACAAAGCTCGTCCTTTTGTGTTTGTTTTATAGTGTAATTAAGAATCACTGTATGATAAAGTGTAAAGTAGACAATAATTAGTACAAGTTAATTACAATTATGTTTTGCTTGAAATTATTAAAGGGTGGTAATTAATTCTTTCAGGTGGAAGTTGAAGCACTAGTAATACAAGGTCCAAAGTTATCAACAGTATTGAGCCAAGTGAAGAAGCTAGAGGCATCAGTGCTAGTTTTAGGCCAGAAGAAACCCTCCCCAATAATGACATGGTGGGTTCCATTTCATAAATTAATTACTATAATTAGTATTACCGTAATATAAAAAATGCAACGATTTGACATAAAACGTGAGTAAAAAATGTGTAATCGTTGCTTTTTAGGTTAGAAAGGCAGTAACAAAGTTATACTCATACATCTGTCTAATCAAGGTAGTTGGAATATTAATTAATCCTGATTTGATGTTATGATTAATTGTGCAGTTTATTTGGTGTAAGCAATTCAGAGGATTTTGTGGAGCAGTGCATCAATAATGCAGAGTGCTTAACAATTGGAGTAAGAAAGCAGAGCAAAGGAATGGGTGGTTACCTCATTAGCACCAGGTGGCAGAAGAATTTCTGGCTCTTAGCTTAAAAATAATTAATATTAAAATAAAAAATAAAAAAAATAAAAAATGGGTTTAATTTGTAGAGAGAAATTTGGGGTATAAAAGAAAATGTAGGATTGTAGAAGAGAATGAGGAATATTAATATCATTATTATTATGTAGAAGGAGCAATATTTGGGATAATTAGTTGCCCTAATGTAATTACTAATTAGTTACTAACTAGATCAGTTAGATCTGTTAATGGAATGAGAAAAAGTATCATCATCATGATCATTTTCTTTGCTTATATTCCTGTTTTTTTAATTATAAATATTGTCTGTGACAAATATGTCAGAAATGGTCAGATTTTACAAATAAACTGGTCACTTTAGCATAAATTTCAAGTGAAACTCAAACTAACTGTTGCTTGTAATTTTATCCTTATTTTTGGTATCTTATTTTCCTGGTAACCAGTAAAGTTCACCTAGTAATATCTTACTAGTAATTCTTAACTCTCAGGCATTTTTTCTGAAGCTTTTTTTTAGGACAAATTTCGCCAAATTTATTGAGACCTATGTCATTTTATAAGGTGTTAGCATTTATCCAAACTTACTTAAATTTATTGGAAATTATCTGAACTTATTAAATATGAAATTTTTTATTAGGCGAAGAAAATACACCTTTAATCTACTTTATTAAAACAAGTTGGCAGAATATCTTGCTGTTAACCTGAAAAGATTAAAGTAAAATGAAAGTTATATGGGTTTAATGAAATTAAAGTAAAGGGTAAAAGATCATCATCATGAATCATGATCACTTTCTTTACTTAAATTCCTCTGTAATATTTTAACTATTATCTGTGACAATAATGTCAGAAATGGTCAGATATTGAAGATGGACAAGTAACTTTGGCACAAGTAAAATAATTAGAAGAGTACCTTTAGAATTGTGAGAAATTATGGTGCTTGGTTGGATTTTGAATGCTACATTGTTTGATTCTGGTTTAATATTACCTACCTTGAACATATCTATATGACAATCAATAAGGAGTCTTGGAATTTGTGAGAGGAATAAATTCTGTGTTAAAAAACTAGTGAGTAGAGGTAAATTAAAGTAGAAAAAGACAGTTTTTATGTTTCAATGTTGTGTTCTTTTGTAGTACTAAGTGATTTAATATGATGTCTAAATTTATGGAGTTTCAAGATGCATCAATGCATGTAGTTGTTATAAGTAAAACAAAACATTGTGTCAACCAAGGGGCTAATGCTAAATTTTAGAGATTGTAGAGATGCTCCAAGAGAAATGGATATTATTTCAACAAGATGTTATAAGAGGGACAAAACTTAGTTGATCTTCCATAAATAATGACTCACTACTACTCATAGACAAGGGAAATGCTAGATTGGATTTCAACCCGGTTTTAAAAATTAATCTGTTAATTGTTTATTAGTAGTGGGTCATCTACCCACTTAGTCAACCTATTAATGTCCTACAAGTGCTTGTTAAACAAGGCAATCAACTCCAAGGGGTTCAAATATATACATTCTCCGTAATAGTATAAATCAAGATAAGGAGGAGATAGAGCGTAAATGTGGTCATTTTTTGTTAATGAAATAAAATCTATTATAATGATGAGAAGGAAAATTGAAAGGGAGCATATTGATGATGAAAATAAAGATAAAAAGCTTGCTTATGAGCTCAATAAATTTACTTAGAATGAGTAGAAATCTAAACAAGTCAAACCTGAACATGTTGTAGAATACCATTAAAGCTTGATTTAAAATCTGAATTACTTCCTTTGTTCTAAAAGGATTTCATGTTTGAGTTTTTTTAAAAAGTAAGAAAGACAAAAGTAATGTTATTTAGTTGTGTGTTTTATTTTTCAAGGGATCCTACATCAATAATATCGGATACAAGGATACATTTGTGATTGTCATAGAGACACTTATCGGCCCTCAACATTTGAATTGAACCAATATTCTATATATTATTTTACAAGCCTCCGCGCACTAATATAGTACTCTCTCCGTCCCATAAAGTTTTTCCCAATTCTTGAATATATGTGAGGTGTAAAATAATGAAATGGGAAGAACTTTGTGGGACGGAGGGAGTAATATGTAATGGTTCAAAATATTAAGCTCGATCCTTCCTTAAACACGGGGTTCGGAAGTAATGATGCAATCATAGGGCTTCATGAGTGAAGTAGTTCATACTTGTGTAGTTGTGTTTTTACTATGTTTATGTGAACCAATTTTCTTTTTAATTCCCATATAATTAAATTAATTTTTATCGCTTAACAATCATCACTACAATACAGTAGAACAAATTTATGATACCCATACAAAATTAACACCACTTTGGTCTATAATCTATATGCACAATTCTTAACCATTCATCTTTTTTCTTGGTTGCATCTATTACCAATGTCTAAATCAACTTCAATTTGCTAACTCAATGATGGTATCACCAAGCAATACTTGACTTCAATGATAAGACTGTAATCTTAGTTATCCATAGAGGCACGAGGTTAGAGACTTGCTAATTAAAGGTACATTCTCTTCACCTGAATTGAGCTTATTTGACCTATTAATTCCTATTTTATCTTATTCTTGCACCCGAGTGGTCTTAATTGAACCTGATTAGATCATAAACTTATTTTTTTAAGGCAAAAAAAATACTTAAAAATCCCCCCTTACATTCCTCCCGCTCGCAAGCCCCTTAAATAATGGACCAAGAAATCATAAGGTAAGGTTTCACTAGTCAAGGTACTTCACCTTTATCAATGGCTAACCTAGTTTTCTTTATAGTTTAACCACATCTTTAAAATTTTACAATTTTTTTGGCGGGTGACAAACAACAAGTATTTAGATGGCAGTATATTTTTAAATTAAATGAGTAAAAATCTCTATAAATTATACTACAACTTTATCAAGTGCTACAGCTGATAAAAAAAAAAAACAGAAACAAAAAACTTCCTGACCAGTAACTGACTAATTTCTAGTTGAGACCCTAGATCTACAAAGATTAAACCACCAGGGGAACTTTTTTTTTCCTCTATATAATATGTATGGAGGGTTAGAAAACAACCATCTATTAAAATTATAAAAATCTAGTCTTGTCTCTATTGTCTACACAACAAGGAAATAAATATCATTATAATCACCCTTGTGTTCCTATAAACCTGTTCCAAACACCTTGAATTTACCTGCAAAATACTACTAACTCAGATTCAGACCTTGTCATCTAACTTCTCACTCACAAGGGGGATCATTTCAGTCCGGTTTCGTGGAGTTCTAGGTGTTCTTGGTGTTCCGGGCGGTTGTTGACGTTGTGAAATCATGTGCCTCACATAACCGTAGAAAGTACATCCGACTAGTGTTACAGCACACCCAAGTGCGTTCAAACCCGAAATAGGGTTTTTGAATATCAGCCATGAAATGAGAACGGCAACAGCAACCTGTGAAAAATTGTGCAAAACCAAAGTTTGAATCTAGAAGAGTATGTGGCTAAACACCATCCGATTAGTTACCAAACAAGAAAGAAGAATGGGAGTGTGGCCAAACCATTTCAATTCCCATATCCGCTATCTTTTTTGATACAAATGATTTGGTAATTTAGTCTTTTTCAACACAGAAGAATCAAATGATCGATAACAGCAGTATGTTCAATATGGACTAGCGGGAGTATTTGATTCTACCAATAACAAAAGCAGAAAGCTTCAGCTTACCTTGAGATTTCCAGCAACATTGAAAGTGACTGCAGTAGTAGAATGAATAACATAGAAGATGGAAAAGTTTAAACAGAAAGCCAGCACTCCAGAGCTGAAGATGATGGCCAGGGAAGAGAGGACTGAAGGATGAGTGTTAAGCCATAGTATCACTCCGGGACCTTCAATTACCAAAGCTGGTATTGCTAAAATAATAGTTGCAAAGGGTGCCATGTAGAAGACGGTATTTATGCTGTGCAGATATGAACACACCAGAATCAGTTGCAAAGCAGGTGAAGGTCATGAGGGACAAAGCAAAAGAAATGGAATGCAGAGTAATACAGAAATAAACAAGCATATACGGAGATTGCAGACAGGACTCAGGACATAATTGCATGCACATTAGATGAAGGATCATCACCACACCACTAGGTCCAAGAACAGCAGGTGATAAAGAGGAAAGCTGACATATCCAATCGCGCTGACTTACACATTAGGAAAACATGAAAGCAGAATTTCAAGTGTGACTGACTTCTAATTCTAAAGGCTTTAGAGAGAAATTTTAATACAATCTAACATGGATTCTGAAAAGAGAGCAAGAAATCCATCTTCGAGTCAGTATCCACAAAACTCCCCTCTCTGAAAAGGAATGATTTTCTAATTGTCATATTCACAACGGGAAATAAAAGCAGTATCACTGAAGATATAAAACCTACCTCATATAATGGGCTTTGGGTGTTACACGGCATCGGCTTCTCTGGAATGTTAATAATGGCCACTAATAGATGTTCCCATGCAAATATACTAAGAGATAAAAACTTTTATTTTTCCTGCTGACACATATACTAGTGCAGCTTCTCGTGTTATCTAATAATCTATCTACTGATCTCTTTGCCCATCAAAGTATACGTAATAGGAACCTCATTCCGTTTCAAAAGGCACTGAGAAGAATGAAAACATAATCCTCTTAGGCTGGGCTTTTAAGACTGTACCTCTAACTGGCAACTGCATATAATCCAAAAATAGATTATTCTCATCCTACAAGCCTACAAGAATTTGGAACTAAAGCAATCAGTATAACTTGGCAGATAACTTCAGTGCCACAATGTCTCATCACAAGCTGCTCCATTGTTCCCTTAATGAGTGAATAGGCTAACCGTCCTCAATGGATATCATAACATATCCATAAAAAAATAATACAATCCACACATTTCATCTCAACTATTAGCCATCATGAGAGATCTAAAATTGCTTCTCAAAATAAGAACGATGAATTCCTGTGAATGTAGTAGAGGGCACTTTTTTACCTATCCTATAAGTATCACCAGCATGATATAAAGTGGCAGTGATTGATGAACATGAAATGCACATGCACAAATCATCAATGACAGATATGACTCCTATGTACCGAGTATAATAATTCGTAGGGTAGATGAGAAACAGAAACAATAATAAATCCCTTTTAAACCTCTGAACAAGAACCCAAAAGCACCAAGAACAGCCAGTAGGTCAGTATGAAGAAAGGATAAAATTATCATGCAGAACAGGATTATATATAAAACACTAACACATTGATAGAAAGTGGGGCAAGAAACAGAAAGAAGTAAATGGATACCTATCAAACTTGTAGCCATGCAAAAGAGACTCCGCGAGAATAGTCTTGGTAGAGGTGGCCAAGCAACCAAACAAAGCGGCCAAAAATCCAAACATGTTGAAACTAAGTTCTGTCATAGAAGTTAAAAGAATTCCTCCAACAATTGGGACCAAAGAAGCCCAGATTCTCCACTCGAAGTATTTTCTCCATATGAGCCACTGCAAAATAACTATAACAATTGATATTTAGACAAGGCAATAGTGTGAATAGATATCTAAAGTAGAAGTGCAACGGGAAAGTAAAACCCTGTAATGTTGATTCTACAACTGACCTGTTGTGGCGGGAGTAAAGGACTTAATGGTCTGCATAAAGGAGACTGGTATATAACGCAAGCTCACATTCCCCAAGACTATGTTGATGCAAAACACAAATGACATGGGGAATATTCTTTTCCAACGGTCCTCAGGGTCGACTGTTATCAAAGGTTTTACCTTCATAATCTTAATAGCCACATAAGCTCCAATTGACGAGCATATGAAGTGGACACAAGATACTGTAAGAGGAAACTTGAAATCCAGTTTCTGGTTCATCAAAACACAGAAAACAAAGTCAATCAAAATTTGCACAGGTTGCTCAATTGTGAGCAAAAAAGATATATCACGCCTAGAATGCCCTTTGCCTCTATTCTTTACAACAAGCTAAATCTGAGGGACATTGATAAACAGAGAATGTTGTCTTCTACTTTAGGTCTCAACTCGCAAGGTCCTTCCAACTGACTATTCTAACTCATCAGGTCAAGTAGAAACTATTCTACTCTTCGCTCTAAAGTTCCTATTTTCATTTAAAAGGTGCTTTATTTAACTATCTTTACCACACCATATGACTAACATGCTAACAAATCATAACACATGAACATACCGATGAGTGTCATCTGCCTACAACGACATGATTTCTAACTCCACAGGACAACCTTCCCGCAACAAGGCAAAATCAACAGTTTTTTTAAAAAAAGGAATAATATGTAACCTAACATATGGTGATCAATGCACAACAACATGGAAAGTTCATAAGTAAAAATTTCATTCTGATTTCTCTAGCAATACTGAATCATCAGCAACAATACAAGTCAATCGTGCAAAACCTAGCAAAAAATATTTTTTACCCTTTTCTCTCCCCTTTTCAGATTCATCATATAAAGGACACTGTCAAATTAGCTATTCGAAACACGATAGACCATATTGATCACAACCAAAGTATAGCCTCACTAATGAACGAATACACTAACTAAAATGTAAGCTGTTCTGAACACAAGTACAAACACTCAATTGTCAACAAATTGTAGTATAGCCAACGGGTAATTCAATTATACATTGTATAGCAACCCTCCACAAGCCCAATTACGCAGTGGCGGAATCAGGATTTTTCTATTCGAAACCAACATACATAACAATTCAATCCAATTAAGAGAGAATTATAAAGAGACATACTTTAACATTACACAATTGAAGTTTAAAAAGCAGCAACTCAAAAAAAAAAAAACACCCATCAACATTAGTTATGATAAAAAAGATGAATTTTTTAAACACACCCAACAAAAATTATCAAACAATATAAACAAAACTTGGAAAAAGAAAAGAAAATAGACCTGAAAGATCCATTTGTTCATAATAATAACAGTGACATTAAAAGCCCACCATTGAACAATAGCAAGAAGAGATCGGATCACTCCCCAATGACACAATCCCTCCTCCATTATCTTCTTTATTATTCGAATTTATCTATCCACAGATCCAAATAAGAACAACCCAGATCAAAATTGTGAGAAAAAACCCCAATTTGCAGACTAGAAACAAAGACCCAATAGAAAGCAGAGAGAGAGAAAAGGAGGGAGATTTAATAAGAAAAAAACCCTAATTGTGGAATTGAAATTGGAATTGGAATTGGAATAGGGAAAGGGGTTGGAGTGTCATGGAGAGTAAGGGGGTTTGTGGAGGAGAGAGAAAGAGCATGGAAGGCATTTGAGGCGTTACCCTGGGAGGTGAAGCTCTTCTAGCATGTGGGAAGAGAGAGGAAGAGGGAGATTTGTGTGATTTCTTTCTGTAATCACTTCATCTTCCTTCCTTTTATTTCTTTCTTTTGTCTTTTTACAATTACAATGTTCTTGTGTTAGGGTCGGATTTGAACTTATCTGAATTAATCTGAACTTCGCTTAACTTATTTAAATTTATCTGAACTTATTAAATTATATAAGATTTTATTCTATGTGATCTTATTCGACCTTATTATTATTATTAATTATTATTATTTTCATTATTTATACTATTACCATTATCATTCTTATCATTCTTATCTTTAATATAATAATAATTATTATTATTACTGTTTTTCTTATTATCTTTTTATCTTTTACTATCATTAATACTACTACTACTATTAGATTATTATTATTCAAATTATTAGTATATTATTACTATCATCACACTATAATTATTTATTATTATTGGTATATAAGTTGTTAATTGTTGTTATTGTTATTATTATTTATAAATTTCTGCAGAGGCAGACTTAAAATATACTACGTATCAACAGATTTGAGAACAACCACCAACTACATTAGTTTATTTTAATGTTCATAGGAATACTTTACCAACGACAATTTATAAAAATTGGTATCCCTTATTCTTGTAGACGAATAAAATTATCAAGCGTACAACGAGCAATAACGATAGCTAAATGAAAATAATATAATGCATATTACATATAAATAATAATGTTTTTATATAAAAAATACAGTATATAAGAATCCTATTAGACCTTATTAAACCTCCTTAGACCTTATTCGACCTTATTAGACCTTATTCGATTTTATTAGACCTTATCTGAACTTATAAGGAATGAAAATAAGTTGAAAAAAACGGACCCTTCGGCCTATCGAAAACTTGAGCATATGGAGTTATAGACAGAAAATATTAATTTTGTTTTTTAGTTGTGTCATGTATTAACTTTTGATACTATTCATTTTCTTTTACTTTGACCTCATTCTATTTTTTAACATTAGAAAAAATATAGTCAAGTAGGATCTTGTTAGATTCAATATATTACATTTTTATAATTTTCACTTATATACAATTAATAGATATAACCGTTTGAACTTGTGGGTTGGCAAACATGCCAATGACTTTAGGTACAACCTCAAAAATGGAGGAAATATGAAATTTTAATGATTTGAACTTAAAATTTTGATGTTTTAACTAAAAGTTTAAGGTTAAGTTTTAATATCTTAAACTTTTAAATTTAAAAAATACACAATAATATTTTAAGTTAAAATCTTACGGTTTTACCATTGTCTATCTATAAGCAGATCATCTTTCCCAAGAGTTACCTGACGTGAAAAAAAATAAACACCAATATTCAATATTGCAAAAGTCAAATCTATCTATTATTATAATTATCTATATCCTTCCTCTGTTTCTAAATAAGTGAAACATTTCATATTTTCACGTTTGTCAATGCATTATTTTAAACATTAATATCTGTAATTATCAATAAGTAAATTATAAAAAGTTGATATTAGAAAAATTCACATTGAGACAAACGTGACTATGTTTTTCCTAAAAATGTAAACACCAAAACTAATTAAAGTTTAAACTGTAAATAGTAAACACTAAGCAAATGTATCACTTATTTTTAAACCGAGAAAATATATATCAAAAAGTGTAGGCAATCATACGCAAGTGATAAGGGGATTGCAGTGGTTTGCCTGAGTTCGAAACCCCACTCCCTCACTTTTGTTTTTATTTTTGTTCTTTTTCCTTTTGAGATGCTTCCATAAGCAATTTGAGCTTTTTATTTCTTTTTTTCCTTTGAGATGCTCCCATATGAAATTTGAGCAGCATTTAAAACAATTTCTCTTATACCTTGTCATGGAATTTTTGATACTAGCTAATATATGTAGGCTTTGCGACGTTTTTTTTTCTTTATATTTTTTCATATTTTATGTTGTTGTTAACAGTATATTTTAGGAAATCAAGGAAGACGCTCTTATTTTTGATATGGAAAGTTCTATTATTACTATTTTGTTCTATCAGAGTATATATAGAAATCCATAATTTGATAGATATGCTATATGGGGGAAAAATAGATTATATTCATTAAAAATAAGATATTATAAGACATTATTATATGTTAAAATATATTATGAAAGTTAATATGGTACTCCATCCGTTTCTTGTTGTTTGTCCCATTTACTGTAGCTCCAAATGCCAAGAAAGATGATCTTATAAGGAGTCCACTTATTTTATCATATATGTGGTCATTAAAGTAGGTGAGAGAAACTTTTAAGGTACATGTGGGACCAAAAAACGATAAAGTAGAGGTAGATGGGGGATATAATTTTGCCATATAAGGAAAGATGAAAAAGTAGGACAAACAAAAAGAAACGGACAAAAACGGAAAATAGGACAAACAAAAAGAAACGGAGGGAGTATTTACTGTTGTAATCTTATAGTGGTATAAGGTTTGGTTTTGCACAAAGCCCCCACTTTCTACAAGATGGCTCTGCTTATAAGCGTATTGTCTTTAACCATGGTGCACGTATTCATGGGTTTATAACGTGTTTTTGCCGGAGACGTTTGGTTTTATAAATGAACAAAGAAAAAAAAAAAGCTAGAGAAGGAAAGTAAAAGATAGGGAAAAAATGAAGACAAATGTAAAATAAAAGAGAGTTGCATATATCAAGTGAACCAATCTTCTATACATAAAATCCCTCAAAATAGATCTTCTACACATGAAATGAAAAATCGTTAAATCCCGATTCCTGACAAAAACCCTTAAGCGATAATATATTTGATAAACTTTACCAGTCTTGTACATCTAGGCCTGTACTGGAGGAGAGTCTGACCACATATAAGACGAGACGAGGTTCCGTCCTAAAATCAATTGGTGATAGGTGGAGTGATCCATCAAATTATATGTGTCATTCTCTTTCTCTTTCATCGATGTGGGATCATAAGTGAGTATTTTTCCTTAACACTCCCCTTCTCTTGCGTACTTATCTTCAACGTGCTATCTAGAATGGTCACACACATCCTCGTTTGACCTTCACTATGGGATTCAACATGAGGTCAAATAACCCCTACTTTGGGAAATCACAATATTGTTGGGTTATGTGCTCTAAACATTCTTCAAATCCTCTCTAGCTGCATTTTTGAGACAATTGCACCCTCCCTATTTGGGACTGATGTCGGGCATGATCGTCGGCTCTGATACCATGATAAACTTCACTTGTTTGTATACCTAGCCCTATGCCGGATTAGAGATTGACCACATATATGCCCAGATGGAGTTCCATCCTAAAACAATTGGTGATAGATGGAGTAGCCTACCACAATTCTATGTGAGTCATCATTCTCTGTTAATTTCCTTTATGGATGTAGGAGTACAAATGAATATTTTTCCTTAAGACTTCTAAAAAGGGGTACTTTCTCAATATATAAAATTTCCATTTTTAAGTGGCTACATGCTTAACTTTGATTTTAGTGGACGAGTAACTCCCGTAGTGAGAACAAGTCAAGTGTATAAGGTTTACTTAGGCAGTTAGGCTCAAATCCTACATTTGATGGGAGTTTACTCCTTAAGATCATGATGAAAATGTTGGGTAGGTTGATATTATATTTTGGATAGGACACCCCTAATTAATAGTGTTATCTATGTTATATTGTCTTTAATGTTTTATGACAGAAAATTACTTTGTATGCCTTATGTTTTTTTAACGTATAAAACTTGACTTTTACGCTTGTTATGAAGTTTTTTTTTTTTGTTATCAAACAATATTACAAATGTAGATAGTTGTTATTGCTTCATAGTTTTTTAAAAGAAACCTTAGTTATGTGAAACATATATACCAAGACCTACAAATTCAATATGATCCATTTGATTATAATTTTCCTTGTGTATAAATTATAAATGTTGGTCAAAGTAAATTGAGTAAATCAAAGCTTAGTTAAAAATAGTACTAGAATTAAACAAATCAATTCGACGAGTTGAAAGAAGGAATGTGATAGGCAAAGAGGTTGATATAAGAGATTTAAGCCGAAATTGGTTTTCTAGGGTTATTATTTGGGAATCTGTAAAGAATTGTGCATGCTCTGTAATTGAACTCAATCAGAAGCGAAATGCCACCATTTTCGATGAGAGTGATAGCGGAAGAGGAAGATAGTGAGCTGAAGATGGAATTTTTCATGGTATTATTGTTGATATATATATATTTTGACTTTGTATTGGAGAAATTATATATTTTTTTAATTTAGGGCTTAATTTCACCCTTGGGGTGAAAATATTGGGGGTTTAAATGCCACAATTGTAAGTTGAGAACCGATTAAAACTTTTAAACAAATAACACAAAGGAGCGTAATGGTGACTTTCACATAATCCTAATTCATTTGTCACATGGCATGTCAAGGATTGAATTACTCATAAGATTTAGCCTTTTCGGTTACACTTGAAAGTTGAGAAATTTTGGGTATGTTCTTTTTAACTTATTTTTACCGGCTTTGTTCTTTTGAATTGGAATGAACAGAACTGAACTGAAATATTCTAAATTGAACTGAACTGTAATTGTGAGACAAAAGTAGATGAGCTCAATTAAACTGAAATGTTATGAACTGAACTGAAATGTTTTAATTGATCATGTTCAAAAGAACAGAGCCTTATTTGAACTTATCAGAAATTTTTTGAATCTTATATGAACTCATTCAAACCTTATTTGTGAGAAAGTCAAACCTTATTTTTGCTGAACTAATTTTTTATATGATAATAGTTAAAAATAAATTGAAAAGAACGGGTCTTATACATGACAAAATAAATGATGTTTTTGCATTCTTTTTACACTTCTTGGTATCTTTGAATGTAACTCCGACTTTTATGTAAAGAGACCTATAATCATTCATAAGCAAAAGGCACTTTGCTTCTTATCTAATTTAAGTATTTAGCAAATATCAAAAGTTTGCGGAAATGCAAATGAATTTACAAGACATGTGAAACATCATACACTTACTTTAGCCTTTTGGAAAGAAAAATTAATAAGAATAAGAGAAATTTGTTAGAAACAATCATATAAAAGTTTTATTTTGTGAGAAACATCCTTATGATATTTTTTGTGACAAACAACCTTTAAATGTTATTTTTTTGTGAGATGAAACCTCAGGGCCTTTTTCCGGTGTCGACCAATAAGTTTCTCACAAATATCAAAAGGTTGTTTGTTACACTGGAAAAGAGGCCCTAAGGTTTTATCTCACAAAAAAAAACAACGTTGAAAGGTTGTTTGTTACAAAAAAAAATTTATAAGGTTGTTTTATCACAAAATGGAACTTTTATAAGATTGTTTTTGACAGTAGCCGGAGAGATTGGCAGCCGAAGAGGATGAGGAGAGAAGAGAGAGAATTACAGAGTTGGGTTTTAGACCAATCGGAAGGAAATAAGGAGGCGAGGAACTATAAAGAGAGGGGAAAGGGAGGGGATGGGGATGGGTTGGGGGGAGGGTTGTCGTCGGTCGCCATGTCGCCGATCACCGATCAAATAGGAAGAGGATGGTGGCAGGGGAAGGGGAGGGGATGGGGTTGGGGTGGCATGGCAGTAGCGGGGAAGGGGAGAAGATGGGTTTTGGGTTTTTATTTTTAAGTTTTTTTTTTAAAAAAGTCAACGGTTATTTTGGCTGGTCAAACAGGTTGTCATCATCTTGTACCAATGAAAGAATACGAGTGTCAAAAGTGGGATTATTGCTGGATTAATTGAACGTGGTAGCAATGGTGGAAGACCGGCCAAAGGTAGAATTATTCCTATCAATTTTTCCTAAAATAAATAAATCCTCCGCGCAGCCACCTCAGCCCATGACTTCAAAAACACTCTCTCTCCATGCGCTTTTGTCGACGTTCTCTCCTTCTCGCCTGCTTGTTAGCTGTTGGTTTCATTTTTGGGGATAGGTCATACAATGTCTCAGTAGCTGGAAATAGATTTGGGGGTAGGTTGGAAATTGATTTTTGAGGGATGGGACTAGAGTGGCTAGGGTGGGGTGGAAATGTGGAATTAGTTTAGATTCTCTTTTTTCTTTTTAGAGTTAATTAACAATTTAGCAATTAGATTCTTTGATTAAGAAGTTAGTTTGAAAATATATTTAATTAGTTATTACTTATGTAATTGTGACCGTTTATCTGCATTTGTAGGTCATAAACATGTAAAATCCATTTAGAATAGATCCATGTAAATAATGGGACTATTGTCGCATCATCAAAAGTCAGAATCGTTTTGAACAGTCGCAATTAGTCGAATTATTCTTATCAATCATTTCCTTTGGACTTAATTTCAACAATTATTTTGGACTACTATGGGCCTGGTTTTTTAGTTTGTTACCATTATTTGAACTTACAATACTTATTCAAACCAATTAGTCGATCCATGTAGTAGTACTTATCAGAACTTATATGAATTAAACTGAACTAGTTCAAACTTATTAGTATTTATTTATACTTATATAAATTATTATTTTTAGAAAAATTGATCAAAGTAATTAAAATTATGGTCGTTTCAACGACAATAGATCCAACTAACTGTATAATCCCAACCGAGGAAAGGTACGACACAAATACACCCAGGTGACTTGTAACTGCTAATTGGATAAATTATTTTTAAAGCTCTCTCTTCTTTCTCCTCTCACCAAGTCACCACCACTACCATCTACGACCACTTCCCCGTTCTACCTCCCTAGCCACCACCACCACCACCATCTACACCACAAAAGTCAGAATTTGTATTTTTTACTTCTTTTGATTAATATATCTCTATTCTAAAAGTGAAGAGGTGGGGACACTAAAAATCCATATTATTCTTTTTTTTATTCCTAACTAAATGGAACAAATCTCTCTGTATAACTAACTTTTCATTTTAAGAAATACATCTTAATAAATTATCAAAATTTCCTTTCTACTTTCCATTTTATATGCTTTCGCACGCATCGTAGTATTCGCACGCATCGTGTGCATTTAATACTAGTTTACTTAAAAGAGAAGGAAAGGGACAGATTAAATAGATTCAATGACATCATTTGATCATTGATGCCGCATCCGTAGAAAAACCAAAAATAATCTCAAAAAATAATACTTGTTCCGTTTCTCAATGCTAACTTTAATCTTATATTACATTTTACTCAAGTGTATATACAAATATAGTCAAATAACGTCTAATTTGATTCATCATAATATATAGGAAAATTTGTCAAATAGCACCTACTTTTAATCCAACTTTGTGAACTAGCACCTTGATTTTATTTATTTGTCAAATGGCACCTACTTTTAATCTAACTTTGTGAACTAGCACCTTGATTTTATTTATTTGTGAAATGACACCTACTTTTAATCTAACTTTGTAATCTAGCACCTTGATTTTATTTAGCACCTTAAACTACTTTAATCTATTTTTTTGATACCTAGGTTCAATTCAAGTTTGTAATAGCACTCTGATTTTAATTTATTGTTTCTTAGCACCCTAAACTACCCTAATCGATTTGAAAATTAAAAGTCGCAAGGGGAACACACTTTATGGCGTCTTTAACTAGGGTTTTAAGACCCTAAACGATATTTTTCGAAATGTCATCGTCGCGCTCACTTTAATGCCATGAAATTCGAGAATCTCTACTACACGAGTACCAGGGGCGCACACTTCTATGTGACTTTTGCGGCGATCTTTAGGTCGAATACGACATTTTCGAGTAAACAAACTTAAGTGTTGGGCACAAATTTCAATGAAACGATGGTATCGGTGCGGTCCATGAATGTTGCTACAACCTAAAAATCGAAAGACCATTTTTAGACGACGACGTATATATACGATGTACAATTTGTATGAATTTTTCATTCATAAGATGATTAAACTCGTGTTGACGAGATAGAATAACCGCATGAATGTTTTACTTATTTAGCCAGAACAAATTAGTAAGGTACCAAGAAAAATAGTTTAGGGTAGTTTAGGCCTTAAGGTGCAAAGCAACAATCAATTAAAATTAGGGTGCTAGATCACAAACTTGAATTAAGGTGCTAAATAACAATTAAATAAAATCAAGGTGCTAGATCACAAAGTTAGATTAAAAGTATGTGTCATTTCACAAATAAATAAAATCAAGGTGTTAGTTCACAAAGTTAGATTAAAAGTAGGTGTCATTTGACAAATAAATAAAATCAAGGTACTAGTTCACAAAGTTAGATTAAAAGTAGGTGCTATTTGACAAATTTCCCTAATATATACTATCATAATACCAACTTTTTATAACTTTTACTTGTCAATAATTAGAGATATTAAGGTTTAAAATGTTACAATGAAAAGTATGCAAACAAGAAACATTACGAATATTGCGAAACGGAGGAAGTATAACTTGTGTTTGGTTCTTACATTACAATTTTTCTCAAAAGGCTGTATTTGAAAGTGTCACCTATTTAATGCCCGCTTATTTCTCATAAGGCCGCAAGTGACAATTTTTCTAGAAATAAACTTACATCTTTCCTAATTTTGAAACGATGTACTACTACTAATATGCCTGATCTATGATAAGTAGAACACGTTCTCCAGTCAGAAAGTCCACTGGATCCAAAAATATGGAGCCAAGACTGTCTACAACTGTTAGCCTCGCCATGTTACAACACTGATAATATTCACACACCCCCTATGGCAAACCAAAGGACCCTAGAAAAGATTAACAGGAGACATTTACATTTTTATAGAATTGAGGTTTTTTTTAGACCTGGAGTTCCTTAGACAAGCTTCTTACAAGTTCTCTTTCCTCATCACCCGATGGTGCAAGCCGTATTCTCTTGGCAGCTTGCACCTCATCTGAGTCGGAAGATGAATTTTCAACCACTTCATCAATGCCTGCTGTAGCTCCATCATCTTCAGTTTTCTTGAATTCTTGCAAAGATGACTCCTTAGCTACTTCTTGCTCTGGGGTAGGTAAATCCTCGAGATCATTGCTCCCATAGATTTTGGCCAACTCCTGAGAGTCCTCAGCTGGCGTCTCCATCATATCACTAGAAGCAGAAGCATAGCTTTCCGTCAAACTATCTACATTTTCGTTTGGTTGATCCAAACTTATGTTTTGCCCAGATGCGGCCCTTTGGACTTCCTGCTCACATTCAATGATCATCATTTCTTCAGAATCATCAGAACAATTTGAAGAAGGTGACAAGTCATCTTCATTGTACTCCCGATCGGAGAATCCCGAGCTCCATCTGAAATCCTGGTTAGATTCTACGGGTGTATAACCAATATGACAAGCTTCAGCTGCCACTCCATCTACTGGCTGAAGCTCAGCTTGGCCCAAGGTGGAAGGGGCAATATGGTCGATAGCTCCTACTTCCTCCTGCATCAGAGCATCCACAATCAGTTCAAGACAAAACATAGATTCAAGCAGAGTAAAATCTACACCGAATTAGAGGGTGAAAGATGGAAAATGATTGTGCATGTGATAGGGCTCAAGAGATCTAAATGAAAAAAATAAGAGAAAACAAGAATAGTAAGCTTGCTCTATGCATTCATGCAGGAACTGCAAATTCAAAACCATCACAACATTTCAAAATAATAAAGTGTGCTCCGTATTAGGAGCTATATCGTGGCTGAAAGGTACAGAGTTCAGACAGTGAACCTAAGAAAAGTTCAATAAGTTTATGATGGAGCAAACGGAATAGAGGCAAAGTAAAAGGTGCAACCTCTTTCCCCAAAATTATTCATGTCGTTGATGACATGCTCCCCAGGAATGACTTACCCTGATTGGTGGCATATGGCGTTCTGGATCTCCATATGGTGCTCCCTGATTAAAATGTTGACACTCCTCAAGAAGCTCTCTCATACCCAACCCTGAGACATCGGTGCACTCTGGGTTTTTGTATAGCGGCATATCCAGCAGACCCACTCCCATCCCTTCAACAGATTGAGAGTGCAGCGAATTCCAAGATTTCCTCGGGCTCCTCTCTGAAACAATTTCTATGCCATTGTCATTCTCATTATTTTCCGGTAAGGCTGAGGGTTGAGAATCAGGTGAAACGTTTTCCAAAGGAGGACGTCCAAGGAGTTTATAGATCAATCTTTGGATTTGAGCACGCTTAAGAGAGGCTTCACCAGGAATAAACCAATCTGGTTTTAGCTGCAAAGATTTGGCACACCATCCATAAATTTTTGAATACGAAAAAGATCAAAAGCTACTAGGACCTCTAATATTATTACAGCATTCAAATGCACAACATCATTTATTGTTCATCATTATTGAATCAATGAAAAATTAAAAGTCAATTTGGAATACAATGCAAAAACTAACACATTCTTCAAATATACTCTTAACTTTGAAACACATATATGGGGAAAGAAGCAAGTAAATCAAACACAAGTCTTAATGAATGTAGGCACCATTGTAAGAAAATTAGTAGATTCCATTGGCACTCTTCAGGCCATCTGGCTGACATTATAGAAATGAAATCATCTTCAGAGGTGTGTCTCCTAATTTCATCAGAATATGGAACAGAAAAACGTGATGAATAGATGTCAAGCCTCCAGCACTGAAAACAGTTTGACACCTCCCAAGGAAATTCCAACCCCCAAGATCATAGCATGCTGAAAGATAGGATGCAGTAATGACCCCAATGTCATCAATTGCATCACTATTCAGGTCGATGGAGCATGAAAACAGAGAAAAAAAAAGGGTCAATAGAGGCACAGCGATAGTGTGGGCTGCTGGAGAGCCCCACAGACATAACCAGTGCCAAAAAAGAACCTATGCTAACTCGGCAGTGCAAGCAAAAGGATATGAATTCCTAGAAGATCTTCATGAAGCTGCTACATTTGGCAGGAGGGCAAAAATAAAGACAAATTACTGGGAAGTGATTGCTATGCTCCTGACCCCACAAAAGAAAGAAGCGAAATGCAGAGTGTCCTCCACGATGTGTTAAATATAGCTTCAGAACTAGAATATGTAGAATGTACTATGGTAGATAGACTAGAAGTAGCTTTAGCCTACAATCTTGCCTCAAAAGCAAGAACGGGCATGTGGTTCCTTTTCCCTTGATTTTACGCTGCCAAAAAAAATTATGAAATACGAAACAATCATTTAACTTCATTTGAGTCAAGCACCAACAGAAAGTGTAGCAAGTCACCAAATAATTAGGCATCCGTTTTACAAGAAACACGCATGCCATATGACTGTTTCTAGCCTTCTACTGCCCGGCACAAAGTCTGGGTATTGACATTGGTAGCATAAAATTCATGTTGGATGCTGCCAGAGTATCTTATTGAGGAACACATAAATATATGCAGATATGGAGTATTAATTACCTATAAAGTCATATATGATAGTAAAAAGATCACAACGCACGCTTTTCTAAAATTGGAATGCAACAAAAAAACAATGCATAAAAGCTGTACTCACAAATTTCTCAAACTTATTGATCCGGAAGGGACTGAAATTTTTAGGTGCTTCAGCTATAAAGAGTTCTGCATAATGAAGCAGGAAGAGACCACAATCAGAACAGTTGTCCTGCTGCGGAAGCTGCCACACAAAGGAAACTCATAAGTTGAGGCAAGTATATGATATGATCATTTAGATCCGGGGAAACAATAGTTATGAGAGAGCCTTGGACTCACCTGTACAAACAATAGCATATAATAATGCCATAAAACAGAGATTAAGCCAGGACATATAACAAAAATAGCTCGAAAATAAGTGCAGCATGAGATAAGGAAGAAGGAGAATATGATGTATTGTTTCCATCAAGATGATAAACAATAAAACTGCCCACTTGTAAGAGGAGGGTGCTATCTGTAAGCTACTACGAGAATATATCTAAATTTCTCAATGTCTAACCCCCCCCTCCTCGTGTTATGTATACACTATACAATGTCTTCTCTCCCAAGCCAGCTCTTACAAACTTCAAAACAACACAATTAGTACGATACCCATTCTATGACAGTTATAACAGACTTTCTACGGTCTTCCCTATTTGACCCTCCTTACATATGTATCAGTAGATGCACATTATTTTAGCTTCTAGCATATGCATGAATTGTAAACATTTTTCCATTAGGTTGATAAGGACAAGTGTCTTACCACTACTTAACCTTAACAGGAAAGGCCCCTTCAGAGTGTTTTTTTTTGGGGGGGGGAAGGGGAATTTCACACAGAAAGTGCCCCTAGTGGGCACTTTGATGCCGCAATCACAAGGTGGTGAGATACCCTTACCACTAGACCAAGGTTTCCATAGTACTATGGAAGTATATACTACCTTATTGAAGATAGTATGGCATACTTGATACTTCCTCCGTTTAAAACGGTTGCACCATTTGCATAGTGTTCAGTATTTACTATTCACATCTTACACTTTAATTGTCTATAATAATTTATCTTTTAGGAAAAACATAGTCTTACGGGAGCTTTTAGATTCATCTCAATGTATATTTTTTAGCATCAACTTCTCATAAAATTTTCTTACCAATAATTAAAGATACTTAACATAACTTGAGTGTACTTATTAGAGCTTACCTAAAAAAACATAATAAGTTGATTGGACTACACCTTTGGTAGCACCGTAGCACAATGTTGAGTTAGGCAAAACGTAAAAATAAGTTACAAGAAACAAATAGGAGAATTCATAGGAAACATGAGAGCCCGCTGAGAGATATTGCCTTTTATACAGAGTATTTTGGACACCCAGTTTGAAATATAGCCTTGGTCCAATTTTTCTTTTAGCTAGAAAAGTAGCATTAGATCTACGTGATACAAGGTTATATTAAAGATAACATAACAAATATATCTCCTCTATTTTTTTAGTCGCACACTTCCATCTGTAGGAATTTTTAGAACACAATTTTCTTTGGTATATGGGTGCTCTCTTTCTCTACGTCACATGGGCACCTTTTCCATCTTGCTCTATCCCTATCTTATCACAAGGGTCTCCTAAAGTACCTTATATTCCCCCTATGTTGCAACTAAAAACTCGGAGGAAGTATAACGTAAGAATGAATTCCCAACAGTAGAGCTTTTGCAAATATCTGGAACTCCGCACCACACAGCACCTTCAGCAGGAGTATCATAGGAAATAGGACACACTGGACTGCAGATATGCTACTGGAATATGACTATGGCCCAAAAGAATAGAATTGACTTAGATAAGCAACACAATCAAGCCTAGTGGGGTTAGCAGGCTAGCTATCTACCAATAGATAAAGGCCTGTGGAATGAAACCTAATTTAAAAGATCCTACTTTCACAGTACTTGTCAAGCCTAGTGGGGTTACCAGCATAGCCATCTACCAATAGATACAAGGCCTGTGAAACGAAACCTACTTTATAAGATCCTAATTTTACAGTACTTTCACAATCGGCAGCGATAATTTTTGTTAGACCCACATCTAAGCACATCTTTTTTAAAAGTGGGAGTGTCAGAAGATAAATGGGGTTGATTCTATTCATCTCAGAACCCATAAAATATTAAAATAAGTTCATTTGGAATCTCGACTGAAACAAAAATCTGGAGACCTCCATTATACATGACAATATTTCTATTACTCAGCACAGCTCAAACCTGAGAGCAGCTTATCATTTCTTCCCTTCCTCTCACATTCAAAAGCCTTTTCCAAGCCGGGAAAAAAGAACCCTCTCATCCTCTTTTCCTTCTCATGCTCCCAATTCCGCAACTCACCACCAATCAGGCAATCAGCCTTTTCCCATCCTTCTTCCCCAGCCCTACTTCAATTGCATAATCAAGCCACTGCTGTTGCTCACTGTTAGTGCGAGAGAAAGAGAGACACTCATAGTCTGTTACTTCTTCTAAATTCTGCAACTGGAACTCGATCTTTGATGCGCCCACTATCCTTTAATTTCTCAATATTATTGTTTTCTCACTAAAAGAGAAAATTTGTAATCTCTAGGAAAAGATCTACCATAACTACACTTATAGTGAACTTAAATAGGATAGAGACATCTTAGTCATAGAACTACCATTGGAAGATCAATTTTTGAGTCCTAAACTCCCAACTTTTTATGTCTCAAATCAATTTACCCTTTAGGCTCCGTTCCTTTAAACTTATTTTTGCTTATCTTTTTTTCTTATCAGACCTTATTCTACCTTATTTTACCTTACTAGACCTTATTAGATAAAATCTTATTAGACCTTAATTCCTCTTATTAGACCTAATATGAACTTTTCTTGACTCATCTCAAAATAAGGTGAAAAGAACTGACCCTTAATCTGCCGGAAATTAAGAAAACAAGATCTGCGAACAATAAGCAAAACCGAAAAAATTGAACACACGCAAACTTGACCGGGTTTCAGGCGAACCCGACCAGATCCAACCCAACCCCACCAGGTACAAGTTCGAAACTTCCCCGTTTCCTTTTCTTTTCTTCGATCTTTTCCTTCTTGTTCCTTTATTTGCACGAGACTCGCAATGCGTTTCCTAGCCCTACTCACCGTGTTAGACTTGGGCTTGCAAACCCAACAATCCTCTCCGCAAGCCCAGCACGGCCAACTCTTCGATCAATGATCAATAGCTTCACATGTTGTTAGGGCAACGATGCCTCCTCGCGAACCTAGATCACTTTTTCTTGCTTGATGTTCTCCTCCACAACAAAGAAGCTTTTTGTTTTCTGAATAGCCTTCATGATTATCTTTCCTTCTTCTACAACTACTCCTTAATGCATCTCAATAGTGCATTCATCTTCATAAAGAGAGAATAATTTCATTTAGGTGTGGCATGAACCTCACTTCCATGATACGCCTACAACCTTCGTGAGACTCGAACTCTACCTCACCGATGCCATCAACCTTCACCCTACCCCAACCATGTAGATTTCAAAGACACAAAGTCTTGTTCTTTGTGTCATATATGAACCGAACATCCCTAATCCAAAACCCAATGCTTTTGTTGATTCTAGTTCACGTACAACCAACAAAGCATCAGATTTTCTCATCCTCATCGACAAGATTCGTATCGCCTTTTCCCTCTTTAGCTTCTTCAAATCCTCCATAGCCTTAAGAACTTAGAAGGTGCGGCAGGAGTGGAATGGTAACAGCAATCTAAGTTATTAGGACAATATTAATGCTTTCACTAAGTAAGTAAACTAGCTTATCCTTTCCTTCTTTGTTGGGTTGGTTCACGCGCGCGCAAACGAGCACCGGCCGCAACAGCAGGAAACTATGACCAATAGAGTCAGACACTTAACTACATCGGACATGGTGGTTTAGTGCGTATTGCCCCCGCCCGATCGGTAGAATCCGCTGCTCTATCCAGTTTGTCGTACGATAGGTGGTAGCATCACTCGATCACAGGAAGCCTATTTACCGCTCTCCGGTCTTTATCAGTGAGACGATCCGCCTCTTGAGCCTTAGGAAAGGAGAATTCCTTATTGAAAGTGCCCTTTTTATCGCAATAGTAACAGGTTATCGTTTGCCTGAAAACCGGGTCCGACCCAAACCCGACCGGGTCCAAGTTCAACACTTCCCCATTATTTTCTTCAATTTTTTCCTTCATGTTCCTTTATTTGTGCGAGACCCGCAACGCGTTCTCGAGCCGTACCCACCGTGTTGCACTCGTTGGGCTTGCAAACCCAGGAACCATGACATAACCCATTCCTCCAAAATTGACCATCCCAGAATAAGCAGGCAAACATTGCTCATAAAATAGGCCCATACCAAAACAAATTAATCTACATAAAGGCCATCAAGTTTGAACGGACGTGTTGAACATATATCAAAGGTCAGCTCAATTGATTAATTGCACCATGAGTCCATGACACGTTTCAAAGAATGGAACTTGGCCCAACTATGTTGGTCAATAGTGTTAACGAAAAATGTCAAATATGAGACCTGTGACTACTAGAAGACAAGTATCATGATTGTAGAAAATATCCAAAAAGCCTGAATTGATAATTACAAGCTTATTGTACATAGTAGACGAAACAAAACAGTAGAAAAGGGGTAAGGGGCAGATCTCAAGAGGTTGGTCACCATGACTTCTAATCTTAGTGCATGTTTGATTCGGTATTTTTTTGGTTATTGGTACCCAAAAGGAGACAGTAATTTCCGTTTCTATGCGTTTGGTTAGCTTTTATCTCTTTCCTTCCCATTTCTTGGGGGTATTTTGAATCCTTTAATTTGTTATTCTTCTCCCCTCACCGGTAATAAAATCTGTCATGAGGGAAACAAAGGAAAACCACCCACCTATCATCTTTCTCTTCAATAACTCAACATCTAGTTGACTAATTCTGCCAATTCAAACCAGTGTTGCCACTATTTACGGTGAACTGTAGAGGAGAGAGAAAGAGAGACAGATGTGACCAACTCCATGGATGGAACAATTTGAGAAGAGAGAAAGACCCAATTCAACCAAATTACATGAATCCAACCATGGGCATGGTAATTTCAATGTAATTGTTGTTAAATTGTGACAAACATCTTAGCCATTTGTTTAATTTTGCAGCCATAAGAAGCAATAATATTGATATGGAGGAGAGAGAAACAACAAAAACAAGGAGAAGCACCAAGGAATGGAGAACAGAACAAATCAGGAGAAACCAAAGAACAAAGGACAAGAATTGAGGGAGAAAGAATAAGGAGAGAGTAGATATGTGGAGCAAGAGTAAGAGATAGAGAAACAGAAGTGAGATAAAGAAGGATTTTGGTTGAACGAAACACCTTGTTTGAAGGAGAGGATTCAAATAAAAAAAATTCTTTCCTCCACTTCATAAAGTTTCTTTTTATAAAATTCCTTTCCGTTTCTTTTTTAGAACCAAAAAAAAACATGCACTTGGAGGATCATTGTTTAACCAAAAAAAGTTTGAACCTTTCCAATAAATTTGTGGGGATAAGCTGGCACAAGATACAAATATACAAAAGTACACAGCATCATTGCCTTTAAACAATATATGTAGAAGAATTCAACTGGAAATAAGCATATAATCCCGGCAGCATTGATTCAAAAGAAAGACAAGAAGACCATATCTAAAATATACCTCCAGTGAAAGGAACCGTAAGTTTAAAAATTTTGAAACAATATTCTCGTGTGTCTCCTTTTGCTTCTCTTTCCACTCTTCCAAAAGATATCTGCCAATCAGACATCAAAAAATTTGTCTGCCCAATTATAAAGGTACCATGGATATTATTGCGGCAACCATAATCATACAAAAAAGCAGTTAACATGCTCTTCCCACCAGATTATAGGAAACACCAGACACATTAATCCACAAGATACAATGGCAACTGCTATAGCTTAGTACAATTCGAACGCAAAGCCTTATGTATGGCAAAGAGATGCAAACTCAAAAAAAGTCAGAACCAGATTCATTACATACATCCTACATTATTATTGCAAAGTAGAATGAGGAGTTGAGCAAAAGGCCACTCCACCGTGGTATATCCTGATTATTCAAATCTTTTTAATATTCCTCTGTGAATGACAATAGTTAATTGTATGCTCCAATGGAGATATTTTATACTCCAAATAATATATTTTTAAATCTTTTGGACTTTGACAGTTGTCTTTCAGTTAATCATATGATAATATACATCTCCTATTATTGGTGTAAAGTAGTATCATGCAGGCTCAAAATTTGAGCAAGTAGAAATATATGTATGTTTTTTACAAATTGATTTTTACTTTAAAATGCTATGATTATCATTTACCACTGTGTATGGTATACTGCCATAATCAAGGAAGAAAATTCTGAAAGCGGTCGCTTTCGCGGAGAAAAGGCTTGTAACGAACGAATAGAATCAAATCACGGTTGACCTGGCATGAGTTTTGTCAAAAAAAATACACTACTAGATTTTTAACCTCAATTTTGTATTTTTTGCTGTTTTTCAAGTATTCTTACAGCTTAATTTGACAAGAGTTATCATATGGTTGGGAGTTTTGGGACACACATAAGGTGAATAAAAAAATATTTAAAACATAAGATTCATATCCTATTATATACTTCCTCCGTTTCTAAATAAGTGACACACTTCATGTTTTCAGGTTTGCCAATGCATTATTTTAAACATTAAAATCTACAATTATCAATAAGTAAAAATGAAAAAATAATGATATTAAAAATTTTACATTAA
Organism: Patellifolia procumbens; assembly: GCA_947645195.1. Classification (NCBI taxonomy): domain Eukaryota; kingdom Viridiplantae; phylum Streptophyta; class Magnoliopsida; order Caryophyllales; family Amaranthaceae; genus Patellifolia; species Patellifolia procumbens. The sequence continues at coordinate 461,087 of CANSGD010000818.1, forward strand.
GACGATTCTAACAAGATCCCGCACGAATTTATTTTTCCTAAAATATAAATCGCCAAAACTAATTAAAGTCCAAACTGTAAATAGTAAACACTATGCAAATGTGTCACTTATTTAGAAACGGGGAAGTATATAAATTGAGACTAACTCATATATATTATCCAACTAGGAAGCCTACGACATGTTTTTAACCTTTCGTTGGTGCCTATTACTTTGTGCTACTATGTGTATTTTCCCCTTTTCTTGTGTGACCAATTGTGATAAAGTAACGGATGTACGGTAGAAAAACGCTCTAACGCGACGAGTCACCGACAACGCAGCGATATGGACATGAATTTCATCGCGGTTTACGTAATATCAAGTTTTTTTCTCATGGGCATAATAAACTTTTGTGTCAAACGATGAACAAAATCATACATTACAATTTGTATATGTGACCTACTAAATGAAATGTATTAATCTTTACTGAGTTGTCGCTTAATGTTTTCACACGTTGTCAAAGAATATTAACAAGGGTAGAAATAATATACATGCTGGTTAAATCCCGCCTAAATTGATTTAAACAAAAAAAAGAGTCTACAAGGGCCCATAAAGGGAAATCTACTAATATTCTTAATGTAAAGAAACTTAATCAATGATTCTAACATCTCTCTGTGTTTCCATAGAATAGTTACGCTTCAATTTGGGGGAGAATCAAGGAGGGTGTTGAAAACATGGGGTGATGGTTTGGGGGGCACATAAAGAAAGAGAGAGAGTTGAAAAAGTAAAAAGGTGGTAAGATGATGTTAAGTGGGTTATTTTAGGGAATACTAAATTTGTAGTGGGCCCAAAGTTGTGAAAAAAGTTGGAGAAAAGGGATGTGACATTTTACGGGCGTGTTCTCTTCAGCATAAAAAAGCTGAGCTTAGCTGAACTGAAATGAATAATAATATGTGAGAGTAAAAGTATTACAGACCCTACCTAAAGTCGAAAAAATAAGTGTAACTATTAACAAAAAATATTCTAAAAAAGGAAAGTGTAATTTATTAAATACAAATGGAGGAAGTATCTAACTACACTACACTGACTCATATTAGGAAACGTAAAACAACATATATTGCAATTATTTTAATATTTCTCCGTAATTGACAATGATTAATTATATGCTCCAATGGAGATAATTTAGACTCCTAATAATATGATCTTAATTCTTTTGGACTTTAAAAGTGTCTTTCAACATCTTCTAATATGAGTTGTGTAATTAAAATGCTATCTTGTAAACTATATTGTTATATTGCTTTAAAAAAATTAACTATGATTTACAACATATTAAAGGAAAGGCAATATAAATTAATTCATCATAATTTAGGTTAAAAATTAAGGAGTTTTTATCTTTGTATACATATTCTTAAATCAGACTTCTTAAATAAGACTGCAGTATAGCTTAATGTAAGACACAAGGTAACTCTTTGTGCTAAAGCGGTCATTTATAATAAACTGGCCACTTTAAATTATAAGTGACCCTTTAACTTAAAACGTGACCCTTTAACTTAAAACGTGACCCTTTTTAGGTTACTTAAAAACGTGACCCCTTTCAAAACACAAAGTGGGGTGCATTTACAATATTTCTTATTGTAAGACAATTTTACACGAGATTCACTAATATTTACTAAAATTTTATTTTTGATACGAGATTTTTAAATTATCGTTTTGCTGAGCAGAAGCAAGACATAAGTTTTTAGAGATCCTTCTTTAAGTTCAATGACAAATTACGATTTTTGGTATTCTAATTTTATATTGATCAAACATCCATGCAAATGCGCAGTTTATTTATGAGTAAGCACTACAATCTTCAGCTAGCTCCACCACTGTGTATCAGAAAGTACAGACAATCTTAATAGAAGAAGAATACCTCTGAACAAGATCCTTTAACCCTGCATGGCTTCCTCTGATAGAGTCCATATGCAACACACAAGGAACCTTCACAAATTCATCCACATCTTCATCTGATAACAATACAAATTTATTATTAATTTCTTTCAAGCTTACTTCATGAAGTCAGGTTTTAGAGGGACCTACCTTTGAAGTTAGCAACTTCACCAGGGTGGCATATGACAATCAAACTCCAGTGAAGACTGTGTTAAAAAAGAAAAAAGAGGAGGGAAAAAACAGATTAAAAAAATGAGTGTTTTAACATTTTGTTTAACATTAAATGAGATCAAATGTACATAACTGAATACTTACTTGTAATTAACTGGAATAAATATGTAATCCTTCTCAAATAATTGCACTTTCCTTGTCCATTTCCGAACACGTTGAAAAGCAGCCTTGCCGTCAAAAACACCAGAAGTATTTTTGTCCGGATCAGCAAGCTTGCGGAAAAAGAAGCTATTAAAGAAATGGAATCTACTCCTTTCTGAGGAAGGAATTTCATTCTGCAAATATCTGTTCAGGGGCGAAAGTTCATTAATAAATCACATACATCAATATAAAGTCCATCCAACATAAATGAAGAGCATTATAATACATCATCAAAAAAATCGGGTTAACGGTTGTGATTGTAGCATTACTCAATCAGATTAAACATTGACAAAATTAAATGGCAACAGTTTTGTACTTCCTCTGTTTCTTTCTTTTTGTTTGTCCTACATCCTACTTTCTGTTTATGTCAATTTCTTTTTGGTTGCCCTATTTAAAATATTTCCTTTTTTGTTATACAATTTTCTCCACTATGACATTACTTTTCCACTTAAACCTATATCCAACATTTCTTTCTTTCTCATTACCCTTTACCCCACATAAAACAATTAAATCACATTTTCATCACACTCCTTGATAATTGGAGCTTTGGTTACAAACAAAAAGAGAGGGCGTAGTTTTTTTTAGGAAAAATTAATGCAAACAGACCAAACTATAGACCATCATGGAAAAATACTCAACATAGAGCACCAAAGACGTAGGAGTTAAAAGAACTCAACTAAGTATACAATTATACTGCACACTGATAGTAGAACTCAGCAAAATTCCAACATTGATTTCTTTCGAAAGAAGACAGTCCTAAAATTTTCAAGTGCAGGTTAAAGTTCCAAATTGACATTGCTGTAAACAACCTTAATTCTTGTCATCCCATAATACAAAAGCAACAATACGATGACAATCATTTTACTGTAAGCTGGAAATTATACCATCAAGAGTAGCAGTTAAAGGTGGGCTCTATGAATTTAAAAACAAATTGTGCTCCGACGTCAAAAAAAATCGAATAAGAAGTCCCATGCAGCATACTTACTTCATATAGAAGTCAATGATTGTATCATTAAGGAAGAAATCGGGCTCCAATAAATCCACATCCCTTTTACTGATTGACACAGCATCTGCATCACCTTTGGGGTAGACCACTTCATCAAAAGGCTCCCCAAAGCTGTGATCAATTGATATACATGAAAATAATGAAATCTATCATCAAAAACCTCTAAAACATGAACAACATAACTGGTAATAGCAATCAATTTAATCATTTGCGCACTTACTCAGGAATGTAACGATCTGAAGAAGTCTCACAATTCTCTGAAGGAAGCGGAGCTCCTTCACAAAATTTGCCACTACAAAAAAAACATTAAGGCAGTAAAGGACATGACCAAAAGCTATTACTAACATTAACTGGCCAGCAAAGAAATATAAGATAAAATGACAGAACATGATCGGTGACAAATTGGCAAACATACTACGGAATGACTTGAGTGCGAGCCAATACGGGTATTTAGTATGCCCATTGAAAACAAATAATCCCCCTCCCCTATGCATCAGCTGTTACGTCACAACAATTATTCCCGTCTAGTTAATCATATTTTATAAAGCTGATATGAATAGGCTCAGCTCAACCCAGCCAGATTTGGGCCCCCAATTTGAGCCCAAACCAGCCAAACACCTAAAATGCAAAAGACCTTAGATACTAATGTAGAAAGGCCAATATTACCCAAGCTTGGGCCTCAGCTTTTAGATTGAATCTTGGCCCAATGAATGGGAACACTTATACAATGTGTGTCCCAAACCCATGACCCGTTCTAATCCCAGATAAACCCTCAGAAGTTTTGAGGAGCAACACAGCATGTAATCTATTTTAGACAGATGTTTCCCACATTGCAGATTTGAAACTCACTTCAGCCCAATGCTCCAGACAGCCTGATATCTCACATCCAGAGACATAATACACTCTTGCCTCTGCAGCCAATGAGGATCATGGACCAAAAATTCCAACACTTCGATCCCTGCACATGGCATAAATGTAATGGTGAGCTGACAATAGCTTAATCCCTATTCCAAACACAAAGACTTGCAAATTGCTAAAAGTAGTGGTAAACCCATGGTTACAGATCTAGGATGTGGTCACAATCGTGATGACAGTTCAGAAAGCTCAAACTTTTAGAATTACACGTCAATTTAATTCAGTAAACATAAATTCAGTTTAACTCTCATCATCACTGATATGTTAATTTCAAATCAATACAGCAATGACAGGTTCAAAACTATTTAGCACAAGAAAGTCAAGTGAATTTAACATATACACCTTATGTCCCATAATAGCTTACAAACTTCTTGATTTAGCAACAGCCCGCAAAATTAAGCAAGGGTCCTTCACTCTATCTCGTGCAATATAAAAAATATCCTATTATCTCCCATCACGTTTAGCTTTCAATTAAATAACATTTGGTAACCAAACACTAGCTCATCTCATAAAACTATATGCCACGACAAGTGTTAAGCTATAATGATTGGTGGGAATATATAAAATCATATGACATGGGGTTGCACATTTTTAAGGAGGCATACTAATGAGTAGAGAGAGAGAGATAAGAAGAGGGATTCATGTGATGAAAAGAGAGAAACAAAGAACCTTTAACCAGAAAAATAGCAGTGTTGCATTTCTATTGCAACTTGCCAAAAAGAAAAGTGTTACAATTATCCTAGAACGGAGGAAGTAATAGAGATAGAATCGTATTGCATTAGATATAGCCACTCTGAATAGTCTCCTTCATTTAGGAACTTTCATATGTAAATAAAGAAGAGAATCCTCACGCTTCGAGCCATATATTTTCTTATTATTGATAAAAGGTACACTGATTTGATTAAGTACTTCAGATATAATATAATTATTTTGTTGTGTCCAAACTAATAAGAATCCAACCCATTTCATGAATAAAAATGTGACGAATTAACCAACAAAAATACAAGTTATAAGTAACATCATGTTTCACCGAAACACATAGATGTGATCGATGTGGCACATGTTTGGACCAGATTGCATTATACATGTCGGAAGAATTGGCTATGGCTAGTCAACTAATACCTGATTGAGAATGTAGATTGGAATACATGGACATGAATATAACGTATAATACATCTCACTCCCTCGTATCTAATATGACTTCATTACGATCCTATTTCCATTTTAGTGTTTCTTAATTGGTTCTACATATTAATTTGTAAATCTTTGAAAACATGGACTATATGAAAACACAAAACAATCAAAATATTTATTTATCAAATACTTTGAGGTACCAATTACCCAAATCTTAATGTAACAATCTTCTTCAGAGTTCATTTCAAAGCAAAAAAGTAAATATAACGAATTTTTCACCTCTAAGCACTCCTAGTTAACATACAAGGTAAGAAATCATTAGAAAATGGTTGTCGCAGGTTCTGATGGGAAAGGGTAGGGGTCATAGGGCAAGAAATAGGCAGTATTACTCTAGGTTGTTCAAAATCCTCATTTCTCTCAAGTACTTATGTTGTATAATCGACACTCCAACATGGACTTAAACACTTCATTTTAAACAGGATTTTTTTCAGCCTGGCCACAAACTCGTGTTCGACAAAAGTTTACAATCCTAACATAAGGTGGGTTTGAAATTGCGGATATTAGACCATACACCACACTGGTGTGAGCGTGAAGGGTGAGGTCAAATCAATTTAAGAGCAGTTAATTTTTTTAACACTTTAATGGTAAGCTTAAGGCTGATGGAAGCATGGTATTTCAAGAATTTACGAGTCCTATGAGATTTTCAATACACATGGAGATGAATCTAGAAAGCCCCCACTCCGTTTTAAAATACTTCCTCCGTTTTTTTTTAATGCGACACTTTCTATTTTAAGAAGTTTCCAATTAAATGTTACACTTTCTTTTTTGGTCAATAAACTCTCTCTATCTCTCTCCTCCCAAATCTATCCCCATATTTTTTTCTCTCTATCTCTTTCCTTCCCAAAAATTGCCTAGAAGTCCGTGAATCTAAAAGTGTCACATTTAAATAAAAACGGAGGGAGTATATGGTAAAAGTTTTACAAACTTTGTACCAAAACAGTCCGGAAGAGGTATATTCTGGTGCATTTCCAAGTTCCACTCTAAGTAATACAGCATAGTCTAATTTTCTCATTAGACAATTGTTGTTAAGTTCTCAAATTAATTGTTCTCCATAATGTAAAAGATTTTTGATTTTGTTATGGTAGTGAAGGAGAGTAATAGATTTTATTTTTCGTGATTAGTGTGTATAAATCCTAATCCTCTATAACCAAAATGCGGCTATCAGGAGCAATCGGCAATGGAGGGGAAAACATCTGGTAGAAATTATCACCAGACTTGAATATAAGATATACTGAGATCAAATGCCTACCCATTTTCTAACTAGGCTCAACCACCGTGGAACTAAAACAAGGCAATTCCTCGGAGTGAAAGGCCCTTTTGTAACCATTTATGCACTTGTCGTTCTGAAACATGTGCTTCCATACGTGCGCTTAAAAAAAGTGTGATAAATAGTTCCTCTGTTATTTTTGTATTGCGTTGGAAGTTTAATATTAATTGCAAAATTACCAACTTTGGCCAAAAAATTCTCTATCTCCCTATGTCAAATGGGTCCCTTGGTTTATATCTTTCTTTCACTCTCCTCTTCACATAGCCTCCATAAATATGCGTGTCGAGTGTAGATGTAGCCAAAAATGAAGTACATTGCTATTTTACCATATTAGTCGTTACCATTGTTTATTCAAATCGTCAAAACTTCAACAAATCACATGTAAGATAAGATTATTTTCTTGTGGCCACATGTAATACGGATATTGTTAATACTCATATTAGATACTAAAAATGTTTAGGACCTCCTAATTCTACACAAATGACAATATGACAAGATAAGGTTCTAAACGGAATATTATAAACTATTACTTAAAATTTATGTTCCAAACATCTAGAATTACAACAAGTAGAATTACAATAAAGAAATAGTCGTTCCCGCGATAATTTGTGACAACCACAATAGTCACTCCTGCAACACAAACCCTTATCACATTCATGATCGCAACCATACCTATGCAATAGGCTGAATATTCTCCTAAAGTGTCATGGCTCACACAAGGCCTATATCATATAATCAGATCGAAGTCACAAAAGGGTTTCTCGCTAATACCAATATGATATTAGGTGCGGAAACCGATGATGCAATGTAATTGGAATCTCACCCAAGAGTATGATACTTGAGATTATACTCCTCCTAGCATGTTCGTTGAGGACCAAGTACTATAATCCCTACTTAAAATATAGAGAAGACTAAGATAGAGGGATTTCCAACGTTTTTCACTTGATCTTGGATGAATATCATACTAGGTCCGGAAGCTTAAAACGTCATACTATTCATGCAAGGCACCACTCAACCTATCACTTGACTTCAGCCATAACCTTCTCCAGTTTTCAGATCAAAATCAATGCCTACGCTTACTAGGCTAGAAAATCTACAGCACTAATTTAAGCACAATATGCATTAACTATTTGGACATTCCTAGTTTCTGCACAGCACAAACAAGACTAAAGTAAAACCTGAATATAAGAGTCAAGGATACAAAGAGAATGATAATAAATTATCCTCGGATGTTTTGAGCCGCTCGAAGAAATCGGAATGGATGGAGTAGCAAGAAAGAGAAGGGAACTTACTTACCAAAAAGAAGGAAGGATAAGGGTATTTAAAACCTTGATTCACTTTGTTCATGTCATAAGATTAGCTTATAAATCTATGAGCTAAATCGTGGTTCCTTGATTCCAACCACTACTTCGGGATGTGGATTCCCTGTCTCGAGCTCGAGTAATCAAACAGCTAAAGAAAAAAGGGACAACTTGCACCCACCATAATCAAGCAAAGCGTCACCCCCACCATCCTCGCCACATCAACAACTTTTCCCCAATGCCATCATCACCTATCGTTGACGCAAGAGCGGCTTGCAACATATTGTAATAACACAACGTGCTCACACAAAAGGAACTTTGACCTCATGTGTGCACTTATTTTTAATCTAATAACTTGCTATGACTAGATTAAATGATTCGGCTATATATATATGGTGAATGAATTATACTTAAAACATGAATGCCACATATCTATCATTAATACTAACTCTTGTACATTTCCCAACTTGGAAGCCTACATCATGTTCTTCTCTTTTCTTAGGTGTGTGCATATTGGCTTTCGGCTCCTATGTATGTTTTAACTGACTCTTTCTTTTGCAAATTCTGATAAGTAGCGTAACAAGGGGAAATTATGATTTATATCAAGGACGCTGCAAAAAGTATGATTTATATCACACTGTTATGTACAGCATTTCGCAAAATGACAAGTTCAAAATCACCTACATAACAGGATGATCGAGTTTTACTTCATCAACACCCAGAAACACCACCCACCAATCCCTAGTGGCAATCACCACAGCTATAAATGATGGTCAGACAGAGCGACATATCAGGAAGCATAGAACCTCAAGTCGGAAGGATCTGGGCATCAACCAAAATACCGGAGACTATTTGACCGCATCTTTTCACACAAAAAAGCACCAATTAATGTCAGGGTTGTTAACTGAGCCCAAAATTAAACATAAACTAGTAATTCGGCAAAATTGCAAGTTGCAACATAAACCACCATGATGACCACCAAAAAGAAGGGAAATGTTCCATGTAGTTGTACGTAAACCTAAAGCAATAGAATGATAAACCAAAAAGCCTCGGGACCCTATTGTTCAGAATAGGGAATTACTATTTCCCTTAGGAGATGACATCATAAATAAAACGTAGTGTAATTTGGAGAAAGATGCTGAAATTTCTGCTTTGGTAGCACGATGGAATCAATCTGTGGCCATGCTCAACCACAAAGTTCGAGACAAGGAACTAACGGTAGAATTCAACTGTAGATTGGCTGGATCGACAAACGCTAGCTACCGAAGAGGGGCACCACAATCAAGAAAGGCTACGAGGAGGAAAGATCTGGAACTGGATAATAAACATAGAATTCATGATGAGAGGCAATTTGTCAAAAGATGAAGCACTAAACAATGCTAAGGAGTGAAAACAAGAAGTAAAGCGAATGTCTGCTTGACTGTAACAGAAGGCAAAGATGGTTGTGCTTGGATGGGGTGCAGGGAATCAAGAGAGACGATGTCGCTACTGCAGTGCCGTTTTTATGAATATTAATCCAAACATATTGCAAAGGCATTGGTTCTTATTCCCTGTCATTACCAAACTTAAGAGTAGTTATCCATTTCTTGATTCCTTTTCGTTATATTTCCATTTCTTGGTTCCTTTCCAATCCCCATAGGTGAGCCAGATAGCCTCTAAACAAACCTTTTGTGCCGTGTTCATTTTCTTGCACCGCATCCTTTGTAAAAAGACGAACTTTCACTTTTGCTGTGTAGGCCTGAAAAGTAAAGTGATCCATGTAAGCTATTAAGTCATTCACCTTGCAAGCAAGAGTAGACACTTATGTCTTAGAAGTCAGGGAGTTCACCAAAATCTCACCTTGCTACTCCACTGCGACTCAATACCATGAATATCATCAATGTTCCACTCAAAAGTAAATGCTTCAGACTCCTCTTCCAATGTTGATGCCTCAATTTTGAAGGAAGCTTGGGAAAAGATTATCAAGCACGCTGGAAAATATTTATCACCATAAGAGACATAATCGGTGGGAAAAAAAGTGTCCATTTTCTCCTGCAATACGCACATAATGGTCAGTACAAACATTGCACAGCTGACGATTTCATCGCGGACAAATGTTAATCCCATCCCCATTAATTATGTGCAATACATACAAAATGAGGCTTGTCATATAGAGACAGGAATTGAAGAACAGTAAAACAATTACCATATCCAGACCACTAGCTGTCTCATCATGATCTAATCCATCCATCGAAGCTGCAAAACAAAGCAATGCATTGTAAGTGCAAGCTCGACAGTTCCCCTGGTGTCGACACTTGTAAAGGACGGGGGGAGGGGGGGGCATCAAAGGAACGTGAGAATATACCAATATTCTCTTCCTGCTCAGAACAAGAAGTGGAAGGAGAGCTCTCTTGAATACTATCGCAACCATCTGATGCCCCAACATCAATGGACCCATCCTGCATTTTTCCACCAGAAACCGAACTCAGGGCTTATGCCAAAGCCTAAATTAAAATTCAAGAACATGATACAGGGACAACAACAGCATACACTGCATGGTGATTCCGAGATAGTGGGACTGAAAGGAGTCATATGACCATTTCCAGGAGTTAGTTCAAAGGGACAGGAAATTCTTATACCCATGTCCAAATTTGAATTTTTGGGTTGTACAGTAGCTCCATTGAATTGACAGCCCTGTTGCAAGATTTTGTCTACTGATTGTCTGGAAGCACCCTTATCTGGTGAACCTTGAGAGCCGCTCAGAACATCATTAATGAAACCACGATCATCATCATCAATTGAAACCACATGAATTTGTTCCACAGTATGGATTTCTTTCATCTGAGTGATCGACCCAGAAGAAGCTAATGACAAAGTACGCAGTTAATTCATCAATCGTCCTTGAAAGAAAATAAACTGAAGACATGCCTGAACATGCACTATAAAATTCAGCAAGTCAACCACAGAGAACTAGATCAGAAAGGGTACCAGGGTTGCAAGCATTTGCAAGGAGAATTAAGATTGTGAAACAGGTTACGCGTGTGTCTGGCAATTCGCTAGTGGTTGTTAGATGGTGGCTTTTGTGGTTGGTTTGATCGGTTGTTTTTATTGGCTTGTTCGACGGGTCGTGTAATTACTGGTTTTTATAAAATTGTTTGTTACGGTTGGCTATTTTGTGCAAAATGAAAGCAAAAGCCAAGCCAACACAAAAAAGCTCGCCAAAGTCATTGTATATTATCAGTTTCTGTTGTTTGTTTACTGTGATATGCATTGTAGTTTATATTTCATTCTTGTTTGTAAATTCTAACAAAATAGTTTGTATTATTCTATAAGATTATTAATACACACGGAAAATTCCCCCTCATAGCCACATCACATAGTAGTTTTTACAAATAGTTCTTCGGGATCTCCAAAACACTTGTTTGCGCAATTCATATCTATAATTATAAATTTATAAAATGATTCAAAGTTGATTTTTTTTAAATAAACATTAAAACAATTTTCGTAGCCAACATATTATAATATCTTTGAGGTCCATATAAATGAGTGGAAAAATGGCAAAAAGTGACCAATTTGACCCTAAGAAAGTCATTGTCGCGCCTAATTGAAAAAAAAAAAGTAAAAATATTGAGGTAGAACCGTAAAATGTGAATATATCGAAGGAAATACATGAAATCAAAGAATTCGTAATAATAACTAATCCATCTAAATTGTTGAAAATTATTTTCAAAATTGTTGAATATATCGATCTTATCTTAGGCATCACAACCTTATAGACTTATATGTTGCTTGACAAACACACTCCATGGCTGCACCACAATGCAGGGCAGCGGGCATCCCTATAACTATGTTGTAATACTTGACCATGACTTCAAGCAGAACCCTCTCGTCATATAAACCATGCAAAGTGCTCCATTACAATCACCAACCACACAGCCGTGTCATCTTCATTGCCATGGATATAATCAGCCAGAATATCCAAAACGATACTTACAAACGACAAACATCCAGACCTATTCTAATCCCAAATTCCCAACACTCTAGCAGTCCAGTCAATATTTAATCCCACATACATCTTCCGTCCCTCAAAAAAAATACACAATGTAACCATGATAGAGCATCTTATAATGAACACATAAGCGAACTACATCCCTTTCATTAAGGCTCCGTTTGTTTTGATGGAAAACATTCATGGAAAAGCATTTTCCAAGTAAAATAATTTTCAATGGAAAATATGATTGTAAAACACATTTACCTTTTGTTTGTTTGATGATGGAAAACCTAGGGGAAAAGGAAATACAAGTAAAAAGGAGTGGAATGGTGGAAGGAGTGAATAAGGAGAAGTAAGGAGGATGATGGAAAATATGGCATACCTCGTTTAGAAAAAGGAAAAGGGTTGTCCATTTTAAGAGAGCAATTTTAGTTTTCCCCCCTTTACAATACAAACAAAGGAAAATGGAAAGATGGTGGAAAATCGTTTTCCGGAAAGATGTTTTCCTCCAAAACAAACAGAGCCTAAGCTTTCCACATTGCACGCCCACAGGGCATGTCGCCATGACAGTCGATTCTATTTCTTCAAAAGAACAACTTTTTTTTCCTAATCCAACAGTCAATGAGCCTGAAGGAACGAAAACAATTTCGACATGATCCTCGCTGACACAATTGCCCATTCACATTTCACTAACATCTCCAAACTCGAACAGCTCAAACCTCACATCTTATAAATCCTAGAGCTTTATTCCTAACCCCGGGCACCGAATTAAACAAACTAGATTTAAACTAACAGTCACAAAACATGCATGAAACAAACACAATTTTCAAATTTAACAACTTCATTCTAAAAAAGCATGATATATCTACTAATTAACTCTAAAAATAATGAATTAGAAAGTAGATAAGCAAAATTATGAGCTGAATTCGAAATAAAAAGCGAGAGAAATACCGTGTTGGAGGAAATGGTACTTGGTCATCGCAACATCTTCGTCGAACTTAGGGTTTGAAAGTTTAGACCATTGATGACAAGTTTCGGTTAATTCGTCTTCTTCTTTGAAATCATATACGCTGAAATCTCTTGATTTCATTTTTAATCGAGAAATTTGAGGAACCCTAATTAATCGAAGCAAGTGAGGGGTTAACGAAGAGGGAGAAGAAGTTGACTGGTTTTGTGTCTGGATTTGCGAAAAGCCGATCATATGTTTGAAACGTTTCGTTTGGGAATTTATAGCTGGAACTAAGAGTAAGATAAATCATAAATGATCCTTCCCCCAAAAAAAAGAAGTGAGAAAAATTGCGAAATTTTTGTTATTTTTGGGATAAATCTCTATTCCATAAGTGAAGAGTAGGGGACACCAAAAATCAACATTTATCTTTTTTTTAATTTCTTATTAAATGGAACAACTTTTTCAATAACTAATTGTTTTTACATTTTAAATTTGGAAAGAAAAAATACAAAACATGCTAAACAAACTTCATGTAGAAATTTATATGATTTCGCACGCTTCGCGTGCTTATATGACTAGTAGTTAATTAGTAGCTCCGTTTATTTTTAAGGAAAAATTGCCTAGAATAATGCAACCTTTGGGCGATTCGCAAATAATAATGCAACCTTTCGATTATTATGGAATAATGCAACCTTTATACCCCATTTACTTTCAACAGGACAAAACCGGCTAAAATCAATTCTAACCTGAAGAATAGGTTTAATGGGACACGTGTCGGCTTATAATTGGTTCTAATAATTGATTTATAAAATAATTAAAAAAAAAACAAAAAAAAAAATCCCACCCCCCTCCCCTAACCCCGTCCAGATTCCGACACCCCACCCCCTCCCCTAACCTAACCCAGATTCCGACACCCCACCCCCTAACCCACCCAGAATCCCGACAAACCCCAGCCAATGCCACAGCCTCACCCACCCACATCCACGCCGAAAACCACCACTAGCCCCCGGCAGCAGTCGAAAACCACCACTAGCCCCCGGCAGCAGTCGAAAACCACCCACATCCACGCCAGCGACACTCGTCTGAGCACCGAGGAGGAGAGAAGAGGGGAAGCGAAGGCGGGGGAAGGGGTCGCGTATGGTGGTGGCGCAGCCACGAGGAGGAGAGGGGAAGCGCAGCGAATGTTGAGGGGGGTTCGTTCGGTGAGAAGGGGAATGTTGAGGGGTGGCGTTTCGTGGGGGTGGGGTGGGGGAGCTGGGCAGGTTTTGTTTTGGGGTGGGGGGGGGAGGTTGGGGGTGGGGGGGTGGGGGTGGGGGGGGAGCTGGGCAGTTTTTATTTGGGGTGGGGGAGGTTAGGGTGGTTGGGGTTGGGAGGGTGGGGCTGGGGTGGGGGGGTTTATTTTTTTTATTTTTTATATATATTAATATTTTAATTAAAATTTAAAGTTTTAAATAAAAAATTATCAATGCTGCAGGTTACCGGTCATTTGTCCTGTTTAAAATAAATGGGGTATAAAGGCTGCATTATTCAAGAATAATCAAAAGGTTGCATTATTATTTGCGAATCACCAAAAGGTTGCATTATTCTAGGCAATTTTTCCTATTTTTAATTGTTACTCTTTTCTTTTCTAAACGTTCATTTTTAATGTTATACTTTTATTTCTATTATTTTTGGTAAACTTTCACATCTTTATATCCCAATTTCCATATTTTTGAGACTCACTTGTCTTTTTCCCATTAAATACTCAATCACCCACATTTTTTGCTTTTACAGCATTTTTTCTCATACTTTATTTATTCTCCATGCAATTTTATCTACTCCTCAAACAATCATTCAATAGATTTTATAGATTTCCTTGGTTATCCCCCAAAACAAATCGTAACAATTAAAAACAAATGGATGGAGTAGTACCTTTTAAATAGGTGAATTTATGAATTAATATCTTCTAAGTTTTTTTGTAAAATACTCCCTCCATCCCATTTTAGTTGCAACGTTTCCCATATATGGTTGTCCCGTATTAATTGCAACACTTCTATTTTAGGCATTGACCCACCAATATTTTATTATATATCACCTAACTAATACTCTACTCGCTCAATGATTTATGTGAAAAAACACTTATTCATGTACTCTATTAGCTTTCTAAAAGTACCACATCACTTTTTATCTATCACATCAACTTTTATAATAAATTAATATAACATACACTCTATTTTATTAACTTCCTAAAACTATGTGCACAAGCTATTGTTGCGCTTAATAAGAGATGGAAGGAGTAGTACCTTAATGTACTAAACTCTTAACAACAGTACCTTAGTCCAAAATTCTGGCCATTATAGTATTCCGGCTGTTGACCATTGTTTTCACGCTTTTTTGAGAGTGAAAGTTCACCTCCCTTCTATATGTTTGCAATAAACGTTCCAAATAAACGAGGGAAAATAATGGTCAACAACCGGAATATTGACTAAAGTGGCTGGAATTTTAATTAGCCTAAGGTTATTTTTAAAAGTTTTGTACAAGTTTAGGTATTATTTCAAAAAAAAAAGTACTAGTTCACAAATTCACCTTTTTAAAAGGTACTCCTCCGTCCCAGAAAGATTTATCCACTTGTTGGGACACATAGCATAAGGTGATAAGTTGTAGTGTGTTTATCAAATGTTATTTTATTGGTGATAAAGGTAAAATTAGATGTGATAGGAGTTGGAGGATATTTTTTAGGAAAAATTGATTATAATAATGCAATTTTTTGTCCGTTCGCAAATAATAATGCAATCTAAAGATTATTCTGGAATAGGTTTAGTAGGACATGTGTTATCTTATAATTGGTTATAATAAATTACTTTATAAAATAATCTTAAAATAAAAAGATAAAACAAAAACAAAAAAATTCTCACCCCTCCCCTAACCCCACCCTAGATCCTCGGCCCCCGCCCACTGCCACTGTCACCCCACCCCAATTCCCACCCCCAACCACGGTCGAAAACCACCCAACCCTCGCCAAAAACGAACCAACCCCCACCCAAACAACCCAGCCCCTACCGAAAATCACCCAACCTCGCTCGCAACCCCCCTAGAATCGGTCAAAGATTGCTCAGATTGCTTCGTGTGAAGAGAATGCTGTTTTCTGGGTTGTTGAATTTGGTCAAAATTGATGGGGATGAAGTTTCCGATCTGAGAGCTTTCATAACGTCGGTGAGTTCAACGGTGGAGAAATTTCCGTTGCCGTTGACGTCGGATCGCTCGAAGACTTTCTTGATTTCGGACATGTCAGTGAGGTAAAATGAGGAGAGAGAGCGTGATGAGGATGAGTTGTTGTTGTCTTTAGTTGTGGCGCCATTGTTGAATGCTTGGAGTTTGAAGATGAAGTGTGAGGTTTTTTTGAAATGAAGAATTGAAGGAGAAGGTGTAGTAGTGGGTTGGGGGAGGAGATAGGAGAGAAGGGGGTTTACCGTGGGGGTGGGTTTTTTTTTAAAATTTTTCGTTTAGTTTATTTTACTATTATTATTTAAAATTGAAAAGTTTTAAATAAAAATTATCAATGGTTCAGGTCACCGGTCATTTATCTAGTTTAAAATAAATGGGGTATAAAGATTGCATTATTATTTGCGAATTGCCAAAAGGTTGCATTATTAGAAGCAATTTTTTCTATTTTTTATTGGAGGAAAGAGAAAGTTGGGTAACTTTTTAGTGATAAAAGTTAATAAGTGGGGCCCAAGGAGGGCAAAAGAAATAATATAGTATTAGTGGGACCATGGCAAAAAATGAAAAGTGTTTAAACTAATTTGGGACAAACATAAAAGGAAAGTGTTCAGATCATTCTAGAACTACTAGTTAACAATTTTTCCTTGTTTTTTCTTTTACTTTGTTTTTTTGTTGTTGATTTTTATTACTGCCTCAGTCTCATTAAGGACGGCAAATTGGCAATTCAATCTGGCCCGAACCCGATTTCGACAGGGAAATTCACAAATCTGGAAAATAGAAACCTGTATGAAATTCGATATGAATTGGATTTGAGTAAGATTAGATCCACTCTCGTTGCAACTAGAATCCGATTACTACCAGTTAATAGAATATAGCATTATATTATTTATGATATAACTATGATTTTCATTGTCTTAAATAATAATTTAATCTGAATCCAATCCGAGTTCGAAACAATCTGAAAGAAAATGTGTGAGTCCGAAGTCTGGAATATTATATAGTCTGAATCCGAATAAGAGAGAAAAAGGCCGAGTACGATTGAGGTAGAGTGGACTTGGAGTTTAGTAAGTCTGATCCGAGTCTGATCCATGGTCATCTCTATGTCTCATAATATAGAGTTGGTAATCTTTTATGAGTGTCTCAAATTGTTGATCTTGTTTAGAAAATTGTCATTTATAAAGTGTTCTTTTTTCCCCAAGTACCCTTATGTGGCCATTTTTTTAAAACTTTATCCTTATTAAGTATCCATTTTACTAATTTTACCCTGGATTTATGGTACAATTGTGGACCATAATTATTGATGCAAGTACAACATCCAATTTAAATCATAATTTTATCGTAATTTCCTTTTTTACCTTGACGTGAAGGTTTATGTTATTACTGTTGGATAATTTAGAGTATTTGGTTGATTTATTTCATGTAACGAACGTTATCTTGAACTACTTGGTTATATTGACTAAATTTTCATATGTGTTTAATGTGGAAGGTGATCCTTTGACTTATGGTGAGGCCATGAGATCTCAAGATGCTCCTTTTTGGAAGGAAGCTATTGATGATGAGGGTTTTGGTGGATTTGCCTCCCAAGTGTAAACCTATTGGGTGTAAATGGATTTTCAAGAAGAAAATGAAAATCGATGGAACTATTGATAAGTTCAAAGCCCGGTTAGTGGCTCAAGGCTTTTCCCAAAAGCCGGGTATCGATTATTTCGATACATATGCACCCGTTGCTAGAATCTCTACTATAAGGTTGTTGATTGCTCTTGCGGCTATACACAATCTTGTGATCTATCAAATGGATGTTAAGACAGCGTTCTTAAATGGATAGCTAGATGAAGAGGTTTACATGAAACAACCCGAAGGGTTTGTTGTAAAAGGTCAAGAAGGTAAAGTTTGCAAACTCGTTAGCTCTTTGTATGGGCTAAAACAAGCACCCAAGCAATGGCGTCAAAAGTATGATGAGGTTGTGTTGTCTAACGGATTTAAATTGAATAATTCGGACAAGTGCGTATATAGCAAATTTGATGACTTAGGTCATGGTGTAATGATTTGTCTATATGTAGATGACATGTTGATCTTTGGAACTGATTTGTCACAAGTTGAGTGGGCAAAGGCTTTCCTATCATCAATGTTCTCCATGAAAGATTTAGGAGAAGCAGATGTCATTCTAGGCATAAGAATTACAAGAAGCAATGGTAAATTGAGTTTATCTCAAACACACTACATTGAAAAAGTACTTAAGAAGTTCAACGTTAGTGATTGCTCTTTTGTATCAACTCCTATGGATCCAAGTGAAAAATTAATGCCAAATGATGGTAGTGTGGTATCTCAACTTGAGTATGCACGGGTCATAGGATGTTTGATGTATGCTATGACGAGTACTAGGCTGGATATCGCATTTGCGGTAGGCAAACTTAGTAGGTATACTAGTAACCCTAGTATGAAGCATTGGCATGCTATTCGTCGTGTCTTAAGGTATTTGGGGAAAACCAAAGATTATGGTTTTTCCTACAGTGCATATCCTTCGGTTTTAGAAGGTTATTCGGATGCAAGTTGGATCTCTAATAGAGAGGATCACTCTTCCACAAGTGGATTCGTTTTTCTACTTGGGGGAGGTGCTATCTCTTGGGCTTCTAAGAAACAAACTTGCATTGCGGATTCCTCCATGACTTCGGAGTTCATTGCTTTGTCCTCGGCTAGTAAAGAGGCGGAGTGGTTAAAGAATCTCATGATTGAGATTCCTTTGTTGCCAAAACCAATATCGCCCATAGCGATACATTGTGATAACGATGCAGCTTTGGCAAGGGCATATAGTCAAGTTTATAATGGTAAGTCAAGGCACATTGGTGTGCGACATTCCTATATTCAAGGACTTATCAAGGATAGTGTTATCACTGTTGACTATGTGCGGACTACGTATAATCTAGCGGATTGTTTCACTAAGGCCTTGGCTAGAGATACGGTGAAGAGGATGGCAATCGGTCTTGGTTAATCACGAGCGAGGGAATCTTAACTTAACGCCCAATAAGACGTTGGGTCTTAAGTTCAATAAGATTAATTCCTTCATTTGATGATTGAAGAACATTTGTAAATATCCTCTAAGTATTGTTCTTATATTCACTACGATGTTGATAAGAGGTTGTAAATCTTAATAGTTCTCTTGTTATGCCTTGTCATAGTGGCATGTTTCTGTAAGAGTTCTACCTATGTAAGTGTGAAGTTTAGCCGCTTCAAGTAGCTATAGGGGCATAGCTATGATACACTTATGAATGATACAGACACATGGCTTTAAGTGTCAAGTTTAATGAGTTCAAATAGTTAATCTTGTGTGTATGGTATCTTCAAGCTTTCCACTATGTATTGAGATTGGTTCAATCGCTTGCGATACCTTTCGGATACGGATTCTTGGAATGTATGTTATACTAAGTGGAAGTTCAAGTCTTAGTACACTTTCATTGATGCATGAGGTTGTTTGTTTTGATGGTGTTTATTGCTTATTATCTTTTAGAATACTCTAAATGGGGGAGGATTGTTGGAAAATTTAGAGTATTTGGTTGATTTAATCATGTAACGTTATCTTGAACTAAATGGTTATGGTGTCGTTGTTCAAGCTACGTTAGGATGCACATTGATGTTTATGGTATAATAAACATGTTACATAGAAACATTAAGAACATAAGCCAAATTACACGAAGCAAGCAACGGAGCAGCAAGCAACATTCGCTCGCGGCTCGCGAGCTCCTTCGCGACTCGCGACCCTCAGCGCGGCTCGCGACGAGTTACTGCCCGTTTGACGCTCCCTTTTGCGGTTTTGGCTTTTGGGCGGTTATTGTCCGTTTCTTTGCTTTTGACGTGCATATATGTGATGTTAATCACCGATGAAATGCGAAGAAGTTTATGATATTCACATATTTTCTCTCAAACAAGCACTCTCCAGTTTTCTCTCTAAATTGTTCATCAAAGCAAAATCACAAATACGTTTGTTCTCATTTGGTGATTCTCATACGAGCGTGATAATCACTGTCTCTTATTTGAATATCGGAGGTGAATTCCGTGCAACCCGTGCTTCGTATAGGGTCGGAATATCGCTTTTGGGAAAGTGTTCCCATACACGCCTAGAGGATCGATTCTTTCATTGTTGTCATTTGTGTGTGCATATCTTGTTTCCCGGTTACGAGGTCTAACAATTACCAATTCTTTTGTCTTGTTCTTTAACCATAATTAATATGTTCTTCAATTCGAGGACGAAGGGAGTATCATTTTATGTTATTTTATATTTTAAGATGGTGAGAAAAAGTTGTCCTACCAGACTGAAACCTCGCATAGGTCTACCCGTCCCGAATAAGAATAATGCTAGAGACTATCTCGAGCTTATCTCAAACTATTTTAAGCCTCTTCAAATCAATCAACGTCTTCGTTGAAGAGACTATCTTCGGCCTCTCTCTCCGAAATTATCAGTTACAGAGAGAGGTAACTGTAAAGGCACTGTAGAGTCCTTGACAATTCCAAATTAGGATTTTTATCGCTCTTTGAGGGCCTTAGGAACACCAACCTTCACTACTTGCTCGAAGAGTTTATGAAGTAACACACTTTGCCAATGTCCTCAAAATTTGTCATGATTACATCATGCCCATCAAATAAATTATTCTTGTTATTCCTTTTCGGGTCACCCTTTTATCTTCTTGTTTTTTTTGAAAGATTTGTCTTCTCAATCTTAAATTTGTTCTCTCTGCTATAATCTTTCCCTTTCCCTTCTGAATTTCTTTTGTATGTCATCTTTCCACTTCCTCCTACTAATATAAACATTTATATAACCCTCCTCCTTCTTTTTTGCTTCCATTATATTTCAATTTAGATGTTACGTATGAAAAGCCTTTTCTATTCTTGAATAATTGCAACACTTTTGACTATTTTTATGACATGTATGTAAGAAAAATAGACATTGTAATGCAAGATCTTGCTAATTCATCGTAAAATATATTTTGAAGACAACAGGCGGTAACTTAAGCCATGGGATGAGGGATCAAATCCCATCTACATTACCACGCCTTTTTATTTCTCTATACATTAAAAAATGTCATAGGAACCTGTTTTATAAGTGAACTTTGGCACTAATTTAAGAAACAATTGAATATATTAAAAACTCCTTCACATAAACAATCAGTTTACGATGTACCTCTTGAAAGACTTGCTTGTACCTATTAGGGCATTCCCCAAGTAAACGAAAAGATATTTTATATTTTAGGATTTTTTGTCAAAAACAACCTTAAAAATGTGATATTTTGTCAAAAACACTATATAATATTTTTGGCAAAAAACAACCTTATATAATAAAAAATTTGTTGGATGAAACCTTAAGTAGGATTCCGACCAATGACTTTAAAACTCCGGCGTTGACTATCACGTAGGACCCACGTGACTCTCTTTTTTCACCTTTTTTCCCAATTCACCCTCTCTAATTTGCTTCTCTTCCTCTTCCCGATTTCCTCAATTCACTTCTGCTCTCAGACCTCCTCTATTTAAACCTCAATTCACTTCTTCACCTTCATCCTCCTCCATTTCATCTTCGTCTTCATCATCATCTTGTTCGTTCCCTTCCCCATAACTCTTCCTCTTCTTTAAACCCCTCAAATTCCCACCATCAAAATCAGTCCCTCTTTTATACCCATTACCAAAAGCCCTAACTTTTCTTCGTGTTCTTAAATACTCGTCAACCCTTTTATCCTTAAGCTCCCTTTAAACAGCGCATTACCATCAAATTGGAGGAGGAGGAAGAATTAGAATTTGAAGAAGAGGAGGAGGCAATTAAGTAGAGGGAGAGGAAAAGCACGTTGGAGAGGGTGAATTGGGAAAAAAGGTGAAAAAAGAGGGGCCGTGGGTCCCACGTGATAGTCAATGCCGGAGTTTTGAAGTTAATGGCCGGAATCCGACTTAAGATTTCATCCAACAAACTTTTTATTATACAAGGTTTTTTTTTGCCAAAAAACATTATACTTCAAGCTCAAGGTTGTTTTTGACAAAACTAACATTTAGAAGGTCATTTTTGACAAAATTTGAGCGCGGTACAAACTAAGGACATGCATTAATGTTGATCAAGCATGGTCATTAAGCATATAATCATACAGATGTAATTCCAGAAGTAATTAGTCTCATGGTCTCCATCACAATGCAATCAACAATTGAGGAATAAGAATCATAAGATACGTTATAAAGATCGATCTTTTTCCCATCAACATCAGGCAAATTCACAAATATAAAGTACCACCAAATCCAATCAACAGTCTTTATTTGAGGGTAAGAAAATTATTATTAGTGCTGGTGTTAATAATCTCTTACTTCTCGTTAGCACTTCCTCAGTTCTTCAAAATAGGCATAGCCTGCAAGAGATCACCAACAATTATCCATGCAAGAGAATTTCATCCAAGTTTATCAATTACAACTTGTAAATGATCAATTATATATAGTTAAATCAGAAATTTAACTATTAAACCTTGGATAACATCTATAAAATACAACTTGTAGTTTGCATTAACATTATGCGAGAAATTAATGCTTTGAAGCTATTGTGTTAATTTAATAAAGACATGTTCATGTAGTGTTCTAATATTATTAATTAATTTTAAGGTAGGATTCCAATTCATGGAAGAGTCAGTTACTATTTATATATACTATCAATCCTAGGCATAAGATAGGATTCTGATCGTAATAACCTTACACGAGTGCTACGATGCTTAGTGATATACTCCTTTTGTCTGACCAAGTCTTACTTCATCCCGCTACTAGCTATAAGTGGTAAGTGGTAAGTGGTAAGTGGTAAGTGGTAAGCGATACCCTTTATAACTTTGAGATTATGGGAGCAAAGTCCATTATGAGCTATGAAGTATAGGGGTGGGATTTTTTTATCTTTTCATCCTAAGACCAAATGGCTTACTCGCAACTAGCTTTTGTAACCATCTTTTTAAAAAAAACACTTGCATAATTATTATTTTCGAAATTCCGCCTTATATAACTATATATTCATTTTGAAAAGCCGCCATCAAACAACTTCAGTTATGTTTGACCGTTCAGGGGTGGTTTGTCCACTTTGTGTTTGTCACATAACCACGTTATTTATCCCTTTTTTCTTCCTCCTGCGCGTGGTGTCAGGAGGGAAGAGTGTGAAGATTTTTTTCTTAATGTGACAAACACGTGGCGGTCAAACCATCACTTAACGGTCAAACTTAACAAAATATGTTTAATGGTGACTTTATTAAATAAATATGGTTATATAAGGTGGTTTTGTGAAAGAAAATTGTTATAAGACGCTATTTTGAATAAAAGACTGCTATAAAAAGTAGTTCCGTGAATTTTTTCAAAAAAAAATCTCACCCCAGTTTAAGAGAAGTGTCGGAGCTATCGTCTTCAGTAAGAGGAGGACCACCATTTGTGATGGAATCCGAAGACTGACCGCCTTCTTCATGGATAATGGTGGATGTATTAGAGTGATCTACCACAATCACAGGCTTTCTTCCCTGTGACAATTCGATCATCTGCAAGTGCAACCAACAATGATATTCCAATTAGAGATAAATAGATAATAAGGGGTTGAGATTCTCTAGAGTTGAAAAAGAACTTTAGAGTATAGAATTTACTCAAAACAGTATATAACATTAATAACTAATTAAGTTTTGCATTTGTAATTACTATACAGAGTAAATTCTACCAACTCGATAGAGGGGCACTTACCTTTTTTCTCAGTTTTTGATTTTCTTCCAGCAATATATTACCCTGCACTTACCATATAAGCATATACATAATTGTATAAACAACT
Organism: Patellifolia procumbens; assembly: GCA_947645195.1. Lineage (NCBI taxonomy): Eukaryota > Viridiplantae > Streptophyta > Magnoliopsida > Caryophyllales > Amaranthaceae > Patellifolia > Patellifolia procumbens. The sequence goes on from CANSGD010000818.1 coordinate 484,974, forward strand.
CATTAGATACGATTTACCAACATATATGTAGAGTTGTAGAAATGTAAGATGTAATGTATTTTGTTAATATAAGCACAAGGGGTCTAGTCATTTGCATGTTTTCCTTTTGATTTATAGCCAGTGGCTGACCCAGGATTTCTAAATTGGATATACACAATACAATAATGATAGTATTAATCTATTGCATATATAAAAATTTCCTTAAGAGAAAATTTTAAAAACCTAAAATCAATTACCACTATGAAGCAAAACGTAAAACAAATGTTTATAACAAAAATTTAAGGAACAAGCTAATATAATCTATGAAGTACTAGATACCTACTTAGAAGTGCAAATTAGAAGGTGCACCAGGGTGTATCTTGCAATGTACACCTTGTAAATTTATTTTAATTAAAAAAAGGAAAATAGAAAATAAAAATATAAAAAGCACTTTTACGTGAAATTAAGAGGAGAGAGAGAATAATCACTTGATGTAAGGAAAGAAAGTAGGAAAGAAAGTAGGAAAGTAATGACTTTTTAAAAAATTAATTAGAAGGAAAATAAAAAGGATATCACGTTAGTTGGAGAGAAGTGAGAGAGAGAGAAAAAATAACTATACTTGCCTGTTCGGCAAAGTAGTTGTGAGCTTTTAGTGTTTAGCTTCAGCTCTTAATTTTTAGCTTTCAGCTGTGAAGGTAGCTGTTAACTTTCAACTGTAGAACTAGCTGTTTAAATAATTAGTGTTCGGTAAAAGTAGTTGTAGATAAAATTATAACTTATAATATATTTATAAAAAGTATTAGCTTTGGACAAAAGCTACTCAGAAAGCTACAAATGTTAGCTTTGGAGAAAAGCTACTCAAAAGCTAAAAGCTACCTGATAGCTACCTTGAAAAGCTACCTCGCCGAACACCTATATAATATTTGGAAAGCTAAAAGCTACCCAAAAGCTACACAAAAGCTACTAAAAAAGCTGCGCCGAACACGCAAGGAGAAAAAAATAGGAAAACAGATTTTTAAATAATTTTTTAATTAAAAAAATTTACCAATTCTAACGTGATAATAAAAAAAAACATATCCTTCTTTCTATTTTTATCCATTATCAACAAATCTTCCTACCTTGATTATCTTATTGTATTGTATTGTATTGTTCTTTTCATATATACTAATTGTTGTTTTCGAATATGTTAATTGTTCTTTAATTTATTAGTATACTTGATCATTTTATTGTATTTTTTTTCATGTACATTAATTATTATTTCTGAATATGTTAATTGTTCTTTTAAAATGTATTAGTTGCTCTTTTCGAATAAATTAATTGTTCTTTAATTTATTAGTATATTTTTTGATCTTACTGTATTGTTCTTTTCATGTATATTAATTGTTCTTTCCGAATATGTTAATTGTTCTTCAAATGTATTAGTTGCACTTTTCGAATAAATTAATTGTTCTTTAATTATTAGTACACTTGATCATCTTATTGTATTGTTCATGTATATTAATTGTTCTTTCCGAATATGTTAATTGTTCTTTATTAGATATATTATATATACCTAAAAAAAGGACAATAGCACTAGAGCTGTATGTTTTTTGGGATGAAAGTTTAAGAAATACATCAATGGAGTATGAAGATGAAATATTTTGATGTTTAATAAATCAAATTACGTAGTCTGTTAACCATCACTAATATAATGATAATTTTCATTTTAAAGAGCAAAGTAAAAAAAAAATCCTTTTTCTCCCTAACGCCCCTCATTGTTTTGTGCTTACTTTGTTTTTCTAATTTTTTTTTTTTAAAGTCATTACTTTCCTAGTTTCCTACTTTCTCTCCTTAGATCAAGTAATTATTTTCTCTCTCTTTTCTTAATTTCATGTTTAAGTGCTTTTTTTATTGGAAAATTATCATTTTGGGTACCTGAGGTTTGACAAAATATCAGTTTGGGTACATGAGTTTTCAATATTATCAATTTGGGTACCTAAAGTTTGCTAATAGGTTCAATTTAGGTACCTCCTTACTAACGGTGTTAACTTGCCATTAAGTGTGACCCACTTAGACCGGTCTAACGGGTCGGTTAAAATAAAAAAATTAGGCTTTGGATCGAATAAACCTTGTTTAAGACCCCAGATGTTCGGTTTCAGGTAGTTCCAACGGGTTAAGGGATGTGAATTTGTCAAACGGGTCGGTTAGAATAAAATGTTTTCGAGTTCGGGTCCAATAAACCTTGTTTAAGACACAACATGTTCTGTTGCGAGTAGACTCAACGGGTTAAGGGATTTGAATTTGCTCTTTTTTTCATTTAGTTTTTGGAGCTGTATATGTAAAAAAATTCTCATAATTTCATACTAATGCTATAAATATAATGATTTTCCGGTCGGTCGACTAAAAGACAGCTTTCCTGGGTTCGGGTCAAAAATTTTGTGTTCAAAAACCATTATTTTTGCATCGGGTTTCCAGTAGGATTTTGACAGGTGTAGACATACTTCTTAAAATGATCAATGATCCTAATCTATTTCAAGAGTAGTATTGGATTGACCACTTTTTTTTTGAAAATAATAACAGCCATAGATTAGAACCATTGATTATCTTAAAAAGTGGTTCACACTTATCGGTAAGTTAACATCGTTAGTATGGAGGTACCTAAATTGAACCTATTAGCAAACCTTAGGTACCCAAATTGATAATATTGAAAACTGAGGTACCCAAACTGATATTTTGTCAAACCTCAGGTACCCAAAATAATAATTTTCCTTTTTTATTTATATTTTCTATTTTCTTTTTTTTAATTGAAACAAATTTATAATGGTGTACCTTGCTAGGTACACCATGGTGCACCTTGCTAGGTACACCATGGTGCACCTTCTAACAATTGAGAAGTTATACATAATACATAATACATAATACATAATATTTCGAAACTATAATAGGGACGATATACATAATACATGTATAATGCAATAAAAAAAAAGAAACTATATTAGGCGAGATATTTCCAAGTTATAGAAAATATCTTTGTATTATCTTTTGGTTAGCAAATATTGTCTTTTTGTATCTTGTGATTATCTTGTTATAGGAGTTAGGGTTTGTTAGGTTGTATATATATACACTCTTATCATTAATGAAAGGTTAAGCCGTTTATTAGTAAACACTCTCCAATTCTTAACACGACGTTCTTCCCGAGTTTGATTTACATCAATTTTTTAAAACTATTCCGCTGCTACTGTTTGATTGCTGTGTGTTTTTGCCGGTGTTGTACGTCTGTGGTGTTGGTTTCCTCTGCGTTTGTTCTTGTCCGCGTGTTCTTCGTCGGTCGGTGGTGCTGGTGGCCGTTGTTCATCACCTGTTTTACTTTCCTCTTTTATTTATCTCGTCGGCTGGTGGTGAGTGCTTGATTTTGTATTTGTTTGGTTGCTGCGTGGTGTTCTCGTTGTTCGACTTCCCTTTGCCGTTGAATTGGTATGTTGGGAATTTCATAAGTGGATTTGTTTGATTTAATCAATCAGTGATATGATGATATAGATTGGCTTCTCAATTGGTTTTCTTTTAGTCAATTCGTTGTATAGTTGCTTACAGTGGCTTATTCACTTAGTGCCCTTTCATTATTATTATTTAAAAATAAAAAAACGGTGTTGATGTTGGTGGTGAGTGATGCTTTGTTTATTTTCTTTGCTGGCTACTGTTGCATTTCTCATATGGAGTTGTTGGTCATTATTATCAAGACAATTATTATTTGGTTTTGTGGCAGTACTTGTGCTAAGGAAGTACTTTTATTTGTCCTTCTTTTGGTGTGGTTGGTTTTGCTATACATCTTGGTTGTCCACTGGGTATATATAGCATGGTTGAACGTGGTAGTGGCCTTGGCCACAGTGGACTTATTTTTGCTGGTAATGTTAGTGGTACTCGTCACAATTTGGTGTCGGATATCGGTCCAGATGATCGTAGTCGGACTCCCACACTCACTGACGTAACTTATGGCCACTTTGAAGGACTCTCAGCCTACTTCAGCTAACAAACCTAGTGGTATGTATGGTTCTGCTGGGTGGCTCATTGATTCTGGTGCTTCAAATCATATGTCCGGTAATCTTAGTCTATTTACTCATCTGCGTACTATTTCTTCTACTGTTGGTTTGCCAAATGGAAAAAGCACTGTTGCTACTAAAGAGGGCACTATAGTTTTGAGTGATGGTTTGATCCTCGAACATGTACTTTATGTTCCCGCTCTTACATATAGTCTATTGTCTGTTTCTCAATTGTTGGATCAACAAAAGTTTGTTATTTTCTTCACTAATAAGCTATGTATTATACAGGATCTCACTTTGAAGAACTTGATTGGAGCTGGAGTGCAGTGTGACGGGGTCTATGTTTTCAAGCCAGTGCGAGTTCGTTCTTTTCAAGCCAATAAAGTGATTAAGGTTGATAATGCAAGTCTGTTGTGGCATCGTCGTCTAGGTCACCCATCTCTTAAAGCTCTTTCTTTGTTGCCTGGAGTCGCTGGTAGTCAATTTGCAGTGTCCTTTGGATTGCTCTATTTGTTTTATGGGTAAATAACCTCGAAACTCGTTCCCGTTAAGTTCAAATAAAGCAGGTGATGTTTTTGACTTGATCCATTGTGATATATGGGGTCCAAACAAAATTCCTACCACTTCCGATGCTAGATTTTTCTTGACTATTGTCGATGATTGTTCCCGTGCTACTTGGTTATTTTTGATGACTCACAAATCTGAGGTTCCTCAACTTGTTCAAAATTTTTACGCCATGGTAAAAACCCAGTTCTAAAAGAAAATTAAGGTGTTGCGTAGTGATAACGGACAAGAATTTTTTAGTCTGAAAGGTTTTTTTGCTAAAAAAGGAATCATACATCAAACTAGTTGTGTTGATACGGCTCAACAGAATGGGCGTGTGGAACGTAAGCATCGTCATCTTCTTAATGTGGCGCGTGCTTTGCGTTTTCAAGCTCGTTTGCGAAAGTCTTTTTGGGGTGAATGTGTTATGACTGTTGCACATCTTATTAATCTTACACCCACGCTGGTTTTACATGGAAAAGTCTGTATGAGTGTTTGTATGGTGTCCCTCCTTCCTACGATAGCATTAAAGTGTTTGGTTGTCTTTGTTATGCTACTAATCGTCCTCGGGTTAAGGACAAGTTTGATTCTAAGTCTCGACGTTGTATTTTTGTTGGTTATCCTTTTGGTAAAAAAGGCTGGAGATTGTTTGACTTGGAGACACGTGAATTCTTTGTGAGCCTTGATGTTTAATTTTTTGAGTCCTCGTTTCCCTATTGTGATGCTCTTTGTGATGATGATCGACAACAATGGGATGCCTATTTGGCACAGCCTAGTGTATGGGATGATGATGTTTATGGGGTCTTTGATGTTGACGTTGTGGAAGGGGATGCTGGGCATGGTGAGGATGTTGTTGCTATGCCTTCACCTGTTGGACAGCATGGTACCCCCTCGACGCGAGCTGCTGAGAAGTCGCCTCCTAGTGTCGTCCGAGTAGGCGACATTTTGTGTGATGCCTCTCCACCTAATTTGAGGGGTAGTTCTTCGGATCATGTGGTTAGTAGTGATGGTGATGCTGAAAATTTGGGTCGTGGACATAGCGTGAAGGTGCCTTCTGTTAAGCTTCGACCACCATATGTGTCCAACACCATTATTCTTCAAAACATAGACCCTGCTTCATCAACTGCTTCTCCTTCTTCGTCTGGTTCTTGTGGTAAGCCTTTTGATATAGCTTGTTGTGTTGATTATAATAAATTTTCTGTCAACCATTGATGTTTTCTGGGAGCTATTACAAAAGGTACCGAACCACAGTCTTATCGAGAGGCTGCGTCTCATCCTGGTTGGCGCAAGGCAATGAAAGATGAAATTGATGCCCTAGAGCGCAATGGGACATGGACATTGGAAGATTTACCCCCCGGTAAGCGTGCTATTAGTAGTGGTTGGGTGTATAAAATTAAATATACATCTACTGGAGCAGTTGAACGTCTTAAGGGACGTCTTGTGGTGCATGGTAATCGACAAGTTGCCGGAATTGATTATAATGAGATTTTTGCGCCCGTGGCGAAAATGGGTACCGTTCGTACCCTTCTTGCTGTTGCTGCTATCAAGAATTGGGAACATCATCAGATGGATGTTCACAACGCCTTTCTCCATGGTGAGTTGTCTGAGGTGGTTTATATGAAACTTCCCCCTGGTTATACTTGCTCTCAGCCCGACAAAGTCTGTCGGCTACGCAAGTCTTTGTATGGTTTAAAACAGGCTCCCCGACAATGGTTTGCCAAGTTATCTGCTGCTTTAAAGCATTATGGTTTTACTCAGTCGTATGCTGATTATTCACTGTTTAGTTATATTCAGGGAGATGTCTCTCTTCATGTTTTGGTTTATGTGGATGACTTGATTATTGCTGGTTCTTCCATTGCTGTTATTTCCCGCTTCAAAAGTTACCTCAACTCCTGTTTTCATATGAAGGATTTGGGCCTTTTGAAGTATTTTTTGGGTATTGAGGTGGCTCGCAGCGCAGATGGTATTTTCCTGTCGCAGCGTAAATATGCTTTAGATGTCTTGACTGAAGCTGGTATGTTGGGTTGTAAGCCCATTCACACACCTATGGAGCAGAATCATCGTCTGGCTCTCGTGAAAGGGGTGCCGATGGATAACCCTAATTCTTATCGTCGTCTTGTGGGACGTTTGGTTTATCTTTCTGTCACTCGCACAGAGTTGAGTTATTCTGTTCACACTCTAGCACAGTTTCTCAGTGATCCACAACTTCCTCATTGGGAAGCTGCTATTCGTGTTTTACGTTATATAAAGGGAAGTCCTGGTCAAGGTATTTTGTTGAGTTCCAACGATACCTTAACTTTGACTGCTTTTTGTGATAGTGATTGGGCTGCTTGCCCTACTACTCGGCGTTCGTTGTCTGGTTACTTGGTGTTCCTAGGTGGTTCTCTTGTTTCTTGGAAAACTAAGAAACAACCTACTGTTTCTCGATCTTCTGCTGAAGCCGAGTATCGTTCCATGGCTGTTGCTACTTGTGAGTTGAAATGGTTAAATTCTCTCTTGGCTTCCCTTGGTGTTCGTCATACTTCTGCTATGCGTCTTTTATGTGATAGTCAGTCTGCTCTTCATATTGCCAAGAATCCTGTTTTTCATGATCATACTAAACACATTGAAACCGATTGTCATTTTGTGCGAGATGAGTTGTAGGCTAGTAATCTCTCTACTGCTTATGTACCTACTGGGCATCAGTTGGCTGATATTCTTACAAAGGCACTTGACAGATGACAATTCAGTTTTCTACTTCGCAAGTTGGGCATCTGTGATCTATATGCTCCAACTTGAGGGGGAGTATTAGGCGAGATATTTCCAAGTTATAGGAAATATCTTTGTATTATCTTTTGGTTAGCAAATATTATCTTTTTGTATCTTGTGATTATCTTGTTATAGGAGTTAGGGTTTGTTAGGTTGTATATATATACACTCTTCTCATTAATGAAAGGTTAAGCCGTTTATTCCTAAACACTCTCCAATTCTTAACAAACTAGCTAGTAAAAAAGGTTGCTTATGAAGAAACGAACACATGACCAAATATGGCAACTACAAGCCTTCGTACCAAACTTTTCCATTGAGCTACAACACTACAAATGATCATTAATCGTATTGATCTCTTTTATAAAAGTTGGGTAGATACAAGTCTACCCATCTTGCACTATAGATCCACCAATGTTTATAAAGAACCATGAAAGGAGGATGAAATCGATCTCGACAACACTTGGAAATGGCTCTAACCAATTAAGGAAACCCTCACTATCTTAGTCTTCTACTATTGACTACAATTTATGAGATCAATTAGAGGCATCCTGATGGTACCAAATCTTGTGTCCGGGGCCCTAGCCACACGTACAAAATAACCTTTACTCCTCTCAATCTCTTATGTTTAATTGTTATACTAATATTAAATGTTAGATCAAATATTTAATTATACTCTAGTCCAAACGGATTAAACTTCAACCAAATTGTAATCAATAGTCGAGTTTTAACCATGCTAACCTTGCATGTGTATTTTAAAACGAAGGTATAACAAGATCTCTAACCTGTTTTTGTAGACTTTGAATCTCATGCTTTACAAGCTTTTCCTGAGAACATAGCCAAAAACTGAATCATACACCTCAACTAAAACAAAAGAGTGATCATTTTATACAATTATGTAACTGGCAATCATTTGACACAAGTAACATAATTCCCACAGTTAATAATCAACAAAATAAGTGTGAGTAATAAAGTGTTCACTAATCCAAACCTTAGTGTCGACAACACGAGATAAACTATCCTCAAGCATCCTTTCAAGTTGTAGCAATTCTTCGAGGTCCACACCTTGAAGGTCCTCTCCTCTCAACTTTCTAGACGAGTTAAAGAGGAAACATATCTCAAAGTAAACAGGAGTTTTGCATAAGACGGTTTGTCACCATCACATCAATATTAAAATCATAAAATGATGAAAAGAATTTAGTGCATAAAAAGTTACAAAAGAACTTAAATTTTGAAATATTTTAAAATATATATCTAAATTTTAAATAAAAATACATAGAAAGAATACGAGAGTAATGAGACTAGTTGTTACTACAACCATATCTTAAAATAGTATATTATTTCCTTCGCTTTTAAAGCCCTTTCAACTACTTTTCGTTAAAGCCAGTTTAAAAATGTTCTTGTTATGTTTCTTTATTTCTTATATATATATTTATTAACTATTTAAGCTTTTTCCACATTATTACTCTATTGAATTCGCTGGCTCCAAATAATTTCACACGCGATACTTTCTCTTCATTAATATAAATAAAAAATATTATATGCACAATTTCTCTCCTCCTTTTTTTTTTTGTTACAATAAATAAGTGGAAATTTAATAAAGTTAGAGAGTTTGGGAATACTAAGATAATTGATTTTACTAAGTTTGAAAATAATGATTAGAGTGGTAGAAAGAAAAGATGGGAAGGAGAAAATGAATTACCTTAGTTCTTGGTTTTTATCTGCAACCTCTTTGGTGAGCTTAGCAAAATTGCTGTTCTCTAGCTGCAATAATAATAGACAATGAAAATTTTACATACTATATTACTTGTTTATAGCATGCAAAAGAGTGACGTACACTTGCTTGTCTATCAGATTTCATAAATTATATATATGTGCCTAAAGATTAAGGTTTACTCCTTAATCATCTAATAAAGCTAGCACCTTTGACTTTTGAGTATTTGATTTAATTGGAAGTGCTTAAAATTGTTAGGTATGTTATTATCAGTTCTTCCTTTATTTTAGCCTTGATGAGGATTTATTCTCTCCCTCACCAAGCCCTCCCCTTCTTCTCCCTATTCATCCTACCTTCCTCTTTAGGCTCTATTCTTATGAATCGAATGGTGAACTGAATTGAATTGAAATTCCTGAAATGAATGAAGTTGAGCTGAGCTGAAATAAAATTGATGCAGTTGAACTAAATTAAACTGAATTTAATTGCATTTAATCAAGTTCAAAAGAACATGGTCGTATAGTCTTTACTAGCTTATCTTACACATGCATGAATTGGGCTTATTACTAATGGAATAAAAAAATTGAGCTAACCATATCATATCTAGAATCATTTGGGATTTTGATTCCACTCCATACCTCCAAAGCAAGGTAATAAAACACCCATTCAGTCATTTATTATCTGAATGCACCAAAAATAGTAAAAAAAAGGTCACATGTATATATATATATAGAAATAGATGAGATATATGCCTGCAATTCAAGAAACGGTTCTTCTCGCTTCTCTGCATTCTTTGTCTGTGTAGTAGTAGTATACCGTCCCAAGATATCCTTCATTCTTCACAAAAAGAAGAAACAGGAATTATTAGTGCTAAGATATGCTTCATTCTTCACAAGTTTGTACGGAAGTAGTACTAGTACATACTTGTATTAGCTATGATGATTAGGGGTGTGCACCGGTCTAAAATCGGATTGGAACCGGAATCGCAACTGTTCTGTGGACCGAAGAGCGGACCGGAAATCCGGTCCGGTCCGATTTTGGACCGGTTTGTATGATCATTTATTTTATATGAAATATCTTTTCTACTTTTTAAACATATTCATTTACTTATACTATATTTTATATTTTATATTCAATTCAAAATATATATAAGTGACTAATGACACATAAAATAATAGTTTTGGTTAATTTAACTATTGTTTATTAACACCAAAATAGATTTATGTATAGTTTTATGGGTTTTCGGTCCGGACCGGAAAATTTCGATTTTGGACCGGACCGGAAAACCGGAATTGTAATTTTTTAAGGACCGAAGACTGGACAGGAAAATTCCATTCCGGTCCAAATTCCGGTCTGGACCAGTCCGGTGCACACCCCTAATGATGATATACAATGAGCAAAACACGCTCTTTTTTTCAATTTAATTACTTATTTTGAAATCTCCCTCTCTCAAAGTGTCTGGCCCGACATGATTCGAGTGAAATCTAGGCCATTTCTTCTTAAAAAAAATTAATTATTTTGAATAACTTCTTTCAAAGCCTTCTATTTTCATGATCTTATTCATCTTTCTCTCTCATTTTATCTAGTTGTATGTCAACCGCTTCTCTAGAAAAGTCATAACTATGACTCTTGAATTACTTTCGTCAACATTCATAACTTTTATCTTTTTATTCTTCCTAATTGATCCCACAACGTAGCCACGCCTAGATATTTTATCTTGCTTCAATTCATCGTTCTCACTTACACCGGCAATCGAGAACGAGGTGTTTAATAAAATCATTTGTAAGGATTTGATCCATGAAATGTGTATCAATTGTTTAAGGGTCCATTTTTAGTGTTCGCTCCATACCCTGTAAATGTCAAATATAGCATTGCCTATATGATTACTTCTACAGTTGGTAACTTTACAATGTAAGGATAACTTTACAATGGTAATTGTACGGTGCAATCGAGAATGAGATGTTTAATAAAATATTTGTAAGGATTTGATCGATGAAATGTGTATCTATTGTTGTTTAAGAGCTTATTTTTAATTTTCGCTCCGAGCCCCGAAAATATCTAAAATGCATTGCGTATATGATGAGTTCTTCAACTTCTCAACATGTAACTTTATAACATAAAGCCAATTATGATACTTTTAGACTTTTTTTTTGAAAGGGATGCTTTTAGACTTTTAGTAGCCACCACAAATTGTAACCAACTATCAAGAATTCTAAAATATACCACATTCATAAAAGCAAACATATGACCGATCAATCAACCTAAACTTTCTTTTACAAGTTTCAACACTCTATACCCCTCAAAAAAAAAGTTTCAACCCTCTATTTGCATATTCAATCCCCTCCAAACTCCCGTACGTAATCCGAACAACGACATGCATTATTTAGCTGCATCTTAAAATGTACGTGGGATCCCCTTCGATCGGCATCTTTATTTCTATTGTCAAAGGTTTCCCTCCGTCATATAGAAAAAATTACAATCGGTAGTTAGACTTTTCCTCCTCTTTGCCTTAGTTTAGATTATGTTGCTAAAATAAATAAGAAATTTTTGAAGAACGGTAAAGTAGATACTAAAATACTAGGATAATGTAACTAGACGAGTCAACGAGTATCGTATTATGAAGCTATTTCAAATGAAAGGTTGTTTGTTAAAATAATTCTATTAACACTTATATCGATAACCCTAAAATATATACATTTAACATTTTTAGGAAACGAATTTAGTTAATAAGTGATAATTCGTGGATTGAATATTGAAATCATTTTAGCGAATTTATGCCACACTTCATTCACTCATTACATGCAAGATTTAGCCAATATATGCCAATAATGCCACACCTCATTCACCTCAATACATGCAAGATTATGGTGGCCCGATAGTTCAAGGTTTATGGTCCTCTGCAATCTCCTCCACTACTACTAGTATAATTGTATAGGCCATAGTTGTATCATATCATCATCAATTCATCACTGTATATAACAAGAAAATACTTAATAAACAAGAGCAACCAGCTCCGAAATGACAGTGACTCATGAAGAAATATTGTGTGCCCACTGCTCACAAGGCCACACCCAATACCAAGTTGTTACTTATGGAAGTAGATATGTCGAATAAGAATTATATCACCTCTGATTTATGAGCATCACACATTCACACCATCAACCATTTTATATTTAGTACCCTTTTTTACTTAAGAATGTATCTGTTTTGTCCGAGGTGGAGATCTAAGTCATATACAAGAATAGCTGAGTGAGGAACTACTTGAATAAGATGACCGATATTTGCAATCTAGTCGGTTATTGCTCGATTAGCTTTTTGATAGATGTGAAACATCTCATTGATCAAAAAGTAGTATATAATAATCTCAAAAATGTTTCTTTCTAATTATAATTATATCAATATCCATATAAGTCAATATAGTCACTACTTTGAGATATCGAAACTAAAAATGTTTCTTTCTAATTACGTGCATGTGGCCACAATTTTACATAATTTGATCTTTTGGATGCAACACAGGCCAATAACGCAATACAATACTGATTAGGGACTAGGTTGCTCCACGAATCACATTCAAACGATTATGTCCTCCACATATATTAACTTGTTAAAGAGTATCTTAGGGATAACATGGAAGATTGAGAGGTCATCAAAGGATTACTGTTGTATTTTCATTAGCAACTTCTTCAGTGGGCGGTGTAAGAGCATTACTGGTAACAATTGAAAAGAATTTAACTCATTCGTTATTCTATTATCTCTTGTGATTTCTTTTAGAATGTTAATCGAAAGAATTCAACTTGTTGTACTTTCTTTACAAAATCACAATACGTTTATAATGGGTCTGCACAACCTTTTATGTAGATAAAACCGTATGCCTAGACAAGTTTCATGTCAATATCTTTGTATTGCTAGTACACCTCCAATATATTTCTATTTGATTAGAAAAGCATAATTTCAATTGGGATATGATCGATAACAATCTTCTAATCTAATGGTAGTCAATTACTGTAACTCTTACCACAATTATTGGTTTGAGTTACTTAGAAAGAAAACAGATCAGATATAAACACAAGTCTAGGGAGCTGTGACTTTTGTACTTGCAAACAGTAATCTCACTATGTATTGTAATCTTATTTTTTAACCCCCATAAATAATATTTCAAGCAGGCAAGATTTAATTTAACACACTAGTTCCTAGCTTTGCCTAGTTTCGCACATTGCAGAATGTCTTTTGTTTAGAACATTTATTAAAATAGTTTCACGGATTGCAGAATGTCTTTTATTTAACATATTATTTGCAATGATTAGACATTTTCTAATCACACTTTATCTCAAATTGTTACAAATAATATGTTACGGAGGTAATATTATTATTTTAAATGTTTTCATTAGATCATAATTGTTGTAAATAAGAATTCCCTTACCATCTTATATACGTAGTAGCTAAAATCCCCTTTACCATTTGTGATTTTATATACAATCTACTATAACACTATAACCTGATATAGAACCACTAGCACGATACCAAGGGGAGGCCTCACGTAGGCCATAACTCTCCCAATCGTTTAAGGTATCTCTTAAAAAGTTGACGATTTTATCATTAGTTATCATTTTGGCCCCCTTAACGGAAAAATCCTCATTGCGTCACTACTCACTTGGTATAACATTTGTTGTCGTACCTATAATTATAGTTGTATACTTATATTAGGGAGGAAAAAAGGACCCTAAAAAGAATACTTGATCACTGAAATATACTTGTCTTTCCTCTACGACTCTATCTTGCAGTTGAGAAGGTAATTTTTTCACCCTATTGTACAATGTCATAATAGTAGCATCAAACTATCCAAAAATCTACTGTTAATAATTTCAATCATAAAATTAGCAATGAAAGCAATCAAATTACTTGTGTAAAAAATTATGATAATTAATGAAAAAAATTATTATCTTATACCTGGAGTTGGAGAAGTCAAAGAGTTTGCCAGTAGCAGAGAAGACGATAAGGGCAACATCGGCATCACATAGAACTGAGAGTTCCTGAGCTTTTTTTAAGATCCCTCTTCTTCTCTTGGAGAAAGTCACCTGTCTTGCTGTTATGTTATCTATCTTCTTTATCTTTATCTTCTCTCTTGCCATTGATGATGAACCTGACATTTTTGCCCCTCTCAACAATTAGCTACATGCTCATATGAAGCTCGCAAATGTATGATACTAGTATAATAGAAGTATATGCTATTTTATGCGTATATTTTCTAGATCTACATGGAACAATGCAATTGGAGGACAAAATAAAATAACATAAAAATTAGAGAATAATATTAGACACAGATAGAAGAGTGAGGAAAGAGAAAAAGAAGGGTTTTTGAAAACAGTGGAGTACGTACTAATTATAGTAAAAAAATGAGAAAATAAAAATGGAAACCCTAGATCAGAAACCCAGAAAAAGCAAGAACCAATGAGAGATTATGAACATGATAGACAAGAGAGATGAGGAAAAAAATAACTATAAACAGTAATTTTTATTATTGAGATATGGTATACTTTTTACATTACTATATGACTTACCACTTTGCAGAGATCTCAGGTGATTGAATTATCTGTGCTGGGAATCAGAAGCTACAGTTGTAACCTGAAAAAACTTATCATCATCAAAGACAAACACACATTTAACTAGACAAGAAAGGCAGCCTATTGGGAGAGAGAAATTTAGAGTAATTATCTCTTTATAAAAGGAGATATATATGCAAATACTCCATCCGTCTCCCAAAGAATTTCCCATTTTTCTATTTATGTTTGTCCCAATTACATTTCCCATTTTCTTATTTGGATATGGTCCACCTACTATAATATTATTTTCCTTATAAAAAGTATTTGACCCCACACTCTCTCTCTTAATAAACAATTTTAAAAAATACCCACTACATTACTTTTCCATTTTAAAATGAAAATTATGCCCCACATCAACATCACTCCTTAAACTATGTGCCCAAAGAAAATGAGAAATCATTTGAGGGACGGAGGGAGTAACATGTTTGATGGGGTCCTTGAACTGCGTGTCTTAGGAGGTAGAGGAGGGTTCTTTTGGATTAGTCAACATCTTACTTCAACTTGTGGGATCAACTCTCACTACGTCTAGCTTTTTCGAGGTTGAGGTTTTTCTTAGGTATGTTCTATTCAATTTAGTACAATAATATTAAGGGTTTGTTCTCTTCGCTGTAAAATAGATGTGTTGAACAGAACGGAAAGGAATAATTATGAAGTATGTGAGAGTATAAGTATTAATAAGAGTTAAACTGGGAATAGCTGACCTAAACTGGACTGAAAATAAGCGGAAGAGACAAACCCTAAATTTATCTAAACTTATTTTAACTTTTTATAAGTTATTAGTGGTTTCTTTAACTAATCTAAAGTTATTCAAATCTTATTTGTGATAGAGTCAAACTTTATCCGAGGTTATGTGAACTTATTAAGACTAAAAATAGGTTGAACAAAACAAACTTTCCGCTTTCAATTAGTCTTACCTCTAACTTGAGTCAAATGCTCTAATCAAAGAGCCTATATAGGGTCTGTTCTCTTCGGCTAATTCTAGCTGAACTGCACTGAACTTATTGGAGCTGAACTGAACTGAAATTATTAGAGCTGAACTGAACTGAACTGAATTTATTAGAGCTGAACTGAACTGAACTTATTGGAGCTGAACTGAACTGAACTGAACTGAACTTAATTGTTGAATTAAATCGTAATAAATATATAAATAATAAGTAAATAATAAATATTAGGAAAAATTGCATAGAATAATGCAACCTTTTGCCCATTCGCAGATAATAATACAACCTAAAGATTATTATAGAATAATGCAACCTTTATACCCCATTTATTTTAAATAGGCTGAAACCGGTTGCAACCTGAAAAATGGGTAAAATGGAACACGTGTCATCCAATAATTGGTTTCAATAAATAATTTTCTTTTAAATTAAATCAAATAGATAAACTAAAAAAAACATAAAAACCTCCCATCCCCCTGCCACCCCCAACGCACAGCACCCCACCCCCACCCTCCCAACGCACAGCACCCTACCTCCACCCACCCCCCAACGCACAGCACCCCACCCCACCCCACACCACCCCCAACGCACAGCACCCCACCCCACCCCACACCACCCCCATCGCAAAACACTCCACCTCCACCGCACAACACCCCACCCGCATCGCACGACACCCCCAACACCCCAAAACACCGTCATCCCCCACAGAAAACGTCGGTCCAGGGAAGGAGGAGGTTGGTTGGTGGCTGCGAGAACCAGAATAAGACGGTGAATTTGATTGATAAAATGACAGTGGTGGGGCGTGTTTGTGGGTGTTGCGGACATAGAAACGAGAAGAGGAGGAGGTTGGTTGGTGGCTGCGAGTGGTGCTGCTGGTTACGGTGGTGGATGCGGGTGGTGCGGTGGGTGGTTGCGATCATAGCAGTGGTGGGATTCAGTTATGGGTTTGGAAGGGTTCGGGGTGGCAGTTGGGGTTGGCCGGTGGGGGTGGGGGGTGGGTATTAGTTTATTTTGGGTGGTGGCAGTTGGGGTTGGCCGGGGATGGGGTTAGGGCTAGGGCTGGGGGTGGGGGGTAGGGGTAGGGGGGTGGGAAAATGGGAGGAGTTTATTTTTTTATTTATTTTTTATATTAATAAATTAATTAGAATTTAAAGTTTTAAATAAAATTACCAATTGTACAGGTAACCGGTCATTTGTCCTGTTCAAAAAAAAATGGGGTATTAAAGTTGCATTATTCCAGAATAATCTTTAGGTTGCATTATTAGTTGCGAATGGGCAAAAGGTTGCATTATTCTAGACAATTTTTCCTAAATATTATGAATATTGAATAATAAGTTGTAATAATAATTCTAATTACTAATAGTTAAACTAATAATTTAGAATAATACCAAATGAATAATGATAATATTATTTTTGATGTTATTAAATGATAGTTATAAATAAATAAATAATAATAACAATGATAATAATAATAATTAATAATGAGTAATTACTATTATTAGTATTAATATATTAATACTTGATGATGATGGTATAATAACAATAATGTCTAAGAAGTAAATTAATATTACCATTATAATATTAATTAGCTTAAAACATGGGTTGATGTGTGCTTCTAACCACACCAAGAATTGTGGTGGGTTGGTTTATGATAGAAATACACCAAACCCCACCACAAACCGCCAAAATATCTTTAATATGCAACGTAACGACAATGTTGTACCATAAATAGTACTGTAGTATTATTAGCAACTTTGTAATTTTTTCATTTCTTCTAGTTTTTTGTAGCTTACTTGTATAATGTAATAGTGAGTATTTAATTGGTACAATAAACATAATTGCAGATTAGAATAATCATGAGTGAAGATATAATAATATATATATATATATATATATATATATATATATATATATATATATATATATATATATATATATATATATATATATATATATATATAATAACAATAATAATAAATAAAATAAATTAGACCAATAATAATATATTAAACAAAATGGTTAAATAATGAATAGAGCTGAACTGAACTGAACTGAACTTATTGGAGCTGAACTGAACTGAACTTATTAGAGCTGAACTGAACTGAACTTATTGGAGCTGAACTGAACTGAACTGAACTGAACTTATTAGAGCTGAACTGAACTGAACTGAACTGAACTGAACTGAACTGAATTGAACTGAAAATAAGCTGAACAGAACAGGCCCATAGTGACAAGGTCACAAAAGAATAGATATTACTCTCCATAACAGATTACTTGCAACTATTAGACATTTTCTACTCACACTTTATGGCAAATCGTTGCAAGTAATGCGTTACGGAGGGAGTAGTTTTATTTTTAAAAAGAATATAAGGAGAAGTATTGGGTGACTATTCTCTCAAGGGTGAATAAATATTAGTTATATATCCAATGCAAATATTTTCTACTCCCCCAATTTCTTATTTATTGTACAATTTACATATTTACGCTTACCAATGCAAATGTTTATCTTAATATCACTAGTTGTGTATTTGTAAAAATAATTTTTTTAAATGATAGTCATATGAATATATTTTTAGTTGTGTATTCTTAAGAAACAAACAATTCTCATATGAATATATTTTTTCTTACCCATACATCACAAATGATAGTCAAAGTAAAATTTATGAATAGTGACAAATGTCAAAGTGTAACAATTGAAAAGTAACGGAGGGAGTAATAAATTGGAGCTTATAGAGAGTGATTTTGTAAATACATTTGCAGAATTCTGTGGATCGGATGAAAAATCAGTTTTTTTTTTCAATATATAAACCTAAGATTTAAGAATGAATATTATACTACTATGTGAATTGAATCTAATCTTTTTTGCATGATTTAATACATGTTTTTATACCATTGGAGATTTCTCAAAATATGCTCTGAAATAAGATTCATCAGTCACATAATCATACAACCTTTTTGAATTATAACAAAAGTAAGATCATGTTCTCATGGACTAAAAATAACTAAACTAAACTGAAGTCTGGATGGAGCTGAATTAAACTAAATGAAACTGAACTGAATTTAATTAAATTGTAACTAATAATTAATAATAATTAAACAATAATAAATTATTAGATAATAATAATGAATAGTATATAATAATTATAATGATAAGTAATAATAATGAATGATTATGATAATTATAAATAAATAAATAAAAGTAATAACAATTAATCAACAATTACTGCTATTAGTATTAATATATTAATACTTGATGAAGATTATATAATAATAATAATGTCCAAACAATAAATTAATATTAATATTATGATAATAAAAATTAATAATGTAATAATAATTGGCAATAATATTAATCTGGTCGGACCGAGGAAAATTGCAGTTTAAACCATTTTGGCGCAATTTGGTTGGTTTATGGGCTCAAAAAGGTAGGTTGGTTTGTGCTTTTGACCACAATACTACTTGCGATTAAGGATCGATCTATAAAAAATGTACTTTGAAAATCTTACTAAAGGGTGAACTCAAAGCTATCTACTTCATCCGTTTCAAAATAGTTGATACACTTTCAAAAAAAATGTTTTTTGAGGCAAAATTTTGTAAACTTGATTAAGTGAATTAAATTGAGGGGATTAATTGGAAGTGGGGAGTGGGTCATTTGATTAAACTACACCAAAAGTGTATCATCTATTTTGAAAAGGCCCAAATTCTTGTCAAATCCCACACCAAAACTTATTAAAGAAGGAAAAAAAGTGTATGATCTATTTGAAAATTGTATCATCTATTTTGAAACGGAAGAAGTAATAAACAAAAACGATACAGTAGGATCATTGAGGACATTGAACGTCTGACTTTTTGTAGAAATGTGATGTCCTTACTTAAAAGGTAGTTTGATACTGAATTTGCTTCTCTAAAAATACAATGCACGAAAGTCGAACGGAAGAAGGTGAGGATATGGAGAATATTATCGTTAAGAGTCTGAATACACCAAGAAGTATCAAAAATCCCTTTTACCACAACACACTGGGATTGCATTTGTAACCCCGGGGGATGAGGATGTGAACAGAAGAGGTGTTGTCGACTAAATTACTCAAATTCCATTATGACATTAAGTACTTCTCTTTGTAGAGAATTCGATTTATTTGGTATGTTTCATCAAAGAAGATGATCGAATTTCTCACCTTTAAAAGACTCCATAGTAGCAAAAAGAATTTGGTCAAGATTTCTTTAATGAGAACTTATAAGTACTTACTTCCTTTGTTTCATAATAGATGGAACATTGTGTTTAAAACAGACTACCACTACAAAAAAAAGAGTTTTTGCTACGGATTTTTTGTGGTAGATTGAAATCCGTAGCAAAAAATCATATCCGTTGCAAAATTTGCTACGGATTACGATTCCGTAGCAAATTTTGCTACGGAAAATTATATCCGTTGCAAAATTTGCTACGGTTTACATTTTCCGTAGCAAAATTTGCTACGGAATATGATTGACAACGTAATATTAAGAAGAAATATATAGAACATAAGCCAACTACGAGTATGTGCATCATGTATAGCTCAATTGGGAGATACTTCACTTTCCACAACATTGTCTTGGTTTCGATTTTTACTAATGGCATTTCGATGGGATTTATGGGGGGAGTGGGTCAAGATGGGGTAGAAAAAACCGTAACAATTTTTGCTATGAAATATGGTTTGCTCAGATTTTCTATCCATAGAAAATTTTGCTACGGATCTTCTTCCTCCGTAGCAAAAAATTTGCTACTGTTTTTTTGTAGTGTCCTAGGCCAAATTTCTAAAGCATGTTTAAGTAAATAATTAAGCAATATAACCAGTTACCAACTCTAACCAAGAAACCGCCATAGAACCTACTGCCGCCACCACCCACCGCCACCTCCACCAATGAAACCACCGTCGTCGCTACTCACAGCCACCTCCACCGACGAAACCATCGAATTCCACCCACAGGCCACCTCCAAAACCCACTGAAATCTTCCCTCTTCAACCTCCAAGCGTTCACACCTCCACTTTCTCTCTCCTCTACAACAATGTCAAAACCACCACAACCACACTTCGTAAAGCCCTGCGACTTCTCCCACAGCCCTACACACTACGCCGTTACACTACGCAACAACACCCAATTATAACTCACCTCCTCTCTTCCCTCCCCAAACTCGCTAACCCTAACCAATACCTCAAAACTGGAATTGGTTGGTGGGTAGGTTAGGTGGTGGTGGCTAGCGACTTCGAAACTGAGTTTGGTTGGGTGGTGGTGATGGCGAGTTGGGGTTTGGTTGGTGGTGGGTGGTGCTGGCGAGTCGGGGTTGGTTGGTGGTGGTTGGTGTTGGCGAATCGGGGTTGGTTGGTAGTGGTTGGTGCTAGCGAATCGAGGTTGGGGGGTGTTAGTGCTGGCGACTTCAAAATTTGGAGGGTGGTGCTGGCGAATTTGGTGGTGGTTGGTTTGGGTGGAAGATGAGGCTAGGTTGGGTTGTGGTTGTGAGTTCAGTGGTGGGAGAGGGGCTGTGAGAGTGTGAGTGGGTAAAAGTAGGAGAGAGAGGGGTGAGTGGTAAAATTAAATTATAATTAAGTTAATTAGGATAATTAAACATGTTTAATGTGTTGTAAGGGTAAAGTTGTCTTTTCACCCACTAAAACTTACTAAAGAAGTAAAAAAATAAGAGTGTTGCGTTTATTTTAAAAACCCCTAAAATAGACAATGTTGCATCTATTATGAAACGTATGAATTTATGAGAACTTATTCTGTCCGATACACATTGTTAATACGTTTAACAAAATACTTTGGTGGATCGGCTACTTCTCACATAAGCCCAAAGCAAAAGCAGCCCAGAGATAAAAATAAAAAAGCAGCGGCAACCCTTTATCTGCTTCCTCCATAACCAAGCACCACCACAACCCGAAGTTCAAGCTCACAATTTAACAAAATTGTTATGGTTTCTGTACAATTGAATTAGGGTTTTGTTTTCCTTACATTTGAATTATAATATCATGTTTGTAATTGTTGTTTTACTTACGAAATTGAAGAGAAATTGAAGCACTTCATTTGAAAATTCGAAACCCTGAGTTTTGCCCCAAATTTTTTTTTTTTTTGAATTTTATGCCCCGATTTTATGCATCAACCTTCACAAATGTTTAATTACTAACATTTGAATTGTTTTCGTGCTTAAATCGAGCCAATTGCCCTCGAATTTGCCTTTTTTTTGCTCGAAATTGTTGTAATTGTTGAAGGTGATGGTTGTTGATGGTGGGGCTGGGTTTTAGGGGGTTGAGACGGTGGCGTTTTGGTTGTTTCAAAGGTGGGACCAAGTTTGGGGCATGTGGCAGTGAGGTTGTAGGGTGGTGGTGGCGGGTTATAGTGGTGGCAGCAGCACTAGTGAGAGGAGGGAGAAAAAGAAGGGAGAGAAAGAGAAAGAAGTGTAGTCAAAAGTATTTTGATTACAAAACTTTAACTTTTAATTGCTAAACCTTAACTTTTCATTAGAAAATCTTAACTTTTGTTTATAAAACTTTAATTTTTCATTCATAACACTTAACTTTTGACTACAAAATCTTAACTTTTGCTACAAAAAACCTTTACTTTTCATTTATAACACTTAACTTTTGATTGCTAAATCTTAATTTTTTAATTATAAAATCTGAACTTTTGCTAAAGAAACCTTAACTTTTTATTTATAACACTTAACTTTTGATTAAAAAACCTTAACTTTTAATTACAAAATCTTAAATTTTGGTGAGCTATAATTTAACTTTTGCTAAAAAAACCTTAACTTTTGGGACTTAATCTTGGTCTATAATAAATTTAGTGTAGACCGAGTCTATATTAGGCTTAAGTTACGTTGAAAAAACGGGGCATTTTTAATGAAAGTTTGAAACCAATCCAAACCCGAACCCGGACAGGAATCGTAAAATTATATGGACCGGAATGGTGACTCGTTGGGCTTACTTGTGCTTGTGTTCTTTGCAGCAGGAACAGGAGGAAGCTAACAACAGCCAACACTCACCTAGTCTAGCGTGTCCTTGTGCGACTTTGCTGGTGGCCGTCCCTTGATTTCTCTTGTTTGAATTTTTGGTAAAAGATTTTTCTTCACTTTTCAATATAATGTTTTTGCAATTCGCTTTTTTATATCATTTGATTGATTTATATTGTACTACTCTTTTTAGTATATGAGGCTAATTAACAGGATTCAGAGAAACATTTGAGCTTTGAAATTGTTGAATACTACTCCCTCCCGTCCCACAATGTTCTTTCCACTTCTTGCATATACGTGAGGTATAAATTCTATAAAATAATGAAGTGGGAAGAACATTGTGGGACGGAGCGGTATTAAGTTTGTCAATTTGATTATTGAATGATCATCTTAGGTTCGAACTAGTGCAATTATATTTTAAACTAGTGATCTTATGTATAATTTGTTTGTGGCTTGCTAGGTTGGGTTGTCATCAAAACATGTCAGGAAATCTATGTTTATCTATCCCTTTGAGTTGTTTAGGGGCAATTGCTTTAAAATGGAGATTGAGCTTATTGAGATTGAGTCTCATATTGTTCTTCACTATGAACTGTGAAGTCTTACAGCCAGTTTGAAAGTTTAATAGGGAAACCATAGGGAGGATAAGCTTTTATTCCATTCAATTAACCAAACAAGATCTCAGAGGTTAGCTTGTTATTTCTTTATTGAAGTCCTTTACATAATCCGAGAATAAGGAGGAAAAGCATTTCTGCATCTTGTGTCCCTCCCCTAGAACTCCGAGTGGGTTCTTGAGTACTAATGATGAAATGAACTTAAAATCGACATTAACAGTGTGTTTGGTTACAAAAGGGGAAGGAAGGGAAGGGGAGGGAAGGGAAGGGGAGGGAAGGGAAGGGGAGGGAAGAGGGGGAGGGGTGGGGAGAATGATGAGTTTTCCTTCCAAATCTCTCCAATATTGGAGGGAGGAATTTCTTAGAAATTGATCCTTCCATTTCCCTCCCTCCAAATCCCTCACCCACTCACTTGGTTTCCAAACAATGGATTTTGGCCAACTTCCCTCCTTCCCTCCCCTTCCATCCTATTTTGACTATCCAAACAAGCTGTAAACTTCGAAAATCTTACATGGTGATTGGTTGGAAGGTTTTTGAATGGAAGGGATGTGATACCATTTATCTAGAAAAAGTTAATTGGTTGGAGTAATTTTCTGTGGAACCTCATACTCAAAGGTTTTTCATCCTCTAAACCCCTTCGTCTCTTACCCATCACCCCCAATTGAGATCCCCATACTTCCCATCTCATAATAGCTTCTAAAATCCATACTTTTAGGTGAACCAAATAATTAAATCAACTGATTGTGAATCCATAACTATGAAGGTTCTCATTCCCATATCATTGCATTTCAATTGTTTGAATTAAACACTCACTTAATATTTTTACAATTTGTATTTTGGCCAGACATTAGTAATTTGGTGGAAACACTGCCTCAATGGTATCTTAATGTGTATGATATTGCTTTTATCCTTCTCTAAGACATGGGAAATATGGGAAATCTTATAGCCAATGCAAGGAATCAATATTAGGGGAAAGGGCATATTAGGCATCACATTATAAGTCTATTAGTAGTAACTTGGGGAATAAGCTAGATAGTTTGTTAGGGAGGATTTTCTATAAATAAGAGAACAATTAGGAAGAGTGAAATTCATTGAATGTATTGAGTGGAAACTTATGGGAGAGTATGAGCCTCTTGAATGCTCATAATTAGGAGAGATCAAGCCTCTCGAAAGCTTGAATTTATCTTTGTTAGTTTACATTCCATTTTATCAATCTCAATAGCTTTCATTACTCATTTTTTTCATCTATTAATCATCATTTCCATACAATCATCATCTTATTCATCTTAATCTCCATTTTTATTCGTTGTCAAATCTGCCTACCATGTTAATTCATAGCACCCAATTGAGAGAATTAGATAAATGATCTATCGATCAAAGTTTGAGTGGGAAGGCATAAGAGAATGATGGAAGTAAGCCTAGAGGGGATTTTGTTTCAAATGTTGCCTCCCTATCTCGCCTTCCCTTCACTTGTTAGTGGGTTTCACTTAATACTCTTACGTCTTAAGGGATACAATAGTTGTATATGAAAATGGGGCATTACAGCCGGAGCTGATCTAGAAGAGCTGAGACACTAGTTTCAACTAACTATTGTTTATATCTTGTGGATCAAGTCTCACACTTTCTATAACTTCACTACACCTTGTCTCCGTTCATTTTCCATTACTCCCTCCATCTGAAAAATGTTGCTACATTGGCTTTTGGCACAAACTTTTAAGGAAGTAAGAAAAATAGAGAGAAAAAAGTGAGTAGGTGGTGGGTTCCAACTTTGAAGAAAAAGTAGAAAGAAAAACACTTGTAAGAAAAGGTGTGTTGCAACTAATTTGGGACATCCAAAAAAAGTTAAATTTAGCAAGTAACTTGAAATGGATGGGAGCTTAGTTTTTTTGCTTTAGATTACTCCGTGGAAGTGGTAACCTATCACATTGTAAAGTAAGTAGCCAAATCATGAGTCTTGGTACGTGATCTTTTCCACTCATTTATGGTGGCTTATGGGTTGAATTATTACCAATGTTGTTAGAATTGCGATCCGGATTGTAGAACGGTAGAAATCTATGATCTAGATGTGGCTAAAGATTTGGATGGGGCTCTTAAGTCTAACCCTGATAGAAACGCAATATGATTGGGATCTACACCAATCCTAACACTGTCAAAACGGGCACTGTGCTGCAAATTGTTCGTGAAATATGCATCTGCCCATTAAAAAGCCATCTATAGCTATTGGACCTCTTGGTACAGTACACTGAATAGCCATCTTTGTGCCTCTCTCTCTCATTCACCTTCTCTCTCCTTTATTTCTTCTCAAATCCTAGATATAGCCCACTCAAACTTCACTCAAGATTCGTTGTACATGGTAACACACAAGTAATTTGCTCAAGTCTCAACATTCAGCTCTCATTCGACATCTGCTTCTTCAGTCATAATTTGCTGCTTCGTTTCTCTTAATTCATGCAAGCATTCTTTAACAATAGATAATCAGTTTTTCATGCGTCATACTCGTAATTGCTGCTTCACTCGTAACTTAGCTGCTGTGCACTTCACTCTTAACGTATTGGTTCTTAGTTTATACTACCTCCGTTCCATGTGTATTGCAACATAGTGAGTTTTACGCCTCCCAACGCACTACTTTAGACGCTAATATCTCTAATTTTATTTAAGTAAAAATTATAAAAAGTAAATTTTAATTAAGCATATATCGAGACGAATCTAACAAGATCCCACATGGCTATATTTATCTTTGTGTATAAATCACAAAAGAGGGTCAAAGGGTAGTGTATGAATAGTGCAAAATGTCAAAGGTTGCAATACCTATGGAACGGAGGTAGTATTCTTTTTCTATGTTTTGTCTATCTTTCGGTTGGTAATATTTACCATATGTGCTTTTTATCCTTCTAAATAATTTTAGGTTGCTGTTTTTTATTTTTTATTTGAATAGCTTGTGAAAACTGGATTCAATTTTCTAAATGATTGAAATGACCCCTATATTCTGTAGCTCAGTCGTCTGTGGGTCAGTAATTTTAACAAAGTTATGCAGTTGACTTGGTTCTTGTTTATCATATGTAATGTATATAATTTGGGAATTAAGGCCTATCTTATGGGAAGATAGCTAAAATTTTAAAATTTTCAGTGGTGTTTTGCTTAAATATGAGAAACAGTTCACACATCTGTCAAAAATGTCATATATTTGCAATGTTTGTAGGATCATACGATCATATGGTTCGACCCTAAGAGCCCCTTCTGATCCAAAGTAAAGCCCCGATAACCTTGGTGGAATCATTACAAATATTATTACTGCTGCCTATCTACTATCTATTCTAGGCTTTATAGGGATACGTATTTGTGTATGTAGGTTTCAACTTTCAAGATCTCTTGATAATCGAAAAGTGGCCAATGCTATGGGTCATTAGAAATTTTTCCTTGGTGGTAGATTCCAAAAAATTTTAAATTGTCTTGGAAGTTTCATGCTGAGTTCGTATCAACTCTGGCTTTGCCATTGAAGCTTAGCTAGCTGCACCATCTCAAATTTGAAAGATGGCATTCTAAACTATTCGCAAATCAACAAATAATTAGGAGTTCATTCTTCATATTGTATGAACCCTCTTCTATAAGATATACATGTATGGCTTAGGTTTCGCAGGTGAAGAAACTGATAGATAAATGGAACTTTTGGAACCAAGGATGGTTGAATGTTTGTCACCTGCTAGCTATTCCTGACTTGGGATCCATCGATTTGAGTGATTGATCAGCATAATCCCAGATTGGGATGAAAATTATTGTTTGTTAATTAGATTCTGTTAACATATGTAGTAAGGAAGCTAAGTCAAACAATGTTCTAATAGTCTGTGCGCTGCTGAATGAAATGAAGATTTTATCAAAACTTTAGATGAAAATTGCATGGCTTTCTAGCAATTTAAGTCTCGTTGACTAGTTTCATAACAGTAAACCTAGTATTTTGTTTTTAGTATGGATAAATGATCCCTGTTTCTATGTAGAAAACCAATCTCCATTTTTCTCAGTAAACTGCCTACATACTCTCCCGAAGTCTTTTTGGAAGAAGTTCGTGAGAAGCTGAGGCTTGGCTAAAGAGACTCTTAACATTTACCTATATTAGTATCCCTTTATTTGCTAGATTCCTCAAATGGGTTCATTTATTGGTTTTGTTGGGTGGAATTTAGTATGTTATCCAACTTATGCTCACTTGCTCACTTGCATTTGCGCGTTTTCAAGAGTCAAAATTAGCATAATGTGGGATACTTTCAAATAAAGTTTAATCTGCACATCATGACATCTACAGGAACAAGTCAATTGTGGTGATGGATCAGTCAGAAGCTGGAGATACCTCTTGTCAGAATGCTGTTAGCAAAGATAGCGGTGTAGAAATTACATGCTTCAGTGATGAACTTCATGAAACCATTGTTCATTTTCAAATAATGCGGCTCCACAAACAGGTAGACTGATAGCGTACTCGTACATTATCTGTTTATTCTGAGGAGGTTTTCAGGTTCCATGCCTAATACTATCATGAGCTACTTATGCATATTGGCTTTTAATTACTTGACAGTACGTGTGACCTAGTCCAGCCTAGTGATCATGAGTTCCAATCTCATAGGATCTAGGTCTATGCAAAATTGGCAATGTTGGCGAGTGCCTTGCCTCCTTTGCTATCTTTGTAGGTTTCAAATTTTCAAAAGAAGATAAATAATCGTTTGACATGATGCTGTGGTCTGTGGTACATAATATTTGTCAGGGCTCAGGTCTCTCCGTCTCTATATGGTGTTCATAGTTATGAGAGGTGAGATGTATAACTATAACCTAGCCAGTGTTCCTGATAAAACACACAAACTTTTCATGACTGCCATCAATCTTAGTACTTCATTCTCCATGATTAAAGAGCCAAGTTGCTGCAATGCCTTAATTTTCTATCGGCTTGTGTAAGACAGTGTCACATAATTCGTAGATCGCTCTGGAACGGGGAACGAATTCGGGAACGGAATTCGCTGCATAGAGCTTTGATTTTAGGCAAATTGGCGAATTGTGAATTGCGAATTGGGAACGAATTCGCTTGAACCAATTCGAAATTCGCACACCACCCCAGCGAATTATGTGACAGTGTGTGTAACACCTACATTGCCGGATAACATTTGTAGTTTTCGATTCCTCATTAGCTCCTGTGTACAACTCTAAGCCCTCTGTTTTATATAATCCGAACAAACTTTTTGTGTTTGGTACTGTTTGCAACTTCAGACTGTTGCAAGAATGGTCAGTCTATGTACTTTCCTGTGCTCGATTAGCCCTTGCTGATATTACTTATCTATGGACCCTGGTGTAGCCCTCAGGCTTCTGCTTTAGATTACCTACTTCATTGAAATACTGTGTGCCTTACCAAGTTCTTTTTTGGTGGTTAATTTAGATATATGTGTGGATCGGTTGCAACTCTGCTAAGCTGGGACCTCTTTATGCTGCTGGCCCAACCCGACCTGTAAGCTACCTGCTCAAGTTAATTCTAGCATTTTCTTCTGTTCACTTGTCTGTTTTACATCCTATGCAAACATACATTTATGTATAAATTTTAGCAATAACTCTTTCTCCAAACTAAAGCAAACTTGCTTGAAAAGAGTATTCATTGAGACATTGATTAAGAAGTCTTTGTTTGAGAAGCCTTCCCGTTGTTTATAAGCATGTTTTCATAATTACAACTTTTGTATTTGTTGCTATCTAAAAGTCATGTCTACTAACAAGTAGCAATTATATACAGAACAATTCCGTGAGTGTGACTTCAATTCTTGGGAGCACTTCTGATAACAGCGGTTTTGGCATTGCTCGTCGGTTAGGTAGTTCCAATCTTCTGCTTAATCGCAATATATCTATCCTCGAATAATGAGCCTCTTTGACCCTGTTGGCGTGATGTATTGCTTTGCAGTTCTTCGGACTGGGTTGAATATAATATTAGCTTGCAATCTCCCAAAGGATAACCCGATGCTTGAGGTTTGCCCTTGCTTCATCAAAAGCTTAACTCTTAGCTTTATTTTTGACATTAGTGTGCTAAAAGCTCAATTGTCTTCAGATATAAACTAGAATATTTTCTTAACTTGCAGCTTGGGGCTGAGAAAAAACTGGCAGAGAAGTTGATCAGTCTGGGATACACAAAACCAAAATCCAAAGATCAATCACACTCATAAAAAGACGAGTCTGCTTATCTTAAGACCAGAAAAATCTATGCATGACGATCTCCTTGGTGATGCTGGTTCGTCGAACGATGTGGACCATCAACATCGCAGCTTCTAGGGACGCCCGTGGTTGCAGGTGGATAGTAACTATTGATATGATGCTAACTTGAGCAATGGAACACTGCTTCACTAATTGTTGCTCCGCTTCTTTCTCTATTCAGTTGTGTGCTCGGGAGATTTGTAATTGATTTTAGATCTTCTAGTTAGAGAATGAAAAATGAAAGGAATACAAACCTGCTGTAATTGTCCGATAATATTCGCATTATTATGGAATTTAGTTGAAAGGACTGATGTAGTTGACAGTATTCTCATAAAAGAATGGACACTCACTTGATCTATTATGAATACCAGAATCGTCCAGATTTGGTGTACACTATTATGATTTGCGTATTTGTTGTTACTCATTTGGTAGTATAATGCTGACAGCCAGACAGGTTAACGGACATGGCCATAATGTGCATTCGATCAACCAGTACCATCTTGGTAAAATTGATGAAGACTTGCATTATGAAATTATCAAATGGAATTGACAATTTATGGATCTAAACAAAAAAAAGGACTACGACAATTATACCTCAGTAATCACGGACATGATTTATTATCGAAGATGTTTCTATGGTTGTCCCTTTGTTTTGTTTATGTTGTTGAAGATTTTCCTATATGTTATGGAAGATTTTCCTAGGGTTCTCCCCTCGTTTATGCATAGTATAGTAGTGTTTTAAACGAATTTAGTATCCGTATTTAAATGTAATTTTTTTACCATTTTCTATTCAACCAAATCATGATTTGACAATCAATTATTTATTTTCCAACATTTCACGAGAACCTTTCTTTTTAATTGCGCTTTTTTTTTCTTATTGACCTCCTAAATAGATTGACAAAATGACAAACAATGAGTGGTTGAAAAAATAGAGACATGAGAAAATGGATGAATTATTTAGTTGACAAAAGAATTTCTTAGTAATTGCAATTTCTAGCAAATTCAGATAGAAATTTACTTCGCCATTGTACAACCTATTAATAGTGATTTCATGGAAATTTCGGTTTTCGTTTTTGTTATCCTCTCATAACATACTTACACACTCAAAATTCTAGTAAACAGATGGAAGATGAATAAAACTAGTACCATTCAAACTCTTTGTTACACTTCTCATAAACAGAAGAGGATCTTCCAATAGTAACAGGAAGAGTATATCAACAACCACCAACGGTTCTAAATTACAAATATCACTACAAAAGATACTACATAAATAACAACACTATCGATTATGTGAGTTAGTGCTACAAAGTACAAACTATGGAGTACATCCTCTAATTTCATTCTAAACTACAGATTTAAAACCAGACAAACAATAAACCAGCATCAAGTACAAAATTCTCCTACACAAATGAGGATTTCAAGCACCCATTTTGCCAAACCAAATTTACTATCATTAACCACATTTTCCTTATTTCCTCCAAATTTCCACCCATTTTCCTCTCAAACTTCAACAATCCATCAATAAGAACAACATTAGCCATTCTAAATCTTGACAGGCCGAAATCTCGGTCCCAAAATTCATCAATAACGAATTCCAACCACCACAAACTACACAGGCAACGGATTCTTCCGTGGCCGCCCACGCTTCTTAGCCCCCGGGGTAGACATCCCTCGCGGCACACTGCCAAACCCCGCTGCCACATTATTACCCAAACCAGCAGAGGCACTTCCATCTGATATATCAATACCACCCACAAACGCATTCACATTAGGCACATTCATATTCACATTCACATTCGTCCCACCTCCTTGTGGCCCAGCTGCCACAGGCGTCGAAAACATACCAGCAGGCATCCAATTCGGAAACCCCGAATTCTGATTCGGAGTATGATCCCTATTATTATTATTATCATTACCATTATTATGATCATTCGCATTAACATTAACATTAACATTATTAGCACCATCATGATCAGAACCACCTTTCTTATTCTTCCCCTTAGTAGTAGTTTCAAGAGAGAAACCAAGGGGAAAGAACCCCCAACAGCAATAATACGCCTCTTTCCCCGGCACCATCGGCGGTAACGAGTTTATAACCGTCGCATGAAACGCCCTCTCGCAATTCTGGCAACGAAGACAACAATCTTCGTACGCCCTTGGGTACTCATACAATACATAACAGTACGGGCAGGCTGTCCAAAAATTGGCCAGCCTGCCAGCTGTAGCTGTCACTCCCCCGCCCCGCTTTGCACTCGCATTACGGGGCGGGTTACTATTATTATTATTACTATTATTATTAGTAGTAGTATTATTAGGAGGAGCTGCGGGAGGCGGCGAGGGATCAGATGATTCAACATCGACCCCAGCGCCGCTACCCCGAGGGCTCCTCCTAACGGGGAGCTTATCCTTATCGGCTGCCGCAGCAGCGGCAGCTGTAGGCGGGGGCTGATGACGAAGCTCAACTTTAGAGTAGACGTTGAGCTCGTGATCGTAAAGCCCCCGCCTCGAGGGATCGGAAAGGAGGGCCCAGGCATCGGCGACGAGTTTGAAAGCGGAATCGGCGAGGGGGAAGCGGTTTTTGTCGGGGTGGAGGAGGAGAGCGAGACGGCGGTAATTCTTCTTGAGGAGATCAGGGTCGGAGGAGAGAGATTGACGTGGTGTTTGTAAGATGTTGTACCAATCGTAGTGGCGATTGTTGACGACGCGCCGCTCTGAAGCGAATAAGACGTCGGTAATGGCTAAGATCTGGTCGGATCCTTCGAGGAGGGGTTCGGTTTCTTGAGCGAGGAGAGCGAATTCTCGTGAACCGGTTAGATCTCGGTTTTGGAGGAGTTTTTCTGCTATGCCTAAGAGGCGTTCTGCTTCGGCCCGGTTGGGCTGGGAATTTGGGTTTGGGTTCGGGTTGATGGTGGTGGTGGTTGTGGTGTTCATGTGGTGGTGGTGATGGAGGTCCATTTTTTTGGAAGAGAATGGAAGAATAAAATTGAGAGTAAAATGTAGATGTTTATTACAAGAGGGAGTGAAATGAGGGGAGTGTGAGATAGATCGGAGAATTGGATGAGAGAGAAGACAAAGGTTGTGTGTGGTTTGAACACTTTTTTTGGTTGGAGAAAGAAAAAGGGTAATTTGGAGAAGTGATGAAAGCACACTTTTTTTTTTTTTTGTTGAAGAAGGGATTTTTACAATTTTCAAGGTTGAGTTTCGACCGTTTATTGTTTTTGATGTGTATGTGGTGTTTGGTAATTGGTTGCTGTATAAAAATCTGATTCGATTGACTTTTAGGTTCGATTCTTCCGAATTGAATGAAGTTGAACTGAAACTGAAATGTTTTTCAATTAATCAAGTCCAAAAGAATAGGTGTTTGATGTAACTTCTAGACTTCTCAGTTGTTTGAGTATTTGACAATTGGTTGTTGTTTGCAGCCTACAGGCTATGTGTATTGGCCTGGCGTATGTTTTGGTTGGTTAGACCGTTTATTTTATTATTGGCTTTTTTTATAAAGTGTTTGGTAAAATCAGTTATTAATGTTGATTGTGTTATAGAGAATGAAAACAAAAGTCAAAAGTTCTACTACCTCCGTTTTTTTAAATCGCTACACTTCCCTTATATGGCAATTTGGAATTAATCGCTACACTTCTATTTCTTTCCATTTTTAGTAAGTTTTTTGCTATGAATTTACCATATTACCCTTACTTTAAAAAATAAATCTTACTTAATTACTAATTATAACTTTCTAAATAACAAATTAATACTTCACTAATCACAAATTATAACACATAAACCCAACCCATTTCCCCACCCACAGCCACCCCTCTCTCTCTCTCTCTTCTCTTTCCACCACCTCCCTATCTTCCTCACCCATTTTGCCGTTCCCAACACAACTGCCAAACCCCAACCTCTTCCTCACCACCCCCCATTTCCCGGCCACCTTCCTCCCACCCACCTCCCTCTCCGGCGCTCGGCCCCCACCTCCATTCGCAACGGCTAAACTCCTCGCAACCACCTCCATTCGCAACGGCTTCACCTCCATTTCAACTCATCTACAACGGCGGCTTCACCTCCACTCTTCACCACCATTCACATCCTCACAACGGCTAAACTCCTCCCCACCACCATTCGCATCACTCTTCGCCACCACTCTTCTTCTTCCTCTTTCACTCTATATCTTCTTACTCGAATCTTCTGGGTTTAAGGTTGTGGGTGGGTTGAATCTTTAGGTTTAGGGTTGTGGGTGGTCGAAATTTTGGGTTTAGCGTTGTGGGTGGGTCGAATCTGCCGGGAATAGGGTTGTGGTGGTCGAAATTTTGGGTTTAGGGTTGTGGGTGGGTCGAACCCGTCGGGAATAGGGTTGTGGTGGTCGAAATTTTGGGTTTAGGGTTGTGGGTGGGTTGAATCTGCCGGGAATAGGGTTGTGGGTGGTCGAAATTTGGGTCTAGGGTTATGGGTGGGTCAGTGGGTGGTCGAATCTTTGGGTTGTGAGAGGGTGGTTGGTGTTGGGGTGGGTGGTTTGGGGCTGTGAGGGTGGGTGGTGATTGGGGGTTTCTGGTGGTAGTGGTGGTGGTGTAGGTTTTTAGTTGGTGGTGATGGGTGGGGTGTAGGGTGGCTGGTGGTGGTGACTTAATTTGCTTTTTTTTGTTAATTTACTCAAATGGTCCCCACTTACTTACCTAATCATATACCCTTACATACAATTAAACCCCAAACCAAATTTTGCCTAGGAGTCCGCAATTTGAGAAGTGTAGCGATTAAAAAAAAACGGAGGTAGTACATGATTACAAAGTTGTCTTTTCAGGTACTTTAAAGGGCATTTATCGAAGACATTTCTTTTGTCTCAACACGTGGAATCAAAAGCCAACAAAAAGTTGGTTACTAGATATCCACATAGTAAAAGCAATTCTTTTACTTTTGAGTGAAATGTCTTCAACTAATCAAAAAGCACTCAAAAGTTGTTTACCTAACACTGCTATGGTGATAGAAATGTAAAAAGTAATTTGTTTTTCCAGGATAGACTTCGCATTTCTTTCTAATTAGTTCTTCCAATAAAATTATTATTTTTGTCAGTTATTTTCTAATTAGTATTCTAAATTAATATATGTTTTTCTCTTTGGATCCAGCTCTTATCTTACAAGATTCACACAACTTTCATATAAGTTATAATAATATTGTAATTTTTATTACAAGAATAATCACAAAGGTTCTACCATCAACTGCTTCACAAATTTAAATATGAAACAGAGTGAAGTTTATCGCTATGAAAATGTTCATTATTTAAAATAAAATTATCATGGTGTAATTTTTATACTCTAATCTAATCGTTCTTTACTATTTAAAAGTGAATGGAATCTTCTAAATTATATCCAATGCATAGAAAAAGAAGTCACGTTGATCTTAATTATTTCATTTACTTCCTCCGTTTCTTTTTAATTGCAACAAACTTAAGTGGGTGGACTCCTAGGCAAAATTTTGGTGTGAGTATGAAAGGGATGGAGAGAAACAGTGGGACATGTGATAAAGAGAGAGATAGAGAGAAATGACTTTTAAAAAAGGAAAGAAAATATTTATTGCAATTAATTTGATATTTCCATTTTTGGCAAATGTTGCAATTAAAAAGAAACGGAGGAAGTTTTTGTTTTACCTGAACGAGTACATTATGAATATAAATCTTTTTTATTTTTTACCAATATATAATTAGGGATTTTTATGACATAAAATGATTATTGGAAGACATGCAAATGCAAAATGGAAGAACATTGAGAAACAAAGGAGTAATATATATCATATTGATAAGAATGTTAATGGTCAAAATAATTTTTCAAATTATATGTATTTCTTTTGCAAAAAAAATATTTAATTTTCAAAGTACTTCACCCGCTACTGAAAAACTTCCTACATTGTTGATTTAATAAGGTGGAGAACATGGTTGCTAGATAGCGTATAGTGAAGTGGGAGGCAATAAGTGGGGTAATCTTGAGTGAAAATTGAAAATTGTATATCAGATCCCGTATAATGCAAAATATTGGATCAGATTCTCCAAAAGACCACTAATAGTCTAGAGTAGCAACCTATTGCCTAAAAAGCATTTGAATTTTCTGTAAAAAAATTATATATCAACCAATCTTATATCGATAACTTACGGCTCGTTTAATATTACCAATAGTTCTTGTATAAAATTATGATAATTTATAAATACCATATTTCAAGAGAATTTAAAAAGATCTCACTTTTTGGGTATAAATAATACAAGATGATTACAATAAAATATATGAATAGTGCTAAAAGAAACCTTGTACAACTATTAAAAAGGAAGCAAATCAAGTACTTGATTGGATACGTTTAATAAGGGAAGAAAAGAACAGGAAGAGGAGTGGAGAGGAGATATATATCCACAAGTGTAACAAATCAGTTTAGATGGGAGATCACGTATGCACCAAAGTGGAGACGCGTGGATTACACGTTGAACATTGATCGAGGCGTGCTAGTCACACGTATGAATCAACATTCAACATGTTTAAACAAGAACGATTAAGATATATACTCCATCTATCATTTTTCAATTGCTACGTTTGGAACACTATTCACACGAAAAACCTTTGACTCTCTTTAGTTTTATATATATGTAAGAAAAATATAGTTATGTGAGATCTCTCTTGATTCGTTTCAATATCTACTTCTCAGACATATACTGTAATTTTTAGTATTTTGATCTCATGTGATAATGCAAGATGTTAATATATTAAAAACTAGTTGTTGGCCCGGGACAATGCCCCGTGTTATCTAACGTTACTTGATTAGTTTAAAATTAGCTACTACATCCGTTTTTTAATATGTATGTTTGCTTTTGCGCGCGGACTAAAGAAAAATGCAAAAGTAAGAGAGAAGGTTAGTAAAAGTAAGGAAAAAGTGAAAAAGGTAGAGAGAAGGAAATAAAAAGTAGAAGAGAAGTGTAATAATTAGGTGGGTCAAACCTTTCATTTATGGAAAAAGGTAGAAAGATACCTATTAAAAAAACATCCCAAAATGGTAAAACATACATATTTTTAAAAAACGGAGGGAGTATTATTCTACACTTGTACGAAATTCTTGAAATTATAGATTTTACGTTCATGGAATTAGAACTTCGTATTGTTGTTAATATATTGTGAAAGAAAAAATAAGTCTAACTATTTAAAAAAATTATTGTGATAAGAGATTGAATTTAAAAAGTGTTGAGCAATAAGTGTTACAATTAATCATGAAGACGATTTTTCTTATATTTGTGGTTAATTTGCTGACATCACTAATATCTTTGAAGTGGTGGTAAATATTATACTTTATTGCACACACAAGGTTGAGGGTTGAAGCTTTGATGCTTACACTTGCATTTAAATACTTTTTACAAAGAGCCAATATATAATACATGTGCATAATAATAAAATGGCGTCATGTAATGAAGGCGGTCTCTTACAAGACCAATTGTTTGTCAAGAGGAGGTAATATATGAAGAGATAACATTCTTGGCCACGTTTAAAAAATAATACTCCCTCTGTCCCAAAATATAACTCATGTTTTCTTTTGCATAGTATTCAAGCCGCATCTTTGACTTTTCTATATTTTCAATTTCGTATTAGTCAAAAATATAAAAAGTTGATATTATAAAAGTACATATTATGCCGAATTTAACAAAATCTCACCTAAAATATATTTTATAGTACATATTAATAAAAATTTTAGGACAAAATTTTAAAGTTTAACTTCCAAAATAGAAAAGGAATTTATATTATGGGACAGAGGAAATAATAAGTAGTTGAACAAGCTGGGGAAGTATGAAATTTCTGTTTAAGAGACCCTACTCAAGTGGAGTAAAACAGTACTCCGGTGACATAATGCAGCGACGCGACAATACACTGTGGAATGTCAGAACACCTTCTTCTCTGTAATATACTCCCCACCATTTTCATTTCTCTTCTCCTCCTTTTTTTCTCATAATTTTCTTCAATTTGCCCCCTTTCATCTTGTCCTCTCTCCCGTTTTACAACTGGTAAGTAACTTTTCTTCATTTCATACTTTCCTGCTTTGTTATTTGCTTTTTTCTTCCTCGGAAATGGCATCGAATTTTGCGCAACTGTGCTGCAAATTTTATGTAAATGTGGCTAGCTCGATTCTGTCGATTACGAAGTGGGGGATATTTTGTTTTCTTTTTAAAGTTGGAAGCAATTTTAGTGGGTAATTTACTAGTTTATGCCAAATTTGACAAATCCAGGACTATTATTAAGCACATAATTGCTACATTTTTCAATTATACAATGCTATCATATGGTTTTTTTTTTATGTTTGAAGAGATTTTTCAGGAAGTCTGACTCAAATGTCAAGGTGATATGTTGTTACCATTGTCAACTTAAACTATTAGGTGAGCAAATGAATGGTTACAATATCTAATATAATGTTAGTTGGGAATCTGTTGGTTTTGCCATATAGTAGTAGCCTCTCCACTCTCCTGGTTGATTGGAACAATATAGAAAACTAATGGGGTTTGAATCGAAAGGAGGCGTAGAAATCTTGAGCGTAATAGTTTAATGTTTGGTAGAGCTTTGCACCATTTTTCTTCTACAAAGGGAAGATTTGGTAGGGTTGGGTGGTTGGCATTCAAGTTTTTTAGGAAATTTGAGGGAAAATAGCTACTAATAACTTGTCTTTGTCATTTTTTGTTAGGGGTTTTTGCAGTCGTCATTCTAGTAAGTGGAGCGACTAGTGGGTATTCATAGAGGTCTATTTGGACTCTATTCTTTTGGACTGGATTAATTGAAAAACATTTTCAGTTCTGTTCAATTCAGCTCATCTCCTTTGTCTCACAATTATGGTTCAGTACAGTTTAGTATAGTTCGATTCAGTTCATTTCAGTCCAAAAGAAAACAGCCTTGGTGTACTACATGTTTCATTGTCTTAGAACCCATTTTCTCGCATATGTTCACGGAATATGTAATATTTTGTTGTTCTTTACTGTGCACCTCGACGTTATTCTAGCTAGGTATGAACTATGAAGTCCTTTGTAAGCTGTATTGTCAGTTAATGCGTGTTGTCTTTCTTTTCCCTTCAACCTTATGAGGTGGCAATAGTTTTATATGTATGTTTTGTTGGATCAGCATATGTTAATGTAAGTCTTGTTTTGATGCAGGGATCTTTTTGGGAGATAGGCTTTTGATATGGTTTGAAATTAATGTCTTCAGTTACACTTCTTTTGGGTGCAATTGCTTGTACATTTTAGGTCATTGGAAGCTCGGCTACTGTTGTGTTCCCTAGTATACTGTGTATAGGTTTGTCTGGCCAAGAATCTTGCATTAAGGTTACAATGGGAAAGGAGGGCATTGCAAATGGCAAGGAACATGTTGATGAAAGGGGAAAGGATGAAGCTTTGGATCAGCAGTCCAATGCTGTGTTCAGACCAGGAGATATGATATGGATCAAGCTTCGTGGCGCTTCATGGTGGCCTGCGCAGGTGTGTTGCTTGTCTTAATGATTCATGCAGATTAACCTAGAATGGGAAAAAGAATAATGATTATCTGGCTAATTACTCTCTCTGGATGCTTCTGAAATAGATTGTGGATAAAAATGAAGTAAGTGATGATAATAAACCTCGCAAGGGAAAAAGCGGTGAAGTTCTTGTGCGCCTATATGGAACATATCAGTAGTTAGTACTTTTGTTTCTTATAAGTTTCTGTGATGCATTTCTTGGAACGCGTTTATTGAATCCTCTAATTTGCAGTTCATACGTGGACCCTGTGACAAGCCTCTCGGAGTTTCATAATGTGAGTTTCAGTTCCTAATCATGTCTGTGAAAAGCTTGAAGTTGTAGCCTTTTGATTCCCTTATCGATCAATTATAAAAACCTTTTATGGGGTGTTGAAACTCAAAAAATTTTGGTTCATGACTACCCAATAGTACCCACCCAATGGTATTTCACATGATGAAGACCTTGGTCACTTCTCTTTGATGATTGTTATTCTCTAAATCTTAGGTGCTTAAGCAAAACAAGGGTAGTCAAAGAGATATGTTTCAGAAGGCTTTGGAGCAGGTAATTTTTTTTGGTTATTTATGAATTATGTATGTTTAGGTGAAATTTATCATAATTTTATGTTTCATATTTGTTGTATTTTTCATCAATCCTATGTGATCATAGGAACTCTCTGAACTACGATCTGGCAGAACCAACTCACGAAGAGCTAAAGCCAAAGGTAAGCTGAATCTGTAGTTGACAGTTGCTGAAGATTTACCCCCCTATGTTCCTCTTTCTTATTTGTTTTTGTTTAAAGGGGAGTAGGGTTTGTTTGACAGAAAGCTTTTTACTCCACCATTTTTGGTTTGCGTATCATGTTATGTCAGATGCTAATGATTTTCTTTGGCTGTCTTGGACGGCCAATCTAATTATTACTTGAATCAAATTTCTGCATGATTGCATCCTGCACCGTAAGCAGTACTTTGTGATTTGAATAGAATATGGAGATTTGAGATATTGCCGGGAACTAACTTGGGTAATATTCAATATGTAATGACACTTTGGGGTCTGAACTTTTCAACTTATCTAGAAGACTAGAACTTATGTGAACTAAGTAGTACTTATTTAGGTATTAGTATCTTTCTAAACTTATTCGAACCTTATTTGTGAGAGGGTCAAAGTCAGACCCTATCAGTACTTATGTGAACTAATTTGTACGTATTTGTATTTTTTTGAATTTATTCGAACCTTATGTGTGAGAGGGTCAAACCCTATCAATACTTATGTAAACTAATCTGTACTTATTATTACTCATTTGAACTTTCTAATACTTATCACTTATCACTTATCAGAAGTTGATTTTTTTAGTAAGGACTGAAAATACGTCGTAAAGAACCGGTCGTTGGTATGCTAGTTTGATGGCTGTTTTTGAGCTTGTGAAAGAGTGCTGTCAGATGTGTTTATGTGATATTTGATGTTTAGTCTCAATGGCTTTGGTTAAAGTGTCCTTGCGATGTTATGTGTAAGTTCAAACCCTCAATGACTTTGGTTAAAGGAGCCTTCCTATGAAGTTTGCTCAACTTTGAGACTATCCAGGTGTATGGAATCAATTTGTAGTTAATTATTGAGCTGTAAAAGTTTGTTGTTAATCATTGAATAATCAAATTCCCCTCTCTCAAAATAGTATGGCTTTTATAAATGTAGAAGTAAAAAGTTTTTGCTCATTCCCGTTTCCCTCTTCCATCTGTATTAGTCGAGACTCTTGGTTGTTATGGACGGAGTGCAATTGCTTAAGTAATAAGATAGCTTTTAGGGTTCCTTTTTCTTTTTCTAGCCGGTAACTCTTACACCATGAAAGTGAAACCATAAAAGCAAAGCGCATTGGAATCATTGGTCATATAGAATGTGTGCCGCGATTGAACTGTCTACGCAGATAGCGTTAGTTCACGAATAGGATTTATTGCTCATTAGCCAATTCTTGGTCAACCCATACCTTTGTTTAGAGTCGCTGCTTATTGGGGGACTGTGCTCCACGGTTAAGGAAGATTTTCAGTATCTAATTTTATGATATTCCTTTGCGGTTTATGTGCTCCTTGCTGTAGTATATCTGCCCTGATTGTGCTATCTACCCTGTTTTTGAGCAGCACCCTGAGATAATGAATTTACTCAATTCTTGATATCGCAAAGCTCCTTGGTGGCAGAATTTATCATATTATAAAGGGCTCATCCTTTCCCTGACAAAATATAATTGCTTCGTTGCTCAGAAGTGTTTTATTCTGTGAAACAAGGTCATGAAATTGTGATGCCTGGGGTGTGACATTCTTAGTTGATTATCTGTCATTAGTGGTGTGACTGGTGTCCCTTATAACTTCGAAATACTTGATATAAGTGTTATTAATTATAGCTTTAAGTGGTTCATGATAGATGTTAATGCATGACAAACAATTGCAGGGAATGGCAGTGTAGGCAAGGACAAAATGTTATCTTCTAAAAGAGGAACTGATGAGCTAGATGGGTTAAAGAAGAAATGCAAACCTAATAGCTCAGGATATGTAAGATTAACTTTTCCTTAATAGTACACCATACTCAAGCATTGTGTTCAAATAGTCTTTGAGCGTTTCTTGAATTTTACGGTAATATCTCCAGCTCTAGATTTTTTTAATAGCTAAAGCAAGGCTTTGAATCATGAGTAGCCCATGAAAATTGTTTATCCTAAGATTCGGTGTCAATTATTGGGGGGGTGA
Organism: Patellifolia procumbens; assembly: GCA_947645195.1. Classification (NCBI taxonomy): domain Eukaryota; kingdom Viridiplantae; phylum Streptophyta; class Magnoliopsida; order Caryophyllales; family Amaranthaceae; genus Patellifolia; species Patellifolia procumbens. The sequence continues at coordinate 526,519 of CANSGD010000818.1, forward strand.
AGGCAAAGTAGAAACCAAGATGCTCCTGTGATGTCCAGAAACATAAAATTATCTTGAATTCTTGATGTTTCAGGATGGTACTCCTCAAAAGCCTGAAGGAAGTGCTCGGAGAGTGAAAGTGATGCAGGATCTTGGCCTCAAAGCCCCTTCCGGGTCACCATTTCTGAAAAATGGACGAGTTTTATGCAGTGAACTAGATTCTGTAATTTAGGTACATGACCCCCTCCTCCTTTCTATTTGCAGTATCATGAACAAGAATTTATTTATTGATGCCACGATTTCTATAATTGCAGGTTTCAGTACCTTTGTTGGGATTCCTCAACCATTTGTGTAACTATGGCAGCAATTTTGCATACCTGTGGTACCCTTGTCCTTCACACTGTGGATGCGCTTAGAAGTAGATAATTGGAGAAACGTAGCTTGAAATTCACAGGAATTTTGTGAACTTGAAGTTGACGATTCGTTGTGGCTGCTGAGATGTGAGTCTCTTTCTCTCTCCCCTTTCGGAGACCTAGAATTTAGACTAATGTTTTTGTTAGTAACTGCTGCATTTGGTGTAGTGTTAATCTAATCTCAAGCAGTGTATTACATTTTCTATTACACACTTGGGCATAATGTGCTAATTTTTTGCTCTTTACACCGTACTATGTACACAATACACTCAGATATATGTTGGGTTTTCTGGCAGTTTATTGGCAAGGTCTGCAAAATGTGCAGTGACTAAGTGAGAATAATCAGGATAGCAGGGAGCAGCTTGTAGTTATTTCTTTTTCTTTTTGCGGGGCGACCGATGGGACCAGTTAAGCTGTATTCTTCTGGTCATGTAGCAGATCTTTGTTTTAGAATAAATTAAAAGGATCAAATGCCTTCATGGCTTTATTCGTGAAGGTTTTGATAGTGATTTACAGCTTAATTCAGCTGAGCTAGTTGCTTGAGTGTATAATCGTGCTCGCAACATGTTTGCCTTCTTAACATCACTTGATCCTCTTGGCTACCATCACCTGCTGAACTAAAAGCAAAAGCGATTGCACATGCAGCTAGCGCTGTCTCACACCAGGAAGTTTGTAGTCGGAGAATGTGAAACCCAAATCTGGCCTATTTTCCCATTCACACTACCAGCTTGTTTTCATGGCTGGACTATCATTTGATGCCTTGTTTTAGCCAGTTGTTCACAAACCTCTTGTAACGGTGAGAAGTTAATGAAATTTAGGGTCATCTTTTTTCTTCACGAACGAAGTGTAACAATAGGTATTTCAAATCGTATATCTCTTGTATTACAAAATTCATGGGATAGTACTTTTCTGCGAGCTTGCAAATTTTTGAACCCATCTCTATGCTCTAACAACGTTGATAAGGTTAAAATATCCAATGCTTTATCGCTAAACCTATGATTCAACTCTTATACTTCCTCCGTTTCTTTTTAAGTGCAACATTTCACTTTTCACACTTGTCGAGACACATTTTGTATCGTTTTTATCTTTAATTATGCATTTGTAAAAATTATGACAACTAGATATTAAAAATGTATACATCGATACGAATAAAACAAGATCCAACAAGACTATACTTTTTCTTATGCATAAATCGTAAAAGCCGGTCAACTTATAATGGATGAATAGTGGTAAAGTCAATATGTAGCACTTAAAAAGAAACGGAGGAAGTATATTCTTGTCAATATTACCTAAAAATATTTCATCTCGAAAGTAATCTTCATTGTAACTTGATCCTGGTGATATTGAGCTTGACCCTATTCATAACGAGCATTCATATCAGATACCAAGATAGTATGTTCCTGACAAAATAATATAGATGAACTGGAAAACTTTCCCATCCATTCTCCCTCATATCTTGCAAAAATGATTTGTTCTGCAAAAACTAACTTTACAACATTCACAATTCCTTCAGATTTTTTTTGTAAAGCTTGACTAAGAACATCACTAATAGCTAAAATTTCCTCTATTAAAAGTGCAATGAACGCAAAATCAAAAGAAATCGTGAAAATCAAAGCACCATCAATAAATAAGTACAAGATTTATCACCCATAATCTTTTCAAGTACTAACACTAACTAAGCAAATATTTTCATCAAACTACGAATAAAGTAAAGAAGTGAACCCTAACGCGTGCTGCTAACTCTTTTCAATAACCCATTTGATTTGCTCCTCTGCCACTATTTAGTTCACCGATTGATAACAACGATTTGATTTCAGCTGCTCTTGTTGCTCGTAGTTCATTAAGCCTTTTGGGAGATGAACTAATGATATTGACAATCAACACAAATTAGAAGAAAAAAATGATGAACGGGAGGAATATCTCTATAATCAACAACCGGTGCAAGTTATAACCTGTGAGCAAAACAATGCACATAGTAAGCATAAGGACAATCTAAAAAAAATAATGCTTGCAATTTGTTTCATTCACCTTTCATGTTACTCGCTACATCATATCCTTGCTTGCTAATATTCCCCGACTCTTTTCACCACAACACTCAAGAGGGAGTTCTTGTTCGAAATAATTTAATGACCGAAAATACTCGCGAGCAATAATATAATGGAGCGAGCAATATGAGAGGTGAATGAAATGATTTACAAACATTATTTCTTTCAGATTGTCCTTATGGTTATTATGTGCATTGTTTTGCTCACCGGATAAAACTTGCATTATTCATGCCGTACATCAATTCTTTTTCAAACTTGATGTTCATTGTCAATATCATTAGTGCATCTTCTAAAAGACATGGTGAACTACGAGCAATAAGAGTAGCTGAAATTAAATCGTTGTCATCAATTGGTGAAATAGATAGTGGCAGAGGAGCTAACCAAATGTAAAGAGCTGGAGACACCCGATAGATTTTATATCTTCACTCTATTCGTAGTTTGATGAAAATGTTTGATTCGATAGTGCCAACACTTGAAAAGATTATGGGCGATAAGTCTTGTACTTATTGTCAATGAGGGACGCTGATGGTGCTTTTGATTTTGTGTTTGTTGCACCTTTTAAAGGAAGGAATTTTTGGCAATTAGTGACGTTCTTAGTCAAGCTTTATAAAAAAGATCTCAAGATGACAAGATATCATGAAAGATTTGAAGTTAGTTTTCGCAAGCAAAGGACTTTCCAAGATATGAGGGAGAATGGATGGAATTTCCCCCCCTCAATTAGCTATATTATATTGTCAGGAACATCATGTCTTGATACCTGATATGAATGTTCTTTATGTATCTTGTAAAGGTCGAGCTCGATATCATCTGATCGAGTTACAATGAATTAATACTATTGAGTAAAGATATTTTGGGTAGTTTTGACAAGCAAAAACAAGAGGTGAAGCACATGTTTAGTAATAAAGCATTGAAGATCTCAACCTTATTAACGTTGTTAAATCCTAGAGAAGGGTTCAAAAATTTTGATGTTGAGAAAATTTGAAGGCTCACAGAAAAGTATTATCCCATGGATTCTTTTAGGACACGAGAAATTTAAAATATCAATTGTTACAATAATAACTCTTTATGTTTCAACAACTACCACTAGGATCATTTTTTGCATTGAAAAACGTAAAGACTAAATTACGCAACAAGATGGAATGTGAGTTTTGGCTGATAGTTTAGTTATTAACATAGAAAGACAAATTTCAAAGACTTTCAGTACAAAGTCCATAATTGATGATTTTAAAATGTTGAAAGAACGTCAAGCAATACTTTGATTCCCTATTTAGGTTGAAGATTATGACCATTATTTGTTTTTTAGGAATAATTGCCATTAGGTACTTTTTTGTAATTTTAGGAATAATTCCTCACTCATGCACACCCTGATAAACTTTCCAGGAGGTCACCCATCCCAAGACTAGTCCCAGCCAAGCATGCTTAACTGAGAATATCATAGCAATATGAGCTCGCTGAAAAGAAGATGCACCTTGGTGGTATGAGTAGTATAACTAAATCCTTTAAAGCAATCATGGGGAGTATTACAAGTCATCTGAAACGAAACAGAGAAAATAGTAAAAATCATGTCCACACTTACAACTCGTATCAAAATCACAGTATCTTGTTTAAGCAGGATAAAAGAGTGTTTGACAAATGGCTTTTGGGTAACTTTTACATTAGCTTTTGACTTTTGTATATCAAAAAAAAGTGTTTGGTTAATGACATTTGGAATGACCGAATAGACGACTTTTCAACCAAAACCCCGAAAAGTTGCTTTTACCTTTTTTTTCCTGACTTTTCGTTTTTATTTTCATTTTGTACTAAACAAGCACCAGTAACAACCAATAATTACACAGTTAGTCAAACAAGGTATCAACAAAAAGTCACAATTGAAACCAACAATCACGACCCAATTACCAAATTAAAACCCCTAAAGGCTCCAAATTTAAGATAGCCCTGATATTATATCTACATGGAAGGTTATCTATATATACATTAAAAAGCGTGAGTTAGCATTGCTATCCGCCACGTGTCACCCCATGTTATCTATTGATATGGCACCAATGTGAAGCTAACATGGAAATTCTTTTGTAAATGTTTACAAAATGCATACAACAAGATTTGAACTTGAGACCTGTTAAGTAGAATTGCATCACTTTTCCACTAGGCTACACCTCCTTTTTGTGATCTACTTTCGCTTTCGAGTTACATATCTCATTACCTAAATTTTTATTAGGAAAAGAAGAGCCTTCCTCAAACTTTTTCTCTTCCAATGGCCGTCTGATTTTTTTGTCCAATACAATTCCTCAATTATATATCTTACCTTATTCACTTCCTCCAATTTATGTTAAAAAAGAAATAAATATATCTTATTACAATCCCTCTTCGATTTGTAATTTGTTTGTTTATTCCAATCCTCCAATACTGCTCTATCTTATCCTCAGCCTATAATTATATAAAAAAAACCATCTTCCTAGCATTCCTCTTTATTTGTTGTCTGAACCTGTGAGGCAAAAATGGTGTTATTGTGGTGGATTGGTGGCGGCAGCGGTGTAGATCTGCAAGGATGAATTATTGCGACAAAAGAGATTGGCAGGGCTTGCCGACGAGCAAGAGTACGAGCACGACATACATTTTAAAAAGAAATTGAGGTAAAGTAGAACATATTGTTCAAGAATGCTCTAGAATATGAGACTTAGTGATGAAATAGGAATTGAAGTCATAACTATTATTCTATAATGTAAAAAAACATTCCAAGTGGGTTCAAAAGGTATTAAGGATCTTATTCAATTATATAAAAAAATAAAAAAATAAACACTCATTTCCTTAGAAAAAAAGGTATATCAAACTTACACAAAATGAGCAAAAATCATATAGTCAAAAAAAGAACTAACTCAAGAAAATAATTTGTACCAAACACAATCATACAAAAACAACAACACGCAATTTTGACCAAAACAACAGATCCAGTGAAATATACAAAAGATAACACAATACGATTTTCCCAGGGCATCGCCTGGGCCAAAAAACTAGTTTATTTACATTATATCAATACAAAAACTAAAAATGATACATGTCACTCACACTTGTGCAAGGGTTTTTTCTTATCTAATACAGTCTCATACTTATAATTGAGATTCTTTCATATACTTAGTTTACATATTCAACTCATCTTCGGTGGTTTTAGAACTTGCTACAATTATTTTTACAAACTTATAGAAAGATTATTGAATAAAATTTTGCTAGTTTTTCTTGCAGTATTAATTAAGAGCAAGTAGGATTAACCAAAGAAACTAACTTTGTACAACGTGGGAAGTAGCAACATTTGTTTTTACACAAAACAAAATCCACTGGGAGTATTAGAAATGTAAAAGTTGCACCAACTTAAAAGAGTGGTGCGCATGAAATTGACTTAATAATATGTCAATGCTCAGCCAAAAGGAAAAATATTGCAAGTAGACTTGAATAGTAAGTAGACCTGTCAAACGGGTCGGTCGGGTCGGTCAAAATAAAATATTTCCGGGTTCGGGTCGAATAAACCTTGTTCAAGACCCATTGTGTTCGATTTCGGGTCGACCCAACGGGTTAAGAGATTTGTATTTGCTCTTTCTTTCATTTGGTTTTTTAGTCATATATGTAACAAAATATACACAATATACGTTGGAAATAGTAGGTTATATAGTCATTTATAGTTGAATTCAACCATTAAAATTACATCCACATTTAACAAAATTCATTTTTGGAACCAAATACTCTAGTTGAAAATTTTTTTAGCAATAAAATTCCCATAATTTCATATTATTTTAAAAAAATATAATGATTTTTCGGTCGATCGGGTAAAAAACGGTTTTCCCGGGTTCGGACACAATCGGGTTCGGGTCAAAAAGTTGTGTTCAAAACCCACAATTTTCGGGTCGGGTCGAATTTTGATTTGTCTAATAGTAAGGCTCCTTTGAAGGGCTTTAAAAGTCCAAGGCCTGAAGGCACTGTTATTAGCTGCATCCTTTGTTTACAAAGGTATGCTTGAAATGAGGGTAAAGTATTAAGGGGGTAATAAAAGTCAAAGATAGGAAAACTAAGGCATTTGAAGGTAATAATAAAGGGGATATAGTGGTGGTGGAGAAGATAAGGTGGTGTTAGTAGGTAAGAAATGGAAGAAGGAGAGGAACTATTAACCTCATTATGGGGGTGATAATTACCCACCACCACCCCTATGTAATTTCTTCCATTTCCTTCCTCCCAACACCACCTTGTCTTCTCTACCGTCATTTTATCATCACCTCTAAATACCTTAGTTTTGCTATGTTTGACTTTCATTACCCCTTAATACATTACCCCCATCCTAAGCATGTCCTAAACAGTATTTACTTATAATTCACATAAGCATATTTTTATAGTAATTACGATTATAATTGTCCTATGTTAAAAAATAAAAAACACGATATATAATTAGAGTTTTTGAATTTTTCTTATACTGAGCTATTATGGAGGTGATAAACTAAAGGATACATCACGTAATATAAAGAACTATTTTGCAAAACACTATCTTCTGAAATAGAAATTTCAAAGGGGTATCCTTATACATATAAAAGAATGCACTGAATACTCTATAAAATCGTAAAAGACAATAAATGCCCTTACTTATCAACGTCCTTAACTGTCAAACACTTTTTTCTCCATATACTCCTATCTTATCTCTAGATAGTTGTTACTTTTTTTGCAACTGTTGGTATTAAGTCTACAAATATCCTTGCAAACAATCTTAAACACATAGCTATTTCTCCTCCGCTCATGAATAAACAATCTTAAACATATACTTAATTCGCCTTCGCTCATGAATACCATTCACAACCCCCTCAATCCTAGTCGCATTAGTTCATCAATGGCATCACCTGGCCCAAATTCCTATTGCGATATATTTTCGATGCAGTTATATCTAATACATTTAAAAAAGATTTAAGGAGAGAAAACAACTCATTTAAGAGAATGTTGGAAGGATAATGAAGTGTAGTATACAATAATCATATCATCTCAAACAAAACAAGACAAAAGCACTAACATTAATGTGAGTAGTAAACTCTTCTCTTCTATCATAATACTTATTCCCCCAACATAATTAACTTGATTTTAGAACTTCATAAACATTAGTGGTGCTCATGATAATAACTACACTAGTATAATGCAACATTTTTAAACTAAGCCAAGTAGCTAATGGATACTACATTCTGGCATCAACTATTACTCTAACAAATCATGAACTAGCAACACGGTATAAACCATTCCATAATTTAAATGCAACTTGATTTTCTAACATTATGGAGGAGGCAAAGTCATTCACATCCATATAAATATGTTGTGTCGACCTATATAAATGGCAATCCATCTTTGTATGTGTTCATCAATAATGAAAACAAAAAAGTTTAAAAATGAAGTTCTTTCTAGTTATAGTTGTTCTACTACCTTGCCTTCTAGTATTAATATCCGCTCAACAATGTGGAAGGCAAGTTGGTGGTGCATTGTGCCCAAATGGCCTTTGTTGTAATCAGTCTGGTTGGTGTGGAAAATCCTCAAAGCATTGTGGCATTGGATGCCAAAGTCAATGCAATTTTTACACACCTCCCTTCACCACAAATGACTGCGAACCTCCCTTGATCCTACCTGCTTATTTGCCTATTGAGTACGTGCGATGTGGGAGGGAAGCCGGTGGTGCTTTTTGCCCCAATGGCTTATGTTGTAGTTACAACGGCCGATGTGGAGGCAGCCCAATGTATTGTGGACAAGGTTGTCAAAGCCAATGCTACCCACCACGACGACCACAACCTTCATCATCTAGGCCAAAATATCAACCTCTACCTGCGTCACCTAAGCAAAAGTATGAAACTCCAACTCCAACACCAAAGCCTAACCCCCTTATTGAGTATGGAGCATCACTCAATCAATATGAGAATAAATATTCTTCCCCACCTCTACCAACATATGCTCAGTACGATCCACAAAATCAACCATCCTATTTTACATATCAACCAACTCTTTTACCTCCTACACCTAAGTATATCTCGTCGATGTCGCCATTGGAGCCTAGATATGAATCTCCATCACCGTTGAATCACCACAATGACTGGTATCCATTGCATCCATCCATGACTACTCAACCACAATCACCATCTCCTTATCATATAAATAAACCTTTATCCCCTTCATACACACATATACAACCTAATACTCAATCTCTTTCTCCTATTATTGAGCCCGCCTACCAATCTAAATTACCGCATGTATCCCAAATGCCTAAATCTAATACACTTACAAATTACCCAACATCTAAGCCATTAGCACATGATCCACCAAATCAATCTCAAGAACCTCAACCCTACCAACAAGCACCTTTATCGAAATTGGGGCCTCCATCTCCGTATTATTTTCAAACACCTCAAGAAAAACCACTAGTAGTTTACCCTCCAAATGAGCCTCTCAACCCATCTAAACCCTCGTATCAATCACCAAAATCTGTAACAAATCCACCAACATATTATCAATATCCTTCTCCACCGTATCAATCTAATCCTCCAACTCATCGGCCAAAAACAGATTATCCATCTCCATATAGTACCATGTATCCATCTCCAACACCTCTACCAAATCCTCCAACACCGTACCCAGTAATTGAGACTCCATCTCCCTCAAATCCGCCGCATTCATCTCCATCACCTCAAGCAAATCCACCATCTCATCCCCCAAATGCAGAACCTCCATATTCTTCTAATCCACCACATGCATCACCAACCCCTCAACCAAACCCACGGGCAGAACCACCAACAGTTGAGTCTCCATCTCCATCTAACCCACCACATTCCTCTCCATCCCCTCAACCTAACCCACCAGCACAACCCCCTACAACAGAATCTCCATCTAACCCACCACATTCCTCTCCATCCCCTCAACCTAACCCACCAGCACAACCCCCTACAACAGAGTCTCCATCTAACCCACCACATTCCTCTCCATCCCCTCAACCAAATCCACCAGCACAACCCCCTACAATAGAGTCTCCATCTCCATCTAACCCACCACATGCCTCTCCATCCCCTCAACCCAATCCACCAACACAACCCCCTACAATAGAGTCTCCTTCTCCATCTAACCCACCACATTCCTCTCCATCCCATCAACCAATTCCACCAACACAACCCCCTATAATAGAGTCTCCATCTCCATCTAGCCCACCACATTCCTCTCCATCCGCTCAACCCAATCCACCAACACAACCCCCTACAATAGAGACTCCATCTCCATCTAGCCCACCACATTCCTCTCCATCCCCTCAACCCAATCCACCAACACAACCCCCTACAATAGAGTCTCCATCTCCATTTAACCCACCACATTCCTCTCCATCCCCTCAACCCAATCCACCAACACAACCCCCTATAATAGAGTCTCCATCTCCATCTAACCCACCACATTCCTCTCCATCCCCTCAACCCAATCCACCAACACAACCCCCTACAATAGAGTCTCCATCTCCATCTAGCCCACCACATTCCTCTCCATCCCCTCAACCCAATCCACCAACGCAACTCCCTACAATAGAGTCTCCATCTAGCCCACCACATTCCTCTCCATCCCCTCAACCCAATCCACCAACACAACCCCCTACAATAGAGTCTCCAACTAGCCCACCACATTCCTCTCCATCCCCTCAACCCAATCCACCAACACAACCCCCTACAATAGAGTCTCCATCTAACGCACCCCATTCTTCTCCATCCCCTCAACCCAATCCACCAACACAACCCCCTACAATAGAATCTCCATCTCCGTCGAACCCACCACATTCCTCCCCATCCCCTCAGCCGAATCCACCAACACAACCTCCTACCATCGAGTCTCCACCTCCATCTAATCCTCCACATTTCTCCCCATCCCCTCAACCCAATCCACCAACACAACCTCCTACCATCGAGTCTCCATCTCCATCTAACCCTCCACATTTGTCTCCATCCCCTCAACCCAATCCACCAACAGAACCCCCTACCATCGAGTCTCCATCTCCATCTAACCCACCACATTCCTCTCCATCCCCTCAACCTCACCCACCAGCACAACCCCCTACAACAGAGTCTCCATCTAACCCACCAGATGCCTCTCCATCCCCTCAGCCCAATCCACCAACACAACCCCCTACAATAGAGTCTCCATCTCCATCTAACCCACCACATTTCTCTCCATCCCCTCAACCCAATACACCAACACAACCCCCTATAATAGAGTCTCCATCTCCGTCAAACCCACCACATTTCTCCCCATCCCCTCAACCCAATCCACCAACACAACCTCCTACCATCGAGTCTCCATCTCCATCTAACCCTCCACATTTGTCTCCATCGCCTCAATCCAATCCACCAACACAACCCCCTACCATCGAGTCTCCATCTCCATCTAACCCACCACATGCCTCTCCATCCCCTCAACCAAATCCACCAACACAGCCCCCTACAATAGAGTCTCCATCTCCATCTAACCCACCACATGCCTCTCCATCCCCTCAACCCAATTCACCCACACAACCCCCTACAATAAAGTCTCCATCTCCATCTAACCCACCCCATTTGTCTCCATCCCCACAACCCAATCCACCAACACAACCCCCTACAATAGAGTCTCCATCTCCATTTAACCCACCACATTCCTCTCCATCCCCTCAACCCAATCCACCAACACAACCCCCTACAATAGAGTCTCCATCTCCATCTAGCCCACCACATTCCTCTCTATCCCCTCAACCCAATCCACCAACGCAACCCCCTACAATAGAGTCTCCATCTAGCCCACCACATTCCTCTCCATCCCCTCAACCCAATCCACCAACACAACCCCCTACAATAGAGTCTCCATCTCCATCTAACCCACCCCATTTGTCTCCATCCCCACAACCCAATCCACCAACACAACCCCCTACAATAGAGTCTCCATCTCCATTTAACCCACCACATTCCTCTCCATCCCCTCAACCCAATCCACCAACACAACCCCCTACAATAGAGTCTCCATCTCCATCTAGCCCACCACATTCCTCTCTATCCCCTCAACCCAATCCACCAACGCAACCCCCTACAATAGAGTCTCCATCTAGCCCACCACATTCCTCTCCATCCCTTCAACCCAATCCACCAACACAACCCCCTACAATAGAGTCTCCATCTAACCCACCCCATTCCTCTCCATCCCCTCAACCCAATCCACCAACACAACCCCCTACAATAGAATCTCCATCTCCGTCGAACCCACCCCATTCCTCCCCATCCCCTCAACCCAATCCACCAACACAACCTCCTACAATAGAGTCTCCATCTCCATCGAACCCACCACATTCCTCCCCATCCCCTCAACCCAATCCACCAACACAACCTCCTACCATCGAGTCTCCACCTCCATCTAATCCCCCACATTTCTCCCCATCCCCTCAACCCAATCCACCAACACAACCTCCTACCCTCGAGTCTCCGTCTCCATCTAACCCTACACATTTGTCTCCATCCCCTCAACCCAATCCACCAACACAACCCCCTACAATAGAGTCTCCATCTCCATCCAACCCATCACATTTCTCTCCATCCCCTCAACCCAATCCACCAACACAATCCCCTACAATAGAGTCTCCATCTAACCCACCCCATTCCTCTCCATCCCCTCAACCCAACCCTCCAACACAACCTCCTACAATAGAATCTCCATCTCCGTCGAACCCACCCCATTCCTCCCCATCCCCTCAACCCAATCCACCAACACAACCTCCTACAATAGAGTCTTCATCTCCGTCGAACCCACCACATTCCTCCCCATCCCCTCAACCCAATCCACCAACACAAACCTCCTATCATCGAGTCTCCGTCTCCATCCCCTCAACCCAATCCACCAACACAACCCCCTACCATCGACTCTCCATCTCCATCTAACCCACCACATTCCTCTCCATCCCCACAACCCAATCCACCAACACAACCCCCTACAATAGATTCTCCAACTCCATCTAACCCACCACATTCCTCTCCATCCCCTCAACCTCACCCACCAGCACAACCCCCTACAACAGAGTCTCCATTTAACCCACCACATGCCTCTCCATCCCCTCAACCCAATCCACCAACACAACCCCCTACAATAGAGTCTCCATCTCCATCTAATCCACCACATTTCTCTCCATCACCTCAATTCAATCCACCAACACAACCTCCTACCATCGAGTCTACATCTTCATCTAACCCTCCACATTTCTCTCCATCTCCTCAACCCAATCCACCAACACAACCCCCTACAATAGAGTCTCCATCTCCATCTAGCCCACCACATTCCTCTCCATCCCCTCAACCTCACCCACCAGCACAACCCCCTACAACAGAGTCTCCATCTAACCCACCACACGCCTCTCCATCCCCTCAACCCAATCCACCAACACAACCCCCTACAATAGAGTCTCCATCTCCATCTAACCCACCACATTTCTCTCCATCCCCTCAACCCAATCCACCAACACAACCCCCTATAATAGAGTCTCCATCTCCGTCAAACCCACCACATTTCTCCCCATCCCCTCAACCCAATCCACCAACACAACCTCCTACCATCGAGTCTCCATCTCCATCTAACCCTCCACATTTGTCTCCATTGCCTCAATCCAATCCACCAACACAACCCCCTACCATCGAGTCTCCATCTCCATCTAACCCACCACATGCCTCTCCATCCCCTCAACCAAATCCACCAACACAGCCCCCTACAATAGAGTCTCCATCTCCATCTAACCCACCACATGCCTCTCCATCCCCTCAACCCAATTCACCAACACAACCCCCTACAATAGAGTCTCCATCTCCATCTAACCCTCCACATTTGTCTCCATCCCCTCAACCCAATCCACCAACACAACCCCCTACAATAGAGTCTCCATCTTCATCTAACTCACCACATTCCTCTCCTTCCCCTCAACCCAATCCACCAACACAACCCCCTACAATAGAGTCTCCATCTCCATCTACCCCACCACATTCCTCTCCATCCCCTCAACCCAATCCACCTACACAACCCCCTACAATAGAGTCTCCATCTCCGTCGAACCCACCAAATTCCTCCCCGTCCCCTCAACCCAATCCACCAACACAACCTCCAACCATCGAGTCTCCATCTCCATCTAACCCTCCACATTTGTCTCCATTCCCTCAATCTAATCCACCAACACAACCCCCTACCATCGAGTCTCCATCTCCATCTAACCCACCACATTCCTCTCCATCCCCTCAACCTCACCCACCAGCACAACCCCCTACAACAGAGTCTCCATTTAACCCACCACATGCCTCTCCATCCCCTCAACCCAATCCACCAACACAACCCCCTACAATAGAGTCTCCATCTCCATCTAATCCACCACATTTCTCTCCATCACCTCAATTCAATCCACCAACACAACCTCATACCATCGAGTCTACATCTTCATCTAACCCTCCACATTTCTCTCCATCTCCTCAACCCAATCCACCAACACAACCCCCTACAATAGAGTCTCCATCTCCATCTAACCCACCACATTCCTCTCCGTCCCCTCAATCGAATCCACCAATACAACCCCCTACAATAGAGTCCTTATCTCCATCTAACCCACCACATGTCTCTCCATCCCCTCAACATAATCCACCAACACAACCCCCTATAATAGAGTCTCCATCTCCATCTAACCCACCACATGCCTCTCCATCCCCTCAACCTAATCCACCAACACAACCCCCTACAATAGAGTCTCCATCTCCATCTAACCCACCACATTCCTCTCCATCTCCTCAACCTAATCCACCAACACAACCCCCTACAATAGATTCTCCATCTCCATCTAACCCACCACATTCCTCTCCATCCCCTCAACCCAATCCACCAACACAACCCCCTACAACAAAGCCTCCATCCCCATCAGATCCACCGCATGCATCTCCATCCCCTCAACCTAATCCATCACTTCATTCCCCAACAACGAAATCACCATCTTCATCTAATCCGCCACATGCATCCTCATCATCGCAACATAATAAACGTAACCTACCAACACAACCACCAACAGTAGAGGTTTCATCTCCGGTTAATACGTCTCCATCACCTCAACCTAATCAACATGCACAATTTCCAACATTAGAGAGTCCATCTTCATCTCATCCACCATCACCTCAACCTAATCAACAGGCACAATTCCCAACATTAGAAAGTCCATCTTTATCTCATCCACCATCACCTCAATCTGATCAACATGCACAATTTTCAACATTAGAGAGTCCATCTTCATTTTCTCAAACTAATCCAACTGTTCCAACTCCTGAGATCGAATCTCCATCTGTCGCGATTAATTCCCCATCACAATTTCCTTCGAATGCCTCCCCAACACCTCAAATGACTAGTACTTTATCTCCATCCATTGTACTTGAATCACCATCTGAATCTAACCCAACTTTTCCATCTTCAACACCTCAATATAACCTACAATCGCCTTCCCCCATGATGGTACCAACATCCCAAACCCATACACCCTCACCCAATAAACCTAATCCTCCAACTCCAACCATCGAAAACCATCATCCATCTCAACTTGACTCCTTAACTCCGAATCCTATGAATGAACCTTCACCCACAATGTTTACACCTTCATTTCAACCTGAGCTTTCATCTCCGACCACTTTAGTTGAACCTCCAACCTATTCAAATTCACCACAAACATCATCAACCCCTGAACCTACATTCCAACCCCATCCTTCACCTTTATCTTATAGGAATGAACCTCAATTCCAATCCAATCCATCGCAACCAACCCCTAACTCCAATCCTCCATCTCAACGTGAGCCCCCATCTTCAATCCGTATGACTGAGTCTCCACACCAATTTAATTCACCCCAACCCTCTACAACACTAGAGCCTCCATCGCGTATTGCAGAAGAGCCCCCATCTCGTATTGCAGAAGAGCCTCCATCTCAGCCTAATATCTTGCCTTCGGATCCTATGATTGAATCTCCATATCAATCTAATACCATTCCTTGACCCTATATGTTTACCCCTCCATCTGATCTAAAACATTGCGTCCATTAGCAATGAACAAGTGTTCATCTTAACATAATCCCCGCCTTAATCTTGTATCTTTAAACCTTTATCTTTCATCATGTTCAAGCTGACTAATGATATCACTTGCACTCGAAAATTATTTCAATTTGTTGTAACCTTTGGGTGTATTAGTATCAAGCTTAATATCTATTCCATAAGATTTTTTTTAAAGTTATTCACCATGCTTCCCCTATTAAAAATGTATTACATACTTTGTGTGCTTAACCTTCCAAACTACGTAGTTCTTATTATCATTATCATTATTATTATTGTTGTTGTTATTTTGATTTATTAATTTTTAATATACTTATTGTTATGATTATCGTTATTAATAGAAAATATTTTCAACTTAAATTCTAAAGTTGGGGGTGTCTTCTCGAATTGATCTCAAGTTTAATTTGTTCATAACAAAATCTCAACTTCGTTTACCCTTTCCATACTGGTTTTGGATGACATATGACTTGTTTCATAATGAAACTTCCTGTGTGGTGGATCAAAAGCCTTTAGCTTCACTTCTTTGCTTCCTAACTTAAAAAATCCGCGTTCGATTCATGAAGTCATCTGCAGAATAGGAACACCAAATAGAGAATAGCAACCTAACATTAAGCTAAAAATGCAAATGTGGGCTACAATGTCGCCTAGATCCGAAATAGGGGATAAAGAGGGAAGTACGAAATATAAGGGGGAGGGGAGGGGGAATGAAACTAACTAAAATGGATGTCCAAAGCGAATTTAAAGACTTACTCATCAGATAATAGCTAATCCAAATTAAACTAACTAAAATCACGCTCAATTTCGAAGAAGATTTTGTTCCAATTAACTTCAACATATGTTCTATTATATAACCTAATTGTTCATTATGATTAATTAAGATATTCGTTTATTGATATCAAATGTTCATTGAAAAACCACACTCAATTTCAAAAAAGTTTTAGTTCCAAATAACTTTGACATATATTTTTACTTAATACTAATTTTCATTTTGGTTATTCAATATGTTCATATATTGCTATCAAATGTCTATTGTAACTGAATATTATATTTATATAAAAACATATGTCAAAGTTAATTGGAAAATTGATTTGATTTTAAAATAACCATTTGGAATCAATAATGAACATATTTAATAATCATAATGAACAAAAAGTTATACCCCCTTTGTTTATATTTAATAGGGACATTTGTACTTTTCACGCTTGCCAATGTATATTTTTTGTTACAACAAATATCTCTAATTGCACATAAATAAAAATTATGAAAAGTTGATATTAAAAATCTGCACATTAAGAAGAATCAAATAAGATCCCACATAACTATGTTTTTTCTCTCGCATAAGTAACACAAGGTGATCAAAGAATAAATTGTGAATGATGACAAATGTCAAAACGTCTCTATTACTACCTCATTGCTATACTTTCTTTACATAAACGTTTCTTTTTAATTGTTATATTTCCACTTTTACTATTTTTAGTAAACTTTTACATCTTTATATTCCAATTTCCCACACTTTTGGGACCCACTTGTCCTTTTATTTTCCTATTAAATACTGAATCACCCTACATTTTTTGCTTTCACAACATTATCTCTCATACTTTATCTATTCCTAAAACAACTTTATCTATTTCTCAAATAATCATTGCATATATTTCATAAATTTCCTTGCTTATCCTCTAAACCAAACGGTAACAATTAAAAACAAACGAAGGGAGTAAATAAAAATGTAGGGAGTATGAAAGAACATATGTCAAAGTTAATTAGAACATTTATTTTTTTAAAATTGAGTGTGATTTTACATTGAGCATTTGATATAAATAAATGAAAATCTTGAATAGCCATATTGAACAATAAAATTATATAAAAGAACATATGTCAAACTTAATTGAACAAAAACGTTTTTGAAATTGAACATTTGAAGAGAAAAAATTAAGTCTCCATCAATACGACAGTAATTATCAAATCAAGTTTCCTTGATATACATTTAAGTTTCCCTATTATTCATCGAATATCCCATCTTACTTAGGGTCTGTTTAGATTTACTGAAAACAACTGAACTGAACTGAACTAATTGGAGCTGAACTGAACTGAACTGAACTGAACTGAATTGAATTGAATTGAATTGAATTGAATTAAATTTAATAAATATATAAATAATATTTAAACAATAATAATAGGAATATTAAATATTAATTATGATGATAGGTAATAATAATAAATAATTATTAATGAATAATAATAATTGTATTTTCTATATTTTAAAATGATAATTATAAATAAATAATATTAATAATCATAAATTATTAATAATAATGATTAATGATTATAATGATAATTAATAACGATTATTTTATAGTCTTTGTATTAATATAGTAATACTTGATGATCATTATATAATAACAATAATATCTAATAATTAAATTAATATTACTATTTTAATAATTAGATTTAATTATATATTAATATTTATTAATAAAATAATGATTGGGTCGGACCGTGCAAATTACATCATAAACCGTTTTGACGTGATTTGATTGGTTTATGGGATGAAAACGCGGGTTTATTTGTGCTTTTAACCTAAACCATGTTCCTCCCTAATGATAATAGTAATAATAATGAATAAAAATATAATAAACAAAATAATATACAAATAATAATAATAATAATACTTAATAATAATGATATAAAAATAAAATGTATAATAATAATAATATAATAATAATAATAAGAGTAATTAGTAAAATAAATTACACCAACATAATAATATTTAACAAAATGGTTATAAAAGAATGAAATTAAGCTGAGCTGAACTGATTAGAGCTGAACTGAACTGAACTTAAACTGAAATAAAGAGACCCTTAATACTCTAGCATTTCATTTTATTTTTGTTGCGTTTTGGACGTGGCATTGTGCTCTAGGGTGTAAAGTCGACCGATTGAATTCACAATAGATGGTTAAACATTTAAACCCGACAAAAATAAGACTTCTATAAGGAGTTTGGGAAAGAAGGTGATTTAGATTGGACTATCGAACATCCATTACAGCAAGGGTTTTCAAATCGTTGAGATCCATTAACGATTATGATCTCACAGTTCTTCGTCCTCTCTCAACGAGGCGATAACATCGTCTTTCGAGACTGTAAGTCTCTCTCTTCGTCTAGATCTATGGTCATAAATTCATTTTTGTTGGTTGAGTTACGTTATGATTTATCATTTCTTTGTATTTACAATCTAGATTTTGATGAAAACTAATGTTGATTATTGACATTGATTTATGCATTCACGGATTTTTAGTGCTAAGGAGTGTTATGCTGTAATCAACCAAATTTTAGCTGGTAGTGTTTGTTAGGATTGTTAGATGATGAGGAAATGCTCGATTCGAGTGTGGTTGATCATTCTGCTGCTCATGGTCAAGTGATTTAGATTTGTGTTTTCGAATTCAGTTTGATGTGATCAGAATGGATCATTTATATTGCAGTCGGAAGAGTTGATGCCGATGATTGTATTGAAGGATTACTAGTGAGGAAAGTTCCGATTTTCTATTGTAGTTGATGGACTACATTGTAGTGTCACTTAACTTAACTTCTTAATGACTGTGGAATAGTTAGATGCACTTCTAATGAAGAATACTACTTCCTCCGTTTTTTTAATGGATACATTTTTCATTTCACGGATTCCTAGACAAATTTTTGATGAGTGAGTAAAAGTGTGTAAGAAAAAGTGGTAGGAGAGAGGTAGAGTGAAAAAGTTACTAATAAAGGAAAAAATGAGAAGTGTAGCCATTAATTTTAAACTACCTAGAAAGGAAAGTGTAGTCATTAAAAATAACGGAGGTAGTAGGAAAATAAGCTCGGCAATCAGACATGAGGGGATAATTGTGCCTTTAGTTGGATTTTGGGGCCTTTGGGCAGCGTGGGATACTGGGGTAGTGCTGTAGTAGGAGAGGTTTGGAGATGCTAATCCCTTGTATTGATAATTATTAGTAAATCACACTCAATATACAACAGGAATTGATTTGTGTTTGTGGAAAATCTTAGTTTTGGTGCATCAGTACGTGAGATAGATTGTGTAACAGTTAGGCTTGGTGAGTTGATCGGTTTCTTAGTAGTTGCTGTGAAAATGCTGGTCCATTATGTGTAAGGCGTTTCTCCTTTTTTGTGTTGCTTAGTTTCTTCCATTGATTCTATCATTTCTATGTCTACTTGAAACTTGAAAGCGTGGTTTTGTGTTTTCTCATCATCGTCTTTCTTTTCATGTTTATCCCTCTCTATTTTGGTTATCAAGAGGATGATGTGAACTGTGAAGTAACTTATAGGAGCGATATTGATCTCTTATGTTGGAATCGAAAGAATGTATCGTAGATTGAAAAATTATCACACCAGCATAAATTTTAGGTAAGGACCTGGGTAGCATGCTCAACCTGTTTCCCCATTTGAATTGAATTGCACAAGGAATTTTTTCAGCAAGAACATGCTGTCTAGAGATAGTATATGGTCAATTTGTAGGTGAAGTACCATTTATCCAAATTCCAAACTCATCCCATACCATGCACAACTGTTCTCTTGGAGCGTGCACTGTGCTTGGTAACAATCTGCTGGAATGGAAACATATACACCACATTTAAATAAAAAAAAAACGTAAATCTAGTACGAGGTTGCAACCTGGAAATGGGGCCTTCATGTTGCAACAAAAAGAAACTTAGGCATGAGATACATAGCACAACCCATTAATGTTGGCTTTTCTTATTTCCACTGTTCTTTGTGCTCCAATCTTTAAAGCTTATGTTAGCTAATGGAAGCAATCCTTGCTGGAATTTTCATTCATAAGAAAACCAGTTGACGGTGAGTGGGAAGATATCAAGGTAATTTGGTGTGGTGTTTTTCGAATTCTTTTTATTCTAAGGTTCAAAAATGGGTGAAGACTTTTGTTCAGAAAGCTAAAAGCGTGTGTCCCGAAGTTGTGTGCTATAGATATTGCTGAAGCCTGAAGCAGACTCCAGTTTCATTTGTTAGGGCACCGAACCTTGTTATTTATGGCAACAGTGCTTTGAAGTGATAGCGTTGCAACAATGTTTTATTTTAGCTCGTGCAAGCTGCAAGTCTCTGCTTTATCATTTGGTAGTGATGAAGCTAGAGGTGGCTAAGTGGTCGTTGGGAGCACGTTTATTTTGTTCAAGTCATATTTAGGTGATGATTCATTCGGTTTTACTCTGAGTCATTTTCAGAGCAAATCAAGTTGGGTTCATCTTCTGTTGGTTATTATTGGAAATTGATTGATATTAGTCTCAACAATCTTTTCAGATACAAGTTTTGGTATGAGTTATTTCGGGTGGAGGAATTTAAAATTGGTTTCATAATTTTTTGATGGTTATATGTGCTGGTGAGGCGGTAGACGAATGGAACAAGATTTTTGAAAATCAGGTTTCTTAATGAGTGTCCAGCTTTGTCCCCCTTAAATCTTCAGATTTCAGTGATATTGGAGCCTTTGAAATAGACCCCCCCCCTCCTCCCTTTCACTTTTATGTTCCTCCCTCCTCCCTTTCACTTTTATGTTCCTTCTAGCTTCTTTATAGTTTCCTTCTATGGGAGTGTATCTTGGATAGGGTTTAATTGACGTTCATCGAGATTGGTGTGTATGGCATTCGTTGCTTTTTGTTGGCGGATATTTCTTTTTAAGGATTGGCCAATTTCATGCTATATCTGATTTGGAAAGTTGAATGTGGTTAAACCGAGAAAATGTAGGAAGAAATTGCATAATTGTGAATATTTGAGAGAAGAGAAAGAGGGATAACGTGAAGTAGTAAGAGAAAGTGAGGCCCATATGTTCGGTTTTTTATTCCATTTTAGGTAGCAGGAAATTATTCTGGGTGGGACGAAAATGGTTAACAGGAAGATTGATTAATAATACCTTTGCTAACAGAAAGATTGTAATGCGTAGTTGCAAATGATATTGTGCTGCAATCATATGCTGTGGTGTTACAAAAGTATTGCATTTTCGGGCAAATGTAGTAAAACTTTTGTTTGGCAGTTCTTACATATTTATGTCTGTTGTGTTTTCATTTCTGTGCTGACGCAGATCGTGGGGATGTGCCGAAGGGAACTACCGAGATATTTTTCCGTAAGGTGAAATTCTGGAAGGAAGATGGAGAAGAGGAGGCACCACCTGTCTTTGTAGGTATTCTTTTTCCC
The DNA here is from genome assembly GCA_947645195.1 of Patellifolia procumbens. NCBI lineage: Eukaryota > Viridiplantae > Streptophyta > Magnoliopsida > Caryophyllales > Amaranthaceae > Patellifolia > Patellifolia procumbens. The sequence continues at coordinate 548,250 of CANSGD010000818.1, forward strand.
TCCCCACCCCCCTTCCCCCCCCATCCCCCCACCCAAATGGAAATTGTGAATAACTACATGTTGCATCAATTGAAGGTGTCAAGTTTTGTTTGGGATATCTTCTGATGCTAGATATTGCATATCCATTATGATTTCTCATGAGGTAACTTGAAACTAAACTGTATGCTGGTAAAAGTTGTGTGGTGGTAAGGGTCAATCTGCGGGGAGCTACCTTTCATGATGGCGTTGGTTATACAGTCATACCTCCTGCTAGCATCTGTTGAGTCAAAGCTGATTTTTCTTATGTTGACTATGACATAGAAGGTTTTTGGCCCTTTCTTTGTCTCTCTCTCACTTGCTACAGTTACTCCCTCCCTCAGTTTAAATATCCTTCTTTCCCCCTTTAGTTCTGTCTCATTGTAAACCTCATAAACCTACCTTTTGATTTATCCCCTTGAAGTGGCACTGTGATGGCAGTCTCAATCCTGTTTAGTGTGTCCTCACAAGGATTCTTTGGAAATCATGGAAACACCTGACAGCGGGCTTTGTTGAAGTATCTCCATTTGATAATGAAAATGTACGGCCCACTGCTTCAGCGCTATAGGATATTATTGATTAAATATGGTCCTGAATGAACACACATTGTTTCTATCTTCAATGCTTTCAAACATCATAATGCTTACAAGAGTGAGTTCAGCATTTGTAGGAATATCACCAACCAAATAGACTATCATTTCAGCACTTTGTTTTTCAGTCTGTTACTTTACATAAGCTAAACAATTGGATTCCTATCTTTCTAAACAGGTGCAATCTAATTTAGCCCCATCACTATCTGTTGGGTTCTATATGGGTAATTTGTTCCCGGTTCGCTTCAGGCTACATCCAGGTCTATAATCAATGGCTTATTAGTCACATTAATTTTTGGTTTTGGTCTAAAATTGATCATATAATTTTGCCAAGTCCAGGACCCTAGGTGTTTCTGGTCTGGGGATTATTTGTCCTCATACGGTATTTTTATGTTTGAACGCTTCTCTATTTATACCATTTTAATGACATCAGGACAGGTTTTGTGCTTCAGGGCCGTCTCGTAGAAATTCGGGGCCTGTGCAATATTAAAGATTCAATCGAGTTAGACCCCTACAAGATTATCGTATTAATTTTCAAAGTACTTTTTAGCATATCGGATCTTTATAATGTTTTATTTAAAAAATCATCTATTATTTCCCCCTTAACATAGAGAATGATATCAAATTATAGGGTACTATATGCGCTAAGATAGAATGAAATACTTCCTCTGTAACGAAAAGAATGCACCATTTAGGTTGGGCACGCATGCCAAGATAAAACTTTAAAGATTAATATCTCTAATTATGTATTAGTAAAAATTATAAACATTAGATCATAAAAAACTACAAGTTGAGACGAATCTAACAAGACCCCACATGACTATATTTTCCCTCATGTATAAGTCATAAATTGCGATTAAATTTAAAACTGTGAATAGTGTCAAAAGTGCAAAAGGTGCGTTTATTTTGTTATGGAGGAAGTAGTATTTATAGAACTTACTATATCAAAATATGTAAGTGTCTTTCTTGATTTCATAAATTAAATTACCATTTGTAACAATTCATACGTTGGGGGAAAATAAAACACAAAATCATGTACTCCCTCCGTTTGTTTTTAATTGTTACATTTTCCTTTTTTGAACGTTTCTTTTTAATTGTTACACTTTCACTTTTACTAATTTTGGTAAACTTCAAATCTTTATATTCCAATTTTCAACATTTTTGGGACCCACATGTCATCATCTTTTCCCATTAAATACCCAATCACCCCACACTTTTTACTTTTACAACATTATCTCTCCTACTTTATCTATTCCCCAAACAACTTTATCAATTCCCCAAATAATTATTGCATAGATTTCATCAATTTTCTTGGTTATCCCCCAAAGCAAAGTGTAACAATTAAAAACAAACAGAGGGAGTACAAATTAAATCTACTAGTATTGGTTATTTCAAAATGCATATGTGAATGTCTAAAAAAAATTACAAGTTGCACAGAAACTTGTGAGGGAGGTAGGATTGGAACTCCAGCATCCCACGTCCACAGGAATGCGTTCCTGCCACTGAACCAAACCACTTGGTTTGTTACTATACGCCACAATATTTATTTATAATATGTCTGGGGCCTTTATATTCCTGTGGGGCCCTGTGCGGGGGCCTTAGCTGGGCCTGTTGTGCTTTTTTTTTCCAACTCATTTCTACATTTTTATGTAATTGAATTTCTTTTTTATTTTCTGGCGCGGGGACTCTTCAGAAAGTTGTTGTGGGCACTGATCAATGTGTGGCTAGAGAACCGTATACAACCTAGTACTTGTATATTTTTAAATGTCTGTGTGTTTATCAGTCATTTGTTGATTTAGATTCAACAATTATCTTTTCAACCTTTTGCGTGAGTTAAAGTTACCTTTATCAGATACATTCTATTTTTCATGTTCATGTTGATTCCCGTCAATGAATCTGATTTAGGGCAATGGAGCAAATTAGGCAAATGTTATTATTTAATAGGAAAAATTGTCCTGAATAAGTCAACCTTTGCGTTAACCGCTTCTAACAAGTCAACCTTAATTTATTCCATTAACAAGTAGACCTTGTAGCCACTTTTGCTTTTAACAAGTTTTTTTTAGTGGTTACCTAATACCAACTTGTTAGCTTAGGTGACTTGTACACATGTATTGTTTCGGTTAGTTGCAAATAATTAATTATTTTTAATTTTTCTCACTCACTTTTTTTCTTTCTCTCTCCTCTTCCTTCCCCTCCACAACCAAGACCACCACCACCCTCCTTGCAACAAGCCCATAACCACCAGCAAAAAATCAACAAGGAACTAGGCAACCAATCTGAGAAACACCATCTAAGAGCTTTGAAACAATGTAACTTCTCACACAATCTGAATTCGGAACAATAGTAATGAGAACACCCCATAACCCAAAACAACTCATCTTGTGGCTTAGAATCTGCACATATTTCACAAACAAACATCACCTCAAAAGGATCAATTTTAGCCCCCATTTCATCCGTTCCCACCAGTTTTGACTCAAATTTCATCTTTTTCATTGGATCAAATTTTAACACCGTTTCATTATCATCAATCCCCTCGGATTTCGTCCCGGAAGATACTGCTATAAAGTTTTCTTTTTCTCTTCCCAGTGCAAGAAGAAGGTGTGACACTGATAATCCTAACTTCATCATCATCGTCATCGTCGCAATCGTAGTCATCTGCACATTTTACTCTATCATTATCAATGTTAAATGTAACCCCTTCCCTAACTCAACTATAGTTGCATTCTCAACACATATTTTTTCAATTAGTTCCCTCTCTTTTGTGTTAGAATTGCCATTTTCCTTTTTCTCTTGCATTAATTCTTTCTCTTCCCAATTAGCAGAAGACCTTATGACAGTAGGAAGAGTGCTTTAATTCTTCCCATCTTCCGAATTAGTTGCCATTTTGTTGTGAGAATTTTCATGTTGGTGAAAGTGGAGAAAAGGAGAGAAAAAATGGTGGATTATGGTTGGTGAATGTGAATCTGATTCAGTTGGAAAAATGGAGATCAATGGAGAGAGATAGAGAATGGGGAAATAGAAGAAGTGAGCACTTGGAATTTTCGAGCTCAGCAAAAATGCCCAAGCAGATCCATGAGATCAAGGATTTCCTTGTGACTGCAAGAAAGAAGGATGAGATTAAGAGGTGCAAGGATGTAGTGAAGTTCAAGGTTCACTGCTCCAAGTACCTCCAACATTTTTATTATTTTTTTAAATATAAATTTTGCAATTTAAATGTTCAATAAAAGATTGACAGATGTCACTTTAACCTGTTAAATAGGTTACTAAAAGGTAAAAACCGATCAAAACTTATTAAAAGCAAAAGTGGCTACAAGGTCTACTTGTTAATGTAATAAATTAAGATTGCCTTGTTAAAAGTGGTCAACACAAAGGTTGGCTTATTCCTGACAATTTTTCCTATTTAATATACAGCGGACAATATACCTAGTTAAAGAGTAAAAGTCAAGTTCCTTAGATTAAAAAGTAGAAGTCAAGCCTTATTTACCTTAAACTGCACCTCCATGAGAACTCAATTAGTCAAACTTGGCTATTACTATTGGACACAGTTACATGTGCTTTTTTTTTTTGGTCCAAAATGAAATTTCAAGATTGTCAACTCTATACTCAAGTGAGATTTTTGAGTACCCTACATGGATATCGAACTGAGAGAAATTTTCCGAATAAAATGGAACCATGGTTTTTAATCGATGTGGTGGCAGTCGAGATGACAGTTGCGGAACCACTTTTTATGGCAATGCTGATGGTATTCTGGCTATCAGTGGCGGATCTAGGATTTTTCAAACGGTGGTACACCACCAATTACCGATTACGCATATAAGAAACAATTTTTCGTGAGATATAAAAAATTCCTTTGTTACAAATATTTTAAAACAGAGATAGTATATGTATTTTTCATATGTCTGTTCACCACTTCTCCTTGATTCTAAATGTGACAAGGGAGGGATTATAACAATAAGCCAATAACCTTTAATTTATAAATGTATAAGCACTATTACTGAATAGGTTTACACCTTTGGAAAAAAAAACAAGCTTTGAGTATACGAAAAAACTGAATAATGATATGCCTTTGATATTCAAGTGGGCTATTGGGCCATTATGTATTATCTACAATTTTTATGAGAATTCGTCCAATCTCCTAAGCTAGTTGTTTTGACTTTCCTAAAGCTAAAACATTTATTACTGTTATTAATGGGGAAAAATGGAAAATTAGGAAGGTTGATTGCGAAAAATTTTAAGTTTTCCAATTAATATCGATTTCTTCAACGAATTTAATGCTTATTAGAAAGTTGAATAGCCAAATCACAATTATAGCCCTTTTTTCAATCTCCTTCATTAAAGTTGAAGGCTTGAACCTCCATTAAAGGTCCAATATTTATGGGCCCCCGTCAGCCTTGGGCCCCAGGCGGTCGCCCCCCTGGCCTATGCTCAGGGCCGGCACTGATTTTTGGCTCGTGCTACTTTCTTGGAAAATTTTGAATTTTTTTAAAGGTTTGTGGTGCACGTGCGCAGTGGTAGACAGTGGCTCCGCCACTGCTGGCTATCACGGTCTAATTTCATGGTCACAGTACGCTCAAAAATCTATCACAATGGGGACAAGATTTTGAAATTAGAAGCCTCACAATGTCATTGCAAACATAGAGCGTATTGTTTTCCAACTCCAATGTCATACCCATGGTGACCTTGTTGTACATTGCAACCCAATAAAATTGTACGTTATATCCTGGTTATTTAAATGGCTTATAGACTATTCCTTGTTGAAAGTTAATTGCACACTCTGCTTCTTGCCGTTTTTATCTCACTACAATTATTAGTTGTGATACACTGATCTCATATAATTGCTTTTTTATACATCTTTTGCTATTAAAATTCTAATTTCATGTTGTGGTACCATCAACAGAATGTAGATGGAGTGAACTATTTCCATGTGAAGATTGTTGGATTACTTTTTGTGGCTACCACAAGAGCTAATGTATCACCTTCTCTTATAATGGAACTCCTTCAACGTATTGCCCGTGTTACTAAGGATTACCTCGGGATTCTGAGTGAAGAATCTTTAAGAAGAAATTTTGTACTTGTCTATGAATTGCTGGATGAAGTCATAGTATGTGTTCCCTTAATTTCTTTGTATCAGTTATTTATCCTAACCCAAACCTTAAGATGTCTAAGAATTTCCGTGGATGAAATGAAAATGCTCAAATGATAAAATCTCTACCTCGTCCTTCTGGTGTATGAGGTTCTGATCCTTTTGGAATTTATTGGAAGTTAGAAGGTTATTGAACCTTCTTTATTAAGGATGTGAGGTCAATTTTACGAAATTCTGTCACCCGTTATGTGCTTGTGCGCGTCTAATTGTTGTCTCATGTTGTAGGATTTTGGTTATGTGCAAACAACATCCACAGAAGTATTGAAGTCCTATATATTCAACGAACCAATTGTGGTAGATGCTGCACGCTTGCCTGCACTTGGTCCTGCATCTCTTTTCATGGTATGTGGGGAATTCAAGTGTCATCTTCTCCTGAAAGTGGATTCTCCTTTTACACCTTTAACAGCTTGGTGCTGCCCATTTTGTTGCTTTTGGCTCATAAAGTTTGTTGCATGTAGCAAGGATCCAAAAGAATGCCTGGGACTGCTGTTACGAAGTCCGTGGTTGCAAATGATCCAGGAGGTAGGAAGCGAGAGGAAATTTTTGTTGATATTATCGAGAAGATAAGTGTTACCTTCAGTTCCAGTGTAAGCACACAGCTTTTGAATCTAATTACTACTCCCTCCGTTTGTTTTTAATTGTTACGCTTTCCTTTTTTGAACGTTTCTTTTTAATTGTTACACTCCCACTTTTACTAATTTTGGTAAACTTCACATCTTTATATTCCAATTTCCAACACTTTTGGGACCCACATGTCATCATCTTTTCCCATTAAATACCCAATCACCCCACACTTTTTACTTTTACAACATTATCTCTCCTACTTTATCTATTCCCCAAACAACTTTATCAATTCCCCAAACAATCATTGCATAGATTTCATCAATTTTCTTGGTTATCCCCCAAAGCAAAGTGTAACAATTAAAAACAAACGGAGGGAGTACTATTTACAATAGTTATTGTTTCTACTGCTAAGGTTTCATAGTCTTTCAAGTTGCATGAGGCATGATAAAGATACTTGAGGGCATATAAGAGGATCTCGTGAAAACTGTTTTCACTGTGAAAGCCAAGTAAAAGGGGTAAATATAAGGCATAAGGGGTACGCGGATTTCATTAATGGCATTTTCGTAAATACTGACAACTTTGATGTAAAAACACGCGTACCCCTTTATTTTAACATGTACCCCTGTAATCCTTATATGTACCTCTTTTTTTCAAGTTTTCACTGTTTTCTACAAATTTGTGGTTTTTAGCAGAATTTGACTCTCTATATATATATATTGGGTTGGCGGTTGGGGAATTGGTACAAGGGCTTGGGTTTTAGACTTCTAGATAGTCGTATGCCAGAGTAAATTTGGTGTTATATACGCCCTCCGTTTTTCTAGTTGTTCCACTGTTCTTCTCAAAGTTTGAACTACAACGTTGTTTTTGCAGGGATATATTCTGACTTCAGAAATTGATGGGACAATTCAGATGAAAAGTTACCTTACCGGTAATCCAGAAATTAAATTAGCTTTGAATGAGGATGTAACGATTGGAAGAGGCGGAAGTTCAGCATATGGTATCTTATTAGTTGCTCTAACTTTTGGTTTCTGGAATTTTGGCGGACTGACCTCAGTATTAGGCTAAAGGCCCTCTGTTTCACATTTATTTACAGGATATAGCAGTTCTGCTGGTTCTGGTACGGTGATACTTGATGACTGCAACTTCCATGAATCTGTGCACCTTGATAACTTTGATTTGGACAGAACTTTGAGCCTGGTTAGTGAATTTGGAACTTGGAAGTAAAGTACAGTTTGTAGAGTTTGTTTTGATTCTGTAGCTCAAATTATCAGGGATAATTATTTTGTCTTTGATTTATTCCAGGTACCTTCAGATGGTGAATTTTCAGTTATGAATTATCGCATGACACAGGAGTTCAAACCCCCTTTTCGTATTAATGCCCTGATTGAAGAAGCTGGAAACCTTAAGGTGGTGTATAATACTCTGCCATGTGAAATTATATCCTTTTCCCTTCCGTGGCTTGATAACCCAGTGTCCCAGACTCAATTCCATGTAGAGTGCAACTTTAGGGTGTGAGTTGAATTTTTGGACTAGCATTTTTGAGTTATAATTCTATCCTTGAGTGTGAACGAATTGCCAAAGAAGTTGCTGATGCTGGAATGAAAGACGTGTATCTTTGCTGTCTCGAGTTTATATTATCCGAGGAGGATTCCTATCTGATTATAGACCTTTTTACCTTAATTTCGGCCAAGAGAACTCCAGTTTATCTTTGAATGGCTGAACTTGAATTATAGGGGTATTGATAAGAGAATTGGATGCAATTTCTTCAGAATTCAGAATGAACTCTTATATGAGAAGGTTTACAAAAATGTTCTTCAGCATATGTTGCTTTAGAAAACGGTGGATATATCAGCATCAGTGCACATGTTTCCTAGAATAGACAATCTGACTTTGGTCCTCTGGATGTTGAGTGTTTTTCTGTCTTCTCTTCATAATATGGCAGTCTTGCTTCTTGAGAGTATGTCTAGTAACGGGTTTTTTCCCACTGCTATTATCTGGTTCGTGAAGACGTGATGATACTCTGTTTATATGGACTTAGTACCTGTTTTGCCTTTAGCTTGTTTTCTTTCCTGGTCTTGGATGTCTGTGTATGGAGCTCCAGCATTGATGTGCTGTGTGTAGAAAAGAGCAGAATGCTTGAAAGTGGTGCAATCTGCAGTGTCATAATTTCGGAATGAAGTGACTTTCTACTGTGTGAATCATCTGCTTCGCATTTGCATGGTATTCTTACTTGTGTGCCTTGAATGATAAGTTTGCCCTTTTCTTGTTAAACAGGCTGAAGTGATTATTAAATTACGAGCTGAATTTCCATCTAGTGCCACTGCAAACACTATTCTAGTTCAAATGCCTCTGCCAAGTTATACCTCAAGGTACTACTCTTGCTCTGGTCCTGTTGAGCCCAGTTTTACTGGTAAAGTGTCTGAATAATCCAGTGTTTAAGATGGAGTTTTAATTTTTTTTGATTTATGGAGTGATCAAGTTTGTGAAGTTCTGTTACTGCTTACTTAACAAGCATACGTCATTACTTAACTACGAAATTGGTCCGGTCATGCAATAGAATAGCTTCCCTGATTAGGTCAAAGCATATGCATGATATAACGGCCTTGTTTGGCCATATATATTTGCGTGGATAATCATAATGAACTAGTTTAGACTGCTGTATGTCCTTATCTTTGGAAGGAAATGTAGATATTAATGCTTTCCAGTCACAGTCAAGTGAGACCTGAGTTTTTTATAATTTTGCAACCTTTTAGAGTTAGCTTTGAGTTGGAACCTGGAGCTGTTGGACAGATGGCTGATTTTAAAGAAGCTAACAAGAGACTGGAATGGAGTCTAAAGAAGGTGAGGTTCTTATGTATTTGTTGACTTCAGCAATATGGAAAAGTTGCAAGTGATGGGGTATCTAGAACGCCATTCTACTTTTGGCCAGTTGCTAATGTGATGATGTCAACAGATTGTCGGTGGAGCTGAACACACATTACGTGCAAAACTGACGTTTTTACAGGAAACACACGGTAGGAAAATGTCCAATACAGTTGCTTTTTCTAAGAATCTGATAGGTTTTACTTTTTAGTTACTGTAAGATTCAGCTATATTGGCAAATATGGTGAGTTGATTTCCTTTCATTTCAGGAAATCTGACAAAGGAAGCTGGACCTGTTAGCATGAACTTTACAATTCCTATGTACAACGCTTCAAGACTCCAGGTACCACTTCTGGCTTCTGTTATGTGCATGTGAGTTGTTTTCGCAGGTCTTCCATCACAGTCAAAGTTCACTTTATTTTTCATTGCTATACCTTAATTGTGGCCTGGCTATGCGTTGGTCTCATTTCTGATGAGTGGCAAACTCTAGTATGATATGGTCCCACACTAAATATGTGAGATGTTGCACCTAATAAGACATGCTCTTTATGAATTTCTCTTAACTTATGAGTATCATTAGACAAGTTCTTTCCGGTGGTTTTTACTATCTTTTCATACCTGATGTAAGTATTAATTCGAATTGTGGCTCTAGACATTGTTGAGCTTGATTGTTGTAGACTTTTAGTTAGGAAAGAGTGTTGAATATCAAACTTGCACCTATTAAACAAACTTGATACAGCCAAACCACAGACAAATGATCACCAAGTGATCACATGCTAAAACGTGGACATTTTTCATTCTGAGACTAACATAGTCATAATCCAGACAAGGGAATATAGGAAATATAATTAAAAATCATATGCAAAAAAGCAATACTACAGAATAGGAGTGATATCGCACGAACCGAGACCGAATACCCCTGGGCTCGGCTCGTTTTTGAGTGGGCTTGGCGAGCCTGGAAATCGAGAGTTCGGCTCGAGCTCGTGAAATATTTTGAGGCTCGAGCTCGGCTTGGCTCGGTTATGGTAGGCTCGTTTTTTATCTATCTTTTTTTTTTTTTGTAAGAAATAGTTTAGTTTTTTAAAAATGTGTTTTTTTAGGAAAAAATGTTAGTCGAGCCTCTTCACGAGCTTGCGAGCCGAGCCTAGCCTAGCTCAGCTCGGCTCGTTAAGCTTTCAAGTCGAGCCCGAGTTCGAACGAGCTTCTACAAGCCGAGCTCGAACTGTTCGCGAATAAGATAGGCTCATTCTCACCCCTACTACAGAACAAGAGCTGTCAAAAAAAAGCTTGGAGCTATCAGGACCATGATATAAATCCATCCGGTTCTGACAAAACAGTGAGAACACCCTGCACAAACTACTTGAGAGCTAGAGTATTGAGATGACATTATAATGGTGCCCACTTGGAAATGGCTGATGTTCACAATTCCCACGATCCCCAAGCACTAATTAGTAAAACTGAGCATAAACGAAATTCACAGCTTAACCATGACAAATGAGTATCACAACAAATGCACAATAGAGCTGGCAAGAAATTACAAACCCGACCCCTTAACCACCACCAATTTCCACGCCCAAAAGTGGATGATAGCCCTAACACTCTCTGCCGCCACAGCCAGTTGTATGCAAAACTGGAACTAGTCTAAAACCATGCAGTAACTTCAGAAAAAGAACATGCGCAATAAAACGAATTTCAAATTTAAATAAACCATTTAAATTCCGCTATAGTATAAAAGTCAAGGCGTTGCAACTAATAAACAGCTGGAGGAAGTATAATGTTCGTTAGTTAGTTTTTTCTTGAGGAAACATTTTGTACTAAAACTCTAGTTTTAAACTTCATTTTGGAATAAGTCTCGAAAATTTTGCTGTATGTATCTCTAACCATCATTATAATAACAAGTATTCTAGCGGAATATAAACAGTAAGAAGAAACTCCTTGTGTATATTTTTGCCTACAACGGCTTTTGCTTTAGAACATGGTATAGAGTTATGGATAGAATAGCACATGATGCTTGGGTTGATTTCTATCCTGTCCAAGTCTCAGCTTTGGGTCTGATAATGGGCCAATGCAAGATTTGTGTATGTTTTGGCCTTGTGGCTTGAGAAGGGAGACCATAGGGCTTTATTTTGCTGTTTATTTCCTTGGTCTGATCGATTACCCATCTTTTATCAGGTGAAGTACCTGCAGATTGCAAAGAAATCGAAAACCTACAATCCATATCGCTGGGTGAGATATGTTACCCAGGCCAATTCTTATGTTGCGCGTATGTGATCAATAGGCGCTTCAAAGTTAATAATGCGGAATCCTTCTTTCTGAAGGCTCGCCCACCTGCATCAAATGCCTTCTAAGTCAAGAAAAAAGAGCTAGAGTTAGACTTTGAAACTTGCATCAAATGCTTTGATTCGAGTTAATTTGTTTCTCTGTAAGACATTGTAAATGCTTTGTGTGTATAGTGTAAAGAACTCAAGTTGATGTGACCTGAAAGCTCATGTTAGATTTTTTCTTTTCAACTTAAAATTTATCAGTCTTCTTGGGAAACTTAGATAAGATATGGCACTTGGATTGTTCAGATTTAGGATTCTATGTGTTGATCAAGTTGCAAATTCCGAGGCATCTTTTTGCAATTGCAAACTTACTGTCGTTTTCCCTTAAAACTTTAAAATTCGAAAATTTGATTGCTCTATGCCACTGTCCATGAATCGAATAAGAGAGTATTGTGTACATCATACTACAAAGTGTTGCGATTAATAAAGAACGGGGGAGTAGCTTACATATTGTGCTTAGTAAAACATATTTGTGGTAAGATTTAGCATTCTGGGGCTCTCTCTTCTTTAACTAACTTGAGTAGTATTTTGAACCTGAAAATGTATTTCATTACAGAAAAAAGATTGTTTTGGTATCATAATTAGCATCTCAAGAAGCTATCAAAAACATTCTTCAAATAATATACCAACGACTGATTCCAAGCAGCCCATAGCAAATGGTAAAATTAGATGGAATAACTAATTGGACCACCAAACAACGAATCCAAAATTGCAACACAGATATCTCTAATTTCAAACGCTAACATGAGCATCTCTAGTAGCTGATAGTAACTCATTTGTAATTTTTTTTATATAATACTCTCGACTCTTGAGAGTATTCTTTTTATTTCAATGAAATAAGATGTAGACGTGACTCAATAAAATAAGTGTATTATTTTGTCACATAAACTAGGCATTTACAAAAGAAAATTTAGCGTGCGAGTGCATAATATATGTCATCCCTCCATGTAAATTAGCTGAACCAAGTATCAATCAGCCATAGCTATAAGCGTTTGCTTCTCGCTCTTCCATTGAAAGAATGCAAATGCACTTCCATTTTCATATGTAAGTGCGAGTAATTATGATTTAATGCACATTTAGTAACGGAAGTGAGGAAGTCAAAATCAAGAACAACTATCTAGATCTTTGTAGTATATTACTTCTAGAAGGTTCGTAATTGGGACCCATTTGAAGGTAATCTAAGCGTAATCTCGACGACGGAATTGGTTGATACAATACTGTACTTCAAGACTAAAGAAAGGTACTTGGGGTGGAGTTGGTAGTGGGTGGGAATATGGATAAATGAGACTTTTTAGCAGATAACTACTATGTATTTTTAATTTACGTGTCAAAATTCTAATTGGACTAATTTCTATTATGAGATATGATTGAACTTTCTGACTTTGTAATTAGCCCAAATTGTTGGTTGCATGTAACCAAAATCATTTTAAGCACGTGCCTAATGTTGTTGTCAAAGGAGGCTGAGATTTGGGTTTTCATCAAAGCGTAGGTAAAGCTGTAAGGATTTGGTGTTCAAGTTTCAAAGTATACGATTTAGTTCTTGTATTTCAATTCATGTGGATTAATAGTGTTGGCTCTGTAATTGGTCATTCTTTTATTAATTAGGTGTCAAATATAGTGAATGAAAATTGTATGAATATAGGTGTCATGGTCCGGGAGTTTTGACCTCGGAACGTACGGCACGTTCTTGCCTTTTGTGGGCAAGTGCGCTAGTCTTACTGCGGAAAAGGGTCTCTTGAGGCTCGTGAGGCACGAGCACTCGGTATCTGAAAGGGTACTCTTGCCTCTTGGCGACAAGAGCACGAGAAGAGGGTCGATCGGGACGCCACAAGGCGAGCACGAGCGGGGCCGACGATGAGATAGACCTGTTTTGAGTTCGGGTGGGCGCTTTATAATAAGTTGCGCACAAACTCTCAACAACAAAAACAATATTATAAAGCAAGCATACAACTGATAGGAGGCCTTAGCGGTGAACAAACATTTCATTCATCATCTTCCCCTAAAGAGGCTTAAGTGTGAGATGGTGCATATTTCTAGTGAACACTAATTTTGCAGTAACTCAATAATGGAATATTGAACCTATACAAGAGTACTAAAACATAAACTAAAGTATAAGAAAACATAAACTAAGGAAAATACATATAAAGGCATGTCGGATTGTAACAATATGGCTCTTTTTGGGGGTGTTTGGTATATGGGAATTATGGGGTGGGAATGGGAATGGGAATAAATCCCCTCTATTCCCATGAAAACAATAACTAGAAGGGATAGGTATTAAAAGGATGAGAATTGAAAAGGTACGAAATGACCATTATGCCATTAATGAAAAGAGAAGGGAAGGGACTTGATATGGGCATGTTAGTAATTCTAGTACTTATTCAGTTATTCCCATTATATTCCTAATCACTATCCAAACAAGAAAATACCTTATCTTTTGTAAATTCCCTACCTTCAATTCCTAATTCCAATCCCACCTTATAATCCCCAAATTCTCATTCCCACATTCCAAATGCCCTGTTGTGATTTTGTGCCTTATATTTTTCAATTTAGTAGTGCAATGATATGGAACAATAATGTACTTCCTCATTTTTTTTTCTCGCACCATTTCTATCTTTCACACTATTCACACATGTCTACTCAAATCAATATTGTGACTTATTTGTAAGAAAAAATATAGTCATGCGGGATCTTGTTAGATTCGTCTCAATGTATAGATTATTAAAATCTGATTTGCATAATTTTTTATTGTATATAATTAAAGATATTGAACATCTAAATTGTGCATTGGGTTGCATAAACTGGTTCAATGGTGCGAGTATTAAAAGACGGAGGAAATATGATTAATGGGCTATATATATGTAATGACAAAAAAAGATGAAATACAAAATGGGACTGAAATACAAAATGGGACTAAGGATAGAAGTGTCAATGTCTTAATGGATCTCGGACTGGACCGAGTTGAATTGTAGACTTTAAATGCAAAAAATTGGCTGGGGAAGGGGGTGGCAAGGGAGGGGAAAGGGAGGTGGGATGGTGGCTGACAGCTTGGCAGGTGAGCGTAGGAGTGGGAGGGGTGATTTTTTTTATTTAAAAAGGTAATTTTGGGAAATATAAAAGTCAACGGTTAAAATAACGGTCAAACAGGTTACAGATGGCGACGGTCCATTTTGAGCAGATATACCCTAAATGTGGGATTATTGCTAAATTATCTAAAGTTATGAACAGTGGTCGAAGATCGGATAAATGTAGCATTTTTCATATCAATTATTTTTCCAATTTTAAAGTGTATGCACGTGAAATAGAATTTGGTATTTTGTTGATTATGTTTCATAAAAGGATATGTAAGCCGGTTCACAATGAAAAATAAGTATGAAGCTAATTTTTCTATCTATTTATTTTTTGGAAGTCGCCATGTATGGGTAAATAAAGACAATAGAGGGATACGTAGTGTTTAAAATGATTTAAGTAATAAGATTAAGTGATAAAGTATTATAATTAGTCATGAACATGAGTTTTATGTTTCTTTATTTACTTTGTTAAAATTTGTTATGTCATTGAATTGGTAGTAAATGTTCTATCTTATCAAACAAAAGGTTGTAGGTTCGAGCCCTGATGCAAATATTTACTTACGTTATCTTATACTTCCTCCGTTTTTCAATACTCGCAACGTTTCTAGTTTACACATTATCCAATGCAATACTTTGAACCATAATATCTCTAATTTTTGAGAAGTAAAAAAATATTTAAAAATTTGATATTATGTTAGTATGCATTAAGACGAATCAAATAAGACTCACTTGACTATATTTTTTTTATACACTTGCGACATAAGAATGGTAGATGAATAGTGGTTATTATGCTAATGTTGCAAGTACTGAGAAACAGGTGAAGTATGAGGTCACGACATATAATTGTATGTGTATTGTTAGAATATATGAAAATATAGCAATATATTTTCATTATTCATGATTATCTTGTACATATCTTTTAGATTGTATGTATATCTTTTACTTATATTTGTTATCTAGTGATTAGGATGTGAGTTATCTTTTGTATCCTAGAGTATATATGATTAGGTTGTAACAATTAATCATTAAGGAAAATATTATCTTTTATGTATGATGACATAGCATCATCTCATTATGAAAGAGGAGATGACGTGTAGCTTGATACCAATTTTGGCCATGCCTTTTAATATATGTAGATTAGACTGTTGAAGCAAATTTGAATTCCTCGTCCACAATCAATTGAATAAGATTTGTTAGAAACTGACTATTTGCAATGGCGGAATAAAGAACGAATTCAAGGCTGTGTCGTGGTAGAAGACCACTGACTTGAAAGCAATTACGGCCCGACTATGATAGTAATCACAACTGGCCAGAAAGCTCCCCAAGGTTAACACATCAACCTTTCTAAGTCACCACTAACAGAGAAAGGTTTTGGAGACAAGTACATACCCAGTATTTTGAGAAGAGAAGAAGAAGAGCAGAGAAGAGTGTAATTTCAGATACCAAAAAATGGCAGCAGTAGTCTCATTTTCATAGCAAGAGAATCAGGCCAAATAAGGAATGCAATAAAACAGAAGGAGGAAATCAAGGACGATTGTAATGGCCATTAACACTCTAACGTTCAAAAATGTTTCAGTGTAACAAGTTACCGTTACAAATAGTTGGGCTCGGGTCCAAAAAGATAAGCTCCAGCTCAGCTCTTTCCAGAACCCAGGCCCAGCCTGGCCCAGGCGACGCGCGCGCGTGTGTGGTAGCAAGCCCAAGCCCAAGCTTGACCTCCAACCATAAAAGCCAACCAAGTAACCAACTCAATAAACAAGTAGAGGAAGGGAGTTAATAAACAAAGGAAACCTCCCTTCCATAGGTGATGTGGGATCTTTGGGAAAAACCCAAAGAGGCTTTACAAGCCTTAACTCCAACAAGATTATAATCAATTCCAATTCTACAACTAACGATCAATAGATCTACTCGTAAAAGGACCATGCAAACCAACAATATGTAAGATGACATGAAAAAATTGTCAATTTGATTTACAACAATCATAGTTAGTTGAAAGGAAATTTTACTTGATTGTTTTGATTAGGAAACATAACATAGTTGCGAGTTAATGTAAAATTCATATGGATCCATGATAAGTGAGCTTTTAGCTCACTTTAGATGACCTTTTCTAGCTTATTTCGTCTACATTCGTCCCTATTTTGTCCCCCTTCTTTACCTTTTTCACTCCTTTTTGTTTTGATCAAGTTCTCTACCTCTTTTGACAATTTTGGCCATTACACCTCTCTTCGGACATATTTTACACGTGTTTTCTTTGCATCGTGTTTTGCAGGTGATCCCGAGATCGTGTTATTGGTCGTGATTCTTGAAAGGTGGAAATGAGAACCTTTGTGCCCCTATGCCATGATGATACAAGAAGAAGAGGAGAAGAGGCCCCCTCGTACTTGGAGCGGGCGCTCCCACAGAGAGCGGAGATGGCGCTCCTTATCGAGCCTAAGGATCAGTTTCTAACCAGAAACACGGAGCGGGCGCTCCAAAGGTTTCCTGGGCCCATTTTTCCCGTTTTTCGCATGTAATTGGGGGAGGTATAAATACCTCTCCCCAACTTTTGGACAGCAACTTTTGGCATTTCTCATTAGTTTCAAAAACCCTAACTTAGTTCTTAGAGTGTAGAAGTCATTTATTGCTTTTAGTTGGTGATTTTTGAAGAATTGAAGCTCCATTAATGGTAGTTATTGTTTGTAAGTTGATTCTCTAACTTTTATTTCAATTAAAGTTGCTTCTTTTTGTCATCTTTTCCTTTATTCCTTCCTCTATCTTGGTGTGAATCTTCTCTTTTGCAATTATTGTTGTTAGACTTTGTTGATTCTCTTTTTTACTTTAACTTTTGAAATGGAATCTTTGTTTGAAATGCATATTACTATGAATTGTGAGTAGTCACTTTCTAGGGTTTGGGCCAAAACCCTCATTAAGGCCATGGTTTGTGCTTGAATTTAGTGATTCATGTTTAGGATTGGTTGTTGAACAAATGGGGTGCTTCATTGTATTCTTTTGTGATTGATCACCATAGAAGTTGTTCCCAATCTTTACAACGAAGGATCGAAAGATGAAGTTGTATGAGACTCCCCTTTGTTTACTTGACTAAATGGCCATGAAAATAGGATGTTCTAGTCTTGAGTCAATTGTGTCACTTGTTCTTAATCCTTAGGCTAGGGTTAATGCCATGAAAATAAGAATTAACACCTTGTCTAAGAGCTCCTTCTTAGCTCGAAAGAGTAATTAGGGGACTTTAGTTGACCGACTACTCTCTCCCCTATTCAATGTTTTCCCTTGATGTTCAAGCATGATCCATGGTCACAATGAGTGGCAATGCCCTTGCGCTAGTGCTTTAATCATATATTTATACCCTTGTTAATCACATTTACATAGTTTAACTCTTTCTAGTTGCCTTAGTTTTAATACACAAAATTTTTGACCCCCTTTGGCTATCCTTAGTTTATTCGACCATAAAAATTCGGTGTTTGACCTTACCTCTCAGTAGATACGACCCTACTTGCCCTTTCTACTTAGCTAGAGAGATCGAGATAGGATTATCTTTGTTAGGCTCGACGACAGCCTATCAATCCAATATGTGGAAAGGGAACAAATATTGTAAAAATACGATTTTTTTTAAAAAACGTATCAAAACGGACAATAGTGAACTTTAACAAAAGAACTGAGAATTCATAACAATAGCTTGCCTCGAGCCAACTCGGTAAGCTCAACTTGACACCACATACCTACAGTGTCTTTCTTAGCGAACTGCAAAATTCTTTTTTATATTATTAGAATTCATGATCTAAGTTTCTTCTTGTATATGACTTATTCTCTTTGGCTGAAAACAACTATACTAAATTGAACATAACTAAATTGAACTAATAGTGAATATGAGCGTAAAAATATTGTGCAGAGCTGAACTAAACCAAAAAAGAATTAACCGAAAATAGTGAAATGTGAGCATAAAAGTATTGTGTATAGTTGAGCTAAAAATGACTGAACTGGAAATAATTTGAGGAAAACAGACCCTTAATCTGCTTAATTCCAATTTTTTTTCTTATATTTTTACATATGTTTTTCCTTGATATTTTCTAAGATTCTAGTTTTTTATTTGAGATTCCTACAAACAAACGACAATTGAAACTTTAATAGAACTATAGCTTCGATTACTTCCATGAAACTAACTTTTTTTTACCCAACGATCTATACGCTTTGGAAGAATTACTTCAAAACTCTCCATTTTATTCTGAGTTTAATATAATTTAACTTTACAAATACTTTTATCCTCACATATAACTATTCCTTTCATTCCAATCCACTTCAATTAAAACTAGGGGTGTTCATTTTGGATTATCCGATCCGAAATGTCGGATATCCGAATTTTTCTGATCGGGAGAAGTGCGATCTGAAAATTTTGGATATCCGAAATTTCGGATCGGATACCCGGATTATCCGATCCGGTTTTTATGGGAAAAAAAGTTTAAAATCAAATTTATTTAATGGAAAAAACTACGGATATTTCGGATAATTATCCGAATTTTTAAACATTTTTCGGATAATTCGGATTTTTCAGATATCCGAAAAGGCCAAAAGAGTGATCCGAAAATTTTGGATATCCAAAATTTTGGATCGGATACCCGAGTTATCCGATCCGGTTTTTATGGGAAAAAAGTTTAAAATCAAATTTATTTAATGAAAAAACTACGGATATTTCGGATAGGAACAGAAATTTCGGATCGATTCGGATAATTATCCGAAAAATATCCGAATTTTTAAACATTTTTCGAATAATTCGGAATTTTCGGATATCCGAAAAGGCCAAAAGAGTGATCCGAATCCATCCAAATTATCATAAACACTATAATTCGGATCGGATTTTTGTGAACACCCCTAATTAAAACCAACACACTTCAATTCAATTAAACTCCCTCTAAAAACACCAACTTACCATCGTTATTAATCCAAAAACCACACTCCAAGCCCACACAAACACACAAAAACACCTTCATTTTCCCTTGTTCCTTAGCTTCTTTCTTCTTCTGTCATCTTCTCTGTCTTCATCTCCTGTGGATCCCACTCCTCCACACCACCCCCCATCCTTTCTTTTCAACCAGCGGCGCCCTCTTTTACTTCCCTCCCCCTTTACTTTGTTTCAAAGCTCACCCACCTCCCCCCTCTCTTTCTCTCTCCTCATTATTCCTTTCAACCCCCTCCTCTTATATACTCTTCTTCCCATTTCCCCTCCTTTTATACAATTATATTTTCTTTCTTCATTTCACCCAAATCCCACTTTTTTTATAAATTAATATTATCATCTTAAATTCACAAAATATATATAAATATATTCAAATATCCAATCCCCATCTCCATCAACCCACCAAAAAAAAATACTAAAAAAAATGAAAGGAGAATATGTAGATGATGATAACAACAACAACAACAACAACACACAACATAACATGTTTACTAAATTCTCTCACCATCAAACCCTCCACCACAAATTCCACCCTCCACCACCTCACCACCACCATCATTTCCCACCACCACATCTCCACCACCACACTTTCTCCGAAGATTCTGATTCCGCCACCACACCACCACCGTCTCAACCACCACTTCCACAACCTTCTTCTAAAAAACCCAAAACTACCCAAACCACTACTACTAGCAATGAAGACGTTGGTGGTACCATCGAAGTTTCCCGCCGTCCACGTGGAAGACCACCCGGGTCGAAAAACAAACCCAAACCACCCATTGTTATTACCCGTGAACCCGACCCAGCTATGTCACCTTACATTCTTGAACTCCCTAGTGGTGCTGACATCATCGACTCACTCACTCGCTTCACGCGCCGCCGTGGTGTTGGCCTTTGTGTTTTAACTGCTTCTGGGGCGGTCGCTAACGTTACGCTTAAACAACCTTCTACTACTACTCCTGGTGGTACTGTCACGTTTCATGGGAGGTTTGATATGTTGTCTTTATCAGCTGTGGTGGTTAATACGGTGCCATTTCATGGTGGTGTTGGTGGTGGTGGGTTTACTATATCTTTAGCGGGCCCACAAGGGCAGATTGTTGGAGGGAAAGTGGTTGGTGCGTTGGTTTGTTCTGGGACTGTTTATGTTATTGCGGCGTCGTTTAATAATCCTAGTTATTGTAGGTTACCACTTGATAATAATAATCAACAAGATAATAATAATAATAATAATGATCATAATATTAATGATATTAATCAATGTCAACAAGGTGGTGATGATCAACCAGGAAATTCTCCTGGTGGTGGTGGTGGTGGTGGAGATGGTTCGGGTTCGATGAGTTTGTATAGCGGTCATTTGGGGACTACTACCTCGGCCGCCACGGCGGCGGAGGTTATATGGGCTACTGCTAATACTCCTGCTGCTTCTAGGCCGCCTTACTGAGATATATATGATCATGGTTAGTTTCATGTATGTTTTTATTAGGTTAGTTTTTTTTTTGTGGGTTTAGTGGATTAATTAGTGTGAAATTGATGGGTTTTTTTTTTATATAACTTTGTTGTTTAAATGAATAGATGAAAAGTTGCAAACCCACTTTGAAGATGATTTTTTTGTTCATGTGGAATTCTCAGTTTTTATCCTAACTAATTACATAGATGGTAACTGATGAGGTATGTTGCAAGGAAACTTTGTGAAAGTCGCGTGTCTGTTTTGAACACGATATGTTTTTGTATTTTAGACATGCTATAGAAATATCTACGTGCACATAGTGTCAATTATAAACATTCGTGTCCGGTTTTCTGGTATCCGAATCTATGCAATATAGGTAGTATTTAGTTATGCATGTTTGTATGTTTGAAATTTGTAATAGAAAGATATTCGCTTTTTAGGAGACAATTAATTAGGTAGTCTCTGACCTTGGTGGTGTAATTCATCTTGTTTTTGTTATTAAGCTCATTTAAAGGTTGATTATTTCAAATCAGATACTTAACTTTATTGCTTTAATTCATCTTTGTATTCAGCATCTACGTTTATGTACTGTTCTTGTTCATTCAAACCTCAAAGGTTCTAAAATTCTGTTGTCTCTTTTGCTTTTATAACCTGTTTGACATGACATAAAAACTCGTAAAAAGTAATACTATGTTTCATATTTGGAATGTACTTGGTTTTAATTAATATTTTGATCCTTTCCTTAAGTAATTGATTAAACTTAAATCTTACTCTTTTCCCACTTTAGCTAGTTATTCTAAAATAATACTTCGTACTTCATATGGAGTCTTCCAACTGATTACCATGCACCAGCCACCAGATAATGCAGATATAATAAAATATTGTATGGTGTGCTGGAATCTAGGTTACTCGGGTGTTCATGTCGGAAACAAGTACGCGTCTTAGCGTTTGACTCGTCCATTTTTTAAAAAAATACTTGATTATAGCCCAATATGTGTCGATGAATTTATATCCATGTTGGAGTACTGCTGATCCGATAGACGGATACGGATACTTGAGGTAAAATGAAGAGTGATATATAGGCCGGAATCCTATATTTCTCATTGGGCTAAGGAGAGTAGTAGAATTTGGCATTTGCATCGAAGTCTGAGAAAATATTAAAAGGGGAGAGAGAAAGAGTATGAGTGATAAGATGTGGGCAGAGCTTTGAAGAAAGAGAGAGAAATGATAAAAGGAGGGGGTGGTGGTAGTGTGATAATTCTGACTTTGGTGATGTGAATTTGAGCATGCATTTGCAGAACTTACAGATAACAGAGTCTATCCTTTAGCTCTTTTAGCTCTTGTGGTATGATTTATGAATGCATGTGTAGTGACTTGTGAGCATCGTCTATAGATTAAAGTGTAGGAAGTTGAATTCTTTTGCAGTAGAACGTGACATGAGCTAGCTAGGACACTCTTCTTTTAAACCATCTTGCTGATTGGTTGCCAGCTCCTTCTCTTTCCTTTCCGAGAGCATTCCGTACATCCGAGTGTATGGTGCACCCTCTCACAGTTCTCTTTCTTCAAGTGCTCTGTACATGAGAATAAGGGGAGAGAATGTGAGAGGATATACGGTGCACTCGGGTGTATAAAAATAATTGTATTCCTTTCCCTTCCATAAATTGGATGGGCTCATAACTTGGATGGTGAAGCATTGGGTTGTGTTAAAGGTTGTCACTGCGTGGGATTGGCCGGACGTTCCGTAAGACCAAGCTGGGAACGGGCGGCATGCGAGAGTTACCATATATATCAGAAAAAGCTTGGCACGAGTCACGAATTTTAGCACGGAAAAGAAGGGCATAATCTCGATTTAAAGCCTAGGCACGATTTGGGTTCTCATGGATTAACCCTAAGTGTTTGTCAATAGGTTCTGATAATTAAAAAAAATTAGTTAAATTTACATAAATTAAGTGTAGGTAGGTGATAATAAGTTGAGTAGAACTAACCCTTAATAATAGCTCTAATAACTAAGGAAATTAGAAATGAGACGATCTCATGTGTCTTTTAGTTACTTTTGAGAACAAAGAAAAGAAATAGGATCCCTTGTGGCCTGTTGGGCTATTCGAGGATAAAAGAAGAAAAATGGTTGTCAAATAAGGAATAAACTAGAAGTAGGTATAAAAAGGAATATTAACAAAAAGTGGGTAATACTTAAAGAGAGCGAAGGGAGTAAATGCACTAGCGGATCTACTATTGAATTAGTGCACTTGACTCCGCTTGAAGTGGTAAAATTGAAAATTTTCTCTTTAGAAAATTGACCATTTGACCCCAAAAATATTTAATTATTATGCTTTGACTCCACTAAATAGTTTTTGTGGATCCGCTCGTGAGTAAATGCTTAATATTTGCATAAACATCCTTCTTTGGATTATGAGCTTGTGTTTAATTAAAATATCTGAGAAGTTGTTCTATTGCAGGCTGCTATTTACTCTAATCCTTGTGCGGTTGTTCTCCTTTCTCTTTCTTCTTTTTAGCCAATTCTTGGGCTATTCTGTACTTTGCATTGTCTTTTTTTGGCCTTTACTCCTTTCTTGAATTGGGAAAAGGACTGTTCTAGGCTCATCCCTTCTAACTTACTCTTTTATCTCTCCAAGTTAACCATACACGTTCCACTGCTACTACTAGTGTCTAAGGTACGTAGATGAAGATGAATAATTTTTCATACCAATTTTGATTATTTTATAATGTAATTTAAATCATTGAATTGCGCATGTATGTTTCAGGACACTCATTGTATATATGTATCTCAGCTTTCTATGTCAAGACTAGTAGAATAGTCATGTACAATATTTGGTATTTCTCCTTCAAGAATATTAAAAAGTGTGAAGAGTATTGTTTACCTTTTATAAGAAATCTCTTAACTCATTTAGGGTTTATCGGTCAATAGTTGAACTGACCGGATAGGACCAGACCAAAAACCAAAAAACAATATTTTGGTACTTTTGCCTAGGAGGTTAAGATCGAAACCCAAACTTTTTAGTATATGGTAATTGGTGACCAGATTGAAAAGTCTGGTTTGGACCTTTTAAATTACAAAAAATAAAAATAAATTTGAAGCTTACTAAATAGAACCAAATTGATTGTAGAAATTTCGGTCTTAGATTAGACTAGACTGAAACCTGAATTTCCAAAAAAAATGAAGGTTTAGTTCGATATAATTTTAGTCTGGTCCAATTTTTGATCTGGACCGAGTTTCGAACCCCCTAAAAAGGAGTTGGGTGGTAGAGGAATTGATAGGTGACACAAGACCTTTCAGAAAAAGAAATGAGGGTGTGGTTCGATATTATCCCTTTTTCGTTACGACTTTCGCACTCGTCTTGAACAAATTGACCATGGTTTATGGTCAATTTTACTAAATGCATCCTAAACATAGTCAATAAAAAAGTTATACATCCATCTCATTCCTACTTTTTACCATTTCTACTAAACTTTCTCTCTCTTATCTTTCATACATTTATATAATATAATAATAGATTTACATATGAACATACAAATTTATACTAGGAGTAGATAATTAAAAGAATTAATGTTGAATATTGTTAATTCCATCAAATATTAATAATTAATTATTTTTCTTTTTTTTTTGAAGAAAATATATGTTAGATTTTCTGTAAAAAAAAATGCTCTCCAATTATCCAAAAACACTATAAAAACGAATTTGAGAGAAAATAAATTCTTTTTGAAATGTCTCAAAATATAGCAAAATGGTTGTCGATGTATAAATCTCGACAAGATGTGCTCGGTGCTATTTTTTTTTACTTTGTAGATTTTGAGATATTAGCGTTTTAATTTTGTTTATGTCACCATTCTGACGCACGCCATGGGTGGCATCTGGCATGGGTCGCGTTCGGGCTGGACCATGCAAGCTTGGCGCGTCTTACGCGTTTAAACTTTTTCAGTTTTTTTTTTTGCCTTGCTTCTCCTTGAAGATTGTTAATGGTTGGTTTTAAAAATTGATCATGAAATTGTTACTTTTTATTTTCAACCATTTCATGATTCATTCTTATGAGTTATGACTATCTCATGCATAAGTAGGAGTATTTTTTTTACCATTACTCATAACTCACTCTATGGCCTCGAATGGGCTTGGTGTCGGGCCATGATGGTCCTCGTGTCAGCCCGACCTATGGCCCAACTCTGAGGCGGAGTAAATGAGGGAATTTGGGATGGGACATTAATGATGGAATGGTGCACCGAATGCTCCCAACTTTGAAGATGACCCCATTCCCTATCCCATCCCATCCCATCCTTTGCATGTTGTTGTTTAGTTGAATTTCTCGAGAAGCATCTATTTTTGTCTCTGGACTCATCCTTTGTGGATGGTCATTTGGTTTTTTCTTTCTTTTGGTGGAGAGTGGTTCACTTTTAATTTCTCCAAAGTGATTATTTTTTTCTCCCTTATTTGGGTAAATCCGCTTTTCTAAGGTAGTACTAAAGGATCTTAGTAATATGTTTATGCCTTTTAGGGAAAATTGCCGTAGAGTATCTCATTTTTGTTAATGAATGCCCTAATCTGATCATTATTAACAACATTCCATTTGTCTTAACTCTTATGATGACTCTTAATAATAGTGTTTCTTTTTATACCTCTTTGATGTTTTAGTTTGAAGGATGAACTAGTATTTAGGTATGAATGATGTTTTGGAATATTTGTAAGGAAAAATTGTCAGAGAATACCGAAAATAAATACCAAGGTTTTGCGAATGGTGAAATCAGTGGTATCTAAGCTAGCTTAAATACTCGGAGGATAGCCGAAGAATTAGCCCTAACATGTGGACACCTCAGGAAATTTCCCTTATTATTATTATTTTAATTTTGGTGCAAATCAGAACTGATATTTGTTGAAAAATAAATTTGAATAAATTGAATAGAATAAACCTAAAGTAAAATTCGCACTCACAATTCCCTGTTAACAATAGGATACGTAAATAGAATTTTGTTGTTTTATTTTAGACCTTGAAAGTTAATTTTTAAATACAAATATCAACTTTGGAATATACATATATAATACATAGGGCTTGTTTTGTTCAACTTAGGGCCTGTTCATTTCAGCTTAATTTCACTTCAGTTCAGTTCGGCTCTAATCAGTTTAGTTCAACTCCAATCAGTTTAGTTCAGTTCAGTTTCATTCTTTTATAACCATTTTGTTAAATATTATTATGTTGGTCTAATTTATTTTACTAATTGCTCTTATTATTATTATAATTATTATTATATTCTTATTAATATTACTATTATAATTTATTTTTATATCAATATTATTAAGTATTATTATTATTATTATCTGTATATCATTTTGTTTATTATAGCTTTATTTATTATTATTAATACTATTGTCATTAGGGAGGAACATGGTTTAGGTTAAAAGCGCAAATAAACCCGCCTTTTCAGCCCATAATCCAATCATATCACGTTAAAACGGTTTATGATGTAATTTGCACGGTCCGATCTAATTATTATTTTATTACTAAATATTAATATATAATTAAATCTAATTATTAAAATACTAATATTAATTTAATTCTTGGATATTATTGTTATTATATAATCATCATCAGGTATTAATATTTTAATACAAAAACTATAAAATAACTGTTATTTATTATCATTATAATCATTAATCATTATTGTTAATAATTTATGATTATTAATATTATTTATTTATCATTATCATTTAAAAATATCCAAAATACAATTATTATTATTCATTAATAATTATTCATTATTATTACCTATCATCATAATTATTATTTAATATTCATATTATTATTGTTTAAATATTATTTATATATTTATTAAATTCAATTAAATTCAATTTCAGTTCAATTCAGTTCAGTTCAGCTTCAATCAGTTCAGTTCAGTTCAATTGTTTTCAGTAAATCTAAACAGGCCCTTATTTTCAGTTCAATTTAGCTCTAATAAGTTCAGTTCATATCAGATCAATTAAGTTCAACTCTAATAAATTCAGTTAAGTTCAGCTCCAATAAATTCATTTTAGTTTAGTTCAGTTTTAGTTCAGCTCCATCCGTTATTTAGCCATTTTGTTTATTATTATTATTATTATTATTATTATTATTATTATTATTATTATTATTATTGGTCTAATTTATTTTACCCATTATTATTGTTATTGTTATTATTATTTATTTTTATTTTTATATATTTTTTGTTATCATATCTTTACTCATTATTAATTATTATTATTATTATCAGTAATTATTATTTTTAAAATTAATTTATCATTATTACTATTATTTATAACTATCATTTAATAATATCAAAAATAATATTATCATTATTCATTTAATGTTAATTTAAATTATTTATTATTACTTAGAATTATAATTACTTATTATTTAATATTCATAATAATTATTATTTATTTATTACAATTCAGTTCAGTTCAGTTCAGCTTCAATAAGTTCAGTTCAATTCAGCTCCAATAAGTTCAGTTCAGCTCTAATAAGTTCAGTTTAGTTCAGCTAGAATTAGACGAAGAAAACAAGCCCATATTAAATCTTAACTATTCGACCAAAGACCTTAACCTTTAAGCAAAAAGTATTAACTTTTCACCCTAAAACATTAACTTTAATTAGAAATTGGAAACGGTTATGATATTAACAAATGGGTTAAAAAAATCTAACTTTTGAACCTAAAACATCAACTTTTGAAACTGCAAGACGCCCGTGTAATAAGGGAGGGAAGACACGCGTTTGTGGATCTGTGCTCAATGGGTCTATTGGGCTGGTCTTACATTAAGCTTAATGTTAGACCGTATTTTATAAGAATTTTCTCGCATATAGATAGGCCATTAATAATAGATAACAATAGCATTTTCTTTACAGATAGACCATAGTAAAACCCCAAAGGTTTTAATTTTAAGCAATAAGATTTCATCTTAAAGTATAAGGTGTTGAAATTTTAAATTCTTGAACTTTTAAGTTCATTTTAACCTAACATTTTATACAATGTATTCATATGCTTATAGATAAACCGTCTTATATAAATCTTTATAAACCAGTAAACCTAAATTTAGAAGATAGATAGTTGCCGAATGTCTGCAATGGATGCAACGAATTGGCTGAAAATGTCTTTAAAACAAAAACAAAACATAATAATAGGTAGAGATTTGATCAAGTGTGTAATTGAAAAAGATGGAGATTTGGTACAAACTCTTGGGACTTAAAATGGTAATCAAGATGATTTTTGCTTTCTCATAAGTCATGTATAGCCGAAAAGTCGATTTCAATTCTAAGATTTGTAGTTGAATGAAGTATCTTTCTAAAACTTTATAGGCATGCACATTTGTACATGTAATATATGGTACAGATTTGGACCTTCCAGCAAGGTGTTGGTGCTTTTTACTACAACTTCGACAAAAAGGACTCCTACCCTGCGGCTGTGTTATGCGGCTGCGTTGTTGCATGCAATGAGTTGCATTCCATCATAACCATCTTGATTTCTATGACTTACAGATTACTCTATTCACTCCGGTTTAAACTTCTTAATACTCTTTTACGTGGTCTTTAATACGCAACTTTTAACACTAAATATCTTTAGTATACAATAATACATAGGGTAATGTTATTCTTTTAAGGGGCAATATATAAACATTTAATATACTACTTAAAAAGGTATTGAGTTTGGAATTTTGTCAACAAATCATTGCTTACATCTATGTTATTAATGCTCAATATTTCTTTTTTAGCTTCTTAAACATAGCCGTAAGGGCTATTTATATCATCTTCCTAAAAAATATTATAAAAAGAACAAAGAAAAAGAACATACAGCAAGTTCTTTATAGTAGGTGTGGGCTTCGAAAAAATGAAATCACCTATTTTAACCACTTTTTAATGTCAATTTAAGACTAAAAAGAGCTCGGTGTGTAGCCACCTAGCCGGCAGTAGTCTTTCGTTATTTTATGTATGATTAGCCTATGTAAAAATATTAAATGTTGATATTTTAAAGTTATATATTGAAACGAATCCAACAACATCCAACATGATTATAATTATTCTTATATATTGGTCAAAGTTTTTAAAGTTTGACTTTGAAAAAGATGAATGAGAAGTTCAATTAAAAAAGCAGAAAGTATTTTCCGTAAATTAAAATTTTATTACATTGTTGATTCTCTGACCCCATGAAACTCCACCCTTAGTCTTAATAGGTGGACACCGGGGTCGAAGCTTTAATGTTCAATATATATGTATAATACTAGAAATTGTATGCTCTTTTTGTTTGTTTTGTCCCCTACGAATTGGGCTTTGTTCTTTTAGATTGAACGAAATAAAATGTTCATAATTTTAAGCTGGAAGAGTGGTGTCTTATACTACAAAGCTAAGAGAGCTTGAAATATTTGAAAGGTAGATTAGATATATCATTGTATTGATTATGTACATTCTTTATAATAATTTCATTTGGAATATAATTGCACAATAACTTTTGAACACGGGTGTCTCATTACCATTTACCCTAACCTTTCATGCTACTATTTATATAGAAATTTAGATGAATATAAATAATATAAGAAGATAGTTTAATGGTACGGTATATACTTCGAGGGTTTATATTTATTACTTGAACTTATAATTTTGTATCAATTTGATACCTTTTTAAAGATAACTAATTTGAGTTCAAAATAATTACATTTTTGAAAGCTCTATATATAATCCTATGTAAAATTTAAATAGTAAAACTTTAGATGGTTAAAACTACTTTACCTTGACCACCTCCGCCACACCATGACACCACACCACCACCCATAAAAGAAGACAAGTACCAAGTTAAAAAAAAAGGAAACAAACACGAAGCTTTATCAAGAGTTGTTATTGTGAAGGTGGTAATTGAATATGAACAAACCTATCCATCAACCAAGCTAAAATGACACAAAGTACAACGAATGTAGCTAAGATTTAGTAGTATGTATCTAGCGACTTCGTGCA
Organism: Patellifolia procumbens; assembly: GCA_947645195.1. Taxonomy (NCBI): domain Eukaryota; kingdom Viridiplantae; phylum Streptophyta; class Magnoliopsida; order Caryophyllales; family Amaranthaceae; genus Patellifolia; species Patellifolia procumbens. The sequence goes on from CANSGD010000818.1 coordinate 578,192, forward strand.
ACAAAAGTCAATTTCTGCATCCTTATTCAACTAATACCATGTAATTAAAACACACTAGCGCAATCTAAGTTGATTAAAGTAGGGGACACAAGGTGACATAGCCAAGCGTTCAAGCGTAGTGAGTTTCTTTTTTTTTCCACCTTTTAATTCGTTGGCCACTTTATTCCCCTTACAAATTATGAGTTTGGTAAATTAAACTTCAAATAGGGGCCAATAGAATAATATTTTAACCTGATTTTTGGCTTTTATGAATCTATTTATAGTGGTGGAGTTAGAACTTACCATAGTACCAGGGGCGGAGACAAGGGGGGTTGGCGGGGGCCACGGTCTCCCCCTTGGTCCAAGTTAAAAATTGTTTTTGCATTAAATATAGCTACAGATTTATAATTAGTTGGTTTTCTTGAGAAATCGATAACAAGTGACAACCCTATATCATGGGTTCAATCTCCATGGAAAACATTTTCCCTCCTTTATTTTTAACTCTCCACTTCTTCATTTCTTTCGAAACATAAAAACCAACTTATTTATTTTCGGCCCCCTCAAAATAAATTCTGACTCCGCCACTGCATAGTACATAATTAAAGTGGAATTGTGGAAAAACAAATTAATATTTAAAACACATGATTGGGACAAATATGAAGAAAAAAACAGATGAATATGATACTTGTGAGGATACGACTTGATCTTTAGTGCTTATACGCTATGCCGCTATGGGTCGAAGTCGGGTTTGCTTTGGAGTACCTTGGGTCTCATTTGGTGAAGTATCGAAGGAAGAGCATATCATCTAACGTTGTAGATGGACGGCGCATCGCGGAGGAGAAGGCGAGCCGCGGATTTCTGCCGCAAGTCGCGGCCCCTACCGCGGGTGGCGGAGGCCTGGGCTGCTGACGCACGCGAGGGCGATTTCTTCGATCGTTTATTCCGCAACACTTAGGGCTTGTTTTATTAAACTCCATATAAATATGTTAACTCATGTTTAGTTCATATTACCACAATTATTAGAGAGTGATTAGCCTAAACACAATAGAGAAGATTAGAGAGAGTCTTTGAGATATACAATTGAATTTTGCCTATTGTAATTGTAATCATCTCGTTCATAGTGAAAGAATCCGTTTTCCCCTGCCTCGAGGACGTAGCTATCGAATTGATAGTGAACCTCATTAAATCTTGTGTGTTCTTAATTCGCTTTCCTTTGTTTATTGCAATGGTATTCGCTTCCGTTGCAACAATACTACATCCGTTTCAAAATATTGTTACACTTTGTTTGATACAATTTACAAATCTCACTTTTATCATCGTGATTTATATAAAAATGTTGGAAGTATTAGGAAAAATTGACATAAAAGGTCCAAACTATGGAAAATTCATGAACAATTTAAACTATCAACCAATATTCCACAGACGACCCATCAAATTGCTAACCTGCAACAATAGGTAAACCATGATTTTTTTTCATTTCTCTTTTTTTTTTCTTAGTGTTTTAATTAAAAAAGCTTCTTCAACATAGCATTTAATCGCGTTTTTATGCTGAAGACGACGCTTTTTCAAAAAATAAACACCGTCCTACATGCTACGGGGCACAAATTTTGAGAATTCCTACAAAACGAATACTGAAAAGTTGGGTTTTCGGCCACGCACTTCGAGGTGACATTTTTGGCTATTTTTAGTGTTGAACACCTGTTTTTTGAAACTTATACCCCACAAGGACGCACGATGGTGTCTGCTTTTCTAAAAAAATGTCGTCTCCAACTTATCCCCGTCCCCGCCTAAAAGCCTCATCCCCATCCCTGCCCCATCACCCATGGCAGAGGAATATCCCCATCCCCGTCCCAACGGGGACACACTATAAACTATCCCCGCCCATCACCCGCGTGGATCCCCATACCCGCCTCACCCCGCTAGATCCGCCCCAATCCCCGTCTCATCCCCGTCCCAATGCCAATTTACTAAAATTTTTGGGCCTAAAGAAACAAATGGTAAATCTTCAAAAAAAGATAAATTATATTTAAAAATACATTTCTTCAACACACGGGGATAAAGCGGGGCGGGGGCGGGGGCGGGGCCAATCTAACATCCACACCCGCCCCATCATCCACGGTGGGTACTGTTTTCATCTCCATCCCCGCCCCATCACCCGCGAAACTTTCCCCCATCCTCGCCTAACTGGGGCGGATGCGGGCGGGTTTCGTGACTGACATCCCTATCTCCAACCCAAAAAGGTTGTTTACCTGCTATTGCATGTTAGCAGGTTGTTGAGACCGCTTGTGGAAGATAGGGTTCATAATTTGGATTGTTTATGGATTTTTCATAGTTTGGACCTTTTATAGAAGATGGTCCAAAATTGAGACTATTGGTGTCAATTTTTCCATAATATATGATAATATTTATCCTTACGGTTTAGAATATATTTTGATGTAAATAATATCTCTACTATTTGGTTATCCTCACACATTAAGGATTGACCATTGCAGATTTTATAAATATTGATCAATAGTAATCGCTCCGGTTAATAAGTTTCACAACATTTTAATCCTCATGATGGCAATATTTGCCAAGGTGAGATGAGATGAGATATATAAAGAAATCAAAAACTCTGAATTTTAAGATGGGGTATCATAACCCACTTTGAAATAGAAGTGCAAGTGTAAGAAAATAAGAAAGGCCCACAGCCAACAGAAAAGAGAAAGAGGAAGTACATGGGTGATGGCTGATGGTGTGCAAACAATCTGTACAATAATCATGTTTTGTTTCCTCAAATTTGCTGGTCCAAACAAGGTGTGAAGAAGGAGGAGGGTATTCAAGTATGGGCAATACTAGAGTACAATTTATTCTAAGCAATCATAACTATTAAGCAAGAGGACTTCTTATCCACAAACTCTAAGGGTACCCCACTAATTTTGGGATAGTTGTCGTTGGACTTGGAATGTAGGGGTGCTGACCTTTTTTCTGAATTCAATGGTTTTTGTATACTTTGACGATTTGTCCCTGTTAGTCTGTTACCCCAACTTGCCAAATGGACCACTTCACACCCCTCTATCTCATAATTTCTCTCTTCGCCACTCAGGGGCGGGCACTCACCATAGTCAACAATGGTTTTGAAAAGGGAAAGTCTATTTTGTCAAAATAAGAAAAACTTCGTCAAAATTTTAGTTAGCTAAATAAAAAAGGAGATAGGATATAAATCCGACATTCTGCGAAGTTATGAAAATGCCTCAATCAACTATACGAGACAAAATTTCACCAAAATTTAGCCAAATGGTATGCTCTTTAAGATTGTAAGAGAATTTGTCTAGAATTATCTAGATTCAAATCCCAAATTCAAGTTACAACGAGTTCCTTTAGTGTTCGTCGAGGAACAAAATAGCAATGTATTTGGACCATTACTTGTGTTATGGAAAACATCAAAGGCGGTTGGTGATTGCAAAAGGAGTATCTCAATAAAATTGTGGTGATAATAGATCTCTTACTAATAATAATGATATTGGAGCTTTAACACCGGATAACAATGTATTTATACAGATCCATATGTATGTCTTCTTAATTTCCCGTACTCTTTCTTTCTTTTTGTTGTTCCTAGAGTACTTTTAACCGTCTCTAACAACAAAGTTTGACTTTACTTTTTTTTTTACAGGGAATTTACTAACTGAGTAGAATTTTGGAAAATTAATTTTGTCAAGGATATGAAGTTCCTTTTGTATGATACTACCTCAGTTTCATAGCAAACATGCTAAGGCGTATTTGACAAACAATTAGGAAATGACAATAAATTATAGTTATCCACAAGTCCCAACTCTCATCCCTACAAAGTTATTAAAAAAGCCAATCTAATTTTTATTGATTTTCTTTGCAAATCTTCATTGATTTTCTTTGCAAATTTTTATTCTCACACAATACTACCTTAAGTGATAAACGATAATGAGAATTTACATAGGGAATTACCATGAACATTAACATATAATTTCTATAATCTTTAAACAGTTTTAATTAAAAATTACCAAACAGATCATTAGTTGTTCACGAATTTTCATTATAAACTTGTCCTCGCATGTCCCTGTCAATCAGGGAACATAGATTAAAATTTTCTTTTCTCTTTATACCTTCTCATTAAATACAAATGTAACAGTAACTTACATACATACAATATTTCCGATCCCCTTCCCCTCAAAAGATCAGGAAAAAAATGGGGGGAAAAGGAATACTAGCATTAAACACTTATCCCCTTTTCTTAATATTATATAATGGAAAATTTAATCTGCTTTTTTCCTCCAAGATCGTCTCAGATGTATACCAGATTTTCCATTATCCAAAGGGTTAGCACATCCTAATTTCTCGGCATCCGCCTCTCTACTACTAATATTTACTAGGTTCCTAACTTGTTTACTACTACTGTTAGAATGCAAAAATGAAACTCCACCCACTGAACCTGATTCCTCAGCTCGAGAAGCCTCATGAGGAGCCTTTGCCCAAGAAGGATCATCCCTTAAAACTGAATGAGCATCGTCATTAGGAAGAGCAGACGCATACCTCTCAGAGTTGGAAAGGGGTGAACGTTTTGTGTATTCAGGGGACGAGGAAGAAGAGGAGGAAGAAGATGTTTCTGAATCTGAAGAATGCCTAAAAAAGGCATTATAACCAAAAATATACTCGGAGAAGTCATCTGCACTAATAGACTCCCTGTTGCTGTCAGTGCTGCTTGAGACTTCATCAGAGTGGCTAAACAGGGATGAATTATCACTGGATGAGTCAAAATCAAGAATATTTCGTGCTGGTGGGAGGCTTGCTCTCCCTTGCTGAATGTAGGCTATATCAGTACGATTAGCATGCAAAGATGGATCATTCTGTTTGGAAGTAGTACTCCTCACATTGCTACGAGAAGAATCGACTTCCGGATTTTTCATCTTGATTGGCAAATCACGAGAGACTATAGCGCTTCTGATTGACTTTGGAGCACGTGGAGAGATTCTGCAAGCCAATATACAAATCTTAATATTCATAGCAGAAAACATAGTGACTAAAAGCACAAATTCATTGGTATCTGTTGACGACAGTAGTGGTGTAAAAGTTCAGCTTGACCCGACATGAATTCGACAAAAAGTTGGCGAAATTGGGTCAAGACTTTTTAACACGTTTAAGTAAATGGGCTGACCCAACTCGAGAGGTATATTAAACGGGATGGATTAGGGTTGAACTCTTTAACACAAAAACGGCACGACAACCCATTTATTTACAAGAATTCCAGTCTTCTAAAGCTGTCCCTTCTTCTATTTGACATTCATTCTTCCATTTTTGAACGTAGTTCGTTTGCTATTACTTTTATACACTATAAGAAGTTAATGTAAATACCACATGAAATTTAAAGTTTCAAACTAAAAATGTAAGAATTGAAAATATCAAATATATATGATAGAGAGATAAACGGGTCAACTCGAACTTGACAAGTTTAATAAACTTAACCGGTCGGGTCAAGGATTCCCGACACATTTAGGTAAACAGGTCAGGTTAGGGGACGGCAACCTGCCAAACGTAAATCCTCACAAACATGGCACGACACGGCCCGTTTACCACTTACAGTCCACCGTGCTTTCGTTGAACTCAGAACAGAAGTAAAACAATTTGAACTAAGCTTGATCACATAAATTAACATACATGCTGCCAAATTTAAACAGTATATAGATTTAATTAGAGCAATATTTTATTCAGTTCTTCATCCTTAAGTATCTACACCTCATATTTGATGCACGAAATATGTTGCTTTAGTTTTGCGATCATGAATTAACAATGACAAGTAATATTGGATATATAAAACTAGTTAAAGAGATGGACATTGCGGGAAGAATACAACTAATACAATCAACTAAGGCAAGCATTATCCAAGAACTTTCAAATTAAACTTATATAACCAGAGAAGTAAACCAGCCCTCAACCTCCAAGGCTCTAACCACCACCACTCATCATCCTACTGAACGGAGGAGACAGTTTCATATGCAGATACAATAAGTCATACCTTGAGTAGAAGAGCATATATGCTCCCTTGTTTAGCACTCTTTCCAGTTCCACAGCTTTAACCTGTTCAACCAAGACATCGCCATCAATAAAAACTACATTGTTTTAAAAATTATCTTACGTCATATGAGATGTGACGATTAGATAGCCTGTAAGTCAACAACAGTGGCTCTATCAATGAGCTGAACACTCAGCAACTACTTGGTAATTAATTTGCAACCTTTCACAGTTGATGAAACTTTCCGGATGACCTAACCCGCACAAGGCTCTAGAAAAGTAAATCGAGGATCTAAAAACGGAAGGGCAAGGTCAGAAGATACAGAAATTAACAAACAAAACTGGACCCGAAGTCCAGAAGAAAAGGGAGGAATCACTACAGACGATCATCTTCTTCAACCCCCGCCTCCCACTCCAAGTCTCCAAAAAGCTAGACTAACAAAAAGTAAAAGCATAATGATTACACAACTTTGATATATTAGATGAGACAATACCATGCTATCATCAATCTTGTACCACTTGTTCTGTGCATTCCGAACATAGCATACATAATGACCCGAGAAGGCGGCATTCATAATATCCAAGTGAACAACAACCCCATATAGTCTGTAAATCGGTGATTTATCACTTCCTCCCCGCATATATGGGGCTAGGTTTAAGATCTCCGGGAATCGAATTGTCTTGTTGAGCTTGCCAAACTTCCCTGACTGGATAAGAGAAAATTTACTCAGTCAGAATTTAGAAAGCAGAGTGTGAAGGATTAACATGACAATTCTCATTCTACATTTCAAACTTACCTGGAAGCGCTTCAATGCAATTGTAAGGATATTAGGAGCCTCTGATATATTTAGTTTCTTCTTTGCTTTCTCATAGGATTTGCACCTGCCAAAAGAAAGGAACCCGGATGTGATTCAACTATAATATACAATTATCTAACTGGTGAAAAAATAAGACTTTATGCCTCATCTCCTTTTCTGACATATTCACAAGGTAACTTTTATTGACCAATTCTTGCATAGAAAAGATCCTAACCACAAAGACATTCTATGACACAACAATCCACCACCTGCACAATGCATAGATTTTAGTGTTGCTTCAAGATATGCTTCATGGTAAATGATGAGAAAACTATAGTTCTGCAGCTAGCCTATTTTCATATGATACGTGTAAGAAGTGTAAAAACTAAAAGCTCAATCGCCCAATAAACTTAGCTTCCCTTCATCTATAACATCCAAACCCCAAACTTATGCACACCGTGAAGGAAATTACCGTGTATTTTGTAGTAAAAAAAGAAATGTAACAGAAAAACAGAAATAAGTAGCATGCTGTATTGAACTGTGCCAGCAAATTCTCGGCCAAAAAAATTGTCGGTCACTGAATAATAAATAAGTGCCAGCAAATAACCAACCTGCCGCAATTGTACTTATTTTCTCCATCAAGAGGCTCAGTTCCTGTGAATTGCCGTAAGGCATCTTCCAAGGTCTCTATATCCCCTCCTATCTCTACAGTAAGATCCATCATCCTTTCCTGTTTCTCCGATTTCCCACGGCATCTTGTACACCTTATCTGCAGGGATGGGGGCAAGAGCAAAGAAAAGGGAGCACCTTTAAAGCACAATCTCTCAATTGAATACTTTTTTAGACCATTACATTTTCTGGGAAATTTAAACATACCTTCGAACGAAGATAACCTCCAAACGTGAGCCCCATGAGAGTTGTTTCTTCTTGTAAAGAGCCACAAGCATTCACCCCAGCTTCTTGAAGACATATAGATTGCATTGTGTCAATAGCATACCTGTCAATAGCACTCAGTCGTCAAAACTTCGATAGCGAGTTTCATGTGAAAGACAAGACAAAATACATCATGGAAACAGCCTACCTTAGAAACTCATGCGCATCTTCTTCCCTGCCACTAGAAAGATGGCTTCCAATCTTCTTTATATGGGATAGTATGCTTGTAGGAGAAAGGGGAGAACCCCCTTCCTTGGCCTTTAAAATTAACCTTTCAAATTCGCATGTGAAACACCATTCTTTCTTTGCACCTGTCATATATACAAATCAGATTAGAAGAATAGTAATTATAGAGGAAAAAACATATACTTCCTCCGTTTTTATTTAAATGTGACACTTTTAAATTCACGGACTCCTAGGCAATTTTTGGGAAGGAAAGAGATAGAGAGAAAAAATAAGGGGACCCATGTGAGAGGAGAGAGATAGAGAGAGTTTATTGACCAAAAAAGAAAGTGTCACATTTAATTTAAAACTTCCTAAAATAGAAAGTGTCACATTTAAAAAAAACGGAGGAAGTATTAGTAATACATATGGTTGGAAAAACAATCCACCAGTAGGAGTTGTACTAGAACTTACATGTTTTAGAATGAAGCCCTTGAAGAAGAAAAGAAGTGAGGGGCGGAGTAAATGCCAAGCATTGAAGGATGACATTGGCATAACAGCTGTAAACAGGAAAAAAGACCACATTAGAAAGAAACGGAAGTAATTTAAGGATAAAAAAGACAAGATATTGCATATTAGACAATTGTCAAAAATCAAGAAAGCAAATGCCAGTTTTTTCTTTTTTATTTCGCAGAACTTTTTCCAAGTGAGTATTTATCATCAGATATATACAAGCTCATCAGGATAGCACCTTACGTCAGAGAGACAAAACATGAGTGCAAACACACAATGGACACATAAGAGAGCGATAATGAAATTTTCTAACTTCCACACTGATAAAACAATTATATAGCCTTTTGCCTCGAGCAAGCAGTTCCTCTTTCAAGTTTAAAGCCTTAAGTCCTCATACTGAAATTAAGTTATGGAAGCAAATTTTGAAAACAAGATCCTTTTTGCTACGGCTCACAACATTTTGCATTCTACAAACCCTATATCACTAGATTGCAACAATTAAACAAATGGCAGTGCTAACTCCACTCGAATTTTCTCCCACGTTTCCATATCTGTCCTTATTGCATTCAGATATCCCAATGCTTCACCTCCAACCAGTAGTACTCTGATGAGCAACAGTACAACAAGGCCCACCATCTCCACATGCCCCTGACCCCCTACACTAAACAACTCTCAAACCCATCAACATATACCCAAAACTCCAAATCCTTCCCTCTGTCAAGCATCAACAATTTGCTACCTCCCAGCTCTTAATCATTGTTACCGGGTTCAATATAAGTCCCTAATGTGCACCCACAAGTAATAGTTATGAGGGGATCGTAACCACTGGTTCCAGCTACAGAATTCAAAGTGAAAATAAACGGGAATGGGAGTGAAGGGAAACGTGAATACCACCCGAAGCAACGGGCACAACACCTGGTTTGGAAACCCATGATTGAGTGAAATTAATACCCCGTAATCAAGTAGGGTATACGCCAAAGAGGTGCAACAGACAATGACAGAGATCAACACATTTAAACGGACATAATTGCTGATGGAATATAAACTATATTAACACTATTATTCGAAAAGACAAACCTTATAGCCCACCTATCATCATGATATTACATAATAACATGTATATTCCTCTTCCCACCAAAAAAAAGGCTCCCAGAGACCCGGAGTCAATGACTAACAGTCCAGTTTCATGCCTCTTTTCTCCTTAATCGCCCCAGCAGTCAGCCATCTAGGCATTTACTATGCCCCTCATTCCTTGTATCAATCAATTTAGCTACAGAAGGTCCCTAAACGGTGAAATATTTATGTTATAATTTTAACTAAACAATAGCTTTCAAGGACTCTATAATATCGAGCAATTTTTCTTCACCGCAAAACGCCAGTTGTTGGTCAATGATTACTACAACTAAAAACAAAGTTGATCTGACATCTCAAGTTTCTAAGCACTTCGTAATCTCAAATTCATATAAAATATCTTTTTTCTCCTGGGTAGTGGGGTTGACCAATTTCTTTCCATACTTTCACACTAAAATACTCAATTCTGACTGAATTTTCAATCATTCAGCAAAATACAAAATGTGATTGACTCGCCGAAGTAAATTCTCAAGTATGTTCTTCGTTCAATGAGCTCCAATTTCACGTCAAAAAAAAAATGAGCTCCAATTTATTGATAAAGAATGATAATTTCAAAACTCTTCCAAAAATTCAAAAGGTGTTAGCAGCTTGCTTATTTATCAAGTATGCTTTTCATTCAATGTGCTCCGGTTAATTGATCTACTAGGCTACTACATGAGATTAAAATCCCTTTTACTCCCTGAGATGAAAACCAACCTCAATATGAAGTTCCGACTTCTCAGGTACACAAGGTTTGTAACAATTTCATCTAAATTTTCGTAAGTAAGCAAAATTTGCATTTGTGGTCGTGAATCATTTTAAAGTTACTTCTTTTTTCTCACTGCAATTCTCAAATATGAAAGTTTACTGTTGTTCACTACATACTCACTTTTGGTAAAGTTCCTTCTCACATATCTACTTCAAATGGTAATAAGAACCACTTACCTCTCACATGTCTTAAAAAGTGTGCATAAGGGGCATGTGGCGAGTAAAAGAAGAACGGAGGAAGTATATTGTGAGTGACAGTCGTCTCATTTTCTTAGGCATCATCATATGGTATTCACACTTCATCATCACTCAAAATATGTTTGCTTAAGCTCCTAAACATCTTCATTCATCACTTATGATTTCATATCAATAGAGAAAACTGTGGATTGCACCTGAAAAAACCTAGTTTATATCACTTATGATATTTCTAGTGCATTTTATAATCAAATTAATACTTCCTCCGATTTTTAATAATTGAATCATTTCCCACTTTTAGAAGTTGCAAATTACTTTTAGGGCAATAATCTATCTCTATATCTCTCCAATCACATGGGTCCCCTTTTTTTCCCTCTCTCTATCTCTCTCCTCCTTTAATTTTTAGGCACAAGCTCAATGATGCAAGTAATAAAGAAATGGAGGTGATATTTCCATTGAAATTTAACATCTCTTGGTCAATTTCTCCAAAAGTAATTGCGGAGTGTTATATTTGTTGTATCGCATACATAACCATGCATCATAGAGAAGATGGAAAGTAATCATGAATTCACCTGTTCCCACAATTTATCAGGCCACATGGACGCATCTCCACCCTGTTCCAATGATAAAGCTTAACAAACAAATCATATGGAAAAACAGCCTGCAAAATAAACAAGGTTATCTCGTTTAATAACATTGCAGAAACAAATTGGGCAAAATAAAAAGGCAAGACCTGCACACCAACCTTCTCACTGCTTCTTCCCAAGTCGTCACTTTGTTTAGACAATCTTGGAGCTCTAAACTGCTCTACAACTTTTAACACAGATGTTTTCAAACCAACAGTAGTACTCGGGGCAGGTCGTGCAACCTGAGAGGGCATGGCATCATTTCTACTAGCAGCAACAGATTTCATTGCTGGGGCAATGGTATCCTTCATGGCAGATGGAGGATTACTAGGAGCTCTTGACGGCCGTGCAGCTTTCTTTGAAACTGATGAAAGCAGACCATCTTTGGAATGATTTGTCTTCTCTGAGCCACGGGATGGCAAGGCATTGTCAGTTTCACCAGTAGCTTCAACTTCTCCAGACTTCCCTGTATCCCTGTCAATTTTAATCACCTTAACCTTTGCAACAGGCTCCTTAGATGCCAAGATTTTAGAGCTCTGACGCCTTGTGGGATCTATAGGATCCTTGTCTGTTACAGTGGGTTCAGCAACATGCTTACCAGTGCTTGAAATATCGCGAATAGTATCCGCTGATGCTTTTAACCCTTGTGGATGCATGTCTAATGATAAATCGGCTAATCCATCGACAAATGGTTTTGCATCAGAGCTTTGCATGTATTTTCTGCTTCTGCAATAGTCAAGAGAGCCATCCCAGAAACCAGATGTGGCTATTGAAGGATTAGCTGAGTTCTTGTCAGAACCACTAATGCTCAACCTTGAAGAACCAGCTGTCTTGCCTGATGCTTCCTCCTTTGAATTGCCTGAAGAGTGAATATTACCCTTGGACACTACACTCGTATATGATTCCTCCTCCAGTGTCTTAGTTTGCTCCACATTTATATCACTTGAGGCAGTCTCAAGGTTGTCAAGTGAGGAACAAGATTCACAGGAATCAGAACTAATTTCATGTAAACTATCAACATCAGAGACGGAGTCATCAATGCACACGCCATCACTAGAAGAAGATGCATGAATCGGAGAGACTTCTGAGATGCCATGTAAATTTGCTTGAAACACTGGTTCATCTTCTTGCAAAGAAGGATGGACATCATTTATAGACAGTTCAGGAGGAAATGCAGGAGGGTTGAATACAGGGGCAGTTTCGACTTGTTCATCATGATGCAATCCACTATGATCAGTTATGGGAATATTGCAATCAGGATAAAATTCGTTAGCAACATCGCCGCCAAAACCGACTTCCTCATCACTAAATTCTGAACTGTTCACCGATGGATGGCATTCGTCCTTATGACCTTGTCTCCAGTGAATAATTTGGCACTTGCCAGAACTGAAATTTTCAAATTGATAATGAATATCATATAAAAACAAGAACCTTTGTTTTTCTCTACTTCACTTTAGATTTTGCAGATGTATTACAGCATAATAGATGAAATATAATCATAGAATAAACATCTGGATAAGGCACAAACTTATACTAACAGCCGGAAATTTTGTTTGATTTTATTGGTACTATGCCACGTTTGAAACTAAACTAACCACTATATGGTAGATAAAACCTATTCTGTCATTCAAGTCAAGCTTCTAAGTTTCCCCGACTAACTAGCCAAATACTAGCCTCGGAAATTCATATTTAATTTATTGGTACCATACCCAATTACAAACAAAACTAACAACTATATGGAAGACAGAACCTGTGAGACTATGTAGCTATGTTACATCGAGCTCATTAACTCATATCAGCCACATGGCTATTTATTAAAAAATATTTTCAAGTTCACCTGGTTCATACTCCTCTTATTCAATTACCTCTTCACATCTAAATCTGAGCCCAGATGTGAAGCTAGAATATCAAGAATCTAGATATACATAACATCACCTCTGGGCTATTCTTAAAGGATAATCACAACACAATTTACCATTGTGCAATTTATTAATATATGTCAACCTATTCTGTGATGGAGAGATCGAAAGCATTAGGGTCGTGGCGTGAATGTGCAATTCAATATCCATTAAAGCCTTTACATGTCCCATAGCATAAAATAATTTGTCTATGGCCTAGAAGAATTTTTTAAAACATATCTTCAATATCGATACATCCGTATCATTCTTACCTAAAACTCCTGTCCATTTGCACAAAAGTGTCTAATCTTATGGAGCCAAAACATTCCACATCCCTCCACACCTCATACAAATCAAAATGCGTTCATGAAGCCCAAATAAGTAAGCCAAAGTGTCTAATGCTTAACATCTAAATAATTGTCCAGTTACAGAATCACACTGATTCATATTTAAAACACTTCAATACTCCCACCATGATTTTGACGATGACACCTCAACATACAGATGAGAAAGGATCGAAAGGGTGAGTAATCAAATTGTCAAATCTCAACATCCCACAAATCAAACATCATAAAGTTTGCCATCCAGAAGGAACAAAATGCATCACTTTCAGGCAAAAGCACTAACTTCTAGTTCCACCATTAAATTTATCCAATTTCTACATGAACCACTTCACAGGCTGCAATCTCGGAAAAAAAAGAACAATTGCCCTAAAATTCTATTACCTTTTTTAGCAAGAAATAAGTACAGTATCCAAACAAGCTAAAATACCCTCATTACCCCCAAATAACTAACTTCTACCATTCGATAATTCCAATTTTAATAACATCAACTGCCAAGCTTCAATATCACACTTCCATAACCAGAACTTTCTATCAACCGTCAGCTTAGCTTCCCTACGGAAGCAACAAAGACTACAACTGAGCAATAGTTTAACAAAGTGAAGAGAAGAAGATCCAGAGGATATAATCTAGAACGAAAATCTCAAAATCACTGAAACCAGAAGTATTATGAAAAAAATATTTATGCTCACCTGGTTCCTACTCTTAATCAATTACTCCTTCACATCTAAATCTGAGCCCGTGATGTGAAGCTAAAATATCAAGAATCTAGATATGCATAACATCACCATTGGACCATTCTTCAAGGATAATTACTTCCTCCGTTTTTTTTTAAATGTGACACTTTCTATTTTAGGAAGTTTTAAATTGAATGTGACACTTTCTTTTTTGGTCAATAAACTCTCTCTATCTCTCTCCTCTCACATGAGTCCCCTTATTTTTTTCTCTCTATCTCTTTCCTTCCCAAAAATTGCCTAGGAGTCCGTGAATCTAAAAGTGTCACATTTAAATAAAAACGGAGGAAGTACAACAATTTACGCATTGATATATGTCAATATCCATTAAAGCATGTATGCGCCCCAGAGCATAAAGAGTTAATCCTTGATAAAAGCTAGAAGTATTTTTGAAATAAAAATAATCAATAGAGACACATATCTCCAATATCAATACATCCGTATTATATTTCTATTTATTTCTGCCCAATTGCACAGAAATGTCTAATTTTTTGAAGCCAAAAAACACGTCACGTCCCTTGCACATCTCATACATATCAACATGAATTCATGAAATCCAAATAAGTAAGCCAAAGCGTCGAATTCTTAACATCTAGCAGTTGTCAAGTTACAGAATTTCACTTACTCAAATTCAGAAACACTTGATTACTCCCACCATAATTTTGACAATGACACCTTAACATATAGATGAGAAAGGACCGAAAGTATGAGTAATCAGATTCTCAAATCTCAACATCCCAAAATCAAATGTCAAAAATTTGCCGTCCAAAAGGAACAAAATGCCTCACTTTTAGGCAAAACCACTAACTTTTAGTACACTAGTTCCACCATTAGATTTATCCAACTTCTCTGTGAACCACTTCGCAGACTGCACTCTCAGGAAAAAAGCAATTGCTTTAAAATTCATTAATACCTCTTTAAGCAAGAAAGAAGAACACTATCCAAATAAGCTACAATACCCTCATTACCCCCCCCCAAACAACTAACTTCTACCATTAGATAATTCCAATTCCAATAACATCAACTACCAAGCTTCAATCTCACACTTCAATAACCAGAAATTCTATCGACCTTCAGCTTAGCTTCCCTACGAAAATAACAAAGACTACAACTGAACAATAGCTTAACCACGAACTGAAGGGAAGAAGATCCAAAGGATATTATCTACGCGAAAAATCTCAACATCACTGAAACCAGAAGTAATATATCCCTCTAAAATATCTACAGCCCCAAAACCACAAGCTCCTACTAGAAAAGTACCTCAACTCAATCTCCAACAACAAACTTTGAACAAAAAAAAATCGCAATCAATTAATAACTCGTCGACAGCCAGTAATTGCCAATTTAATGTAATTGAACAACCGAACCTCACATCCTTCCAACCAAAACTCCCATGGCTCTTCAGTGATAAAAGAAAGAAGACGAGCTCTCCTTTCTTTTTTGATTACCTTCCACGCGTATGTATAAGACTGAATCCGTGTCGTTCGTCCAACAAGCGGAGTTCCTATAACTCGACGTATTTTCCTCAGCAGTCAAAAAAAGGCACCATTTCCACAAATCTACTACTCCGTAGCTTTTACCATAAGACTCATCCAATTATACCATCAATTGTTGCTAATTATTCCAGAATTCATCATCACACTTAAAATCCGACCAATTACAATCACAACAATCACAACAATAACCAGAAATTGCACAATTGACCAAAAAAACTAAAATCAACAGCAAAAATAGCAAAAAAATCAACAAAAAAAGGAAAGAAGAAAAAACATACCAGTAATTGACAGACTTGCATCTAGAGCATCGATTAGCAGTAGGAGTGAAACAAACAGCACAAACACGCTGAGACGGTATCGAAATCGAAGAACTATATCCAAAAGAAGCCTCAAGCTCAGCTCTAGCAGCCTCTTCAGATGCTAAAACAAGAAGACGATTGATCTCCTCTTTTCTAGCAACAGCAAATCGCCATTTTCGCCGGAGAACGAATCCAATCGCCGGAAAAAACACGAAGATGAAGAAAACAGCAACGCGAAACCCTAGATCCCCGGAAACAAGCATTTAAGCATTAAATATAAGAGTAATGACATCACATAGCTTCAAAAACCCTAAAATTTGTACCGAAATTGTTGTTCGTTGATTCACGAAATTCATAGACTAAGCTTTTGAAAAATGATATGGTGATGGAGGAGAAGGATGTAGAAAGTTTTGCATGCAGAATATAAAATTTTATTGAAGAGATTTAGGGATGAAGGATGGAATGGAATGTCGTTTGGAGTGAGCGAAAGAGCGAGTAAGAGATAGAGATAGAGATAGAGATAGAGATAGAGAGAGAAAGAGATTCTTTTTCTGTTGTGTTTCTTTTGTTTTCCTAATCCCGTTTCGCCGGAAATATTTGAGATCGGAAATTTAGGGCTATTTTACTTTTGCTACTGTTTTGTAGTAGGAGTTGGTCTGACACCGTCTAATTTTAATTTAAAAGTAGGTCATAATTTAAGCTAATGAAAAAAGAGAAAATATTAAGCTTTTTTGTATAAAGTATTAAGCTTTTGCATAAAATATTGGGTTTTTTGAATAAAGTGATGAGTTTGACTTGGTCTAATCTTTATTCCATAAGTGAAGAGGAGGGGACACCAAAAATCAACATTTATCTATTTTTAAGTTCCTAAATAAATAGAATAACTAACTATTTTCACATTTTTAAATTTTGAATAAAAAATATCAAACACCATAAATAACTTAAATGTTATATTTTTATGCAAAATTTAACATAATTTTACATACAACGCGTGTATATAAGACTAGTTTTAATTAAAATATTTTAATAACTTTTGTTGTAGTAGTACTAGTTGTTCTACTACAGTATTTTTATTTTTTTTGCCGCGGAGAGAGAAAGAGAAACAGAGAGGAGAGAGAAAGGGGGGAGGAGATTTGAAAATGAGGAGTTTGTTAATGTTGGGGGGTTTAACAGTGGTAAGAAAGGAAGCGTTTAGGATGGGAAAATCAACGGTTGGAGGTAAGGTATTTTGTTTTAGTAGGACCACTGACCTCATCAAATATTCGAACCGGGTTTTTAAAAAATTGAATTTGGAGTACTGTTTGTCATTTTTTTGTCACCATATGGAGGGAAGGAGGGTGTATTTCACTATTTCCCAAGAATTGACAAATCTTATCATATGCTCTTAATAATAGACATCAAATGAACTTTGGTTCGCTTATAGTGAGGTGATTATTTTATTGTCATTTGTTTCTTTAGCTTATTTTTATTTTAGTTTAATTTGATATAATATTTTTTATTCTTATATTTTACTATCTAATTTAGTTTTGTTCGGCAAAAAATAACAAATTCTTAATTCTTTCGAAATTGCAACCAAACCGACAGATGTTCTCATATTCCTAGCTACTGTGCGATCAGAAATTTGTAATGAAGATCGTAAACTACACCAATAACTATCGGTGTGCTAGACTCAGTACAATACTTTTTAAATTTTGCGTACATTCGTCTTATTGTTCACATTTTGCATGAACTCATCACTGTCAATTTCTTGGTATAACATAGCTCTAATCTCATTGAAGATCTAAAGTATAATATTTTTATAGAAATAACATCTTTGAGCCACAAAATTTAGAGCCTCTTTCCACTTTTAGTTTTTCCTTATTAAACATCTTGAGAATGTCGGTTTTTTTATGTTCCTTTGCATAACTTTCACATTAGGATGTAGATAACTAAAGCATTTTCTGATAGCCTCGTTTCAACATTGTGTGATTTGTCTCACATAATACTAGGTAACAAGTCGTGAAAGACAACAATATTGAAGTTTCAAGGTATATATATGGACCCTAATAGCAATTGAATAACCAACACCACATTCCAAAATCAGCTGCCCGGCGTCCTTAAAACTCATCTCTTGAACAATTCTTAGGACGTCTCTTGAAATTACCAATGCCCATTTTACTTCATGCGTTATATAGTTTACCACAATGTTTACTTTCTTTATGCAATTCATCATTCCCATCACGTTCTTACAAGTTTACGTTATTCTATAGCTACAAATTGAGATTTCGTTGCCATTATAAAGCACTAAAACTCTCTAGTCTTCACTATTTAGAGGCATGGACCCTAATAGTAATTGAACCACCAGTACCAGAATCCAAAATCAACTAAAATACTCCTAGGATAAAGGTTTAACTTTTTCAAAAATGATGTAATTATGAAATAAAACTGCAAAATGTAAAAAGGCTGAAAATTAAGAAGAATATACTGAAATGTGGAAATAGCAAGCATGCACGTAGCGTTATTTGTGTGATGGTATGAAGGTGGCAATAGCGGGGGGTTGGACGGTTTGGTGGTGAGCGATGATGCTAAAGAGATGGTGTGAGAAAAGAGGAGGGATTAAGGACGGTAGGGGCGAGAAAGAGGTTAAGTAAAAGCTGTATAGACTTTTCATTATAAATTATTTGATTATTGACGATTATGTTTATGACTATGTTATTTTCATTTGTTTTAAAAAATTAGGTCCGATAAAGATCTAACAAGTTCATAGACTTTTCAATAAGTACCAATAAATTCTAACACCTTGTAAAAATAAACTTTAGTAGATTCTAAATTTTAATAAATTTCAATAAATCCAAATTAATTCTATTAAGTTTCAATCAATTCAATTAACTTCATGAAAATAAAATAAAAAGCATAACACTCTAAATATAGGCAACTATTCAACATTACACTTTATAAACCTAACCATGTTAATGACATTAGTACAAGTTTAGTACCAATTACCAAATACATTCTACTATTCTAGTACTACAAATTCACAGTGGTCCATTACTCAGCCAAACCTTTTCAAAGGAGCATTTGTTTCACATACCAAATAAAGTACAAATGAATTGACTGTTCATTTGTTTCAATCATCCGGTTGAACCGGGCTACAAAACCCGGTTTACTAATTCCCTGAAACAGAAATTTCCTGGCGCACGCGGGTTGACGGATATTTACGGCATGTTGAACTTAAGAAGTTGATACTTTTTATGTATGGTTGATTGGTTGTTGACAGTCTTGACACGGTAACTGACTTTGGACTTGCAAAATTCGTATAGAAAGATTATAGTAATAAATAAACGGTCACGATTTGATGTATGAGACATTTATCCAAAGAGGATGATGGGTCATTCTCATATTCCTACTTGTAAGTTGTACTACAGAAATCATGCATGTGAATTTATATCCTTTTAGAGGTAATTGTCATCTTCAGACAAAAATTAAGACCCTTAAATTTCTATGATATAAACAGTAAAAATTGATGGCTTAAGGTTGAGTATATTGGTAATAATATTTGGTGGCATCTAGATAACTTTATATTGTATTAGTCAATTTTAGCATCATCTACCGTTGTAATTTCACTTGTTTTCATTTTTGGATTGGAAAATAGTAAAAGAGATTACTTAGAGTGGTTAAATTATCCGTTGGAGGTAGATAATATTAAAAAACATCACTGACCTAGATTTCACTTATTATTATCATTATGAGAGATTATGTATCGTACATCGGGGAGTACCGTGAACATAATACACTCAATACTATTTAAGCAAAAGAATAGCCTTAGGTGTACCATACTCATGTTACACCCGGGTATATAATAAAAATTGTCTTATTATAATGTCAATTTCTAACAGGTTGATAACTATTGGTATGGTTATTTAAAACATAGTGACATCCCTGAAATATGAAAAAGAGCCATAAAACTATACTTCATTCATTCTCTACAAAAATCTATAAGTATATTATCCTACAAATACCAAGCAAAGTGGATCATTTTTAATTATTTAATAAAAAGGAGAGAAACGTACTTGTAAGAGATGTAGATTATATGGGCCCAAAAGTTGTGGTAAAATAGCGTGGAAAGGAAATAAACCTTTGTCATTCTAAAAATATAGTAGAAGTGAACATGTGGTTGTTTGATTGACATGAGAAAACATGAGAAATGGAAATTCCTATGAATTGGAAAATCGATGAGTTGTTTGGTTTGTCAATAAAATGACAAAATGGAATAATTTAATTACCTAGGGTTCTTTACGCAAGTAGAAATTCCTATGGGAATTTACTTCCCCCATTGTCAACCAAACACTTTAACCAAATTCCCATGAAGTTGATTAAGGAACTAATTTCCTAGGAATTGCGCAATTGTAATTTAATGGAAATGTTGAATTCTCACATAAACCAAAGGACAACTAAAAGTATATAGAGAATGGACTTAAATGACATGTAGATAGATGTTGGGAGAATAGAAGGTGCATATCAAAATAAAACATGATGAAATAATCATAATAAAATCAAGAAAGTAAGAACCTTTGAACAATGTAACTAAACAAACAAAGAACTTCAACCTTTTCGCCTCTCTAAGATGAAGGATCTTGTGCAATAGGTCACACTTATATAGAGCTCTTACTTTCTTATTATACAGTTTTGATGCCTGTCATGTAATTTTAGTCATTTTTTCTCGCAAGTAAAAAGTATATTGGTTCAACAAAAAGCGATGTGAAACATTTGGCCTAACATGTATTTACTGAGAAAAAGGTGGAAAATAGAAATTTAATGTCGAATCGGTTGTTTGTTTATGGAGATGGAGCTTTTTGATGGGAATATGAGTGAGATTATTTGCCTTATATTCCTATCAAGATAAAACATGGGAGAAGGCTAATAATAGAGGGTGGAAAAATCGTATGATGCTTGAAAAATTCTCAAATATGAAAGAAGATAAGATATAACAAGGGTGTATAATTTGATTATCTATTCTTAGTTCCATCTCATCAATTACCAAACAAGGTAATAACAACTTTTTCATGAAGTCCACTCTTTATCTATCATTCATCGAGATGACACGTAAGTTAAATTTCGTGGATTTCTATACTCACTCTTCTTAAGTCGAGTGAGTATGGGTATAACATTAGTGAGACAATGATCGATTGTGGAAGAATGTTAAATCCCGTACATGCCGTGAATCGTAGATAGGTAGTGGATTTGATAGTTTATCTGAACAATATTCATCATCAATCCCACACCAAATATGGTGTCAACCCTCTAACTTTAATTTTAAAATTTTACAATTGTAAGTCCAAACCCATATATAAATGGACAATTGTGTTTATGGTCTTAAAATATGAAGCATTTGGTTCCTAAATGAATATGAGTCGAATCTGAAGCATGTAATGACCATATGAGGCGGGTATACGTAGGTTGTGGATATCCACTTGACTAATGTGACGTGAATTTTTGAGTGGTTGGTATGGATGTTGGAACTGTATCCACCACAAACCCATAAGTAGTGAACAAGTAGAAGCCCGCTAAAGAAAATTTAGTTGAGTCTGCCACCTGTCCAATTACCATCCCTATTTCTTAATTCCACTTCCGCTCGCTAAATCCCTAAATTGTCAATCTTACATATCAAGTATCTCTAAAGTGTAACAATTGAAGAAAAATAAGTCTATGAGCACAATTGTATTGTACATATTTAAGACTATCTCTCTTCTAGAACTTAGATTAAGACCAAGTTTTTCCCAAAAGTAATAAAGGCGAGGTTGTAATTTTTAATATTTCGTGTCATTTACGGATGACAAGTATATTGGAGGGTTTAACTTTGAATAAATTACCACCCTAGAAAATGGAATTTCAGCTGAGTACTCATTTCAAACTGTACTACAATGACATAAATGTGATAACCATTTATAATTTCGAAAGGTTAATGAGAGCTTAGAAGAAAATAACCCATTAGTGCTTCAAATTTCCAACATAAGAGGTGGAGTAGCTGTTTAGTTAGATGTAGATTGATGGACATTTCAGACCAATGACCCAGTTGATGACCATTATTAATTGGATGAAAATTTTAGTCCTAGTCATGTGGCTATTATTTTAGTCATTTAGTGACATGATGAATGGGTTTACAATGTAAAAACGCTTAAATTGGGTGAGAAATTTTGCATATGAGAGACTTTTATTATTTTTCGGCTCTTTGCCTCTTTGAAGTTGTAATTGTAGCTAACCTCCTCCCATGTTATGTTTTATTTAGAGGTGAGAAAAGTTTTTGTCGATATAAATACATTTATAATAATTTAATTTTCATGAGTTCATATGATTAAACCTTTAAATGGATGAAGTTTGTTCCGTTTTCGAAGCAATGTTTTTCATGACTCATTTTGTTTTTTTTGTATAAACGATGTTTTGAATTCTAAAACCATCATGTATTTTTTTGGACAAATTCTCCATGTAATTAATTGATAGAGATAAAGTGGAGTTTTCAGACACAAATAACTAAATAAGGGGTGTGATAGAGGAAAATAAGCTTACTGGACAAACCATGAGGTATCAAGGTTTCTTGGAAGTACAATAACCCCGAACCAAATGTCAACCTATGTTCAAGGCCTAGCTACATGCAAGGCCAAGAAACACTCAAGCAAAAATTTGTATCCTCATATGGAGCTTATATATGGAAAGAGCGAAACAACATAATATTCCAAAATGAAACTTTCAACCTAATACGAGTTTTTACAGAGCAAAGCACACATATTCAGAACGGCAATGGCGTAATGCCATTGACACCCAAACTACCACCTACACCCCAAAACGTAGCAAACAACCTCATGGAAGCCCCCACCACCATACCTCATCAAACTCAATTTTGACAGGTCATCTACAACTTCTTCGGCAACAGCCGATATAGTTTAACGGGATACTTAGGGTCATATGATAAAAGCCATGGCCTAAAGATTGGGAAAAGCCTCTCCCCTCATTGCTGAAACAACACACTTGTTGGGACTCTAAGTCCATATTATTTTGATGATGATAAACACTTTGTATTATAACTTTTTGATGTGTGTAACAGAGTTCTAATTGAAATGATAAGCATGGACTTCATGGAAGCTTAAGAAACGGAAGAAAAGAAGCTTAGGATTAGTTATATATTCTTTTGTTATAATTAACTAACTATAACTACGTGCTATTTATGAAATGTGAATACAAGTTGACGAAGTATTTTCTTAAGAGTTAAGAAATAATGAGTCATGTTAAATTCACATTTGTAGGGGATTTGATTTTATTGTTTTTCGAAAAAGAAGCCAAAAATCGTTTTGCAAAATAATATATATTTTGGGGCTTTCGAAAATCATTTAAAGAAAACAAAAGTTTTTGTGTGAAAAAAAGGGTTTTGTTAAATAAAGATGGAAGAAACAATCTTTCATCTTTAAGTAACAAATTTTTTTTTTTCACAATAAAATATTTTATCAAAAAAAGAATTTCGGTTTTAATAGAGAAATCAAAGATTTGAAAATCAGTTTAAAAAGATAGATCTTATCTTTTTAATAAGATATTATTCCTTTTGAAATAAGATAAGTTTTATTAAGAAAAATAAGATTTTTACTTGGAGAAAAAGAAAAGGTTGTTTTGTGTTATTTAAGAAGATCATACGCCTGCTGTTATACATATGCTTTTCATGGAAAAATCTAATTTGCCTTGTGAGTTCTCAAATTGAAAAACAAATCCCCTCATACCACAGAGTACATCACTGTGCTATAGCTAGTTAAGTTGTTTGTATTGATCATCGTATATGCTTATCTAAGAAGCACTTGTTGACGAGGCCTTTGAATACTTCTGTAATTTCATTAGCAACATTTAGAGTTAAGTGTTGGGGAGCACTACTAGGGTTAGTAGTAGGGGAAACTAGTTTGTTTCAAATGTTTAATATTTTGAGTTAAATATTAATAAGAGAATAGGTAGGGTGGACGTAGATCTCAGAGTTGGGATCGAACCGCGGTAAATCTGTGTGTCTCACTTATTATTTTCGCTGCTTAATTGCATCAAAGTATTTGATTGAGTTTACGAGTGAAAAACGAGATTTACCATTCGTGGCACAGTGCCATAAAGTTCATTTTTGCGAAAATTCAATTTTAAATTAACCACTCAATTCAACCCCCTTTTTGAGTGTTCCCTTGCGTTCCAACAACACTTTACGTAATGGACTCTTACAAGCCTTGGAGATGGGAATCTCAGAGCTCATGATTGAAGGAGGCAACCTGCTATGGACTCGTTCTCTTCGGTTGAAAATAATTGAACTGAATAAGTTGAAATGAATAGTGAGATATGAGAGTAAAAGTATTATGCATAGCTGAATTGAATCGAATTGAACCGAAAATAACTTATGCACAATCATTGCTTTTACCAACACAATTACAAAATGTTATAAAACACCATGCATTGTATATTTGTATGAGTATAACCAATTTTTTTAGTTGTTCAGCATTGAATTTTGCTGTATTTATATTTCTTATTTTTATCATACGATTTCACTAATTCTTCTATAAAAAAGAAGGGAAAAATAACAAGAATTATCATACACTTGTTCATTGTTCTTAATATTGTCCATATTTTCACAATAAAGAATAATTCCACCTTTTAGCACTGTTTTCTTATAATAATGGCCTAGCTTGATAATGACGACCTGCAAGCACAGATAAAAAATCCCACGTGTCATTGAAAATTACTAATGATTTATGTTCAGTTAATACCTACATATATGGTGTCAACCTTAGACCCATTATAAGTAGACAATGTAAAGAAGTGGAATTGTCATTTCCAATTTATTGAAAGCGGTAGTATTTTGAAAATACCAAGTATACATGAGACCAAAAAATGGTATCATGTACAACAATATGTCATCTGTCATAATATATGTACTGTCAGATATCAACTATATTTTTATATTTTTAATAATTGGTAATTAAAAATATTAATGGTAAATTTGTGCATTAAAAATGTAAAGTTAAAGTCAAACAACTATAAAAAATACCGAGGGATATCATTTTTAGATTAAACAATCATAAAGAAAATGAGGAAGAGACGATGTTTATCCTAAAAAATCAATATCGTATACTTATTCCTTTCGTCAAAAATCTTCCAACTTACTGTTATTGCAACAAAATAAACCAACGCAAGGAGGACAAAGAATATCCAAGTGATTCATTTTTGTTCTCTTGGGTAAAAAGGGGGAAAATGCATACTAAATTAAGATTAACTGCGGGGGAGTTTGGCTTGTATGGACGTTTAGGTGGAAACCTTTTGGGTGAGGACAAACCCGAAAATTTCTTTTTTACTTTTAGTATAAATTAGGATTAAAACAAAAGAAGGAAAGTCTTTGAAAAACATATCAAATTTTGGAGATGTCTTTATAAGAACAACGAAATTGTTATTCTCTCTCGGTGGTTTGTGGCTTTGTGCATGGACAAAATATGAGTTCAATTATTGCGAGAAGTTGACATGCCGTGTTACCTTAAAACAACAAATAGCATGATTAATTTACTAAAATGGTCAAACTATTTTCGAATATAGTCAATATATAAGTATTTTCCAAGAAATCCACCAAAAACAATTGCCATGAAATTATTTCAACATTTCGTAGAAATTATATTAGCTTCATTTTTTTTGGATCTATTCTTACATTTCTTACTTTTATGGAGTATTTGTTAAAACCTTACTTGCTAATATACATAATTATCAATAAGCATAATTACAAAAATTAAGTATTTTAAAATAAATATTAAGAGGAATCAACCGGTCCATACATGCCTCTATTTTATCATGTATGTAATTAATAAATCATAATGAGTTTCTTTAAAAGTAATATAAGAAAAAATCTTTCTGACTGCCCTTGCTCAACGCATTCCACTCAAGAAATCGAGTGATGATAAACGAACTATTTAAATTCTTAACATAACGGTTCTTCAAACCTATCCACCGAGTATATATGATTAACTATTTAAATTCCTTTTCCCACAAGAAACTTTCTAAACAAATAATATAAGTTAATATACAAAATTATCTTTGCATTTTTTTTTCATAAACTCCCTCCTTAACATAATCATTATGAAAATAATTTTTTATATTAGCTTTTCTTTAATTAGTTATAAGAAGGAAAATCTAACTAATTAGTTTTATGCATCTAGCGCATAAGTTAGAAAACCGATAATATAATGAAAGAAAGTACAAGCATAAGAATGAAAGTTAGGTAACGTTCAAGAAAAGGTGGCAAAGGGAGTATAAATGTATGATCATAGTGGAATAATCCAAAATAGGACACCGCCTCTCGCATGACTCGCACCCTATTCTTGTCATATTGTGGATATTGAAGGAAGAAAAGCTTTGTCCGTA
The DNA here is from genome assembly GCA_947645195.1 of Patellifolia procumbens. Classification (NCBI taxonomy): domain Eukaryota; kingdom Viridiplantae; phylum Streptophyta; class Magnoliopsida; order Caryophyllales; family Amaranthaceae; genus Patellifolia; species Patellifolia procumbens. The sequence goes on from CANSGD010000818.1 coordinate 604,459, forward strand.
GGAAAAGCATAATCAATGGAAGAAGACTGAATAGAGAGAGATGAGTCCAAGGCGTAAGATAATGACATGGTACTTTTCTTGCCATGCTAAGTTGCCTATTCGTCTCTCCTAACCCCTTTAACACGCCACTATTACTAAATTAATGTACTATTTCTACTACTAGCAAATATAATTGGAGGGTTAGGGAGGTTTGTTGAAACACTTTCTATTTTGGTTTTACGTAAAGTGACCTTATGTTTATTCTCACATATTGTTAAATTTGTTGACATGTTTTGTTAGGGCAATAAGAAGGAAACCTTAGTCGAGATTTGTAAGGATGGATATTCAAAAATAGGGGGTAAGGTAAGAGAATCCCTACTTGTCTCTAGTGGAGAATGACTTTATAACTTTTGAAATCAAATATTTACTGCTAGATTAGGTCTTCTTTGGTCAAAATTTGAATTTATTATATTCCTTTAAAAACTGTAGCATTTGGTAAAATTAGAAAAATGACAAAACTATTCTACTTTGAAAAACTAATATTGAATATAAAACTTTTTTAAAGTACTACTTTTTAAACTATAAGTTATACTAAACATTACTTTACCAAAACCACTTATCTATTAATAGAGTTTGGACTCGATGAAACCCTTAAAAGCTAGTAACTCAGGAACTAATGGACTATTGCAAATTACATTCTTAAAGGTTGATGTTAGGATTACATTTCAAGTCCCACGTTAGAGAATGAAGGAGGATTTGCAAAGTGTATAAGTGTCCAATTACTTCATTCGTATGAGGTCTTTTGAAAGGAGTCCAAAAAAATCCGTGTAAATTTGAGTTAAAACAGACAATATCATACTAATAACGAACTTGAGGTGCGACAATGGACCCAACAATCTTTTTCAAAGTTAAATGGTATTTGAGAGATTTTTCCGAATGTACATAGCAATACGACCCTCTGACCCGCCGACCCGGTTCAAAATAAGCGGGTATTTTTCATTGTGTGAGAGATCGTGACTGTGTTTGGGTCATAAACGATTTCATCATCAATTCATCACTTGCTAAAAAGCAAACAATTTTGGGCTATAAAGAGCGGGTTGCAAAAGTTGGATTTCGCTGGGCAAGCTCTATGGGCTACATGGCAAGAGTCTATACATTTGGGAGGAACAAGGGTGACAATATGGGTCAAGTGGCCCATGTTATAAAAGTGAATTCTAATACAAAGAGCTTACCTTGTGGAAAATTTTTAGTAACTACACACATCATTTTAGTTTCCGTGTTCAATATGACTCGTAAAATGCAAATGATTTTGTTAATTTATGCACCAATACATCGGATTAGTTATTTAGATTCTCCAAACTTGCTAAACAAATATAAGCTAATATCAGATATTATCTTTGCAAAAAAGATATGTGGGTATGTAATATTCCCTAGAATTATTTAGTTTGCTAAAGATCTTTTTTGTGGATTAACTAAAGTACAGTAAAACAACTTGTACATGAAAAATTCTAGGGAAAAAGAAATCACATGTAAAAGAGCTATGAATTTTCGCTACAATGTTGTCGTTCAAGCCATAATAATAACTTAACAAGTACCAAGTACACTTAATCAACGATCTATAAAATTGTAGTTGCTTTTTTGATTTTTGAATATGCGCATATAACACTTACTTTTACAATATAATAGATGTTAGTTGTTATATAATGTTATCTTGCTAATTTTATCTTTAACAAACATGTTTCTATTAGAAGAAGATTAATATTTTTTATTGAAAAAAATGGCATGAAGAAGAACATCTTTTTGTCTTCAAGTTAGCAAACATAAGTTGTTCGGATCACGTTCTTTAACTTTGAAGCTTATGGAACAAAGCCCATTATAGTACTTAGTTAAGATCACAAAAGTATAAAGTAACAAATTTCAAAATTATTAATGAGGATTTGTACGTGTGGTTTAGCCGCTATTTATTTTTAGGGAAAACTAGTATTTAGACTTCGGTGATGCTCCAAGATTTTTATATATTGAATTTAATATATTTAAAATAATTGATGTCATGTAGTGTAAAGAATTATCAAAAACAATTTTAAAACAACTTTTCCATTTAAAAATTTTACAACTTACCTCTTGGTTTCTATTCATACATCATTATTGGTTTTCATAGAAGAACCACTAATAATATGTTGGAGTAGTGGTTGAAACTCCTTATTGCATACGCAAGGTCATGGGTTCGAGGCTTCACGTTGACATTTTTTTAATATATGAGAACGAAGTTGATATATTGTCATTCAAAGATGGATGTTGATATGTGGTGGATTGCAATCCTTACTTACGCTTTTTAATATATAATATATATATAGATTAGCACCACTATTTCCTATTATGGGTGGTTCGGTTTTAAAAACTTTGAAGTATGGAAGAGTGTTCCAACTTTGGAGATTGTGTTCAAAATTGCTAAAGATGACACGTTAAACTCCTTTATTGCCATAAATTGATTGGAAAAGGGCTTACAAAAGAGCGTCATGTATGATGTAGTAGTAATTGATCAATTTCGTAATCTAATTAATGTAAGACCCCTTTTAGAAAATACCCTCAAAATTTAAGACTGTTTAAAATAATTCAAAATTAAGACCTTTTAAAGGAAATCAATCATAATTGAAACGGATGATGATAATTTTTCCTAAATTCTATAAACCTCTCTATTAAAGTTGAGAAGAACTGAAGAAGCACAAAGATGTGATCCATCGAAACCTCTTGGGATAGCTACTTAACTCATAATACAAGACAAGAATAATGGCTTCAGCGATTGGGATAGAATTGTTCCCTTGTAGTTTAGCTGCGAATATTATGCACCTTCATGTTTTGGATGTTATCTAAGGAATCAATCTCGCATCATGCTTCATGCCCCCATTTTTTGGACTATTATTCCCAAAATTCCATGAGCTTTCTTTGCTTGTTTTTCTATTGACGAAGCTACTCTTGGAATTAGTTAATTGGTTTGAATGTTGTTTCAAGTTGTTGTCTAACACTAGAACTTTTTTCACTTCATATGATGATTTATCCTCCCTAATTATGAAATAACAACTTATCATAATTTTGATGTCTTGATAAGAAAAAAAATATTGATAGCTAATTCACCTAATTATGATTCATACAACAATGGAAAACCTGATATAGTGTCCTGAATCCTCTTTTAATCCCTTTTTATAGTCTATTAAGACTCCACTTGGTTGGACTGAAAAACCATTTTGCAAGGAATTACTCAGTTGTAGTTTTAATTTGCTTCGTTTAGTCCCTTACGTAAAAGTTAGAGGGAATAAATGGAAAAAAAATGAAAGGATAGAGGGAGGGAAAAGGTGAGTAATAGGAGGAAATGAGTTTTCCATCACGTAAGAGGGAATGTGTTTTCCTATATAGGGGAAACAATTTTAATCATTAGAAGAACTATTTTCAGCACTTTACAAATCAAACAAAGAAAAATAGAGAAACTAGTTGTCCGTGAAAGTGTTTCCTTCCAATCAAATGGGGCATATGATTGAGGGGAATTGAAAAAATAGTAAAATGTAAGTGTAAGGAATTGTATAGAGCTGAACTAAACTGAACGAAAAATAGCTCTGCACTTTCCAGGTCATTTTATTAGTCTAGTCTTCACCTGCATTTCCACCACTAAATTACTCAATATTAATAGCAAGTTGATATCACGTATTTGTATAGAGTTTTCTTCCTTATTTACAAGCTAATTTGTGCGTCATCTGAGCTCTTAGGAGCTATTTTGTGCTAACTATCGTAAATAGTTGTGGTTTCGTGTTTTAGTGTTGAATTGCAGGTTTTATGGAGTTTTCTCCTTATTCCCGAGCCATTTGGAAACAACCACGGCTTTACGAGATGTTATGGGGCACGTAGGAAGGCTCACGAGTTTTATGGGTAGTTTAGGAGGTCCCAAGACCCCTAAACGTGAAGTTTAGAGAGCCAAAGAGTCAAAAAGGAGGTTTCCGTACTATGATCGGGCAAAAATGGCCCGATCGGGCGAAGTATTTATGATCGGGTATAGAATTCGCGGACCCGATCGGGCAAGCTGTGCCCGATCGCATCGGGCGCGAAGACATACACCAGACCCGATCGGGCACATTCTACCCGACCCGATCGGGCTGGATGCTGATAGCCCTTGTTTTGTTGCTGCTTGCGAGGAGACCGTGTTGGCCCAATCTGTCGCCAGACCCGATCGGGTGGTGGCCTCGGGCCCGACCGGGTGGGCCTCAATTTCTCGTCAAACGCTGCGCTGCTGCCATGCTAAAGCCCAAACGCAAGTTGAGCTGTTTTGCACTCGGCCCGATCGGGTACTGTGCTCGGGCCCGATCGGGTCTGGCACCATTTGTCTCGATTTTCGACTTTTGCTTCCTATTTTTAATTAGACTTGAGGGGTATTATAAATACCGTTTTCCTCATTATTTAGGGACATCTTTTATTCATCTTTTTTACTGCTTTAGACTCTAGTTTATTTCTCATTTTGTTCTTAGTCTAGTTTAAACACTTTAGATTAATCTAGAGGTGATCAAACCTATTTCGATTTCAATAAAGTTCCTGCTTTCCGTTAATTGGTATTCTTTCTTACCCTAATATCTTTTATTATTCTCAATTGCTTAGTTTATTTATTTAATCGTTCATGATGCAATTGTTAGGGTTTCATATTAGTTTTGTTGTTGTTAATTCGATTATGAGTGAGTAGTCTCTTTCTAGGGTGTTAGATAGGAAAGCCATGTTTATACCATGATTGTGATTTAGACTCTTATTGATTTCTAGGGCTTGATTAGGGTGATTGTGATGTGGTTTATTCTTTATTGAGTAATTAACGTTATTGCGCAGTTTCGTTGGTTGCTTGTGGTTAATAGTTGTTTGCACAGATCCGTCTTACGACTAGAGGCCTAGGACACATCAGTAGTTCTGATTACGTTAGTGAACATGCGGCGTATGTTGAACTATGAGCGTTGAGTCTTAACCATAGCTCAACATAGGCTCTAATCCCCCGACTCTTGACTTAGGTTTTGGTAGTAGTTGACCATATTTGATTGGTATAAGCATGGTGGACCGACCTAATACCCTAGGTTTTTAGTCCATAGTTAAATCCTCGACTTAATTCGTATTATTTAGCTTACTCATTAGCTCAGTTAATTCTCCATATTTTCATCTGAAGTAGTTGGTTAATTGAATATTAATATAGAAACTCTGTCTCCCTGCGGATTCGACCCTGCTACCACTGACTACCTTAGTTATAGGACCGTAGGTTTATTTTTGATTAGGTGACACGACTAAAACCTATCAAATTTTGGCGCCGTTGCCGGGGAGACGGCTAGTTTTCTAGTTTTTATTCGATTAATTAGCGTACTTCTCTTTGCCTCATTGGAACCTCCCATTCCAATCGAGGCCGTTCTTACGGTTATCTTGTCGTCTTCTCTTATATGTCCAGGTATCAAAAGAAAACTCACATTATTCCTGGAGATCCTGACACAGAAGCAATACTTCGGGATCTTAGAGCAGAATTTGACCAAGAGAAGCCAGTTTCAGTGATTTCTACATTACCAATGGCGAAGTCACTGAAATCTTATGGGGTGCCTAATCCTGAAGGCATACCCACAGGTCCACCGATGCCCACTATTGCTGCGAACAATTTTGAAATCAAACCTGCACTAATTAATATGGTGCAGCAGAATCAGTTTAGTGGGCATCCTTCTGAAGATCCGGCCAACCATCTGCAGAGATTCCAACAACTCTGCAGGACTGTTAAACATCAAGGAGTCACACCTGAGCAGCTGAAGGTTATGTTATTTGAGTTCTCACTCAGAGACAAGGCTCAGAGGTGGTTCAGCGATATCACTGAGACAGAATGGCCGGCGATTTCTGCTGCATTTCTACATGAGTATTACCCTCCCACAAAAACAGCAGAAATCAGGAACAAGTTGGCTACGTTTTCCCAAGAGCCAGATGAGACATTGAGGGAAGCGTGGACTAGATTCAGAGACCTACAGAGGGAATGTCCACATCATAATATGGACAAGTGGTTTCTGACGCAGACTTTTTATAATGGTCTGCAGCCTCAGACGAAGAGTACTGTTGATTCGTCTGCAGGCGGAGTCTTTTTAGACAAGGCAATTGATAAGGGTTATGATTTCCTAGCAAATCTTCCAGCCAATGACCATTCATCATCTAGGAGTGTGACTAAGAAGGTACTTGAAGTTGATGCTATTTCAATGCTTACATCTCAGATGGCGCAACTCACTCAGCAGCTAATGAAGTCCTCTAGTTCAACACCTCCGCCAATGAGCATCAGCGCTATGTCAGCAGTTGCACCCATCACCTCATCTTACTGCGAGGTGTGTGGTATTCAGGGCCATTTCGGCCATGAATGTAAGTTCAGTCAGAATCAGATGGAGCAGGCTAATGCTTTTCAGCAAAGACAACCCAATAACCCCTACTCCAACACATACAATCCTGGTTGGAAAGACAACCCACTTCTTTCCTATAGAAGCAACAATGTTCAAAACCCACAGCCACAAAATTCCTACCATCCCCCACAAAATTCCTATCAACCTCCACACCACAACCCAAAACCCAACTACTACCAAAACCAAGGAAATTCTCATCACCCTCCTGGTTTCCAAAGACCTGCTCATCAGAATTATCAGCCAGCACCACAAAATGCAACCCCACAAGAGCCTAGCAATTCTGAACTGATGAAATTAATATTGTCTATGCAGAAGACACATGAGGAAACACAGAAGTCCCAAGAGAAGCACATAAAACTTCTCGAGGCTCAGATTGCTTAGTTGGCAGAGACTAATGCACAGAGGCAGCAGGGACAATTGCCGGGGCAACCTACACATAGGGAGCAAGCAAATGCCGTTACTCTTCGTAGTGGCACTGCTTATGCTGCTCCTCCTATGCCCGTCGATGATGATATTGCCCCTAGCAAGGAGAAGGAGGTAGTAGAGAAGCAATTGGAGAAGAATTCGACGTCTGATGTCGAAGTGTCTGAAACAGCTGAACAGGCAGAAAAGAAGAAGGAGAAGGAGAAGGTTGCTGATACACCTTTTACACCAAGGTTGCCTTTTCCTCATCGAATGCAAAAGTCCAAGGTGGATCAACAACTTGGTAAGTTCTTGGCTATGGTCAAGAACCTTGAGGTAACAGTTCCTTTCACTGAACTTATTTCTCAAGTGCCTGTCTATGCTAAGTTTTTGAAGGAGATGATCACAAAAAAGAGAGATTTTGGTGGGGTAGATAGAGTCGCACTCACTGAAGAGTGTAGTGCCATTTTGCAAAATAAATCTCCACCTAAATTGAAAGATCCTGGTAGCTTTTCCATCCCTTGTCATGTAGGTGCACTTTTTATTGATAAAGCTTTATGTGATTTAGGTGCATCTGTGTCTGTCATGCCTTTGTCTGTCTGTAATAAACTGAATATGGGAGCACTTAAGTGCACTCAAATTACTTTGCAGATGGCTGACCGTTCTATAAAATACCCTCTAGGTGTTTTAGAAGACGTCCCTGTTAGGGTGGGGAAGTTTTACATTCCTGTGGATTTTGTTGTGTTGGATATGGAGGAGGATGCCCAAATTCCTATTATTTTGGGCAGACCATTTTTGTGCACTGCCGGTGCTGTTATTGATGTCAAGTCAGGATCTTTGACTTTGAGTGTTGGTGATGATACTGTCACTTTTAAACTAACCAATGCTATAAAGTCTCCTATGCTTGAAGAATCTTGTTGCAGGATAGATGTGGTAGACAAAGCTGTGATGTCTGCATTTCAGCAGATACGTGATGCTGACCCATTGGAGGTAGCATTGACTGAGAGTGACTCCTTAGGCATTGATACTGATGTTGATGCCTGTCTTGCTGATTTAGAGGGTCATGGAGCTGAACAGAAACAGGAAACTGTGATACTTGAAAGTGTATGCTCCAGTTCTACTTCTCAGGTAACTAAGGTAGAACTTAAACCACTTCCCTCTCATTTGAAGTATGCATTTTTAGATGATAAGGAAGCATGTCCCGTGATTGTCAGTACTAAACTCACAGATAGCCAATTGCAAAGTTTGCTTGCTGTGCTTCGTATACACAAGAAAGCTATTGGGTATAGTATTGATGATCTAAAGGGCATTAGTCCTGATTTTTGTATGCATCGTATTAATCTTGAAGAGGATCACCGCCCTTGCATTCAACCTCAGAGACGTTTGAATCCTAACATGCAAGAGGTGGTGAAGAAAGAGATCATGAAACTGTTAGATGCAGGGATCATTTATCCCATTGCTGATTCGAAATGGGTCAGTCCTGTGCAAGTGGTTCCCAAGAAGGGGGGGACCACTGTTGTTGAAAATGAGAAAGGTGATTTAATTCCCACTAGGACTGTGACAGGGTGGCGTATGTGCATTGATTATCGTAGACTTAATAATGCCACCCTGAAGGACCATTTCCCTCTCCCTTTTATTGATCAGATGTTGGAAAGGCTAGCCAAACATAGCTATTTCTGTTATCTAGATGGATATTCTGGTTTTTTTCCAAATTCCCATCCATCCAGATGATCAGGAAAAGACTATGTTTACATGTCCTTATGGCACCTTCGCATATCGTAGGATGCCATTTGGATTGTGTAACGCTCCCACTACTTTCCAACGCTGCATGATGGCCATATTCTCTGATTTTATTGAAAATATCATGGAAGTGTTTATGGATGATTTCAGTGTTTATGGTTCTGACTTTGATGTTTGCCTGCATAATTTGTCCAAAGTGCTTAAAAGATGTGTTGAGGCAAACCTCGTGCTTAATTGGGAAAAATGTCACTTCATGGTGAATGAAGGTGTCGTTTTAGGTCACTTGATTTCTGAGCGTGGCATCCAAGTGGATAGAGCAAAGATTGAGGTGATTGAGAAACTTCCCCCTCCAATGAATGTCAAAGGAGTGAGGAGTTTTCTTGGTCATGCGGGGTTTTATCGCAGATTTATCAAAGACTTTTCAAAAATTGCGAAACCCCTCACTCAATTGTTGCTAAAGGGTGCCACATTCGATTTTACTGATGAGTGTTTGGAGTCTTTTGACAGGATAAAGACAGCTTTGATCGCTGCCCCTATTATACAACCTCTAGATTGGGATCTCCCTTTCGAGATCATGTGTGATGCTAGTGATTATGCGATAGGGGCAGTACTTGGTCAGCGGAAGGATAAGCTACTCCATGTAGTTCACTATGCTAGCAAAACCTTGGATCCAGCCCAGGTTAATTATGCTACGACAGAGAAGGAGTTGCTAGCCATAGTCTATGCATTGGATAAGTTTCGAACCTATCTTATAGGTTCGAAAGTTATAGTACACACTGATCATGCTGCTTTGAAGTACTTGATGGCCAAGAAGGAGGCCAAACCTAGGCTCATCAGATGGATTCTTTTGCTGCAAGAATTCGACTTGGAAATCAAAGATAAGAAGGGTGCCGAGAATGTGGTCGCCGACCACCTTTCTAGGTTGAGGTTTGGATCCCCTTCTGACCCTCCTATAGATGACTCTTTTCCTGATGATCATTTGTTTTCTGTGTCCTCTAAAACTCCTTGGTATGCTGATTTTGCTAACTTCTGTGTTAGTGGTTCTCATCCTCCCAATCTTAAATATCAGCAGCGCAAAAAGTTTTATCATGATGCTAGAATGTATTTTTGGGAGGATCCTTTCCTATATAAGAAGTGCTCCGACGGGATGTTTCGTCGTTGCATTCCTGATTGGGAAATAGAGGGTGTTTTGCTACATTGTCATAGTATGCCTTCTAGTGGTCATCTCGGTTCCCAAGCTACTGGTTTTAGAGTCTTACATAGTGGTTTCTATTGGCCTTCGATTTTCAAAGATGCCCGTGCCTTTTGTTTGTCTTGTGATGCTTGTCAAAGGACGGGTAATATTTCAAAAAGGCAAGAGATGCCACAGAGTGGGATTTTAGAGGTCGAACCTTTTGATGTTTGGGGGATTGATTTTATGGGACCCTTTCCTACCTCTTGTGGGAATAGGTATATTCTAGTGGCCGTCGACTATGTGACTAAATGGGTAGAAGCTATATCATCACCAACCAATGATTCTAAGGTTGTGATGAAGATGTTTAAAAAGATAATCTTTCCCCGTTTTGGTGTCCCCCGTGTTGTAATTAGTGATGGTGGCTCTCACTTTCATAAGAGCACCTTCAAGACCCTATTGACAAAACATGGACTCACCCACAAAGTCGGACTTGCCTATCACCCTCAAACCAGTGGCCAAGTAGAAGTATCTAATAGGCAAATTAAGAGAATCCTTGAAAAAGTGGTCACTAAAGCTAGAAAGGATTGGTCATTGAAACTTGATGATACTCTTTGGGCGCTCCGCACTGCTTTTAAGACTCCTTTGGGTACCACACCCTATCGACTGGTTTATGGCAAGGCTTGTCACTTACCAGTTGAGATGGAGTATCTTTCTGCGTGGGCGGTCAAAGAGATTAACCTTGATTTGACAGCTGCAGGTGAAGCACTACTTCTTCAACTCAATGAGTTGGATGAGCTCCGTTTGGATGCTTATGAAAATCACAGGCTCTATAAAGAGCAAACGAAGAAGTTGCATGGTAAGATGATAGGAAAAAGAGAATTCAAGGTTGGGGACAAGGTCCTATTGTTCAATTCCAGGTTGAGATTGTTTCCTGGAAAGCTCAAATCTCGATGGTCTGGACCATTCGAGGTGACAGAAGTGAAGGCACATGGTGCCATCGAGGTTGCCAACCACAAAGGAGAGAAGTTTAAGGCAAATGGACAGCGTCTGAAGCTGTACCATGAAGGTGCCTTTGTTGGTTGTGTGGAGGAAATCCGCTTTGATTCCTCCCCACTTGATTCATCTAGCTAGAGAGGTAATATGGTCGTGCGGGACCTTCATAAACCAGCGCTTTGCGGGAGGCAACCCGTATCTCTTAGTTAGATCTTCTTTTCTCTTGTTTCGTAGTTTGTAGCATGTGAGAGAGCGTGAGGGTACTAATGTGTTCCTAGATCTTGTGTGCTTTGATGTGCAGATATGCTAATTGAAGAGAAACTTGAGCCATACTTGCCCAAAAATTTGAAAAAAGGCGAGCCACTTACTGAACAGAAGCTCGCCCGATCGTATCGGGTGTCTGTCACCCGATCGGGTGAGCGGAAAATAACACAAAGGAAGAAAAGAAAGGACGCCCGATGATATCGGGCAAGGTTCGCCCGATCGGGTGCGCAACCCTAGCACCAGATCAAAAATACCTTGCCCGATCGGGTGGCTGGTCGGGTGAACGCGTAAAAGTCAAAGAAAAACCAGTCAAAAGGTATACCGCCCGACGCCATCGGGCAACAGTCGCCCGATCGGGTGCGAGACTTGAGCACCCGATGAGAAATTAGGCACCCGATCGGGCGGTCGATCGGGCGAAGTGAAAATTCTGAATGAAAAAAAATTTGAATTCCGCCCGATCGGGCGGCCAAGTACCCGATCGGGCCTGCGACCATCTAACCTCTTTTTACACGGATTACACCCCTTTTCTCACCATTCATTCCTCATCCTTTCAATCAACTCTCTCTCTCTTCACTCATCTTCAACCTCCAAACCCTAACCTCCATTAAAACTCTATTTTTCCACCTCAAAACTTCATCCCTTCTCCTCCAAACTTCATAAAAACCCTTCCTTTCCTCCTTTCACCCTCCATCTCACAAAATCTCATTCACCAAAATCATCTTCCCTCTCCCATCTCTTCCCACACTCACCTTAAAACCCCATCTTTGTGTTACAAGAGGCTACAAGGCTCATTTTCTACCATGGCAAGCAAATTCCGAAGGCTTATTCGAGGTGAAGGCTCGCGATCTAGGCGAGAGACAACACCACAACCACCACCACCACCACAAGTTCCGCGGGATCCTCAATACCCGGAAATCATTTTCCGGGACGATGAACATCGCGAGAAATTCTTGCGATTCAAAAAACGGGAGGTACTTCCTACCCGATTTCTAGATGTTGAGCTTTTGTCTAAACTTGGTTTAACTGATGATTTCAAGGACTTCATGAAAGTTCTAGGCATGGAGGCGCTTTATAATGTACATGTTAACACTTATTCTCCTCTAGTCTATGAATTTTTTAGTAGTTTCAGTTTGACAAAGCCCCGGGCCGGTCCGGTCACCCATGTCCACTTTAGACTTCTAAACCAAGAACACTCCCTTAGCCTTAGGGAATTTGCGGGGGTTCTTAGGTTACAGGTACGGGGTGACTACTACCCACCCGACCACTTTAGGATGGCCGATACTTATGTTATGCTGACAGGGGACCCTACGCCCTTTGACATCCAGCACTGTCATTGGGCGAACTTCCATCACCCTATTTTTAGCATTTGGATACGGTTCATGGCCCAGACTCTGTTGGGACGGTTTGAGGGTCACTTGGTCCGGGGGCCGAGCTAGTTGCTATAGCTAGCTATATTGCTAAAGGCTCTAGGGAGCCATTTCAGTACAACTTGGCTCACCATATCGCTATTCAGTTCGAGCGTATCTCGAACTCGCTCCCTAAGCCAAGGGAAGACGGTAGTTGGACCTCTAGGAGGTTAGTTAACGGGGGGTTGATCACATTGTTTGCCCGGCAAATTGCCGGCTTTGACGAGACTCAGCGTACCCCCGTCCTAGGCCCTACCCTCATTGACCTCACCTATCTCAACACCCTCAAAGTCCTGTACCGCCTGCCTGACCATAGATTTCAGTGGGTGATTAAGTCCAAAAAATCCCTCATTCTGCCCGACTCTAGGGCCCGACTACGGCCTCGTCAGGCAAACTACCTACTCCCTATAGAGGGAGTCGACCTAGTTGTCCCTGGGCCAGAGCCCCCCCGCCGTTCTTACCATAGGCGGCATACGCCGATTTTAGACGAGGGCGCCTCCACTTCTGCTCCCCCTCCCCCTCACACGGACTCATTTGACTTTACCTCTATGATGTCGACCCTAGGTCGCATGGAGATGGGGATGGGTAGAATGGAAGGGCAGATCAACGCGAACACCGCCACCCTCGCGGGCTATGGCACTCGCATCGATCAGCTCTATACCCGTATAGACCAGATGGGGGGGAGGATGGACACCTTGGCTAACGACCAGCACTACGCCCTTTATCCTCTCTATGACGACTATTGTAGGCGTGGCATTATTGAGCAGACTGCCCAGCACCCTTCGTGGTACCAATGGAACCCGAGTTATGGCCAGCCTACTGGTCAGAGCGATGACATGGCAGAGGATGAGGAGGATGAGCCTGCTCGTCAGTCAGTCTCTTTAGGAGACTTTGGCCTAGGTCCTAGTGGTTTTGGAGGTGGTTTTGATGCAGGTCCTAGTGGATTTGGTGGTGGGATGAGTGGTCCCTCCGGTGGTGGTTTTACCGATGGTGGTTGCACCTCTAGTGGGGGTTTCTTCAGTGACCCCACTAATGATGATATGGGCGGCTGATGCCCTTGTTCTCTCCTCTCCCTCGTTGCAATGAGGGCATTGCCTCGTTCAGCTTGGGGGAGAATCTCTCACTGTGAGTATAGTTTATTGCTTTCTAGTATAGTTTACTGCTTTTTAGTGTAGTTTAAAGCTTTGATAGTTTAGTTTACAGCTTTAAGAAAAATTGAAAAATTTAAAAATAAAAATATGTTTGATCATGAGTGGTTTGATTGCCTCCCTGTGCCCCTTGTTGCGCTTTATTGAGAATGATTTGACTTTGTTTTCTGGATAGCTGGGCATTTGTGATTATGAGGCTTTGATTTGATGTTCGACTACTTTAATTTCGAGCAATTTCTGACTATGATATACTACTTTGTGCTGCATACCTGATTTGGTTAGACTGTGAGGCCTTTTTCTAGCCTATTGGATTCATACTTTTATCCAGTCTATATTTTTTGTGTGTTAGTTCCTCTCTAGCGGATCGATCTTGACTTTGACTTCGTACTCATTTGATGTTTGGTGACTTGTTACACTTGCTATGATAGAGGCGTTCTTTTGACTTATTCTTGAGCCCCAGAGTTAGTTTTTGATACATTTTTATCCTCCTTAGCCCCGCTGAGCCTAACGACCTTGTTTCATGTTACTTAAACCCTTATTATAAGCCCATGGCCTTTGTTTCGATATTATTCCAAGCCTAGCTTGGGGGAGCTTTGTGTATGGGTTGAGAGTGAAGTTGGTTTCATGGTTTGGTTTGATTGTTGAGGAATCAAAAGTGTATTTGTTGTGGCTTGATTATTAGAAAAAGAAAAGAAAAGGCAAAATTAGAGTTGCGTGAATGAAGTTCAAAAAAATGAAAGAAAAAAAATGAAATAAAAGTTCAAAAGAATTCAAAGTTCTGTCATTCACGCACGTTCATAAATAAAGTTTCATGTCATTGCCTAAAACTTGGGTTGTTGTGCGTATTCATTGAATTTGGAGGATTGGTTTATTTTTCATGGTTTTATGGCGTTGATTGGGAGTTGCTTAGGCCATCTAAGGCCTTGTTTGAGTGTTCATGCTCCCCCTTTCTTGGTTTTTCCACCACATTACCCAAAAGTATCCCCTACCTCTTACCTAAGCCCCATTACAACCCGGAAAAGTCCTCTTGAGCTTGTGCCTACAATGTCTACTAGATTGATTTTGGTCAGTTTGTCAAAGTTAAAGAGTACGTCTGCTAGTTGAGTCGACTTGATTAGGATGAGCGACATTTTACCTTCTTAAACACATGAGAGTGTGAGTGGAAGGGACATTTATGATCGGGTCGGTGAGTGTTCGGGCACATTCTTTGCCGGCCACAAAATTGAGAGGAGTGACACCCTTTGCGAGCACCTTTTCAGGATTTGTATGCCTAGTAGTCACTTGAACTTGATGAATTGCTTGGATGATTGGTGGTTGGAAGGATTTGATTTGCCGAACTTGAATTATGCCTGCTTGAACGATTCTTAGTCTTTTGAGCTTGAATTGTTTTATTTATGGGGTGAGGCAATCTATTCCACGATCATGCTCTATTTGCTTGAGGACAAGCAAAGGTTTAGCTTGGGGGAATTTGATACATCGATATCTTATAGAGTTTTTCCCTTTCTTTACAAGCTAAATTGTGCTATATTGATGCTCTTAGGAGCTATTTATGCTAACTATTTCGATATAGTTGTGGTTTGTGTGTTCTATATCATTTTACAGGTTTTAGGGAAAAACTCCCTATTTACTTGATGTTTTGAGCACCACGCTATAGAGGGAAGTTATGAGGCATCTTTGAGGTCTCAAGGTGGTATTTGGACCCCATTATGAAGAAGTAAGTGTGCAAAGACTTTGCGTCTGAAGCCAAGCAAAGCAAGGCAAGAAGAAGACTCGCCCGATCGGGTCGGGCAACAACTGCCCGATCGGGTACGAGTGAAGAATCTGAAGTTAAGGTTTCCCGCCCGATCTGGCGGCCTTGCCCGATCACATCGGGCGGACCAATACTTAGCCATTCTTGCTGTTTTCTGAGAGCTGAAGAAGACATCCACCCGATGGCATCGGGTGGACTTGCCCGATCGGGTGCTGGGGTTGCGGCCCCGATCGGGTGGAATCTGCCCGATCCAATCGGGTGAAGCCTATTTTGTTGCTGCTGAAGACTTGTTCCCAGGCCCGATCGGGCGGCCTTTTGACCGATCGGGTGGATGACACGGGGATGCGATTTTCGTTATTTTCCCCACTCTATCTTATTGTTTTCTTAGGACTTATAAATACTTTTAGGTTATTTTTTATTTGTATCTTTCATATTATTAAACACTTAGAGAGCTCTTAGCCTAGTTTATCATTGCTTTGGATTGTAGAAGAGATTCAAGTACAATTTCAATTCAATAAAAGTTTCCGCTTTCCGTCAATTTGGTAATCGTCTTGCTTATTGCTTTATTCCTTTATCTCAATTACTTTAGTTCAATTGCTTATTTCTCAATTAGTTCATGATGCAATTCTTAGGGTTTTCAATTAGTTTTGTTGTTGTCAATTCGATCATGTCTGAGTAGTTCTCTTTCTAGGGTGTTAGATAGGGAAGGCATGTTTATACCATGATTGCTATTTAGACTCCTATTGATTTCTAGGGCTTGATTAGAGTGATTGCGGTGTGGTTTGTTCTTAATTAGTGATTAATGTTAGTTGCTAATTTCATTGATTGCTTGTGGTTAATAGTTGTTTGCACAGATCCGTCTTACGACTAGAGGCCTAGGACACATCAGTAGTTCTGATTACGTTAGTGAACATGTAGCGTATGTTGAACTATGAGCGTTGAGTCTTAACCATAGCTCAACATAGGCTCTAATCCCCCGACTCTTGACTTAGGTTTTAATAGTAGTTGACCCTACTTGATTGGTATAAGCATGGTGGACCGACCTAATACCCTAAGCTTTTATTCCATAGTTAAATCCTCGACTTAATTCGTATTATTTAGCTTACTCATTAGCTCAGTTAATTCTCCATATTTTCATCTGAAGTAGTTGGTTAATTGAATATTAATATAGAAACTCTGTCTCCCTGCGGATTCGACCCTGCTACCACTGACTACCTTAGTTAGAGGACCGTAGGTTTATTTTTGATTAGGTGACACGACTAAAACCTATCAAAAGCAGAAAGAAAAGCAGTCTGTTCAGCTGAACATCTCTGGAACAGACACCTTGAGTTCAGTTATGTCAAAATCACTGAAGTCATATGGGGTGCCCAACCCAGATGGTCTCTCCACTGGACCTACCATGCCCACCATTGCCGCGACAAATTTTGAGATTAAGCCTGGACTCATCAGCATGGTCCAGCAAAATCAGTTTGGTGGGCATCCTACTGAAGATCCGGCAAATCATCTGCAACGGTTTCAACAACTTTGTCGAACCGTCATGCCGGCGTCACTCCAGATCAACTTAAAGTCATGTTGTTCGAGTTTTCATTGAGAGATAGAGCCCAAAAATGGTTGAACGATGTGAAAGAAACCGAGTGGGGTGAGATTTCTGCTGCATTTCTGAGAGAGTATTACTAACCCACTAAAACAGCAGAAATCAGAAATAAAATGGCCACGTTTTCCCAAGAGCCTGATGAAACATTACGGGAAGCGTGGGCTAGGTTTAGAGATCTATAGAGAGAGTGTCCACACCATAATATGGACAAATGGTTCTTGACGCAGACATTTTACAATGGTCTGCAGCCTCAGACGAAGAGTATTGTTGATTCGTCTGCAGGAGGAGTTTTTCTGGATAAGGAAGTGGATGTAGGCTACGAGTCATTCCAC
The DNA here is from genome assembly GCA_947645195.1 of Patellifolia procumbens. NCBI lineage: Eukaryota > Viridiplantae > Streptophyta > Magnoliopsida > Caryophyllales > Amaranthaceae > Patellifolia > Patellifolia procumbens. The sequence continues at coordinate 621,675 of CANSGD010000818.1, forward strand.
TTCCCGAAGCCTCACGAGGAAGGTACTGGAGGTAGATGCCATTGCATTATTGACTTCGCAGATGGCGAAGCTGAGTCAGCAGATTAACACATTCAGTTCCTCTTCCTCAGCAGCACCCCCCTTGAGTATCAATGCTATGTCTGCAGTAGCACCCATTACCTCATCTTACTGCGAGGTATGTGGTGTTCAGGGTCACTTTGGGCATGACTGTCAGTTCAGTCAACTTCAGATGGAGCAGGCAAATGCCTTCCAACAAAGGCCACAAACCTTTCCCCCTTCACATAACTACCAACCCCCACCTCCACAAAACTACCCTAAACCCTCCTACCATCAAACCCCACAAAATTTCCAAAGACCACCACCACAAAATTTCCATCACCACAATAATTTCCAAACTCCACAAAATTTCCGCACCCCACCTCCACAAAACAATAACCCACAAGAGCCTAGCAATTCTGAACTGATGAAACTGATATTGTCTATGCAAAAGGCACATGAGGAAGCACGGAGGAACCAAGAGAAGCATATCAAACTTCTCGAGGCTCAAATTGCTCAGTTGGCAGAATCTAATGCACAGAGGCAGCAGGGACAATTGCCAGGGCAACCCGTTCAGAGAGAACATGTGAATGCCATCACTCTTCGTAGTGGCATTGCCTATGATGCCCCTCCAGTGCCTAGTGATTAGGTTACCCCGACTGCAGGGAAGAAGAGGGTGGTAGAGGAAGGAAAAAGGACGAATTCGACGTCTGAAGTCGATTTGTCTGCAGAAGCTGAACAAACAGGGAAGAAAAAAGAGAAGGTTTCTGAAACGCCTTTTACACCAAGGCTACCTTTTCCTCACAGGATGCAACAATCCAAGGTCGATCAGCAGTTTGGTAAGTTCTTGGCTATGGTCAAGAACCTTGAGGTAACAATTCCATTCACAGATTTAATTACCCAAGTGCCTGTTTACGCCAAAATTCTGAAAGACATGATCACTAAGAAAAGAGACTTTGGTGGGGTAGAACGTGTCGCTCTTACTGAAGAGTGTAGTGCTTTTATTCAAATAAAACCCCACCAAAGTTAAAAGATCCTGGTAGTTTTTCTATACCCTGCCATCTTGGACCTATTTTTATTGATAAGGCTTTGTGTGATTTAGGTGCTTCTGTTTCTGTTATGCCATTGTCTGTTTATAAGAAACTGAACATGGGAGCCCTTAAATGCACACAAATCACTTTACAGATGGCGGATCGTTCTATAAAATACCCTCTAGGTGTTTTAGAGGACGTTCCTGTTAGGGTAGGGAAATTCTATATTCCTGTTGATTTTGTGGTGTTAGATATGGATGAGGATGCCCAGATTCCTATTATCTTGGGTAGGCCGTTTTTGTGTACTGCTGGTGCTGTCATTGATGTCAAGTCTGGGTCTTTAACTCTGAGTGTTGGTGATGATAAAGTGATTTTTAAACTAACCAATGCTGTTAAGGCACCTATGCTTGAACAATCTTGTTGCAGGGATGAGGTTCTGGATGAAGTAGGTGTTGAGAAGGTTCCAATTCCACCTAAGGTTGCCTCACCGTCTGGAGGCATTGCCAAGAACATTTGGAGGAGAAAGATGTTTGATGAGGGTGGCACTCATTGCCAAGCCCCTCCTATTTGAGAGAGGGAGGATTATGGTCGTGCGGGACCTTTATAAACCAGCGCTGTGCGAGAGGCAACTCGTATTTTTCTTTCCCTTTTCCTTTTCTTTTTATTTTCCTTCTTTTTGTGAGCGAGAGTGAGGGTACTAACATCGTTTTTCCTCTTAGCATAGTCCTTATCACCTTTTGGCATTGAGGACACTGCCAAGTTCAGCTTGGGGGAGGAGTTCTGTTTGTATTCCCTATCTCTTTTACTGCTTTCTAGAATAGTTTTACTGCTTTCGAAAAATACTGAAAAAATCAAAAAAAATATGGTTCCCATGATTGGTTTAGTTGCCTCCCTGTGCCCCTTGTTGTGCTCTATTTGAAATTGATTTGACTTTGTTTTCTGGATAGCTGGGCATTTGTGATCTTGAGGCTATAATTTGATGTTTGATTGCTATGATTTCGAGCATTTTTGGATTATATTAGACCACTTTGTGCTGCATACCTGAATTGGTTACACTGTGAGGCCTCTTTGTAGCCTATTGGATTCATATTATTATCCAGTCTATTCTTGTGTGTTAGTTCCTCTTTAGTGGATTGATCTTGACTTTGACTTCGTACTTGTCTGATTTTAGATGACTTGTAGCATGTGCTGTGATAGAGGCGTTCTTTTGTCTTATTCTTGAGCTTCAGAGTGAGTTTTTGATATACTTTTATCCTCCTTAGCCCCGCTGAGCCTAATGACTTGCTTCGTGTTACTTAAACCCCTATTATGAGCCCAAAGCCTTCACTTGATATTATTCCAAGCCTAGCTTGGGGGAGCTTTTGTATGGGTTGAGTTTGAGATTGGTTTGTTGGTTTAGATTGGTTTTTGAGGAATTTAAAAGTGTATTTGCTGTGGTTTGAGAGTGAGAAAGAGAAAAGAAAAAGCAAGTTTAGAGTTGCGTGAATGAAGTTCAGAAAAATGAAAGAAAAATGAAATGAAAATTCAAAAGAATTCTAGTTCTTTCATTCACGTACGTTCATACAGGAATATTCGCTCCATTGCTAGAAAATTGGGTTTGTTATGAGATTTTCATTGATCTATGAGAGTTGGGTTACTTTACGTGGTCTTATGGTGCTGTTGGGAGTTGTGTAGGCCATCTTAGGCCTTATTTGAGTGATTCATGCTCCCCCTTTCTCGGTTTTTCCACCACATTACCCAAAAGTATCCCTACCTCTTACCAAAGCCCCATTACAACCCTCTAAAGTCCCCTTGAGCTCGTGTCTGCAATGTTCATTTGATTGATTTCGAGTTAGTTTGTCAAAGGTAAAGAGTATTTCTGCTAATTGAGTCGACTTGACTAGGATGAGCGTCATTGAACCTTCTTAAACACATGAGAGTGTGAGTGGGAAGGGTACTTATGGTCGGGTTGGTGATTGTTCGGGCATATTCTTTGCCTGCCACAAAAATAGAGAGGAGTGACACCCTTGTGAGGGCCTTTTCAGGACTTGTATGCCTTGTGGATGCTTGAGTTTGATAGATTGCTTGAATGATTGGTGGTTGGATGGATTTGATGAGCCAAACTTGAATTATGCCTGCTTGAACGATTCTTAGTCTTGAAAATGTTTTGAGCTTTGATTGATTTTTATCTATGAGGTGAGGCAATCTATTCCATGTTCATGTTCTGTTTGCTTGAGGACAAGCAAAGGTTTAGTTTGGGGGAGTTTGATATCACGTATTTGTATAGAGTTTTCTCCCTTATTTACAAGCTAATTTGTGCGTCATCTGAGCTCTTGGGAGCTATTTTGTGCTAACTATCGTAAATAGTTGTGGTTTCGTGTTTTAGTGTTGAATTGCAGGTTTTATGGAGTTTTCTCCTTATTCCCGAGCCATTTGGAAACAACCACGGCTTTACGAGATGTTACGGGGCACGTAGGAAGGCTCACGAGTTTTATGGGTAGTTTAGGAGGTCCCAAGACCCCTAAACGTGAAGTTTAGAGAGCCAAAGAGTAAAAAAGGAGGTTTCCGTACTCTGATCGGGCAAAAATGGCCCGATCGGGCGAAGTATTTATGATCGGGTATAGAAGTCGCGGACCCGATCGGGCAAGCTGTGCCCGATCGCATCGGGCGCGAAGACATGCACCAGACCCGATCGGGCACATTCTACCCGACCCGATCGGGCTGGATGCTGATAGCCCTTGTTTTGTTGCTGCTTGCGAGGAGACCGTGTTGGCCCAATCTGTCGCCAGACCCGATCGGGTGGTGGCCTCGGGCCCGATCGGGTGGGCCTCAATTTCTCGTCAAACGCTGCGCTGCTTCCATGCTAAAGCCCAAACGCAAGTTGAGCTGTTTTGCACTCGGCCCGATCGGGTACTGTGCTCGGGCCCGATCGGGTCTGGCACCATTTGTCGCGATTTTCGACTTTTGCTTCCTATTTTTAATTAGACTTGAGGGGTATTATAAATACCGTTTTCCTCATTATTTAGGGACATCTTGTATTCATCTTTTTACTGCTTTAGACTCTAGTTTATTTCTCATTTTGTTCTTAGTCTAGTTTAAACACTTTAGATTAATCTAGAGGTGATCAAACCTATTTCGATTTCAATAAAGTTCCTGCTTTCCGTTAATTGGTATTCTTTCTTACCCTAATCTCTTTTATTATTCTCAATTGCTTAGTTTATTTATTTAATCGTTCATGATGCAATTGTAAGGGTTTCATATTAGTTTTGTTGTTGTTAATTCGATTATGAGTGAGTAGTCTCTTTCTAGGGTGTTAGATAGGAAAGCCATGTTTATACCATGATTGTGATTTAGACTCTTATTGATTTCTAGGGCTTGATTAGGGTGATTGTGATGTGGTTTGTTCTTTATTGAGTAATTAACGTTATTGCGCAGTTTCGTTGGTTGCTTGTGGTTAATAGTTGTTTGCACAGATCCGTCTTACGACTAGAGGCCTAGGACACATCAGTAGTTCTGATTACGTTAGTGAACATGCGACGTATGTTGAACTATGAGCGTTGAGTCTTAACCATAGCTCAACATAGGCTCTAATCCCCCGACTCTTGACTTAGGTTTTGGTAGTAGTTGACCCTATTTGATTGGTATAAGCATGGTGGACCGACCTAATACCCTAGGTTTTTAGTCCATAGTTAAATCCTTTGTTTAATTCGTCTTTCTTAACTTAATCATTAGTTTAATTAATTCTTTCCTGATTTACTCTGGAGTAGCTGAATTGGTTGAATATTGATTTAGAAACTCTGTCTCCCTGTGGATTCGACCCTGCTTCCACTGACTACCTTAGTTACAGGACCGTAGGTTTATTTTTGATTAGGTGATACGACTAAATCCTATCACAAGTTGACCTCCGTTTGTGACTATTCACTTTAAAGTAAATTGAAGAAGTCGTAATTAGTTTCCTAGTTAGCTGTTTGGTTGACCTGAGAAAACATAGCAAATAGAAATTCCTAGGAATTAGATAATGGGTAAGTTGTTTGGTTGACAACAAAATAACTAGACGGCAAAAATAAAAAAATTCATAGAAATTTTAACTTTTTACAAAATTAGTAAAAGTTAATTACATAAATCCCCATAAATAAGAAGAAATTCCACATAAAAATTTAATTACCTCATTACCAACTAAATAATTTAAATAAATTCAGATTAATTTGATTAAGAGTTTATTGATGATCCCTCATAAAAAACGAGTCCGAATCATTTATCCCACATAGTTTATTTTCTATATTTTTGTTTTTGAGGAGCCTTTACTAGTAGGGAGAATGTACAAAATAAGAAAAAAATTATTTTATTTAAATTATGGGACAAAATAATAAAAAATAAGACACCAAATAGAACACTATATGGTATCAATAGGTAGACCTTACACTGGAGTGTATGATGAGCATCATACTCTCGAATGTACATTAGTAGCGTTTAAATGTACATCTGTTCAAATTCAAAAAACACCCAATATTTAAGATGTTCATTTATTTTATGTTATTGTTCATTCACAAACTTAATATATTCATTTACGGATATCAAATGTACATCACAAAACTAACTTAATTTTTCCCAAAAATCACTTATACTCACCTTTTACATTCAAAAATTTTCAAATTCAAATTTTTGCGAAAAAGGCGGGAATGTACATCAAAAGCATTTAAATGTACATCCGTTCAAATACTGATGTACATTTAAATGCTTTTGATGTACATTCTCGCCTTTTTGACAACAATTTTAATTTTGATTGTACATGGTGATTATAAGTGATTTTTGAGCGGGAATGAACTGATGTACATTTAAATGCTTCCAATGTACATTCCCGCCTTTTATCAAAATTTTGAATTTGAAATTTTTTGAATGAAAATAGTGAGTACATGTGATTTTTGAGCGGGAATGTACATTGGAAGTATTTAAATGTATATCAGTTCAAATTCAAAAATCACTTCAAATTCAAAATTGATTTTTGAACTGATGTACATTTAAATGCTTCTAATGTACATTCCCGCCTTTTATCAAAATTTTGAATTTTGAAAATTTTTGAATGAAAATGATGAGTACAAGTGATTTTTGAAAAAAATTAAGTTGGTTTTGTAATGTACATTTGATATCCGTGAATGAACATATTAAGTTTGTGAATGAACAATAACATCAAATGAATGAACATCTTAAATACTAGGGACCGTTGTTTTTTAAATTTGAACCAATGTACATTTAAATGCTTCTAATGTACATTCGAGAATATCATATACATCATACACTCGAGTGTAGGGTCTAATTTGCGATATGATATAGATGATCCGGACTCATAGAAAAGAGCTAGTGGTTTGACAGTAATAGAAGAAAGTAAGAAAACCCCACGGGTGCGTGCATGTATGACGATGGCCGGCTGCCCATAGTCCATATCTTCAACCTTGAATTCATCGACAGCTGTTGGCAACCGCAAAAGACACCTTTTCTTAAAAAAAATCTCCTTACTTTCAACTGACCTTTCCCACCGATAGCGAGTCACACCATCATTCATTTCTTTTCATAAGATCACAAAAAAAATAACCAATTTCAAAACCAGTTAAGCAAACTCTTTTGTTTGCTGACACTTTCCAATCTATCTATCTTGATATATTACCACCATGTCAGGAACTCTAAAATGCGTAGTAGTAGCAGTTGATGGCAGCGATGAAAGTATGAACGCCTTAAAGTGGGCCCTCGACAACGTCACCATCCGATCATCTGATGATGGTGGTTCATTTATAATCTTACATGTTCAATCTCCTCCGTCTATTGCTATGGGGATTAATCCTGGTTCTATTCCCTTTGGTGGTCCCAGTTAAGTTCGTGTTTATTTTGTTACTTTGCTCGATCCATAATTCTTGCAACACTTGCAGTTACGCAGTTAAAGATATACTTCTTTCGTATCATTAAATTGCAACGATTTGACATAAAATGTAGGTTGAAAGTGTCAAATCATTGCAATTTTTGCGATACGGAGTTATATATTGTTAGAATTATGGAGCACATTTTTTTATGAAGGGGTTTTTACTAACATGAGATTAGTATTGGGAAAATAGGTTTGGAGGTGCCAGCTTTTGCGGCGGCGATTGAAGCTCATCTCAAACGTGTTACCGACGCTATTGTTAAACATGCGTTGGAAATTGCTACTCAGAAGAACGTGAGTATCTTTTCTTTTAGTTTTTATGTGAATTTAGGAATGAATTTTTTTTTGATGAATATTTGATAAATTGGAATGATCATAATTCCAAATTGGGCTTGTTTGCTCATTAAAGGTCAAATATGGCTTACTTTTTTGAAATGATGGAGTGATTGATCGTCCAATGTTAAACTGAGGTTAATTTGATGAAATCACCACTGGAATATTCCCATGATATATTCGCTTATTCATTTGTGAAATCATTTCTTGAGTCCATGATAAAGAGAGGAGTTGGAGTTATAAGAGTCCGCCTTTTAAAATTAGGGAACAATCCAAGCCCAATCGAAAGAAGAGAATGGAACCTTTTTGAATAAAGTGATGGGCTTAAGTTAGTCTAATTTTAATATAAAGTTAGACCGTCTCTTTTAATAACTTTTGTAAGGGGAGTTGCCGGAACTGGTGCTAGAGTGTGAAAAACTTGAAAAAGAATAACCTTATAGATGGGAAATTTTGATTTTGAGTGTTTCGAGGTTAGGATGTGGAACTCCTTTCTTGTTGAGTGTGTTTCAGCTAAATGGTATTACAAGAGTAGGCAATGAACTCTTAATTTGCCGTCGCATTTGTTAGTTTTCGTTATTGTAGGGTAATTCATGGGATAATGCTGTTCATTTGCTTATTACAAATGTGAATCCTTTGGTTGAGCTCTGGAGAGAAAGGGTGTGAGCTTTTTACTGTCAAATTGGTATTCTCACCCCCTAGCCCATCCTTCACATTAGCTGGAAGTGGCTCGACTTTTCATAGGCCAACTTCACTCCAGTAGCCGAGCAAGTTCAGGAGCAGTGTTGATTGTTGAGTTGTATGTGTCTCAGGGGAATTGTTGTTTCAACTTTTGCACAGTTTGCTGAATGTAAACTGGGAGAGGAAGACCATAAACAACTCTCAGTAATAATTTTCAGGGTTCGTTTCGTAGTCTTACTCGACCATGTGGGCATTCTGCTGAACCTATCTACCTGAAATGTAGATACTTGTTCTCGAAGGAGAATGATCAATCAAGCAAAATTTTGCTACATCACTTGTTTGCCCAATTCGATGTCTGTGCTTGTTCTCTCATTACCAGTATCTGTTCCCTCATCCTTAATGTAGTTCGTTCCATTTGCTTCCTGAGTTCCTTGGTGTCCAATATGCTATGCATATATCTTTTACTAAGCAAAGGTAGATTGTGAAGCTACTTTGGATATAAACATATGAGGTTAAAGAGTTGGGCTGCTAATCTACCAACATGTTTGTTCGTGCCATTCATGATCTCTGTCTTTTGTTGTTGACAATTGACCATTCCTTCCGAAAGGAAAGAAAGAACAAGTTGTTGATAACTTATAATTGATGATCATTTCTAATTCCTTTTATGTTGCTTCTCTTGTGTGCCTAGCTTTGTTTTTGAAAAATGGACTTGTTAAGTTCTCTTATCATGTCATTTCAGTGCCGTTTAGCTAAAGACTAATGAATTATATTAAAACCGATCAGTAACTTTCTTCTTTTTTGGTAACTTTTGTTTTCAGCCGAACGCTAAAACCCAAATAGTTATTGGGGATCCAAAGGAAAAGATATGTGAAGTTGTTGATGAACTGCGTGCTGATTTGCTGGTGATGGGGAACCGTGCTTTTGGACCCATCAAGAGGTAAACTTTTTGATTTGCTGATAGGAATTTGCGGTACTCTGATCCTTATTTGCAGTTCCTTCTTATCTTCATACAGTTGATGCATGACAGCCCAATTCATTTTGAATCATATAGAGCAGGGTGAAATATGGATAAAGAGGATGTTAGCATTCAAAAGCACAGATCCTTTTTTCTTTTTGAGTTTTGCCTGTCAGAGTCATGTAGATGTGGCATTTTTAAGGCTAAAACTTACTGATACTGATGCTAAATTTGAAAAAATTTCTGTTCTGGCAGAATGTTTTTGGGAAGTGTGAGCAAATATTGCAGCAACCATGCATCTTGCCCTGTTGTCATAGTGAAGAATGAACGTGAAGAAGCGTTACCAGGTAATTGCTGAAGCAGAGTGTAGGCTACTAGGCTTTGATATGCACTCCCCCTCATCCGGGAAATAATAGAATAAACGTCTTCTTTATCCTATAAACTGTTGTATGCTGTGTTCGGTAGCTGCTAGCATGCAGCTTCTGCTTTAGTATCATGTCCATTAATTGAAATCTTTCATATTTGTATTGCCCATGGTTTATTATTTTTTCCTTTGTAATTTATTGCTAGTAACCCTCACTGCATTGGCATCATTAGACATTAGCTAGCTCCATTACTTGTTTCTCAGAAAGGCCAGTGATTAGCCTCTTATATGCTGTCCGTGTATATCTAAAGACTAAAGTAGTTTTCTAGTTGAACTTATGTGGCTCTCATTTGTTCAAGCATCGAGATTATAAGGAGAATCGTCTGGCTATGCTACTATTTATCGATGATTTCAAATAAAGAAATATCAAATCACGAGCAAAGCCTATAGTTATGTGACTGAACTTATGTTGCTCTGAGTACTACATGCTTTTAGAGTTCTTGGAAGAACCATCTACTCGGTCTCTCTCTTTGGATGATTCAAGTCCAATCAGTTTTATACTAACGAGCGTAACTCAATCCTTCTAGCACTTGCTTTTTTCTGCCTTATGTATGATGTCTGTGGAACAACAACACTGATAAATTCATGATGTGTGATTTTGCACATTTAGTGGCAGACGTTTCTTGAAATTATCAGTTGCATTTAACTCCATTTCTTCTCTTCTGCAGCGTACGGAGATCAATGACAGTGCACCTCTCTTGTTGGTTTGCTTCTCTTCTATCCTTGATGGAGATGGAGGAAAATGCATGACTACGTACTTCTGCTTGGCTGCTTTTGGCGGTGTTTGCTATTATAACGTTTTTCCTCTCTGTTCTGCTTGTTGGTGATTGTTCGCAGCAGATCTCCTCCTTGTCTACTTTTTGTTCGATGTTGTTTGTATTATAAAGATTTATAAGGTTTGTGTATTTGCACTTTGTATAGTATCAATGTATCATCGTTAGTTATCTTGTGGGGAAATAGATCAACGCTGTATTGCACCCGTTTTCATGATCTGTTTCTTTTAATTGTCTATTCAAAGGATCCGTATTATCGCCTGTATCTGGAAGGTTTAGTAATTGGGGGTAAAATTGATTATTTTTTCATCTTTCTGAAAAAAATGTTGATCTCTTATTGTTACCAATAATCTCTGCAACTACAAGACCCATTTTTGAAATGGTGAAATCTATTTACATCTCTCACAACAAAATCCCTATCAACTATTCCACTGATGAGCTTAAAAGCTTCATGGCAGTCTCCACACATCCTTAAATTTTTCATAATTCTAATGGTCTCTCCTTTAGGTATGCTTATTAAACCAAAACCCAAAGCAAGCCTTTCACTATGTAAACTCACCATCTCCTCCTTTGATTCTTCTTCTACATCAACTAACACCAATCCTTTACTCCCCCCAACATAACCTTGTTCCTTCATCCTGTTTTCCAAGTCCTTCAACGCCGCCAACACTTCGGCGCCTTTCGGACATGATGACACGTCTCGAGAATAGAACACATAAACCAAATCTTTAATCTCGACCCAGCTACAACCAGGCTCCTTTCTTACTCCTACGCGCTTCATTTCTGTACGGAGTCTCTGAGATGCATCCCAGTTTCCAGCCAAAACATGAACGTTCGACATAGAAACATATGCACTGTCCACTTGCTGCTTAGCTTCAAGTAGCCACCTACTAGCTTCAGCTGCTATATCTATTCTTCCATGAAGCCTACTAGATGACAGAATAGCACCCCATAGAAGAGCCCCCTCATTATCATTTTGCAACTCTATGGTCTTTGCTAATCGGTATGCTTCATCTAAACGGCCTCTTCTTCCAAGCATGTCAACGACACTAGTATAGTGCTTCGCATCGGGGGCAACACCGTGTTTTGTTTGCATCGAGTTCAAGAGATCGAGGCCTTTGTCGACAAGTCCAGAATGGCTACAACCATACAACACGCCAAGATATGTGACATCGGTTGGCTTTATATCCTTAAGAATCATTTCGTCGAAGAGCTCAAGGGACACCTCTCCAAGCCCGTGCTTTGCAGCAGAGATGATCATAGAAGTATATGATATAAGAGAATGATCAAGCATGCTCCTAAACACCTTAAGTGAGAACTCGATGCATCCACACTTAGCGTACATGTCGACAAGAGCACAAGCAACAATCTCATTTAACTCATGCCCTCTTTTAACTATACCTGCATGCACGGCTTTCCCATAAACCAACCTTCCCAAGCTTCCGCAAGCATTAACAACACTAGACATCATATACTGATTTGGTGGATCATCTTCAACCTGGCTAAATTCCTTAAAAAGCTTGAGTGCTTCATATCCTTGACCATTTTGTGCATAACCCGCGATCATTGAAGTCCAAGAGACGACATTCTTCTCAACCATCGAATCAAAAACACGTCGAGCAGAAACCATATCGTTTGATTTTCCATACATATCAACCAATGAAGTGGACACTACAAGGTTTTCCTGATAACCATATATTTCAACATACGCATGAACGATTTCCCCTGTCTTTACATCAGCAAGTGCAGAACAAGCATTCATGATCGTCGAAAGAGTGAAGGCATTAGGAGACACCATATTTTTCAGCATATCCGCGAAGAGCGAAAGCGCTACGTTAGGCTGCCGAGCTGCAGTATAACCCTTCATGATCGACGTCCAAGAGATGATGTTTGGTGCAGGCATTTCGTCAAATAGCAGATGTGCATTTTTAACATTCTGACACCTGATGTACGCATTGATGAGATGATTAGTGGGGATTGTACCGTTTAAGAACCCGTATTTGAGAAGCTGTGAATGGGTTGATTGCACAAAAGTTAAATCTTTACAGTATTGCAATAGTTGAATCAGTTTTTGAGATTGAGTATGATAAGAAAATGATTTGCTTCTGCAGGACAGATTGGAAATGTTCATGTTAAGCAGTCTGTGTCCTGCAGGTGAAATCCTCATGTTTGTGGTAGTTTTAATGATCTATGATGAACTATAATAACACTATAGCGGTTTTTCTCGGTTCTGTGGCCAGACCGGGCTGATCGGCTACGGCTGAGGCTGCTGCCGATTGTTTACAGTCAATTTAGTGTTTCAGGCTTCACTCTTAGAGGGGCTGTGCAGCATGTCATATGCTCATATTGTCTATTGCAATTTTGCAAAGTTGCCACTTTTGTAAGTTTTGGACCAGGACCAATATCCTAAGTTCTTAACTGAGAAGTGAAAACTGAAAGCTACCCAAACTCATGCAGTCATGCCGTCCTCTAATTATTATGCGACCAATTTATTCTGTTTTTACCCTACTTATAAGTCCTATGGGCTGCACAAATTACAATCATATTTCCACCACAAATTATTAAAAAAGGCGGTCTAATTTTAACATAAAATTAGACCAATTCAAGCCCATATTTTATTAACAAGCCCATTCTATTTTACTCTACCCCAATATTATTCTTAGACCATTTAGCACACTCTACTTGTTCATTCTCTTCTCTTTTCCCTATTTCACTTTTAGTCTCGAAATATAACAAGCGATTCCTAAAAAAATCAAATGATTTACCGAATGAATTAAATTAGTCACTAAATGGATTAAAGTAGTCACTAAATAAATTTAAAATTGAGTATTGAATGAACTAAACAGGTCACGAAATGAATTAAATATGTCACAAAATGGATTAAACTGGTCCCTATTTTCAGAGGACGGTTTGTTGATTTTCTCATTCTTATTATTGGGCCAGTTGGGCCGTTGCCTAATTTTATTTTAAAAGTAGGCGGTCTTTTATAAGACCAACTGTATTTCCACAACAATTAAATTTTTATTTCTACTAATCTAAACATCTTGGATCCGCCTTACGTTAGCGAAAAACAATATATTGTTATTCATCTAAAAAACTATTTTTATTGGTGTATAATTAATGAGTTTTATTTTAAAGCATATTCCGATTCTTTAATGGCATAAATATTATAGAATTTTGATGCATAAAAAATTATTTCTGATTTATGCATTATTCTTAGGTTGTTTATTGATGATAAAGCTGTAAGTTCTTATCATCCAAAACTCTTTATATGCATATTTATGTGTATACTACTATTGTTTAAATTCTAAATTTAACAAATGCGACATAAAAATTTTAGGTTGCTCTCTCTATGCTGTCGAAAATTCCTCTTTTACATAGATATATATTGGTTATATATCTGTTTTGATCATTCTTAAACTTGGTTATCGAGAAAAATATAAGTCACATTTTCTATTCTTGGTCCATGTAAATAGTTTCATATCAAGTATTCAATATAGTAAAACGGATTGCATCTCACAATTTTAATGTTGTGGGATTAGTTTTCACTAGAGGCACTAATTGGTATTGGAATATCCCCAACCCCTGACTTGCTCCCAAGGTGCAATACCCATTAAGTTGAGTTTAGTTGACTTGTGAGTGGTTTTAATCTAATAGGATACTTTTTTTACAATGTTATTTATAAAAGTAAAAGAATGAAGATAACTACATTGGATCAAAAGACATTTCAGAACACATGAGAATCATGTGGGGACGCAGTGGTTGCCAATACCTGGAATTGATCTCCCAGGCAACTTGCGCAGGTTCAATTCTCATGGGGTTGGGGTTAGTTTAAGTTTAAGATTTAAAAGCTTAAGTTTTGTACCCTAGAATAGGGTTAACTAGGGTTGGTAATAGGTTGGAGGTGGATTGGAGTTGGGCCAACCCGCCTCCTCCCGTTAGTATTCCATTAGTCACTCTACCCACCCATCACCCGCCTAAACTACAACCCAAAACCAACCTACCCATTATCCATGGGTGATTCAGGTGGGTCATGTGACTAATAGATTGACAACATCATTAAAACAACGTATATGAATTCTCCTAATAAATTAATGCAGTTCACTTCCTTGTTTGTTAGTTATGTCCCTTCTATGATTCAATCTGTTTGATAATATCAATTGTGAATTCCTTACAATGCTTATCCCTTGTTCCTATTCATGCGAAACTATCTTGTTTGAAACCTGACAGTTTCGTCTAGCCTAAGCTGATGGTCGAACCTTATACCTGACGTTAAATATTCCACTTAAGGAGAGACCTTGACCTTTTGGTCACACTAATTCCGATATCATGTCATAGAGCCAACTCAATCAAAATTCTAAACTGATATTTTAAGAATTGAGAATAGTTTTATACCTATATCAATATAGTGTTTTTAACCACTTGGGTATTCTTATATTAGCAATTTTAACATGAGGAATTTGCTTTGTCCCCTACCCATATGGATTCCCCCACCCACCAGGTACCTAAGAAGGCGTTTCCTCATTCCGTTCTCGTCAAGTGGTCCCCCCCTCCTGTGGGCTTTATGAAGCTCAATTTCGATGGCTCCGTCAAGCACAACAACGTAGCAGCTGGTTTTTTCATTAGAGATCACGAGGGAACGGTCCTAGCAGCTGAAGCCCTCAACTTAAGCAACACGTATGTCCTTATAGCAGAAGCTACGATGCTTCATAGGGGTGTTCTTAAAGCCCTAACGTTTCGACATTCTTCTATTCTAATTAAAGGCGACAACTTGCTGGTTATCAACGCAAGCAAGGGCATTTGTTCTACTCCTTGGCAGATTGACAACATTATTGAAGATACAAAAATCAACCTCAGATCATTCTAGGAGTTTCAGATTGCACTTGTGTTCAGAGAAGGAAACCAAGCAACGGACTGGATTGCTAATGCGGGTAATTTAGTTTTAGACTCTTTTGTTATTACGGACTGACATGGATCAGATTTGTCAACAATTCTTTGTAACGATATGTTAGGAATTCCCCTCAAGCGGAGGATTTCCTAATTATCTCTCCTTTTCTCCTTATCTTTATAAGAAAAAATAAAAATATAATCAACTGATGACTCTACAAGCATCACATGTATATAAAGTACTAATTGTCAAGAAACCATAGTCAATAGATGTTATAAATAAGATATGCATTTACTAATTGTCTAATTGTATAAACCAATTTGATTCAATCGAATCTGATTATAGTTGAACAAAAACGGTGTTTGACCAAATTTGCTAAGATATTACAAAAAGAATTTTTGGACAGTGTAAATTAAATTACAAAGAACAACTGTAGAGGTCAGAACACAAGTCACTGCAAGCCCGTGATTAACCTGAGGGCCCTATATCTCGTGGGTGGCCCTTTCTCTAGACAAAAAAGTCACAGCTTCATTCCACTTTGGAAACAAAGCTCCAAAACCCAAAGTATTCCAACTAGTAGTTCACGAGTTGGCCTTTGTGCATTTTATGTTCAAACTATGTCCCCTAAATTATTTGGGCTTTTAGGGAAATTTTAATTATTGATATGTACGTTATTACCTTTTTCGTTTTCTCCATATTCATTTTCCGGTTATATATGATCTATTTTGACCACTAGTATCTTCAAATATATATTTTAATTATTGTAAAATTTCATGTGAGATTTTGCATATAGAAAATGACTTGGTAATCAGTACATTACTACATTTATTATGAATTCAGGTTTATTTAAATTAAGTATATTACATTAAATAAAAAAACATTGTGATTTCCTGAATGTGAGAGGTATTTATTAACCATATTTGAAATTATATACTAGCACAATTGTTTTTAATCACCATTTGTATGATTACCTATATGTAGCTTATGTATCATTTTTTTGTTACAACTTCTTAAACATTGTGTGCAAGACAACACGATATTATGGCCTATAAAATAGTTTATGCCTAAAACATTTAGATTTGAATCATATTCCGATTATGAGTTATTCGATTTCGTTCCTATTCTCGTTTGATCATATGAAGTTCTATTGTAAAATAAACCAATATTAGTCACACTAAGTAATTAGCTAGGCTAGTTCGATTCTTATACGTTATTCGTTTTGTCGTAAAATCCAGATATAGTCAAGTTATTCTGTACCGTGATTACCATATCATCACTTTGTCAAGGTCTATATATACACATATCAATATAGGTTTACCTACCATTTATTGTACCTCAACAGAAAAAACATTACTACAAATCCTTACTAATATCTTAATAAGTGGTGATCTCTATTTCCTAAAAAAATGACTAAAATCAAGTAGTATTTGGTATAGTGGCAAGAGTTTTACATTGAGATCGTGAGGTAAGAAGTTCATTCCTACAAGCTAGTTTTTGAAGAAAATTCCCTTATTTTTTTCTCTACTCAATTGTCTAGGTTGCAAAAAATTTGTAAGAAATCCCAATTTAAAAGGTCCTCCTCTCCTTGCCGACGAACGAATCAGGTGAATTATTGGAGTGAATAATTTGAATCTTATTAATCAGAAGCAGTACATAGCAAACACACAACGTACATTACCCTCAATGTGTACTCATTGACGTATATATAATTCCATAAAGTTGAAGTAACCACAATTCAATTTTTTTTACAATTTTATAATCTCCGTATTCTTCACCTGTGAGAATATATCGGCGTTTTCCTGTGGTTCAATGGAGTACTACTAACTAATAACTTGGGGTTTTATAATTGCTTCTATTTGTCTCTTTATATTATGTTGCTTCGTCTTCTAGTTTCAGGCTTCCATCCATTTTTGAGCTTTGTCTTTTACTAAATATATCTTCGCCCTCCTAAAAATTGCCTTTCTATTGGTCACCCTAATTCTTATCTAGCTAGTTACGACCAAAATATGCTCATATATATACGTTCTATGAATATTGCAAAGTTGTGATTTTTTTTTTACACTATTGAACTCCTTTTTAACCGGCTATTATGCTGCATATAGATATAGTCAGGTCACGTGTAATATTGTTAGATTTCTCGCGATATATACATTCAAAACATCTAATTTCTATAATTTTGATTTATAGACAATTATAGGTACCGATAGTTAATGTTATGCTTTGACAAACGTAAATACTACATAAGTTGCCGTTTACGAGGAATAGCGTGAGCATTGGTGACTGCTGAGTATATGGACACTTATAAACCATGATAGTATATGAGAAGAGCCCTCCTATATACTATTGCAGATTTACAGATGCATTAAAGGGAAAGAAGCATAACAAGTGTACAATAATCATTAGTAAATTGTCGCTCCTCGCTAGTTACTTCTCTATCAGTTCCACTCTTTTTAGAGGTCGTTTAGTTGAGATATAATATGTTGCACTTTTCATGGAAGTAAAATAAGGTGAGGTTGTTTGGTTGGTACAAACGCAAGAAGTGTACTTCTTAAGAAGTTCTACTCTCCAAGTCTCCACAACATGAGGGTTTACTTACTTGGAGGGGCCTAAATAACTAGAAGTCTAGAACTTTCTATAAGAAGTTTTTTTTCCCATGATCAACCAAACAACTTTTGCCACTTTCTAAAAAATGTAACTTTAAGAGAAAATCAACTTCCTAGAAAATACAACTTTTATATTAAACCAAAAGGATACCTTTATTACCTTATATATGTATCATTTTTATAAATTATTGCCGGTCATGCAATCATATCTCTTAGTAAATGTCGCTCAAATATGGTATTAAATTCTAATACTATAACACGAAAGCTTGTGCATATTACTTAGTGGCTGGTTGTCTCACATGAAGTTGTGTTTTATAAGTTGGTGTATAAGTTTTAGGAATTACCATTATACATATCTGATTCAAATCAAAATATTGCACTCAATTTTGAATGATCAAGAGAGGCGAGGGGATTGATTCCTGTCGTTTGTGCCTTTGTAGAAGCCTAACCAAGCAGCATCCAAGCCAGTATTTCTCAAGTTCCAATGTCTTGTTATTTGTTGTATACCATATGAGCACAAAGTGGAATTTTCTTGTTACCCCAAGATTTGTAAAAGTCAACTAAATTACTATATAGTTAGCTTCATACTAAGGGTCATTTTTTTATGTAATTCTGATGACAAAATTTATGAATATTAAGGCCAAAAATTCGTATGCCAACTTATTATTATCATGATGGCACAAAAGTCATTATCACGTACAAAACTCACTGCATATTGTTTTTTTTTTTTTGGAAGGTAATGTGGTGGACCCCTGGTCAGATCTCAACTAACACAGTTTTTTGATCTGGTGTTTGCGGGACCCGACATTTGAGAGTAGGGGGGAATGGTAAGGGGATCCCCACTCCCAAATACCCCTAGTGGGATTTGATCCCATGACCTTCAAGTCATGAGATCAAACCTTTACCACTAGACCAAGCCAAGCTTGGTAAATTGATGACAATAAGACTAGAACTTGATGTATAGTATAGTATAGTACTCCCTCCGTTTCTTTTTATTTGTCCCATTTACTATAACTCCAAATACCAAGGAGAGTGATGTCATAGGCATGTGGGTGGGGACAATAATTAACAAATTCATTTATTTTATAGTAAATTGGTGATTAAAGTAGGTGAGAGAAGATTATAAGGTACATGTAAGACCAAAAAGTGATAAAGTAAGGGTAAATGAGTAATATAATTTTTCTATATAAGGAAAGATGAAAAAGTAGGACAAACAAGAAACGGACTAAAATGAAAAGTAGGACAAACAAAAAGAAACGGAGGGAGTACTATAGTAGTATATTATCAATTATGTCATGAGGGAATTAAAGCCCAAAACTTCAAATCTTGGTGTATATCATAAGGGCATTTTGGTCAATATTCACTCCCAAAACTCACTATATATTGACTGTTCTCCATGCACACTTCATCAACCATCTTATCCAAAACACAAGATATCTATAAGGGAAATATTGCCAAGTCACTCATGGAGTACTTGGCTACTACATTCTTCTTCTTTGCCCTTCTCATCACAAACACTCAAGGTGCTACCTCATCATTTTGCTCCTCTTCCAAACCCGATGCCGCCTCCGACCTCTCTATCTTCCACATATACGGCGGTTGCTCACCGTTCAAGGCCCGAAACTCCGAACCATGGTCCAATACTCTCCTTGACATGGCATCAAAAGACAAGAAGAGGGTTGCATACTTGGACAGTTTAGCGGCCCGAAAGACGTCCACCCCTATAGCTTCGGGCCAACAAGTCCTTAACATAGGCAACTACTTGGTCCGGGCCAAGATTGGGACTCCGGGCCAGCTCATGTTCATGGTCTTGGACACGAGTTTGGACGCGGCATGGGTCCCTTGTTCGGGCTGCCTAGGGTGCTCCCCTAATGTTTTCTCCCCCAACTCTTCCTCCACTTTCGGGTCCATGGACTGTGCCTCGGCCCAATGTACCCAAGTCCACGGGCTTATATCATGCCCGACATCCAGGCCCGGATCTTGTTTATTTAACCAATCCTACGGTGGAGATTCATCTTTAATGGCCACACTTTCACATGACTCTTTGTCATTAGACAAAGATGTCATCCCTAACTATGCATTTGGATGCATTAATGCTGTCTCAGGCAACTCAATCCCACCACAAGGCTTAATGGGCCTGGGCCGTGGCCCGTTATCACTAATCTCCCAATCAAAATCTCTTTACAATGGAATGTTCTCCTATTGCCTCCCAAGCTTCAAATCCTACTATTTCTCCGGGTCACTTAAGCTCGGCCCAACGGGCCAGCCTCGAACAATTAAAACCACCCCACTCCTCCAAAACCCGCACCGTCCCTCACTTTACTACGTAAACCTTGTCGCGGTCAGTGTAGGCCGGGTCCAAGTACCCATTCCCCAACAATACCTCAAATTCGACCCCTCTACCGGGGTAGGAACTATCATAGACTCGGGCACACTCCTAACCCGGTTCGTAGGGCCCGCTTACTACTCAATCCGAGACGAGTTCAGAAAACAAGTAGAAGGGCCATTTAGCTCAATAGGGGTGTTTGATACATGCTTCCCCGTGACACATGAGCAAGTTGCACCCTCAGTGACACTACATTTTGAAGGGTTGAACTTACAACTACCAATGGAGAACACTTTGATACATAGTAGTGCAGGAAACTTGGCTTGCTTAGCAATGGCGGCGAACAGCGCGAACTCTGTGATCAATATAATAGCAAGTTGGCAGCAGCAAAACCTTAGGATTCTGTATGATACTGCTAATTCTCGCCTAGGAATTGCTCGTGAACTTTGTAACTAAAAGTAGTTACTTGGTGTAAAAGATGGCAATACCTTAGCAATAATTGCAGGGTAGCACCACTTTAGAAGTATCAAAGAATTACCAATACTCTCAAACTTAGGATTAAGATTAGATTTAGACAATAAGAATGTGTCTAAATCCTTTTATTTACTGAACTTTAGCTTCTGTATTAGTTTTCAATAAAACAATTTCAACATGTTTGTGCTTAAATAGTTTTGACCGAGATGCTGCATGTATCTTATTGATATACATGATGTCTATGTAGTGACTGATCGACCACGTAAGGATTGGCTTAGTGGAAATTAAAGGAGATAGTCGTCCAACCTTGAGGTTTAGGGTTTAATTTAATTCCCACTAGGGGTACTTTGAGAGTAGGATTTTCTTTATCATTCCGCCTCTCTCAAAGTGTCTGGTCTATAAGGATCTGAGCAAAAAAATGTAGTGACTGATCCAAAATAACACCAAGGGAAAAACAAAATTTAGAGAAGTTATCGTTGTGATGAAAGATTTGACTATATATTTTCCAAGTTCTAATGTAGCTCCGTTAAATCTTAGTGAAGTAAAGTTAACGTCACATATTGTCAAGTGTAGGCCTGTCCCTCTGTTTATATGATCTTTTCACATAGTAAATTCCGACAAATGAATTTGATCTAATATTAGTATGCTTACTTTATTAGAAATTGGAGTTCAATGAGTCAGTTTGAACCAAATCCAATTGAATTTTGATCTAGATATGACTTTGATTACATGTATTAAGATCCAATATGGATCTTTCAAGTCTACAATGCTTTAACCCCATATTATTAAATCCTTCATATACTTATATAGTTATATATAATCATACATAAAATCTAACACAGTTAGTACATATTAGTAGTGAGTATTCCATAAAATTTGCAAGAAAAATAACCACATGGATCATTAATTGTATCATTATGTTACAATAATGAAGACAAAGTATATAATTATACATCTCCCTCATTATATATTAATCAGAAACTAGATTTAATTAATAATTGAGAAGAATATAATGAATAACATAAATCTAAAAACATTAATTATCCCCACCATTGATGAACAGCAACACCAAAATCCCTCAACCTTCCATACAAAGCCAAACATTCCCAATAAGCCCTTTTGCTATTTCCTCCTTTCCCAAAAGGCTTACACTCAAGGAAAAGCTCATCCACAAGAGCAATAGCTTTACTCTTTAACATCTCCTCTACCACCTCGGCATCCGCCTTCATCACCACGTACTCTTCCGCTTTAACATTCCTCCACAACCAATCAGAGATCCCCATTTGTGTTGGTGGACCTTCCCATGCATCATCTGACTCCACCTCGGTTTCTGGCACCGTTTCTATCCTATACATGTCGAAATCTTTGTTTCGAGTAGGGTAGTTTTGCTCGAACCAACGAGTGGATCCATGACCACCCCCTACATCTATGTACACTCTTCTAGAGTAGCCTTCCAAGGAGTCATTCAAGAGATCAGGAAGAAACTTTGTTTTTCTTAAGTATGTTTTCGACTTCCCTGTGGCCGAACGTGGAGGCTCCAAGAGTACATCTTCTAGGTTTCCTAACACCGCCTTCTTTTCTTCTGATAAAAACTGTAGGAGCTTCCTTTGTGTGGCTGATATCGACTCCATTGTTGTCGTGTATGTCAACTTCCTCATCGCGATAAATGTAGAATTCGATAGTTTTCTAAAGTACACAATCTTGTAATTCGATGGCACCTCGAATGCCATTGATGGGTCTTGGCTAAGTTGAACCACCATGACTCCGCCAATCTTTAGAGTACGGTCTAAGAAACCTTCACTTAGTGTTTCAAAGCAGTCTGTGTACGAGAAATCAAATGACTCATTACGGATTGAACTTTGTTTCGTGTCTAATGATGAAATTGTAAGGCTTTCGGCCTTCTTTGATGTCTCGATTATATGCTCTTTCGAGTTACTAACAATGAGAGATTTATCCTTGTCTCTCCACAAACCTTCATTAACAAGATCATTAAAAACCAATGGGATTGATTTCTCAGAATTGACCTTATTTTTGTAACTTGGTAAAATAATACTAATATCATTCTCTTTAGAATTTCCTCCTCCAAAAACTCCGGCTAACAACATGATTAGTAGCGCGAGCACCAATGCTTGAGCGAGGATTTTTAAGAGCATTCTTGATTCGGAATGTCGTATAATAACAAAAAATCTAGAAGAGTAGTCTCCATGCAACACATGCACATTGTTATGCTTGTTGTACACGTAAGGTAACTCCATGTTCATGTTTTTGAGCTGCATTATTTTGTTGCTTCTTTCGTGTGTTTTCGATATATAAGGTTGTTTTAAGCAAGAAAGCGCGACAATGGTGGAGGGTTGACAGATATTGGAGCTTGCTGATCAGCAGCTATGGCAGAATGATTGCTGACGAGATCAATAAAAGAAGCGAAAAATTAAGAAAAAATAATCAAAAGGGCTTATCTTGTAAGAATTTTTTTAACAAATTTTTTGTAAAAAAATATAAAAAAGATGGGTATATATGATTAATTTCCTAGCGAGTACAAAACCTGGCAGCAGTATGATTTCCACCCACGAGAGAAAGACGTGAATTTTGGCCTTTATGCTTGAATAACAACAATTGAAGCATTCTTTCAACCTCCATTAAAGCTTATTATTATGGTTGTTGTTATATTTGGCTGACCCAGGTTGATAGAATTCTCTAATCACAACAACATGATTAATTAGTGAATTAATTACACTTGAGAAGGTAATTATTATTTTATATATATGATTGAGAGAAATTAATTCAAAGAACTTTTGGGTCAGCAAATTGAAGAAGGAAGAGGATGAATCTTTTTTGTTGTGATGATTTTGTGTTTAAGAGAGATATTAGGGTGTAAAAATGGAGTTAGATTTAGAGAGGCTATGATAAATTTGGGCGAAATAGTTGGAAATTGCATTTTTAGGCTTAAGGAAATCTAGCAGAAGCTTGCAATTCGGACATGCATTGTTTTGGTTGTCATTTACCTTTCTTTTCGGACACCTAGGAAGAGAAAGGATAATTCAAATGTCAAAAGTGGACTAAATCATCTATGCTTCCAAGGGTATCCAAGTAGGAGTACTTCTCCCACTCACCTTAGCATAATAACATGGTTGTTTTCCTTCTGTCTTACACTAGTTTTACACCCGTGCAAAATACACGGGATATTTTTGACTAAATGAATTTCAAGAAAAACACATGTATTAGGGTATAAAGTATAAATTTAATTGTATATGATGGATAGAATAACGTAGTTTTTCTTTATAAATATTATTATGTGAGAGCTAAAATATACGAAATTATATGATGAAGAATAATGATTATATTAACGAATAACTATATTATTTTATCTATCACTATGTAAGAATTAGTTAATAACCATATTTACATATTGACTACCAATAATACTACTTTTTCCACTAATTAATTTATACAAAATAATTACAAAAATCTATTATGATCGTCATAGATCATCGCAACAACTTAAAAACAAAATGTTATGTCATTATTTTGGATTATGTTGTGTAATTAATTGTGTTGTCGACTTGTCGTACATTATAATTTCATTTTCATATGAATCACAAATTTAGATCATAAAAACGACTTCCTTATCTAATTGAGTTAACATTTGGCTTTTAACACTTTCTAACACATCATATAATTGCATGTCTTCCTATCTTAACTCTCAAGTCTCAACTACATATCTTTTACTCATAACAATGTTATGTTAATGTTATGATGCACACCAACTTTCTATTGAACCACTTAAATTTCTTAGAATGTATATGTCTCAAGATATTCTCCACTTTTAGACTATATATAGTTAATGCGTAATAGGTCAAGTTTTCATTACTATTCATATAGCCTATATTGTCTTTAATGAGTAGTGATAACTAATCTATTGATAATGGATTGTATCCTAAAGAAATTTTTTAACAAAATCAATTTCTTAGTTAACAAAATTTTAAATGAATTTCTCGTGTTATTTTACTTAGTTGACAAAAGAATTCCCAAATTTTACTTTGTACATCAAGTAATAAAAAATTGAAAATAAAAGATACATTTTTCTTCTAATCCGTGATTTTAGGAATTTCCATTCGTCGAACAAACGTGTAACACTAAATGCATTGGATACTTGAACTTTATGACCTAGTATAAAATTGGGAAAAAATTATCATTAATTACACAATACTCAAATTTCCTTATGTATAGATATTGTCGTATATTATCCTATTTTCAAGTTCTAAGATTAAAAATATTGGACCACATTCTTTTTCACAAAACTCACCCACAATCCACATTTCGATCATACTTTGATAGTTTGATTCCTATCAAAAAATAACAAAAGTAAATGAGTTTAACTATCTTGTATCCTCATCCATGCAAACCATGTCAAATTGTCAATGCATCCTATATTCCTATGTCATGCTTATTAATGAAATTTTGCCTTGACCAACAATGAATTGATTGTACTCTTATAGCACATTCTTTGTGACACCATTGATTTTATTAATTTTTACAATGGGGATTTTTTGTTACATTATTATGCTATTGCTACCCTCTAAAGTTAATTTATTTTTCTGTACGAAAATAGAAATCTAGCACCTGGCGAAAATAATCTAGCTAGATCAACAATGAACACATTTTTACTGGTAGAATTAATTGATTCAGGAAAGAATAGCGTTTATTGATTGGATAAAAATGATATAAAATCAATATCTAAATGATTTTGGATTAGGTTTCATTTGGGATTTTAATCAAGTTTCGAATAATTGTAATAAATTAGATTACTTAATCCTTAATCCTTTGTGTTGGACTCAGTGCCATTTTGGATTAAGTTTCGATTTATATTTTCTATGGAGTATAGTACTTTATTATATTTCCTTAGAATTGTATTTCAATATTATTAGTATAGAAAGTCAGTGCCATCTTAATTATATTACTCAGGAATGTCAATTGAAATAAAAAACATTGTTTTCAAAATATTCCCTCCGTTTGCTTTTAATTGTTAGTTTGTTACAGTTTACTTTAGGGGATAACCAAAGAAAATTAGAAAATCTATACAATGATTGTTTGGGGAATAAATAAAGTATGAGAGAGAATGTTATAAAAACAAAAAGTATATGGTGGTTGGGCATTTAGTGGGAAAGCAAAAGAATAAGTGGGTCCCAAAAGTATGGAAAATTGGAATATATAGATATGAAAGTTTACAAAAGATAATAAAAATGAAAGTGTAACAATTAAAAAGGAACATTCTAAAAAAAAAACTGTAACAATTAAAAACAAACAGAAAGAACGTAATTTTCTATTTGGAACATATTAAGGAATTTACACCACATTTCAAATCATTCACTGAGTTGAGGTTCGAACCCGGGACAAGAGAACATCTTGATCGAGAACTCCCCTCATAATAACCACAATTACACCACAAAATAATTGAAGGCATCTAAAATGAGTCGTGGAGAAATACAGTCCACAATCCCTCCCTATCACACAAACCACACAAACCACACATACACCTCAAAAACGGTCTCTTAAATTAGATTATTACCCCTTGCACAAGTAAAAGAAACTACAATAGGTGAACATTCACATACCAAATTCCCCAAAACACAACCCCAATCAATCTAACAAAACACCCAAAAAAATCCCCTAACAAAAATGGGTTTAATCCTAGGCAAAATCACTGTAGAAACCCCAAAATATGAGGTACTTCAATCAACAAACGAGTATGAAATCCGAAAGTACCCATCATCAGTTATAGCACAAGTAACATATGATCCAACCCAAATGAAAAATAACAACAAAGATGATGGTTTCACTATATTAGGCAACTACATAGGTGCCTTAGGAAAACCACAAAACACCAAGACTGAAAAAGTTGCCATGACTGCACCAGTAGTAACCCAAACCAATGGCACCAATAACCCGGCTGCCGAGGCGATTGCTATGACGGCTCCGGTGATCACCAAAGCCGAAGATGGCGGAGGCGAAAAGAAGGTTGTAACCATGCAGTTTATATTGCCTGATAAGTATAAGACAGCCGAGGACGCGCCTAAGCCGTTGGATGAGAGGGTAGTGATCAAGGAGGAAGGGGAGAAGAAGTATGGTGTGGTGAAGTTTAGTGGAGTGGCAAGTGATGATGTGGTGAAGGATAAGGTAGAGAAGTTAAGGGATGCATTGGAGAAAGATGGGTATAAGGTGATTGGGGAGCATTTGTTAGCAAGATATAATCCTCCTTGGACATTGCCTAGTTTTAGGACTAATGAAGTTATGATGCCACTAGAATAATACTCCTATATTGCTTGTATTTTGTTTATGTCTTGTGTGATTAGTGATACTCAAGTTAGTAAAAGTTTGACTATTGTTTCCTATTGCTAGTTCTTATATCAATCATAGTGTGTAGAGAATTGAATTTTACAAAATTTGATTCTAGATCAAACTTGTTAATATGGGAGTATTTCCTAGTTCCTATGCAAATAAGACCATGTTGATCTTTAAAACTAGTGAGACGCATTTTGATTACCCGATCGAAGCTCGAATAGTACCTGAATTCTCTTCGTTTTAAAATCAACTACCAACACAAAGTTAGTACGACTTATATTGACCGATTATCTGATAAAGTTAATTGTGACAGACTTTAATATGATTCATTAATTATATATTGATTCGATTGAACCCTTTTTCTCGAATAGTATAGCATTTCTCGACTACTAGTTTTTCTTAGGTTTGGCTTTGCAGGGTAAAATAAGAAGTCAAGTTTTGGTCAGCATAATTTTGTATAAATTGTACAATTTGACACTATTTTAGAGGCAGTAATAGCACCACCTAATGTAATTGTACAGAAACAAACATAAAAGAAGGGATTTGTAAGCATGGGTCCCTATTGAGTAGTAACTATTGCATTAGCCAAACTCATCTTATCTTCCTTCTCCGCCATACAACCTTTAAGACACTACATCAGATCTGCTTATTCTATTATGGAGTCCTATTATTATCACACAAAAGAGACCAAACAGAAAGGAAAAAATTAAGGCAAGAGTATGGCTGCCATGACTTCTTTACAATATGGGATGCCCTCGATAAATTTCCAACAAAAAAGGCGGCATCTACCAAGCAAACTCTTCCACTGCATTACCAATCCGAATGCCACGATAAAAAAGAACACTTCCGGGAGCCAAAATGGGGTGCAAAGGAGAGCTACGACTGTGATCAGGTGTAGCAGTGGAATCGGAATACAGGATTTCATAGGAGGTGATCTTCTCAAGTTTGATCTAGGGACGTGGTTATCTGATGTCGAGGAGCATAAGGCCCTTGCTATATACACCCCGCATGAGGGCGGTTATGAGGGCCGATACTTGAACCGCCTTCGATACCAAGGATATCATTTTCTCGATATCACGGCTCGTGGACTAGGTGACCCAGAGGCCACCCTCACCAAAGTTCACCCTGTCTGTCCTGTGAGTCTGAAAAAACCTCTTCTATCAGCTTTTGTTACTGTTCCATTGATCCATTCAGACAACTTTAATTGTCAAATCATGCATCCATCCTGTGAATGACTATGTTTCAGACTTGACTACGTTACGCAGACTAGGGTACTCGTGTCGGGCAAAGGTGCTTGCCCAAGTCTTGGACTTGGATATTGTGTAAATTTCACCTTTGCCCCAGTATTGAACTTGGATATATTTGTGCAAAATTTTCATGCTTCTGGTCCAAAATGAAGTACCACGTGTCCATAATCAGAGTGTCGAAGATCCATTATAGAATATGAGATGAAATGAAGCGTCTGAGTAGCGTGTCCATAAACCACATTTAGTTGAACTTAAACTGAAGTTTTTCTTTACACTAATTCCTTTTCTTTTGATGGGGTGATTGGAAGTTCAGCCTCATGTAGGAAAGCAACCCATAGCAAGGTGGTGGTTTCCACCAGAAATTGATTATAGGCTTGAAGCACTTCCTTCTGATGCTAAGGGCCTTGTTCTGTGGGTCATCGAAGCCAAGGTAAATCAAGGGGAAGGGGGTGGTTATTTGACTTACACAACAGAAATTTCATCATACTTATTTCTGCATTATGAGAATCTGCCCAGGTTCTATCAAAGTCTGAACTGCAATTCTTGGCACTGCTTCCGTCTCTTCGCCCCAAAGTCAGGGTCATAGCAGAATGTGGCAACTGGTATGCTTAACACTTTTTTCGGTTTTCAATAACATGCCACTTCATTGCAAATTAAAACACTAAAGCAAAAGGCAAGGAAAAAGAACACCTGATTCAGTTGCTAACAGTGTTTACCTTCATCTTGGTTAATGCAAACAGGAGGAAGGTCATGTGGAAGCCGCTCAAGGAGATTGCAGGATTAGCTCCTCTACAGGATGCATGAAAGACACTACTGTAAGAAAAACATGATTGATCTTGAGAACCTTTTATTTCGCTCTAAAAGCAGTGATGTTCACAAAAGTATATGGTTTTACAGGCGAGAGATGGTACTGTCTTATGTTAAGTTGTAGTTTGTAATTAATTTGTACAGAATTGGCAAAACAGAACAGATGAAAAATAAGTGATTGAAAAAACGATTTTCCTCTATAAGCTACAAGCAGAACTTCTCTCTAAAAAAAACAAGTATTAACTAGAGGCAAAATAAATCCACTTTCTCCTGTTTTTGAAGAAATAACCCCCGACACAATCGATTTTATGAACAGGTAGGAAACCGAACGCTAACTTGACCTACTTCTTAAACCGGTTTCGTCGACTGGGTCAAAATTCCCAACCCTAATCTGCCTTGTTTCCGTTTGTTGTCGGGTTGGATCAACTTCCACTATCTTACTGCAGAACACTAGTCACACATTTTGCAACATTTTTTGAGTTCCTAAGATCAACTCAAAGTAAAAAACAAAAAGAGAGAAAATAGTGTGATGTGATCCTAGATACTGATAAAAGAGACAAATAGTCAGAATTTTCAATTTCAGCTATAAGAGAATCATCCACTGTGGTTCTGTACAAAGAGGGTTCAATGAGTTTATGACACTGTATTGAAGTTACCGCTATAAAACTAATCTGCATCTGATGCTAATAGTAATCATTGAGAACCAGTAAATATCAAAAAATTAAGAACCTGTTAACTGTCAAAGAATAGAAAAACTTCATATTTTTGGACTACTAATCATCTGGATAGTGTCCTAGAGGTACTAGACTGCTGACCATCTTGTCGTCGATCTTTGTCGGAATTTTTTGATGATGATTGTCCTCCTTCTGACTTTATTCTATCAAGTTGCTGCTGATTCTGTGATGAAGAAGCATCTGACTTTGAGCTAGAACCTTTTTTATTACCATCCCTGTTATCAGTCTTTTTATTGCTGTCCTTGTTATCAGTCTTTTTGTTAAAATCCCTGCTATCGAGTTCTGTTGATGAACCCTTGCTTGAAGTATGAAATGGTTGAGATACATGATCTTCCGGGTTCTCTGAGACGTTACCTCCGGAACCTTGATTTTTGTCGGGGTTGTGGGCTATAGGTTCTGGACCTTTTCCCTTCCCGGGGCTTAGGGCGGGTTGGCTTGATGATCCTCGGCCTTTGTCAATGCTTTGGAGCTCATTTGCAATTTGGTTACGCCTTTCCTTCAAGAAGTTGAGCCGCGTTGTCAACTTGGACAGTGCAGAAGTGGTAGAGCTGTTTCCCTGTTATGCATTTGTAGAGTTCTATTATTCAGAAACTTCAATTTCAATTGTTGGCCGTTAACTCTGTTGTATGCAAATTTCCACAGGACTATTCTGCATAACTTAAAAACTCATGTTCCATACTTGACAAACTAACATGGTATGGAACTAAAACTTCAGTTTAGACCAGAAAACATACACACTCTGTTTCAAAGATACTGTGCACCTCTCCAACTAGCCTTATCCCAACGTATAGTCACTCCATACATCCCTCTACTCCTACTATACTTACATCCACGCTTGGAATATACACGTCGTAGCATGATGTGCAATATGCTCTTGGTTAATGTGCTTTTCATTATATATTCATGTTCTTTTACCATACTGTTATGTTATTTTATTGTAGGTTATTTTATGAATCCCATGAGATCTGTTCTTCAAATTGAACTGTATTACTAAAATTTCTGCTTCAAACTGCATGATTCACATAATGCTCCCTTGCATAGGATCTAATTTGCCGTACTAACATACTATTGGTTACTGCCCACTCATTAATTGAAGTATTTGTAAAAAACAACATAGAAATAAGATTTTAGCAGAGGAGTACAAAATTTCACCAAAGTAGTGAACTCAAAACACTTGGACAGTTATAGTTGTTAGGAAGCCAGCATATGTAATAACAAAGTTCAACTAATTTAGTTCAGCCATCCTGTTCTGAGATATGAGCTAATTTCTCAATAAAAATGGTGACCAAGTCAACATCGACCTTCAATTCTAAGTCGGACAAAGAAAAAAAAGTGAGGCTACAACATTAGTACATTACTAGGAAACAGGAATGGTTCGCTAATATCAATGACATCGGGGGTATTATTATCTAGAATAAACTCTTCCTAGTTAAACACCACCTGAAAGGAATGAACTTTTCTAGTCTACTTCTAATATTTAAGACTACGAAATAGGATAATTCTACAATGGCCACAACAAAATTGTGGCCACCATAACCGATTTAATCTCAGCCTTCTATTTTTATAAGCTAATCATGTCCATTAAATTAATTGACTCTAAAACATTCAACAACAAAGAACCGCTTCCAAAAAAGGACTCTTCATTGAAGTTTTCATTTATGAATGACTGATATCAACTAATACAATTTCTACATCATATTTGTGAATTTTATTCCCAGTTACTGGAATGTTTAACGATTTAGTGCTTTGCTATTTACACAGTTCTCCAGTGCCTTCATCATTATGGCTTTTATATGGTTTGATTGATGACTTCTATCATTACTCATGTAATTCTTGGTTACATTTTGGTATGACCTGTGAATAATTAATGGAGTTTCCCAATCTATCAAAAGAATACAATTAGAGAAAGAAATGAAGATGAATGTTGCAGACTTGTGTTGCAGTAGGAGCAAAGCGAAACTGGAGAAACCGTCATCACTTAGCATTTTCTTTTCTTTTTTGTTATTGTTTTTTGGTCAACAAAATTAAGGGACAAGATTCGTCTATACAAATAGAAGGCTGAGATTTAACTAATTATAGTGGCTACAATTTTAATGTAGCCACTGAATAATCTTCCCTACGAAATAACATTTGCAGAGTATCTGTACTAAGAACAAGCTTACCTCGCCTTTTGAGCTTGACTTCCTTGACGTGGAGTGACTAGACTTGGAGATGGAGGTTTCCATGGGTGCTGAATTACTTGGAAACCATCCGAATTTGGAAGAACTGCCTCGTGATGTATCACTCGAGTGGCTCTGATTTTTGTTTGATGATTCATTTCTACGATCATTATCACGTTCATCTCCATCAATTTTACAGTTCCGCTGTCCCTGAAAAACCGCTCTTTTGTAAGAAAATCAAAGTACACATAATAAATTTCACATGAAGCATAGAAATCTATCAATCAGCATCAGAAGTCTAGGGCTAGCAAAAGCTGATCTGCATAACAAGGATGACAAGAATTCGCATAAAATTAGCACCAAAAAGTTTTGACTCAGAAAGTTAAAGAGTCAACCGATCTAAACATGAAAATTGAATTGGTAAAGTTAGGGTCGAGTTCTTTTAATGGATCATAATATATAGTTACTCCAGGCCATGATGACACACTAGAAAAGCAAATTATTGTCTCACTGATAATATTTTCCAACCCGTTTAAATAAGCAGGCATGAGTCACTCTATTAATTGAATTCCCCTAATTAGTGTCAGGAGATCCTTAACCCAATCCACTCATTCTAAAAAAAAAACCAACATGACCTAATTACCAGCTTCTAAGTCCAGATTATTAAGATACCTTCGCTGATTCTGATTCATTATATCAACTAATTCTATTATCATGATCAGTTCCATGCTTAGTATAGTTCTACTGTCCAAAACCCACTAATCAATAAGCTAGTCAAACAACTGATGATAACTAGTCATTCCACATAAAGCATAATATTGGCAAAGCTACCACCTTAGGAAAACAAATCCTTCCAACAATTCTCTGCCCTTCCTTTCCTCCACCTTCCCTCTCCTACCCTCCCCTCCTTTTCCTACCATCATTGCTATCCAAACAATGTGTTAAAGACTTAAATCTAAATACCACAGCAGGCAAGCTTAATCTTAAACTATTAATAATAAAAGATGATTTACCTCTTTTTTACTTGATTTTTCAATATGATGCGAGTCAGGTTTTGTCTCGTTGTCCTTGTGATTTATCCTGTAAGTCAAGGAGCAACCATTACTGGACAATGTCCACAAATTTGGTACACCATCTCAAGTATAACTTAAGATTGTTACTTGGCAAAGCGAACAGCTTCGAATTATAGTGTTCATGAAAAGCTACAAAAGTAAGAAGATGAGAGTGGATGAGTTTTCTCACAACATAGTCCCTTGACTTAAAGAGTCCTGTAAACTATTGTTCCTATCATGCAAAAGGATTGCACTCTGCTCATGTTGATGATGGAGCTCTGCGTCAATATCATCAAGCCTATGCTTCAAGTTGCTAAAATTTTCCTCGGCTATAGCAATCTTCTGAAGCTCAGCCTTCGTCTTAAACAGGAAAACTTGTCAGCAATCACAGAACAAAAATGAAGGAAACATCAAAGTACAGGATGCATCACAGATATTTCATAGTAAACTGACCTTTTCATCAATACTTGCTGAAATAGGCACTTGAGAGATGTCAAATGCAGATCCAGCTTCCAGAGCTGCTCGTAAATCTCTTTCCCTTTGTAGCTGTTCTTGCAACCTAATCACCTGCGCATCATCAATCCTAGCTGAATTATGCCGATGATGAAACCCAAACATGTACTAATCCATTTGGTTCAATTCTGCTGCGCTATTAATAAGAATGACGTAGCAACAGAACGATGAACAAATGCATATTGTACAATATTACGAGAGGGAGTGGTTTTTTATCTTAAAGTGTTTACAATATTTAAGGAGCCATAACTTTGTAAATTTACAATATTTTAGATTAACAAAAATACACATAATAAAAAAAATGACTCCTACTTAACTCTAAATGCAAAGAAAAGTTCGATAGCCTCCCTAATTAACTTTAAATGCAAAGAAAAGATCTATAACAACCCCCCCCCCCCAACCCCCCAAAAAAAAAGACAATGGAAAAACTGTATATCATACATCTTTCTCAAGAGCTAGGCGCCGCTCATGCAAGGCTTTCTTTCGTCTCTCCAAACTTGCTTGCAGAATTGAATTACCATTTGCCTAAAATGAGGCACGAATGTCATTAATTAAAATGATCGAACAGTATCAAGAAATGCAATGCTAAAACAAGGAATAGCCTCTACCTCTTCTTCAATTCGATTTTCTAGCTCATGTTTGGCAGCCTCAAGTCTCTGGATTTCATCCCTGTAAAAAAAACTAAAAGAATCAGCAACAAGGTCATATTATGATGAATGCAAGACCATATCAAGATTAATGTGATAAAAAATTGTCATCATTTTCTTATGATTCCCCCCTTACTTCAACAAGACACCTTATTAGCCTTTGTGAATTATTCACAAAACTTATCTTAATGATGCAAATTTAAGTATTTTTGAAACTTTGAATGGTAAAGCTCAACATCGGTGTATCTGATAGGATGCCTAATGTTTTGTCACACCTTCTAGTCTTCACCTTTTAGGCTATAACGCAAAGAACTCAACTATATTACTCGGGCTCTTCATTTTACCTCAAGTACCCGTGTCGGATCCTCGACACTCCGAAATGGATACAGTCACTTCTCTTTGGGCCAAAAATATGGAATTTTACATAATATGATCGAGTAGGATACTTGGACCCAGCATATAAAATCCGAGTACACGAGTCCAAATAACATAAGAACTCAATTTCTATCACCATAAAATTGCAACAAGAAATTGTCAACACCCCAGCATATATTCCATCAGTGACTCATCTCATGGGAATCAGAGCTCAAAAGCCCAGGCCATGCAACTGGATAACAGCATGCCTGTTCTAGAAGACCCACAATTTGAAAAGTAATAAGAACTGAAGCTCAGATGATAAATGATGATGACGATGATGACAACAATTTACACAAGAATACTGATCAGGATCCAAGAACAAACAGACAGAAAGTAGCGATTATCACATACCCGGAAACTAATAAATTATCCAAAATTTTATTAATTATATATGTGATGCACAAATTTCCAGAAACAAATAAACTGGTCTAGAACTATAACTTCTAAGGGTCTGTTCATTCTCCACAAAATATGAACAATATATGAAATCAGAGAAAGTTGTTTCCAATTTTTTGTCGTCAGTTTTCAAAATAAACTTGATTACTATTTGTATGCCTAATTTTATGTTTTTTACAACTTATATCATATGGACTCTAACATCATAAAATCCAACAACGGGAAATTGGTAGTTATACCTAACCGCCTTAGTGTACGAATTTTTATTTCTTAGAAACTACAAAGCTAGATACTTGAACAACTACTGAAGTAAGACTTGTGCTACATGTACATATTTTGCAAAACTATAGAAAACTAAATTGTAAAGCTATCATGTAAAAAACTAGTACTTAGTCCC
Organism: Patellifolia procumbens; assembly: GCA_947645195.1. NCBI lineage: Eukaryota > Viridiplantae > Streptophyta > Magnoliopsida > Caryophyllales > Amaranthaceae > Patellifolia > Patellifolia procumbens. Next base: position 656,794 of record CANSGD010000818.1, read on the forward strand.
GGGCGATTCTCTGGAATATTTGTGCGCTACAATTTACTAATTGTTGAAAAAAATGAAATTTAGTGTAAAAAACTTAGCATTAAAATAAAAATAAAAATATTGTCTCATATGGATTTTAAAAGTTACAACTTAACTCTTAGTTTTTACTAGTATATCATTATTGATTTTAAAAGAAGAAGCAACAATAGTATGTTGGAGTAGTGGGTGGAGCTCTTTTCTTGCATACTTGAGGTTGTGGGTTCAAATCTTCATGTAGACAATTTTTTTAATATGCGAGAATGAAGTGGATAGAATGCCGCCAAAGAGGGATGGTGACACATGGCGGATTGTAACTCTTGTCTTCGCTTTTTAATATATACATAGATTACCGTATATGGACACTAGGTTCCATAATTTAGTACATGAACTACTTATATTTAAGAGAAAACAGTCAGCAATTTAATACATTAATAACTAAATATCCTATCAATTAAAACGGGCATGTAAAACTTACTCATCTTCAAGTGAGAAATCAATAGATTCCATGGAAAGGTTCTTCTTTGCCTGGGACAAAGAAAAAACAGTTAGTTAGTACTGTTGAGAGTTTAAAAAGAGAATTAAATTGAAATGGAGAAGAAAAGCATTGAAGCAACTTTTTGTAAGCCCACATCTTGAACGAATAATCAACTGAGAAGCCAACTTACCGGTGTTCGTCCCCACCTTTGACGCCTGAATTGTGACCCAAAAAACATAGTTGCTGACGTTTGGCTGGCTGTTGGTGAACTGGAACCATCAGATTCTTTTATGGCACTTGTTTCGGCTGGAATATTTCTATGCAATTTACTAGAGTCAACTTTAGTCACCAATCTATCATCATTTCTTTCTATCTTATTGTCATCACTCTGCAAAAGATCATGCTGAGATTCTGGAGTTCGAGGTGAAACTGATGATCTCTTGTTTCCTAGGCGATTATGAACTTTTTCAGGAGACTTGGCAAATGAACTGGACCTTTCACTATGCTGCACTCCAGAATTTATATGGTGTTAGAAGTTTGGGGGGGAAATTGTGGAGAAGTAATTGGCCAAAAATGCAATTTTAGGTAACACATAAAAATCGCTATCAATCAGTTGAGGCTGATTAGCCAAACTAATAGATCAAACCTGAGGTACTAACCTTATCATCACAAGAATCACTCTCTTCATGGTCATCACTGCCACTACACGTTTCAGTTACTGAATGTTCATAATCATCATCTGTCTCGTTATGATAATCTGATACTTCCTCATGATCATCATCCTCAACGTACTCATCATCATCATCCTCGTCATCCTCGTACATATCATCATCACTGGCCTCCTCTGTCCCACTTCCACTCTCATCAGAGTCGGAGAACAATCCACCATCCGACATCGAACCTTCCTGAAATGAATTTTAATGACCATAAAGGGCAAACCAAAAATATATAAGATGGATGTGCTGATGAAGACAATACCAAAACACATGAACACTACAACAATATGACTGAGGCAGTCACAATATTGGATTAATGCTTGGAGGAAATATTGAAGAGGAATAGGAAGTTTACCCCAAAAATTTTGTCATATTCGTCTAATAGAGTGATAATGATAGCTTGAGCATGATTTGCTGCTGCTGCTGCTTGAAGAAGTTGAAAAGAACCATCTCCAGCCACATCCATATGTGTATCTCCAAGTTCACAATCACCAGCAAGAAGGGGTCGCAGAAGCAAAGGTGACATGCAAGCTGCCACTGCTGATGTGCTCATTCGATTTACTGCCTTATTAGAAGCCACAATTTGCATCATCAACAGAATCCTGAAGATAAAGAACAAACTACTAAGCCAACAATACTAAAATGAGATTTCCTACAAAATTAGATTTTATTTTTAGTTGAATTATGTACATAAAGAAGATCATGCTGACACGGTGTAACATCTCTCACATGGATGAAATGAGATACTACATACTATGCATTAGTTACCTCTGCAGTAACCTTCTGTTTGGCTCCGGAAATGTCTCCAATATTGCAGTACGCATAGCATTAAGTCTATTGTTACGATCACTTCCTACAAATGATAGTGCACAAACGTTAAAATAATAACATACAGAAAGATATATACTTGGACGCTATGTTTAATACTTGTAATAAATCAAAATCAAAATGCAGACACATGGGCATGAAAAACGCTCTAAGATTTTACTATGGCATGAGCGTCATGGAAATCTTCCAACAATAAACAAAAGACTCATTAAAGAAACAAAAAGTTCTATGCCAACTTACGGAATGCTTCTAATAGAGCATTGCAACAAGATGCTGGAACTGGAGAAGATGGTAGTTCCCTTAAGATGTACTGAAGATTGCACCAAAAATAGCCAATCAGCAACTGACGTGGCATATGTTACTGCAGCAAACTAACAATAACAGGATATATGATTGCAACATATATACCTTAATACAGTCACCAATGACATGAGCATCTTCGTCTGGGGAGAACTCATTTTTCCCTGGCAGAAATTAAATTAAAATATAAGCCAAACTTTTAAAGTTGCAGTGTTCTTTCTTGAAGTAAATGGGATACATGCTCCCCCAAGTACTTTCTTAGGCTAATAACAACCCTGGGTCTCTACCTTTTTGCCTAAACAAATGAATCAATGCAGCTATAATTGAAAATATCTAATTGATAATCAAATTTGACTTGGAATAGATGCTTACACATGATTTACTAAAAATCCAATAGCCCATAGCTCCCTACTCCAAAAATTATGTACCAAGAAATCAATTCTCCTACATGTAATAGGTAAAGAAACTATGGGACTTCAAAGCAGGGAAGAAAATCGCGGATATCGTCGCGTTCGCGGTAACGGTCGCGATGACGCGGGAACGGCTTGTAACGGTCGAAAAAAGACAAATCGCGGTTGACGCGGCGTGAATTTTTTCAAAAAATTCACACAATTAGAATTTTAACCTCAAAATGGCATTTTTGAAGTTTTATAAGTATTCTTATAACTTAATTTGACCAAAGCAATCATATGGGTGGATTACACATATGGTGAATAAAAGATTACTTTAAACATGAGATTTATGTCATATTATATATAAAAATTGATACTAAATCATATATATTACTCAACTTGGAAGCCCATTGTAAGTTTTTCTCCTTTCGTTGGTGTGACCCTATAGTTTTTGTGCTACTATGCGTATTTTTCCTTTCTTTTTTTGACCAATTTTCATATAGTAACGGATGTAACGGGTAAAAAAACGCTCTAATGCGGCGAGTCACCGTTACGTAACGGACAACGCGGCGAGTTGGACGTGAATTTCATCGCGGGGTTACGTAACGGCATTTCGTGTAACGGCAAGTTCAAAATCCGTTACATAACGGCCGTTACGTTGTTTCCCTGCTTCAAAGGTAACGGAAAGTTTACAAACCTGACCGAAAAGCTTCTCAATGCAAATGTGAGGTGCATAAAAAACTTCGTAAATTTCTTTAGTAATTTATTAAGGGATTTTGTTCCTTATTCTATGCTGATTTCTTTGTGGGTTTAAGATACCCCAGTCACTAAGAATACCATTCTTCACAAATGATCTCGACGGATCAAGGCCAACAGTAAAACAAACTTAATGTACATGTTTTTCAGTTTGATGAAGAAAATTACATTAGTTAAAACAACTTTGTGTAAAAGGTTTGTCCATTTTCTTCAATATCCTAGATCATTTGCTAACCACAATGTGGAGCTGAATCTATAACTTAGGGTTATCTTGATGCTGAATCTATAACTTAAGCTGTATATATAAAAATTAGGGCTATTATCAAAATTTCGACTTTGTTTTTTCCTGATAGACAGAAGTATTGTTAAACAAACCTTGTTCGTATTCTCGAACTCTACGATAAACTTCATCAACATCTGCAGCTTGCCGTAAAACTCCTTCAACCCTGACTCCTGCACCATCAGTCAAAATTAAGAAGGTTATCAAAACAAATTACATCATGATACCAGTAAGGGTTCAACTATTTTGAAGCATCAATGTAAATTCTCTTTAAAGTTGCAAAACAGTGGTGTGGCATGAGATACATGATGTTAATTCTAGTGATATATGCACTATTAAAACCTTCCGCTCCAATAAACCATTAAAATGAAAAATAGAAAGCTAGCAAAATATTGAATACCAATATTATCAAACAAGATCATCATTTCAGTCTGAGTGTTAAGTATCATGAGAAAAGAAAAAGGATTCTACCATGGTCTTCAACAAATCTGAGGGCTTTCTCCAAAAAAGAAGGTGATCCATCAATATCTTCCAAAGCAAGTAAGATTGGCCTGCCAATTACCATAGATTTTCCAGGTAGCCCGTCCGTCTCTGTAAAATAAATAACACAGCATCATCTCAATGCTCTTCTATAAGCAATAGAAGGAAAAGAAGACAGCATAGTTCATAAAGCGAAGATTAAGTAGTGACAGAAGCCTAAACAATTGCAGCCAAGGGAAATTTAGATTCACAACTGGAAAAAAAGCAACTTGATTACAAAATCAAAATTTTGACCACACTAACAAAACAAGAGCATGGAAAATAAACAACTTAACTTAAATAGATTCTAATCAAATAGATAAATAAATTAAGTAAAAAGATAACGACAATAACTGAAGCAGACAAGCTGCATAAAACAAAACAAGAGCATACGTTGATCAGCAGCACCATTAGCGTCATCACCCTGCTCACTTTTGAGAATCCCATTTTGTCCTGCACTGTGGGTTGCACTTGGTGCCAGTGCCAAAGCATTATCAAGGGCAGTCTTCCACTCTTGTAAATCCTCTAAAGTTTCAGCCTGTAGCAGTATAAAAAAAGGTACAAGATAAATCAGTTATACATCAAATGATTAGTTCAATCATTTTATGACATATAACCGAAATAAGATGCAACTAGTAGAGAATTTAGTCTCTATAAGGATCAGCAAAGGGCATAAAAAAATGCATTAATTCCCAATCTTCTCTTTTAAGTGCATAACCAGCATCCTGATTCATGAAGGTCAAAAGTGATCCATGAATCATTGCATTCCTTCAATAGAGCCTCTTATAACTTACTTATAAATAACATTTCAAACTTTTTACCTTGTACATAGAGCAGGATCCCTGACTTCTTACCCTCACAAAAAGAATAACCGGTGACAGGTCAAATTGAAATAAGTTAAAACTATGCTGATGATTTCTGAATGTTTACTTTGGAATAAGGAGATCCTTCACATGGCTCTAAAGTCTAAATCAACCATTGCACATGATTTCTGTTTCAGTGATTCCTCAAGCAATTGATAAGGCCCAGTAGCTCATGCCATATTGAATTGTACTTTTAGCCTACTATATCCATGGACTCATGAACAACTACACCAGCAATTTAAAATTGACTGGAGAACGAAACATAAAATAGAGAAGTTTGCAGCAACGATAATTGAAAGCTGTGAAACAAAAGGAAAAAAGGTGACAGCAATTTTTTTTGTACTGATACAGTATTTTAAAAGGCAATTTCAGTGGCTAAAAGATATGGACACAAAGCAGCACCTTAAGAGTAAAAGCTCGTCCATCCCGACCATCAGGGAAGAACACTGTCAACAGCTTCTTATCTGCTTTCACTTCCACACTGGGGATAAAAAACATCAGAAAAGTGACTTCATTCAACAGCATAAGAGTTACATAAAATTCTATAACAATGCAATCGAACATGGAGCCCAACACTGGTGAGGCCTTCTAAGGTCACTATACAAGAAGACTTAACCACAACCAGCAAAAATTGGTGGAAGGGTTGTTTCCATTAGACCCATATATGAAATAAAAAATTTACGTATTGCAAGTCAAAACAGCATCCTAACCTGGCTGAGTTGTTGAGGTCAATTCCACCAAGGGTTAGATTCACCTCACCACCCTTTTGAGGCGCTTGACTCTGAAATAAACCATAAACTAGATCATGTTGGTTCTCCTCTTCCTCATTCAGAGCAGAGTTGGAAGAAGGATACTAGAGATACAGAAATATAACGACTGACAAACAATAATAACAAAAAAAGAAAAAAGCCTTAGTCCCAAAATCATTTAGGGTCGGCTATAACCGTCCAAAGGAATCGTCACCATGACAAGGGGCTGATTAGGGATGTCAGTGGGGCGGGTTTTGTGGAGACCCGCCCCGCCCCCAGTTAGGCGGGGATGGGGGAAGGTTTCGCGGGGGATGGATGTTAGTCCATACCCGCCCCAACCCCGCCCGCCCTATCTCCACCCGCCCGCCCCATCCCCGCCCGCCCCGTCTGAGCCCCGCCATAGGTATTCTCCAAAGGCCGCCTAAAATCCTAAATGTTATTAGTTGTTTACTATTTTCATTTGATACTTTTATTTTCCAAAGGCCCAAAGGCTAAAATCCAAAATTACTTTTAAACTTTTGTTTTTCCTCTCCCTTAACCCTAATAGATTGGGGCGGGGATTCGCGCGGGGATAGGGCGGGGATGTGGCGGGTGCGGGGATTCGCGAGGGGATGGGGCGGAGATGGGGACAAGATTTTCCCCTGCCAATCTGCCATGGGTGATGGGGCGCGGATGAGGATGAGTTTTTAAGGCGGGGATGGAGATAGGAATGTCAACATCCGCCCCGCCCCATTGACATCCCCAGGGCTGATATTAATGCAAAACTATAAAAGCCAAGAAAAATAGGGTTTGAACTTTGTCAACGCGTAAGAAAATCTTCAAAAATACAGCATCTATCCTAAATGGACAATCATATTTTAAAAACTTCAAAGGGGATCTTAAAAAGGATAGTACTAGAAAGTTTATGAGTAAAATAGTACTAAAAGAGGACTACCCTTTTATGACATTTGAATTCGAACATGAAATTGATTTGGAGACAGCAAGAGTGCTCAGCACAGAATGGAAGAGAAGTAGAAAAAATGTATCTTATGATCCCTTATTTTACATTTCAAAAATGTCATTTATTCATGACTGTGGATTGTCCTGTTCCCATAGTCACAGCATTGTTTGTTGGATAGTTTGTAAGTTTTTAGCCTTCCTTTTCAAAAATGGTTAACTAATATTAGTATATCTTAGCAGAGCATTAGGCATCCTGAGCCTAATCATGTATTCGAAATGTTTTGATGAGCTTCTTAAAAGAAAGCCTAATGATCCATATTGAGATTCTAAACAAAAGGACCAGAGACACATTTTCAGCAAAACATCTGGCACATTGATGACGAAGACTTCCCCCTCTCATTGGCGCTATCTCATTGCCGAAAGGAAAAAAAGGGGCGCGTAATGAATACAATCAATTCTCACCAGTTAGCGTGTAGAAAAGTATATATTAGAGAAGAAACAAAACTTACAGGATCACTTCTGAAAAAGACTAGAGATGTACGTGTTAGTATAAACCATCTTTTCTTCCAAGATGTCCATCCAATTCCTGGATTAAAAATCGAACAATATCAGTCGCAACATAGATAACTAACTTCACTTTGACAGTACGAGCATATGCAGCACGAAATCAGCTATAGTCTATTTACCCTTTGATTCTCATGCAAATCAACAAAGAGAAATATAGCAATCTTGCAATACAAATAGCTGAAGTTGCTAAAAACCACATAGTTTTGGATTGCAGAAAACAGCAGCAAATATAAAGAGCAAAAACCTCACCTTTGGATGATATAAATAGTGGCCCACTCTTGAAAACCTGCAAGCAATTAAAATAATTAAGCTTGCACTTGTTGTTAAAACACATGAATATAAGAAATGGCATACACATGAATATAAGAAATGGCATACATTGTTCCATGATAAAAGTGCATAAAAATTTCTTTTCTTCTTCTCTCAAGAGAAACAAAGGTCTGAAACCTACTTCATTAAGATCGAATAAAAGAACTAGAGCATCATAATATGACTAACCATCATAAATTGGAAACAGACTAAAGTCATCAAATGTGTAGCATTTCATGAAACACTTCAACATGTATAATTATCAATGTAAGCTCAAACTCAAAATGGAACAGCACTTCTAATACTTAATGTCCAACAATTATTTCCTCAAAAAAGAAGGAAGCTCTTAACTACCTGATTTCGGGACCGTGAGGTCTGATGCTCTGGTGGCCCAGGACCAGGTTGAGGAGCTGCAGCAGCAGTAGCATTCTCTCCTTGTGGTGGCCCCTAAAACCAGCACATTGGCATGACACCATTACTTTCATTTAAACTTCATAACAAATACAGTTGTAAACATTTCACATTTGAACATGATCACATATTGCAATAAAGCCCATAATTATATACTTCCTCCATTTTGTATCTATTGCAACATTTGGACTTTAACACTATTCACGCACTCACCTCTCCCCATCCTTCGGGGTACCATTCAAACATAAAGAAAACTATTACGGTTAAACTTGTGCATTGGCAGGTGTGAAACTCTAAACATTACAACAAATAAAAAACGGAGTAAGTACAAAATATTGAACAAATTCCTCCCCATCCTTTGGGGTACCATTCAAACATAAAGAAAATTATTATCGTTAAATTTGTGCATTGGCAGGTGTGAAACTCTAGAAGTTGCAAACTTGCAATAGATAAAAAAAACGGGGTACCATTCAAACATAAAGAATATTATTATGGTTAAATTTGTGCATTGGCGGGCGTGAAACTCTGGATGTTGCAATAGACAAAAGTACAAAATATCCTTTGGGGTACCATTCAAACATAAAGAAAATTATTATCGTTAAATTTGTGCATTGGCAGGTGTGAAACTCTAGAAGTTGCAAACTTGCAATAGATAAAAAAACGGGGTACCATTCAAACATAAAGAAAATTATTATGGTTAAATTTGTGCATTGGCGGGCGTGAAACTCTGGATGTTGCAATAGACAAAAGTACAAAATATCGAACAAATTACAAATTTGCAACATCCTATATCAATCCATTGATTGGTACCCAGATAAACAAGCATAACAAACACATATTTATTCAATAAAACACAATGTAAAAACATCAAAATTTAAAATTAGCTACCCTCATTTCATCATTAAATGATTACCTGGGAAGAAGAATCAGCTGCTTTAGTCGTCATCGATTGCTCCTTCAATGTGACATTCTACACAACCCAAATTAAAAAAAGATTCAATTTTTTTATATCAAATCCACATTTAATAACACCATATTTTATGACATACAACAAAATTTACAATGTGGGTACCTATGGAAACCCAACATTTGTGAGCAAGATCAAATATTTATGATCAAAAATGAAATTTAACACAGAACCCAGATAAAAAGGGTAAATTTTATTAAGAAATTTTGAGAAAAAAGAGAAGAAAAAAGGAGAGAAGAAGAAGGTGGAAAGTGAAATGGGAAAAAAAATGGGAAGTCTTTTTGGTTTTTCGTCTTCAACGGGAAACCCGTTGGAAGAACCAAATTGAGCGGGCCCGGGTAAGACGGTAGTTATACACGTGTCAACTATAGGTGCGCTTATTGGAATAGAACGTGGAAGGCACTAATGGTATTATTAACGAGTTTCTATTTTTATCACTCTCCTTTTGATCTTTGATTTCATTGATAACTTTCTCATTTCATTTTAGGATACGATTAGGTTTTAGTTCTGTTATTTTCAACTTGTTTTTACTTATGTTAATTTATTTTAATTTATTAAACTTTGTTTAATTTTATTTAATCTCTATTATATAAGTGAAGAGGTGGGGGTGGACACCAAAAAGAAAAAAAAAGGAAAAATAATTAAAATAAATCAATGAGTTTATTAAGTAATTAAGTTTTATTTTCAAATTTAGCCATCAGATTTTTGATAAAAGATGTTCATAACTTCTAACTAAAATATCTAAAAACCTACAAAGTAAAAACAATTAAAAAAAATATCAACGATTATATTTTTTTGAGATCTAGAGATAGACACCCACTTTGCTATACTTTTATATACTTTTGAAATTTTATTTTGAAATACATGGGTAATTGATTATTCATGAGTGAAGGCACATTTGATCAAATTGATCCTGAGAAAGTATTTTAGCATGAGTGAGAAATATGATAAAGTATTTTCAAGTACTTTTGAATTTTTTTCTCATTTGGAGAATGAGCAAAAATACCTTACAGAGTACTATATAACAAAAGTTGTAGTTGATGGGGGAGTAAGGGATGTTTTCAAAGAAAAATGAGCCAAAATTAATTTAGCTTGAAAACAAAATATGTTGTGCACCTTCACATTTTATCATGTTACAATAACCAAAATACACATCGTATGCAAATAAAATTAGGATTTTTTGTTCAAAACCACCTAAATTTTTCACGTTTTTAGAAACTCTCACCTTAATGAATTTTTCTTTTAAATTTCCACCTATCATTCCCAATTTTATTAGAAACTCCCACCATTTAATGATTTTTGTTAAATTTCGTTAACAAAACCGTGAAGTGGGCCACACATATACATTTTACTATCAGTTTACGCTGAAATTGAAGTCAATTTCATCAATTTAAAGGCAAATCCTCAACACATTTGCCGAATTACAACTATTTGAAAAGACTTGCAATTATTTCAAGTTCCATTTTGTTAACATAATGTATACGTGGGACCCACTGAACGGTTTTGTTAATGAAATTTGACAAAAACCGTTCAGTGGTGGGAGTTTTTAATAGAATTGTAAATGGTAGGTGAATTTTTTTAAAAAAAAACTCATTAAGATGGGAGTTTCTAAAAACATGAAAAGTTATGGTAAGATGCGACTTTTCATAAAATTATCTACTACTGTAGATTATGAAATTTTATAATAAAATTATTGTCGCACGCATCGCGTGCATAGAAATCTAGTCTTAATAAATGAAAGGATGTCAATAGGGTGGGGCGGATGTTGACATTCATATTCCCATCCCCGCCTAAAACACTCATTCTCATCCCCGCCTAAAACACTCATCCCCATCCCCGCCCCAACAGGGACAAGATAAAATCTATCCCCGCCCCATCCCCGCCCCAATCTATTATGGTTAAGGGGGAGGGAAAACAAAAGTTTAAAAGTAATATTGGATTTTAGCCTTTGGACCTTTGAAAAATAAAAATATCAAATAAAAGCATTAAACAGCTAATAACATTTAGGATTTTAGATCTTTGGAGAATACATATGGCGGGGCTCAAACGGGGAGGGCGGGGATGGGACGGGTATGGACTAACATCCACCCCGCCCCATTACCCATGGCGGGGATGGTTTTCATCCCCATCCCCGCCCCATCCCCCGCGAAACCTTCCCCCATCCCCGCCCGCCCCGCCCCATTCCCCGCGAAACCTTCCTCCATCCCCACCCAACTGGGGCGGGTGCGGGGCAGGTCTCCACAAAACCCGTCCCACTAACATCCCTAGATGAAACCTTATTAGGTTGACCTTATCTAAACTTTTGAATATAAGTTGAAAAAAACGGGCTCTTAATCTCTACTTCCTATGTATCAATTTATATATTTCATACGTAACGAAATAAACGCAACAATTTGTTTGGGCACGCATGCCAAAACAAAACTTTAAAGATCAATATCACTAATCATGTATTTGTAAATACTATAAACATTAGATCATAAAAAGTGCAGGTTGAGACGAATTCAACGAGACCCCTCATAACTATATTTTTCTTTATGTATAAATCACAAATTACGGTCAAAGTTAAAACTGTGGATAGTGTTAAAAGTACAGTTGTTGCGTTTATTTCGTTACGGAGGAAGTACTACATTCACTTTTTCACAATGTTCAAGATACGATTTTAAAAATATCTCAAATTTGGCATTAGGAAAAAATCACAAAAATATACTTTGGAAAGTACGTATTGAGACAAATCAAACAAGATCTTGCATGAGTATGTTTTTACTTATATACTTCCTCCGCTTTTTTTTACTTGCATCATTTCCCATTTTTGGAAATTGCAAATTACTTGCATCATTTCCTTTTAGAGAAATATCCTCTATACCTCTCTCCAATCACATGGGACCCTCTTTTCCCTTCTCTCTATCTCTCTCATCTCCTTATTTTTTTTGCAGATGCTCAATGATGCAAGTATAAAAAAAGGAGGAAATATAAATTTAAAAACAGTCAAAATTGCATTGTGAATAGTGCTCAAATTAAATACGTAGCAAATGAAATGATACGAATAGAGTATTATACTTCCTCTGTTTCGTAATACTTGAAACATTAGCATAGTAACCACTATTCAGCTACCAATCTTATGCTATATTTGTTCGCATGTGTATAAGAAAAATATAGTCAAATGGGGTCTTATTTGATTCGTCTTGATGCGTATTATTCATAATATCAACTTTTTTATAATTTTTACTTATCAATAATTAGAGATATTGAGGTTCAAAGTATTACATTGGATAGCGTGCAGGCAAGAAACGTTGCTAGTATTGCGAAATGGAGGAAGTACGAGGGAAGAGAGGATGGACACCAAAAAAGAAAAAAGAAAAAAATTCCTAACTGCTTTACTTTTTCGTCAATCTGCACTAAAAAAACTATTTAATCAATTAATTGATTAACGAATTACATGTTTAACCATTCACTCACGCATCGCGTGCATTTGACGTTAGTGTTATATATAAGAAACTACATGTAGAACTATTAAGCATCAAAAAAATACTAATAATAATTGATGTGTGATTTTGAAATATGTATCCCAATTCATTGGGCCTTTCGATAAAATCAAATAGAAAGCCCCATATCCTCACTATAACTTATTTGAACTGATTTTTTTATCTGACTGGACCTGATCATCCTGATTTTCCCTTACTTTGCAACTAACTGGAACTTATCAATCTTGATTGGACCTGATAAACCTTAAACTTACTTTTTAAAAGGTGGAAAGAACACACCCATAATACCCTCGTAGAAGAAAAAAAACTCCCTCCGTTGTTATTTAAGAGTTGACATTTTGAATTTTGTTACTATTCACATTTTATTTTTTGGCCATCTTATTCAATTTATACGTAAGAAAAAATAAAGTCATGTGAGATCTTTTTTTTTTTTTTTGAAAGTAAAACCAGGCACCCAACTAGCATAAATCAATTTCCGCCAAAGCAATTAAACTTTGGGGAAAAGAGTCAATACAAACACGCTCCTCTACATCAAACATCTCCCATCGCGCTACACAATGCGCCACTATATTGCCTGATCTTCTAATATGTTTAAAGCTAATCGAATCAAAATGATCAAAGAAAGACAACAAATCATCATAAACTAAATAGATTGGGGCAGCTCCCCTTTTCTTTCCATTGACAGCAGCCACAACGCCATAGGCATCACTTTCAAGCTCCACACGGTTCCAACCAAGACGCTTTGCGATCTCCAAGCCGAACATTGCAGCAGTCGCCTCCGCCAACGCTACACACCAACCACGCAGCACCTTCCGACACCCCGCAGCCAACACTCTCCCCGTGCCATCTCGAATCACTGCACCCACACTAAAACCTCCATTGAACATATGTGCATCCACATTGACCTTCACCATGCTCGCCTCCGGCCTTTGCCACGCACCACCCCCCAGACTACCATTCATTGTAGGCCCATTAAAAACACGCTCCACGTACTTTCTATAATCCTCCACCGTTTTAGCAAAATTCACAGCAATAGTAAGCGGTTCCGGACTCACATTCTCAAACACATGGAGGTTTCTACAGCGCCACGAAGCCCAGTAAAGCGCCATAAATCTGAGTAAAGCCTCCTTCGACACCACATCCGCCACCCAGAGAAGTCTTTCTCCAAAGGATGTAGAAGGCGCCGTGAGTAAAATGGATGTGAACTCACTGCAAGACCAAATCACTTTCGCATAGGAACAGTCAAAGAGGGTATGAATAATTGTTTCGATACTACCACAAATGGGACAAGACGCCTCCGTGGTAATGTGACGAAAACGCAGCCTTTCCATCACCGCTAAACTCCCTTTACACGCCCTCCACGCAAAATGACTAAGCTTAGGAGGACCCTTCACACCCCATACTAAACTCCAAACCTTATCCATTACGTTCCCAAAATTCAACTCCCACACCCTCATCACCCCAAGCCTGCCTAACCAGTAGGCTGATTTCACCGTGAATAAACCGTCCACCATTGGCCACCAGTACCACGAGTCCTCGGGCCACGAAGAAGACAAAGGAATTTGATTCATCTTATGTGTAATTTTTTTTTAATGTGCAATGAAATATTCGTGGTTGAAGATATGTATTGGCAAATGTGAAAAAAATATATTCCTAAAATAATAAAAACAAAGGAGTATATTATAATCTTTTCACATAGTTTTTAGGAATACATATAACTAGTAACTAGCACTTCATTTTAATTGATACCAAGTGGCAAGTCGTAGTACTTGATGTAGTTCGTAGGGGTTTTAACTTGTGAGTTGCAACTTTGGAATCACAAATTCAATTCCTACCAATTATGGTCCTTCAGAGTGGGGATTCCCTTATCTTTTTTCTCTGCTTCCAAGGGCCTTGCCTGCAAACAGAATCGGGTTAACTTGAGCAGGTTCCAATCCGATAAGTCACTTCTTCTTACCTACCAATAAAAACTTATCTTTAATTGATATCCTCTCCTATATGATTTTAGTTGATAAACCACGTTGGAGAATTCTAGATGGGTCCCGTTGGGTGATTAAACTAAGGCTCTTATGAACTTCATCATTGGCCTATGAAAGATTAATTATATGTGGATCAGTTTGCAATTTGTATTAAACAACAATGGTGTGGGGTTTATTCTGTGGTATTGGAGGTTTAGTGGTACAATTATTATATACTAAGGTTATCCTAATAGTGATGTTTATAGCAATGATTAGCCTATGTGTTGGAATCCTGAATATAGAGATCCTTATACTTTACTTTGCCCAATTCAATCAATTACTTCATCGGTACAATCTAGTTGTTCTATATAGTATGAAGTCTTATAAATAGAATTATCGTTATATTATTATAAAATAATAATCAATTATGTTATACGATGCTCTTAAGATGATACATCAAAACTAGCAAAATCATATAATTAATATAATGCTTTTAAAGGAATCTAGTGCAAAACTTATTAATCATATTGATGATCACAATTGATACCCCCTAGAATGTTCTTTGGATTGGGGGTTTCAAGAAAGCGAAAGGGAATGAAAAGACCCAATTTTTTTTTTTGTTATTTGTTTCACCATTTTGTTGATTCCCTTTACCCTCTTTTCTTTTTTGCTAACCCCCAAAGTCCTCTATTCTGATTCCCCAACCCCCCTCCACTTAGAAATGGGGGTAAGGGAAACCCCCATTAACCACCCATTGACCACCACAATCACCTTGAACTTCAGCCCACCAACCGCCACCACCTTGAACCTTAGCCCCAGCCTGACCATCTTTGACCACCCCCGCCGGAGACCTCCACGGCGCCGCTGGAAACCACCATACCGCCACCGAAAACCACCACAACGCCGCCGGATTCTAGCACAAATTATCCAATTTTCTTCCCCAATCACCGAAAACCACCTTAACTCCCCTGAAACCTAGCAACCACCCTCAAAAATCGCCCAAAACCCCCTCGAAATCCCTTCAAAACCGACAGAAACCTCCTTGAAATCCCTTCAAAACGCCATATACTCCATCCCAAATCTCCACCATATACTTTGAGGCTTTGGGCGAGCGGTTCTGGGCGGTTTTCTGCCCAGATCTCCGCCGTCTACATGCCGGTTTGTGCGAACGGCTTCGTGCGACCATCTTCTGCCCAAATCACCAAGGTTTATGGCGCGCGGAGAAGGGGCGGTGGGGGGTTGGTTGTGACGGAAAGGGAGGGGGTTGGTTGTGACGGAAAGGGAGGGAGAGAGAAGGAGGAAAGGGGGCGCAGAGACTGGTGGTGTTAGGGTGAAAAGGAAGGAGAGGGGTGGGAGGAAAAAAAACTTACCAAACAAGTTTTACAGGTAAGGGTTTGGGTTTCCTTTCCCTCCTTAACCCTTTCTTGATTCCATTCCCTTTCCCGAGTGCGAACCAAACGCCCCCTTATTGTTTCTCAAGTTGTGTGCCATTTATTTCTCAAAAATCTATTATCCTTTTGTGATGGGTATCATTTGATCAAATATAATACAAGGTTTAGTCAAAAACTAACATATTATGCAATATTAGCGTTTGTTGGAGTATAAATATTAGGTTGTTAATAGCTTTTTTAGTTCAAGTATTAATTTGTTAATAATGTAATTAGTCTTAGTAGTATCAATAGATTGTACTTGTAATTCCGCTTTTTCATCACATAAAATAATAAAAGATATAGTTATATTCATTATCTTATGCGAAAAAATAATTGTTGGTAATTCATCCTTGATTTAGATTTTGTACTGGGCATTTCTCAAATGCCCGTTGTAGAATCATCCCGGTGTATCATACCATGCTCACGGTACATCCAAGACTATTTTTTATTCATTGTTGATTTGAACGTCTAATTTTTGCATCAGATTTCTTTTAGGCTTTCTTAAGTAATAATTAAAGTCAACATCAGTCTGTCTAATGTACTAATAGTAAAGTTACATGGAGCCCTCCTCTTGTAGGCTATGGAAGACAAATGTGGATATATGTTGCGACGCTTGAAAGTGGTAGATTTGGCGTGGGTGTGGCTGTGGCTGTGCATGGGTGAAAATGTCAGTTTTATGAGTAGCTTACCAAACAAAATCAGCTCACTCAAACTCCATGTGGTGGAGGAAAACGTTGCACTTTTTCTATAATTGGCATTGAAGGGCTTAAAATTAAGTTTTACGTAACCTTTTTCCTTAAGTTTCTCATTCGTGCACTATATGCAGCAATGCAGGTTATAAAATGGCTTGTCTATCCACTCCTTATACCATATGTCCATACAAGTATCATATCACTCACACACACTACTCACAATAAAACTAAAAGATAATATACACCCATGGCGAAAATAGCGAAGCAACAGACTATGAAGTTCAAGGTAATTCTGCAAATAATAATCATGTCGTTAATTGGCTTAATGATGCCGAAATCCAGCTTGGCCTCAGTTGATCGCGTTCAGGCACAACTGCTGCTTTCAAACATCCTTCTTGAAGCGACCGCCATTGATAGCTACGCGCAAGAAAACAATAACAATAATATTCTTACTTGTAAAGGTGAGAATCACAATTGTAACCCCTGGACATCCGATCAGAACATGAAGTGTTGTAGTGGCCT
The DNA here is from genome assembly GCA_947645195.1 of Patellifolia procumbens. Taxonomy (NCBI): domain Eukaryota; kingdom Viridiplantae; phylum Streptophyta; class Magnoliopsida; order Caryophyllales; family Amaranthaceae; genus Patellifolia; species Patellifolia procumbens. Next base: position 673,967 of record CANSGD010000818.1, read on the forward strand.
CAATTGCGAGATTGAACGCAACATACTTCCTTCAGGTTCCATTTGCAAGAAATATAATTGTGTAGGAATTGGGCAGCCTTGTGGTGCGTTGCACCCTTGTTGCGAAGGGGGCCATTGCGAGGGTGGGCCACTCCTATTCAGGGTACCTGCGTCAAAGACTAGACTAGACTAGACACATACATAATTACATACCCATTTCCGGGCTCTTTTTGGAGTATTACTTAAATAAAGCATGCAACGTACCCGTGCTTATTACCTTGTTGTGTGCCAATCTTAATGTTTTTCGTTTCCTTTGTTGTATGGATTTTATGGATTTTCGTATCATATATTCCCTCCGATCCGTTCTATAATATAAGTCACGTTTTTTTTATTGCGTCTTAGTATACAAGTTTTATTTCTAAATTAATCCGTTATTTTTCCTAAAATACCCTTAACTAAATACTAAAATCTCCTAAATTTCTCATATTAGCATAAAAAACTGATCCCTAATTAGATGCATAGTTGGAATCTTTTACTTTATTTCTTTTTTTTTACGTTAAAATTAATGGCAACCATTTAATGAATTCATTGTCTTTTACTGAGTCAAGCATTTCACTTTCTCCTTATTGCATTCATCTTTGTTTCTCACTGTCATATTGAATTCATATCAAACAAATGTAACCATTTCTTTTTACTACCTTGTCATCCCTATTTCTCTCTAAAAAACCTAACTCTCACTTTCTCTCTCTTAAGATGCGTGGGCCACCAGTCAATTTTTTTTCTTCTCTTCAAATTTTGTTTTTATAAATCGTCGATTCAATTTGCTATAACCAAATCTCCAACGAAATCACACCTCAAATCTATGATTGGTTAACTTATTTAGTTACCCTAGTTCTTTCGAGAAATGGGTTTTCAGGTTCAATTCCTACCCAGATCGAAAATTGCAAGTTTTTTAATAGTTTGATTCTTAGTATTAACAAGCTTGCTATAGGTCGATTCCGTTTGAATTAGGGAGATAAGATAGGCTTAAGAAGCTTTCCTTGATGGGAATCGGCTTTCTAGATCGTTACCGGATGATTTAAGCAAGTTTGGAAGATATGGGTTTGTTGATAATGATGGGCTTTGTGGGAAAGTTGTGGGTTTGAGATGTGGGATGAGTAATCTTACCGTGGTTGTTGTTGGTGGTGTGGTTGGTGGTGATGGAGAGAAGATGAGTTTGGGGGTGAGTTTGGTGATGGTTGTTAAAATGGGGTTTGAGAAGGTGGTTGGTTTGAGTGGTGGATGTGGCTGCTATGGCCATTCAGTCCTCAAGCAGATATAGAGAGAGATGGGGAGAGGAGGGAGTAAAAAGTATGATTCCCAATGAAGATGTAATTAATTGTGATTTTCAATGAAAATTTGATAAACTATAATTCTCAATGCAGCGTAGAGGAAATGGTGAGGGAACCCGTGAGGCTAGAAAAGAGACGCCAATGGCGCAAGGGAAGGAAGTTGTCAGGGAAGGGCCACAGCATATGTGGACGACGAAGTAGAAGGGAGTGCAGGCTGGCGAGAGAAGGATGAGTGAAGGGAGTGTTAAGTGCGGGCTAGTGTAAGTGGTTACATGGACCTCGACACATCAATTTAAGTAGGTGGTTACAGGGAAAAAAGGACTTGCCTACATTTGTTACAATAGGTGGTTATAGGGGAAAAAAGACCCCAGCCTACTTTGTTGAAGTAAGTGGTTACAGGGAGGATGACCCCTGGTTATTGGCGTTCTCTTTACACTCCTTTAATAATTTGAATAATATTGGAATGCTGATAATCATGTGCTTACTAATTTTATATATGTGCTTACATGTTATGTTTTTAACCCTATTGACCTACTATTTTACAAAGTAAATTCAATTTAAATGTTTATACATGATGCAACTGGAATCACTCAGTTTTCTAATTCTTTGGGAGCTTGGGTGATGTATCTCTCTTGTCTCTTTCTAATATATTTGAGCAGGTAGATGATCGACTGGGGGAACATAGAGAGATCATTTGTAATTGTCATCCACTCAAGTTATGAATTAACTTTCGTTGGAACTCTAAGACAATTTAGTAATTAGTGATAATTTGGTTGTAAGGATTAATTAATTTGAATATAGAATGCCTTAATTTATTACCCTTGTATTTATTTTCAAGGAGATAAGTGTGGTGGTATCAAGTCCTCCGAGTTGAATCCTTGGAAATTTCCCTTATATTGAGTTTTATCACATGAAAAAGGGTTTGGGTAAGAGGATGTGTTACAAGAAGCCATTCACCTAGCATGGGGTAACTGAAAATTCGGGTACCATGCATCTAGATTGAAGATGACTCCAATCTTTTACAAATATGTGCAACCAACCAATAAATCAACTGGGGTACACTACCGTGTATCAATCAACAATATTCGAAGAAGTTTTTTCCCCTTCTTTTCACCAATATGCGAATTGGTTTGTTAAATGGTCTTATGTGATTGGAAAAATTGGATCAAACAGCAAAAAATATACGTTCATTGCATAAAACAGCACCGATAAAAAAAGTGCACAAAATAACACGAACTTTTTCTAATTGGTGCAGAAAACGACATAAGTGGTTTTCTCGCCTGAGATTCCCTATTCCGGTGAATCTTTAGTATTTTAACCTTTTGATTTCTATTACCCATACACTGTAGACATTCATTTTGATTTCTTACTTGAACATTTGTCACTCATCCTCCAATTCTAGGGTTTGATCGACAAAATCAATTTGGGGGAAATTTAAGGGTTTCAAAGAGGAAATAAGGTGATTTTTAGATGCAGTAGTTTATTTAAAGTGGAGGGAAAAAGATAGCAAAATAAATAAAAAGCTAAAATACTAAAGATTCACCGAAAATAGAGAATCTCAGGCGAAAAAACCACTTATATCGTTTTCTGCACCAATTAGAAAAAGTTCGCGTTGTTCTATGGACCTTTTTTTGGTATTGTTTTGTGCAACAAACGTATAGTTTGTGCTGTTTGATCCAATTTTTCCTATATAATTTGAAGCAATGTTTTGTTCTTTTATTTAGAGTTTGATTGTTTGTCCTCAATTAAGAGGATACCTAAAAAAATCATATTATTGCCTTTAAAAAACATTTCTCTATTTTTTCTCCGATTTGTTTCCAACCATTTTGTTGAATATGTGAGTGCTCATTTCATGCAAAATCATTTGTTATTAAGTTGATTCGAAATTACATTTCAAATTCTCTTTAGTGAGCTTCGTGTATATGGTCTGAAATTGCTTTCATAATTTGAATGATTGCGCCAACGTTGTGGGTTCTTTTGCATGCTACTAAAACGAATTCGTAATGGTTGTTTCACATAACTTGAATGATATAGTTTGTGTTATATCATGTGACTCGTACAAATCTGGTTAATCAAATTCTATCTCTATTAACGAATTTCTTTTTCATAATTTCTTTTTCTTTTTCATGCTATGTCAATTAAGAGGAAAATATATCTTCAATGTGTTAATTCTACGCCTATCACCCATATGCAGTTTGAATGTTTCTAACATTTGTAGATCGAACAGAAGAATGAAATGCCTAAGATTGTAGTCGATATTGAGATGAAGCCAAGTGAACTACTTGGATCAAATCCTTCATGTTTATGAATTTTTTTGGAATGATGAACTATATTCTCCGAATTCAATGTAAATTCTTGACACAACAATTCAAATGAGAAATAAGAGAGTTTCTTTTTATATTGGGCAAATGAACTCTCAAGCGGTTGCGTCTGGCACTCCTCAAACTTAACTAAATATCCTTCTTGTACTCTCTTAGAACTCCAAAATTTGCTTTCAATCTCTTTTATCTAAAATCAATTTCTCTCTCTATTTTGATAATACAACATCTAAATTTAGATACGACAACATCGTTCTCATCAACTTATTGAAACTTTACAAGTCAGGATAAAAACATATAAAAAAGACTCATAAAAGATGCAAAATTGTTGTAAAAAAAGGTGCAAAATTCCTATAAAAAAAACTAGCACAATTTGCAAAAGAGAAGAAGACAAGTTGATTTGATTGATTCAAGTTGCTTTCCCTTCCTTCCTTCTTACCTACACCTTGCCAAAACCATAATCTTAACATGTGACAAAACTAGACGTCTCAACATAAACACTTGTATTCTTTTTTTCACGTTGGTTAATAAAATCTCCATTATTATTCACAATTTCACACCCCTAAAACAAATCAAAAGGGGGAATATTAAAGGAACAATACAAAACCCCAGAATTTCTATCCCAATAATTCCAAGCACTAACTTCACTTCCATGAAAAACACAAAAATCCGCCATTAAAAAACCTTAAAGCTCCTTCTTTACACCTTTTTTAGAGGTGATAAATTGAGATTGAAGGAAAGATTTTTCAAAATTTGAAGCTGAATTACTTATACAGTACCGATTTTGCTTTAGGAAAATTAGGGCAGCTTTGATTTTGATTTTGATTTCAATTTCTAGGTTAAATAATTTGTGAAATTGAAGTAAAATTAGGGTTATGGAAACGGCGGAAAGCAGTGAGAGAGGGAGGAACGAAAGAGAAGAAGTGAAAGTGAAGTTAAAGACATTGAAAGCTGTTATGGAACAGTGCCAAAGAGCTCTTGAATCTCTCAGCATCGATGGCGTTCGTGCCGATAACGACAACGATAACGATAACGATGATGATGAAGATGATGATGATGAAAATGGTGATAGTAAAGGAGTTGATGATAGAGGAAATTCTGCTCGATCTTCATCTTCTTCACCAGATCATGAAGCAGAGGAAGTAAGTTGCTTAAAATTGTGGTGTATAATTTTGTGCTTAGATTTCTGTTCTTTTTTTTTACTGTGATTTTGTGATGGTTTAGCTACAATTAGTGCTTGGAAATTAGTTGACTTGATTGATTGATATTCGACGAAATTATTGTTGTTTGTTATGGTTTTGATCTGTGATCGCGGTTTTGCATTATTTACCCGTAACTATTGGGGATGAACAATGCCAGGTTGATATCGGATATAGGCAAACAGTACATATATCCATCGTCTTACATAGTATATTCCTTACAAAAAGTAGTATATAAAAACCGGTAGTTTTACATATGTATAGCTATTAAAGTCTGATAATTTTGTGTTTAGCTTATAATTTTTAGAATCAATAGATAAATATACTACTTTGTATAAGAAATTTACTACTTCGTTGAATTTACCACAAAAAATCGATATATGTAGTGTTGATATATTTCCGATATCAACTTGGCACTTCTCTCTTGGGGATAGACAGTCTATTCATATGCTTACATATAGATTATGGTAAAGCATGCTAAAATTTTAGAACTTTGAGTTTTTAAGACAAGACTTGACCGTCTAACATAAGTTTTTGTATTTATTACTTGTATCTTGTTTCAAGACTTACTTTTTTGGGTGGGTGTGTTTATTGCAGCTGTGTGTTTTGATCAAGTCTAGGCTGGAAGGCCCAGAATTTCTTGAAAGGATAGAGAGTGCTCAGCTCTCAGCTCAACAAAAACTCCCGGGTACGTTGTGATGCGTTTGTTAGTGTTTTGTAATTGCATAGTATTTAATACTATGTTTTTTTATGCGAGTTGGACGTGTTGTTCTTGAGTTAATGTAATGTATTTGAGTGTTATATGAGTTCACTTATTGAGTGAATCAATTGTGGCAGCAGAAGAAGGTAGTTCATGGGATATGGTGAATGATAAGGATCTATGGGAAGGTGGGAATGGTGAAGATGATCAAGAAGACTATGTTGTTGTTAGGCAAGAAGACATCGTAGATGGGATTGCGTGCTTCATGGCTGCTTATCTATTATCTCTTAAAGAAACAAAGGTATACTTGTAACGTGATGCAATTTTAGTTTTTATAATATCCTTTCTTTCTTGCTTAGTTAGATGACTTAGATCATTATCCGTGCTTTTCAGTTATCTGATAACTTAGCAGTGAATTGTATAGGAGAACAAATCAATTATGGAGGTCATGTTTGCATGAGAGATATGCTTTCACAGGTCCTAGTAACTTGCATAATCACTTTCTCCAATCATTCATCATCTATTTTCTTGGGTCATATGCTGCCGAAGATCCAGTGTCTTTATTCTTTTCCTCACTACGTTTGAGGTGAGATGGGAAATAGAAGGACGTTAGGCAATTCAGTTGAACCGTGTAAAGCATATTGGGGGGAAGACATTGTTATATTGTCTGCCTTGTGCCTATGCTGCATGCATAGAGTGTTATTGATCACTCATATTATACTCGAGCACTTAGTATATGTACTCAGTGCGTTAGCAAAATAAATTTCTCTGCTGTTTGTTCTGATGCTGTCTTTTGTGTATTGGACTATTAGTTGTGAAGAAGTCTTCAAGTATCAGATGGTTAACATTGTATGTGATCTTTATATTTTTAATATTACTTGTAATTGTCATGTGGGGCATTTTCAGCTCATCTGATAGGCATTGTAGGTTCTGGCCAAATTTTAATGAAGAGCGAGAAAAATATGGTCTCTGGCTTTTGGAAGCCCATATTTTTATTCAAGCTAACCTTTTGCAACAAAAGAGTGGTCTGCTTACGGTAGAAATAGAATGTGAAGATTTACAATCTTTTGTATGATGTGCTAAATTTACTTACTTTTAAGTTTTATGTAGAGAGACTTCAGTTAGCGCCTTAGGATATCATCTTTTTGGGCATCAAATATGCTTGCAGCTGTATTCTTTGTTTCCTTGTCATAGACGCATGAATGCAATGTTTTATACTTCCTCAGTTTTCCATTTTAGTTGCCACACTTCCTTTTCAGGAAGTTTCAATTTTGTTGCAATATTACTTTATTGGGTATTGAGTTTTCTCTATCTCTCTCATATCACTCGAGTCCCCGTTTTTATTTTTCTCTATCTCTCTCCTCTCAATAATTCCCTGTGTTGCAACTAAGATGCAATGGAGGAAGTCTTTGGTGAGTGTTGGTCTATATCTTATAGGAGCATATTTGCTTTAACCAGTGACTTATGATTCCAAATCAACCTGTAAGAAGTGACCATTGACCTTGTGCAATCTGTTTTCCTGGTAAATAAGATTTGATGGGTACATTTCTGAAATATTCAATGATATTTGTCCTTGAACTTCCTGTATCATTGTCCTGCATACCTCTCAGAATAGAGTTGTCTTTCCCTTCCTACTACTTCTGAAGAGAAATGGAGAATGGGTTGTTGGTGGGAGTGGAGAAAGATTTTGCTCTGAGCTGACCTTTTGCTTTTCGCTTTGCAGGACGTGACTCCTAACAAACTCCAAGAAGGTAAACTTGTGGTTGATTTCTCCATATTGCTCTGTGTGTTTTTATTTCTTTCTATATTCCAGCTTTTCGTTTTTTGAAACCTGTAAGGTCTTTGGGGTGCTGTCTTTATGCCAATGGAGATGTAACTATTAACTAACTACAGCTAACCTTTCTTCAGCTCTTAGCAAGACTTTTTCTCTAAAGAAGAAAAAGGGGAAGCTACGAAAAGCGTTGGATGGAACTAAAGTAATCTACAATGTTGCGTCCTGGAGTGCGACTGCAATCGGGTAGGTTTTTAATCCTTGATTCTTTTGTTCTTTTTTCATATTAGTTCTTTGTAATCATCATTTGTGCCCAAAATATTGATTCCATTAGATGTAATCAAAACTTGTTCCTGGATTGCTTCATCATGTCCACCTCTAGAAGCAATATGATATGAAACAGGACTATATGCCGCACCTGTCTTCTTCATATTACTCCTTTCGTCCAGTATAAGCTGTCACTTTGTACGAATTCCTCACTATCAGAAATTTTGCATAGTTTGACAATATATTGTCTTGTGAAATCCAATCATAAAGAATTAGGAAAGGTGTCAAATTTTTCCAGATATCCTAAATTGGTACACGACTGAGTTCAGGAGTATGTGATTTTGCACTGTACACTTCCATCCATTACTTCTCTTTGCATGCTATCCTGACTGCTCTTCCTCAAGTCCTGTATATGAGTATTTTTTCCCGTTATAGAACAGGAGTCCAGTTCTTTATTTGTCACGAGAGGAACTGATTTGTTGACTGATTTTTTTTTTGGATGACAGTATTTACCAAAATCCTGCACTACTTAGAGCTGCTACAACAGCTTTTTGGACCTCATGCCGTGTCCTATCAAGGCTTTTCTGAGTCGTCAAATTTCTCTTGGAAAAGCTCACGAGAGGAAGAGCGTGCTTTGTTAAATGTACAATCCTTTCACGTTTCACAATTCTGTAAAAAGCAATTACATTCTTTTGTGTGCTGGATTGATTGATTTCTCAGCCGAATCAGATCATGTAAATATCTCTATCTAATTTAATTCATCAGTTTCAGGGTGCTTAAGAGTTGCATTATGCTTTTCTTCAAGCCTGCTTTTTGTGTAGCAAGCATGATTTGGTGCTGCACCGCCTCATATCTTATACGCCAAGAGTGCTTTTTTTATGGTAGTTGAAGCTCTTCCTACTGCTCGTCTGCTCACTTTTCATCAGTTTTGATAGCGCTTTTTGTTATTGAGGGTATGAGTTAAAGCAAACAGGTGGAATTCGAGCAGAATTTTGTAAGGTGAATATATGACTTTTTGTCAATGAAAAGCAAAAAATGCAATGGTGTCAAAGTAGTGCAATTGTACAGTAGCTGTCAGCTGATCACAAAGTGATTGATGCCTGTGTTTAACTGGAGTAAATTTTATTGTACCCCGTCATCTTAGTTTATGCCGTGCACTCAATCTAGCTCTGCTTCGCCCTTTTTATATTATTACCATTATTGTTTTGGAAATTCGGTAGTTAAACTATTAAAATAACTTGTCTTATAAGAGACTATCTACTTTCAAATTAAAATTATCCCTCTACCCCTACTGTACTCTAGCTTGGTAGTTTCCACCGCCTGTTCAAGGTCGAGCCTTGGGCTTTGACGGCGGACTTAGAAGTCACCTACAGATAATAGGCCAAGTCTAATATTTAAAAGAGAAATGAATAGTGTTGGGATAGAGTTAGATGGAATGGGTTGTAAATAGAATTGGACTTATATTGGTCTAATTTTAAGTTAAAATCAGACTCTTTATTGTTAATAATTTGTGTACAAATATTTGAGTAATCTATTCAGTAACATAATTTAAATATCTGAGTCTGCCGCTATCTTGGTGAGTTTTCTATGTTTTTGGAATGGAAGCATCTCAAAACACCCTTGAATTTTCAAATTGATGAGTAAAACCTCTGAAACATACTACCTCTGTTCCATAGGTATTTGCAACCTTTGACATTTTACACTATTTATACACTTCCCTTTGACCTTCTTTTGTGATTTATACATAAGGATAAATATAGTCATATGGGATCTTGTTAGATTCGTCTCGATATATATTTAATTAATATCAACTTTTTATAATTTTTACTTAAGTAAAATTAGAGATATTAGCGTTTGAAGTTATGCATTGGGATGCGTAAAACTCTCTATGTTGCAATACATATGGAACGGAGGTAGTATAAAGAGTTACAAAGGCAATGAGGATAGATCTTGAGCTATCTCTCACCCTCACCAACTAAACCTTTCCACAGTTTTCAGTTTTTGTCATAGGGAAACGAATTATTTATGTTTAAACGCGCAAACTAAAATCTATCAATTGATGATGTTTAAATACAATTCATGTATAAGTTCAAAACTTTACCCGTATAATCGTGTTGGAAAGACTATACTCATTTTCTATCCAAGAAATTATTATCGTGCTAGCTGTTAATAATATGTGACAAAAAACTAGTTGCATATTAAGATCTATGTTGCTAATGTGATTAAAGAAAGTTTAAGCTCCATGTTCAGATGTTTTACTCACAAAATATGATTTTGTTTTACTTCCAAAATATGAAATAATTACAAAAGCTTGCATAAACCAGTGTACAAAAGCTTTCAAATATTCTTTTTCCTTTTTTTGTGGTTTCTTTATTTTAAGCTTTAAATTTTCAGTTGTTAAGGCTTTCAGAAATTTACAACTCGATTATTTATTTCTAACTTCTATTCCTGCATTTTTAAGACTTGACAATCACTTCTAATAAAATACCCAGTGTACCCAAGCTCCAATGGAAAAAATAAATAACAAGTTTTCCTAATGGAATATGATTATTAATTTCAAATCGCAAAATATTAATTTTTAAAAAAATTTGCATATTTATTTTTAAGATTTTTAATTTTTTAAATATATTTTGACAGAATATTCTAAGAATATTCCTACCATTCATGATATGTGTATTAATTTACATAATTAGGGTTTATGTTCATGTTCTTTGGACTAGGAGTTTACTTTGCTTTTTTTTCTGCACATTGGTGATCTTACGTATTAGTTTTAGTGAATTTTCCAACCAAAGACTATATTAGTTGCGAATATGTTTTTGATATATTTATTCTATATCCAAAGGTTTTTGTCGCACATTCAAGACCTATAGATTGATAATGTGTGTTAAGGAAATTTTAGATGTTCAATAAATACTCATGCTCAGAAAGACTACTCTGGAAACATAGGCCGCAGCAATGAAACAGCAACTTGAAGACAATTTCCGAATTATCTCAGGATTTATGCAACGGTTGTGAATTTGTGATCAGATTAATAGATCATTACCTACATTCATAGAGAGTCAGGTCCACATCAACTATGTTTACTTGTATGCTAATCATGAAGTTATAATAAGCCTAAAGTACAATCTACTAGTTACGCGACCACTCCCACTGTTCTCATTTGACTTTTATGAGAGCATTCACCGTACGCCCAGTTCTCTCTCCTCATGTGCTTTGCACATAAAAATAAAGGGAGAAAATTTGAAAGGGGTGTACGGTGCACCCAGGTGTATAAATAATAATTGTAGACTTTTACGTATAACTAACAAGGCATAGTTTCTATTTGCAAGAAGTAAAAATGACAAAAAAAAATCCAAAATATGTATTAGAACACATTAAACAAGACCATATGATTTAACAGTATACATAATTCATAAATGTTGTCATAGTATATGATGTATGAATAGCTTAAATGTACATAGTGTGTAAAGTAAAATGAATTAAGGGAGTATTATTACTATTCCATATAAAAAGAGTTTAATTAAAAAGTTGGAATCTTACAACAAAAAATGATGAACAATATTATTACATACATGTTAAAAAAGGAAAGTACAATTTCTCAAAAAATAATAGTCTAAAGTAACACATGGTAAAAAAATAAAAGAACTTGACAAAATAGTTATGCCAGAGTAAGATTCTAAGACATAGTTTTATTAACAAAAAGAATTTCTATTTCACCATTTCTTTTCTTTTCTGTAGAATGACCTATAATTTCATAGAAAACTACATTTCCTCACTTCAAGTTGTCAAGACTGCAAAACTTATCTACATTATGCTACAATTTTATGTATAACTGGAGCTGCCAAGCCGTGTGCTCCTCTTCCCGCAAAGAGAGCAGAAAACTCTCAACTTGAATGAAACACGCCTTCCTCTCCTTCCATCGAAGGCATCTCCAAAAATTAGTTCAGTAGTAAAACGTGTTACTCTTGTGAATCTGTGCATCTTTACACAGCATGGATCGAACCTCCATCATGGATCGTGGAGGCTCGATGTCTTTGTCTTGTAAAGCATTTCCCAAAAGCTGCTGCATTTGTGAGGCGAAGGTATCATCAAGAACCTGCAGGATTGCGGAGTTTAGACAATGGTTCACGCTTGCAAAAGTTATGATTTTTTATAGAAAATACAAATTGAGACAAATCCGACATCTGGTATACTAACACAAGTGCCTCCCAAGTCCCGACATCTGGGGTGAAAATTCTAGATTTCTAGGTAGGTTTGAGAAAGATCTAAAAACTCCACAAATGCCTGTAAATGATTTATCAGGGATGAACCAATACTCACAGAAACAGCAATTGTAGAACCCTTGTACCATGCTTTATTTTCTTTTCGATTCTCCAAGAAACCAAGAACATCCTGTATCAATGGTACAATTTGGTACAAAAAGATCAGGAAAATATCACTTCACTTATAATTCAAATCTCGAGTTTTTTGGTCCACTCACCTGACCAATTCGATCCCAGTAACCCCGGCAAATAGCAATGAAGACATGAGTCTCAAAGATGGTGTGCAAATGATTCATTGTGCTGGTCAGCTGTTCTTTTAGCGGCTGCATTCTATTTCTAACATCGGGTTCCCCAACGCTTTCCTTGGAGTCTTGAAGAATCTTCTTGATTTTTGTAGCATTTTGCAGCCTCGTCTGCAAAAAAATATTATTAAAAGGTGAATTCACAGAAGCCAACAGTCATCTCTCAGCCATAACTATAAGTGCCCATGAAGCAATATACTCACATTTTCGACAAGCTTCTCAACAATGGCTTGCAAGAAGCTTCTGAATTTCGCTCTTAACATGACAGTGACCTCACTTAAACGTTCTCCCGGTATCTGGTTGCCATTAGGAATACAGGAGCCCCAAGCTTTAAATTGAGTTTCTATCTTGGGCCTAAGAATGTCAAGCATCCTCTTCATGGAATTTAGAAGGATCCCAACCTGCAAAATAAAAAAAAAAAAGAGCAGGGAAACAGAATGAAGCTATGGTGCCAATTAGGATTCCCTTTCGCATGAGGAGTTGAAGAGAAGGTCAAGTACCTCACTGGGAACTACATAAGGACAAACTGTTCTCTTAGTCAGTTTCTGCATAACCTTGAAACCAAATTTTTTTGGCGCAAGGTTTTCCTTTAAAGGAGCCAAGACATCAGAATATTGTCGGTCTAGAGTCTCCACTACAGCCTTCTCTACATCAGCAACGGCCTAAAAGCAGGTTCACGTGTAACATCAGATGTATATTATAAATCTAGCCAATTCCAAATTTTACAGTCCTCTTACTATTTCATGTAACTACTCTACGACATGTAGTTCTTACTTCTTAGAACCTTAGGCCCCATGATTACTGTTTAGTGAATAGCTAACTAATGAGTTTAGCCTCTGCTATAGATCCAACAAAATTATCATAATCGGCAAAAAAGATGGAAAAACTTACATTTTCCAAAGCAAAGCTATATTCTGGCCAGCGGCTAATGATAACCTCATAATCATTCAATGTTTCTTTCAGTCTATCATACATTTCATCAACAAAAGGTGTAGTAGAATGTTGTGTTCGGACCCCAGACCACTTGACCTGCATGTAAGAATTGTTGAGACTTATCAGATATTAAAGAGAGAAAGGGTTGTTGGGAGCATATTAGATATTGTACTGGAGAAATAGCAGTACAATAAAGAACCTGTATAAAGAGAGAGAGAAAAGGTTTTTGGGAGCATATAGTGTACCATGCAAGTATTGCATGTCAAACATGAAAACCAAATTTAAAAAAAGGAAGTTTCAAGAGAAAATTAAGTGTGTTTAACTGTTTTTCAATAAGCCTACGTTGAAATATGCTTTACAATAAAATCTATATATCATAAACTTAAACTAATTGTGGAGAAAAAGGTATTCGTATTCTTCATTCACAGCCTATGAAAAATGCATGAAATGGTAGCTGGTTAGCAGTAAGAAGGTTTTCAAGTACTTTTAGGAGAAAAGTATTTGTATTCTTCAACCATAGCCCGTGCAACACATGAAAATGGAAGGTAGTTAGCATTAAGAAAAGAAGTTTAATGAACTTGGTGAATGAGGTTGAGAGCTTGATAAGAGGATATAATTTGAGTGAACCACAAAAATACATATAGAATTAGGTTATCATTACCTTGTCAAGTTTGCAGGTTTCAAGCAACGACAGACGCTTATCTTGAATCCAGACAACAATGTACAAGTGGAACAATTCTTTTGCATCAACTCCGCCTTTAATAGGACTGAGTATCGAAAGAAAAAGTGAGATAAAATTAATATATCAAAATATACAGAATCAGGGAAAAGCAGAGGGGTGTTCAAAATTTACTTGATGTTCCAGCTGACGAGATCTCTTTGGAAATCTGCAGTTGCTATTACAAGCTCTGCCACAGGTTGTGAAGGACCAGATGGAGGGCAAGCAATTAGGAACTCACGTATCCGGTTGCAAAGTTCCACACTATATATTGCTGAAGAAAGATTTGGAAGATCAACAAAACTGCAGAAGCGATGAAAGCAACATTAGAAATGTTATTTTCATCCTAATCCAAAAGAGAGAGGGGGGAAATAACAATGTGACAGCTCGTCAGGTAGGCCAAATGATGACCTCACTGTTCCAGAGATTGTTTCATATGAAAGAGCAGAGGTCGGCTTTCCAACAATGTTAAAGTCAAGCTATTAGGTGGTGTCTCAACCCCATTAACTGTTAGGCATTTGAACAGATGGCCCTTATATTCGTACTGCTTGAAGAGATTGTTTGAAACAGCTTTCATTAAACCCGACTCATAAGACATTGCTCACATGTTAAACACCCTAGCCCACCTTGGGTGATACTAGGTGGTTGTAGCATGCTAGTAAAATCACATAATATTGAAGGAACAAAAAATTTTAAAATTGCACATGAAACTAGCTACTAATAACATGCCTGGGAAGTATGTGCTGGTTGTGGATTTCTATATCAGTTGAAACTTCATTACTGATGTTCAAGCAAAGAGTTTTCATTTTCTGGTAAGCAGTGGACATAGTAACATTATCCATCAAGCATCCTTCACCAGTATTACTAATACACTCATCTGTTTCAGCCAGATGCCTCTTGGACCTCTTCTTTGCAGCAGCCTGAAAATATGAACGTTGAGCAGAACAATCCAAGTAAAAATGAACTTCCAATCTGAATAACTTCAAATTTTGCGCTTAACCTGGAAGTGTCTGCATAGTTTATTCTGTGCCTCAGGAGACAGTATATCATGAAGTAGAGTGTAAAGTTTGACAGCAGGGAGCAAAGCTGGAGCTGCAGATCCATTTGCTGGCTGAAAGACATCTTTGATTCCTGAAGGCAGTGATTCATCCAAGGATTTGTAATTCTCAAATGCCAGAGCCAGTATCTGCTCAATTTGGTCTTCAACTTCTCCTAAGATACGATTCTGATGAACAGCCGCCAAGCAATCAATTATGGACAAGCAAAAAGTCCATAAATACACCACACGATGATTAGTGTCGAAGACCAAGAAGAAGAAAGTGTACAAAAAAGAAACACACTTCGTACATCTACGGGCATACCTCTTGATGACTTAATGTGCTCTTCGTGTGGCCCTTCATAACCACAGGATAAAGCAAATCATACACAAGAGTAAGACAATCTGCTGTAGGTGTGGCAACATCCATGACATAAGAAAGGTATCTGTCACAACAGAAAATTGAGTTGTGATTATGTCATGACTTACTTGAAAAACGAAAGGCAATTATGTGTAGAGGATTCACCTTAGTTTCGTGTATGCATCAGAAACCCCATAATAGGTTGCAAACTCCTCCAATAACCATTTCCACTCGCCATGCAGCAGCAGCTGCCTTTGTTGAAAATGTTGAATTTTCATTGCAACTTCCAAAGCCAAGTCGTAAGCTACAGTTTCTGCCACGGATCCACACTGATAACACCACACAAACTTATAATTATGATAACCTAATAAACAACGTCAAGTACGAAAGTATTGTCATGCTAACTTGACAAAAATTGTAAGAAAAGAAAACTCAATATGATTGTTTAAAAATACAGCTTTACTCACAAAGGAAGAGAAATGCCTAGTCTATAAGTCTTATATACACTGTTCAATGAAAGCTCAAATGTAATTTCTCGATCAAGCGTCAGCTATATTCCATTAAAAAAAAAAGTACTTTCGAAAATGTGCCAGAAGGTACATGCAATGGAGGGGAGAAAAGGAACATCACAAGGTTGCTCATTTTAGGGGTGCTCAACAGGAACCCACTTAAAATTCCCGGAAGCCCCATCCTATAAAATCCAAACCGGTGATAACTGGTTCTTGAAATTTTGAGACAAGCACCAGAATCATCAGGTGCTCATTTCGGTTCTGGGCATCTGAGCAAATCTTTATATATATAATTTAATACACATTTGCGAGCTCAAATGTAATACTTATAGTGCACTTTTAATGATTACATTTGAGATACAAATTGTTTTTGATTTTTTATTTTGGAATTGTTTTTTGCCCGTCCCAAATCCAATTCCAAGACAATAATGGCCAAAACTATTTAGTCATTCTACTCCTTCCCAACCAGATATTTTTGGTCCAAAGTACCGCAATACGGGCCTTGTACTTGTACTTCCTCCATGCTACATAGTCATTAAGACATTTTGTACTTCCACCGTACTACAAAAGGTACAACACTTGTCAAGTTGTCATTTTAGGAAGTTCCGAAATAAATGCGGCATTTCCCTATTTGGTTAATAGGTTCTCTATATCCCTCTCCACATGTCATAGGTTCCCTTTTTATCTCTCTCCTCATCACATGGGCACGTAAATAGTGTGCCTCCCCCCTTATTGCAGTTATTACAAAACGAAAGAAGATATAATTTAAATTATAGCCCTCAAAAGAATTTAAACAGTGATGATTCTGGAACTTGTTCCAGCCATTCACGCCTCCCAAAGTGACCCCGATTCCGGTTCCAAGTAATTGCAAACGGCAAACGAAACCGATTTCAACGGATTCCTACTTATACCATCCAAAAACAGAACCCCAAAATAGTTCAGGGGTCCCTCACCGATGGTTCCTAACCAGTTCTGGATCGAAAACTAGTGCCCAGATTTTTTGCCAAAAAGACTTGAAAATAACCTCTATTAAGAAATCTTACCTTAAGATTATTGTTCTCATCGGTACTTGTCGAGAAGTTGATATAAAGTTGAATTTTACCAACAAGCTCATGCTCTGGCTCATGAAATATTGACCACCAGCGCAGCTTGTCATTCTGCAAGGAAATCAACAATAAGTATCTCTTGTAAACTCTATTTACTATTATCCAGCTGAGATGAGATTCTTTATCCTTAAGAATGATTAAGGATCACAAAAGATTACCGGATCATCAGCAACAGTGGCCACTTGAGCGACAACACGACCGCATATTTTTCCTTTTGAATCCTGAACTTCAACAATCAAATCATCTCCTAGACCGTCTGGAAAGCTGTAAAGTTGTCAACAATTATCCCGCGAGGCCACGACAGCCACTAAACATAAATTGACAGAGATTTAATAGACATACAACACATGAGTTTCGCCAGAACCCGGTTGCATCCGAATAACATCATCTTCAGGTGAACTTTTTAATCTTAACACACAGAAGTGACTTTCTGCTACCAGAGACAAGAAATTATCACAGATTAGGGAACTCTTCAGAGAAACTTGTGAATTAAGGCATAAGATTAAAAGCATGCCGTGGAATGACATAATGCATCTTGGATATATTTGCTATAAGGGTGCCTAATTTTACAGAGTTGAATCCACTCAGATTCTTCATGATTAGCTCTTCGCATGCAAAAAAGATGTATCAAACTTTCACATTTGGGAATTACAAATTTACAATGCTTTCTGGTAGAGAGAGAGAGTTTGATTCTATCAGATGTAGCTAAATGTAAAGAGCACTACCTTGCACAGGTTCATATGATGATGCACTGTGACGCAATGTGGTCACAACACCCACTTTCAAAAGACCAGAAACTTGTTTTATGTACTGAGTACTGGCTTGAACATACGCCAAACTCTTCCGAGACAACGAACCCTCTGCAGGCTTATGGAGTACAAAATGTACTCTTCGCAGCGCTTGCCATCCAGAAGAAACGGACCTTTGCACCTTGGCTAACTGCAACCTAGCAGACTCCAGGTTTATAACTGGAGCCTTTACAGATCCAAAACTGCAACCAGTAGCGGGTTCTAGCCCCACTCTCACTTTACGAACTGCAATTAAAAAAATGTCGGTACCATTCATGGATGTTTTACTGATAGGAGTCTATTGAGTCTAATGTCAATATTATAACCTACCTTGGACCTTCATCTTCCCAATCATTTTCTTCGGTTTTTGTGGAGCTCCTTCCACCGCAAGCTCTGAGCCACGCTTAGCCAATATTTCTTCTTCTGACTGTAATAATATTTGCTTCAAACTGTATACAAGAAAGAAACATAAACTATCAAACATTAAAAATATGATCAGACCCACGTGAAAGGAACAAAGCTTCGTTCATACAATAAATATAAGGGGAAAATGAAACTAAAAAAAAGCTCAAAGACGTTATTTTTATTAAGCCAATATGAACAAAATGGCACTATAAAATATGGCTAGATACCTATCAAAATGGCAACCGATATAATCAAGGGACAAAAGCTGGATAGACTGATCAAGTTTAAATTAATTTTAGCTGCTTCAGTAGGTAACCTCATCTGGCAGAACGCAAACAACTCATCTACATGATAACTTAAGGACTGGGCCAAAAGAATTACAGACATCATCGGAACTGTAAAACCTAATCTTGGTAGTGTTATAAGAATTAAAGCAACAACGAAAGCATCAACAGGGACTAAACTCACCCAAATGCACTCCGCAACAGAGCACATTCATTTTCAAGAAATATAGGAGCTTCCACACAACCCCTTGCCCAAGCGTTGAGACAAAGACGAACACAAGCATCATATGCAACCACTGAATGCCATGGTCCTTGAGTGCTGAATTATTTACCAAAATCAAAGAAGATATAAATAATCAATCTTGTACAAAAAAGCATAAAGGCAATTGTCAAAGAAGCAAAAATGATAAGATAGAAGTACCTTGCATGGAAAGTAGGTAGACGAGCAGCATGCGGACCTGAAGACCCTGCAGACTCTGCACGGCCTATGGGTCTGAAAAACAATTTATCCCAAAATAAATCATTTTTCTTTAAAGTAACCATGAAATGCAAAAGTTTTCTCGTGCGTTTAACATAGATCCAAATTCCAATTAGTTTACCTTGCATGTGGTCCTGCATTGTTATTTCCAGTGGAGTCCTGATTAGCTCCAGATGGCGTAATATTAGGAACTTTTGGCTCATTTTCATTAGAAGCACCATTAGAATCAACCAATTTTGTGTTATCTACAGGCACAGCTTGGTCGGACTCCTGACCTGGGTTGCAAACTGGAGGTGCACTTGGAGTATCACCATCATCCTACATGAAAGGAACCATTGAGTCCACAGCATCAACAATTTATGAAACCACAGTTAATAAAGCAAAGCAAGAAAGCAAGACGCTGGGGAGACAATAAGGTGAGGCAACACTAACTACACACCAACCAAATTGCTTGCTCAAAGCAATGAAGCACCGAAATCCCACAAGCACTCTGCACCTATCGAAAACCAGACAAGTACTATCTTGATGACGCGCATAATCATTAATAGGACATTTTATCAATTAAACTTTCCCTTGGCAGGAATGAAAGGTTTCTACACATAGCGATTTGGGAAGGAGATCTATGAACATGCAGGACAACAGCCATAATTGATGCATCGATAGGAATATCTAGAAACAGTAACAAGGGCATAGTTTCAGAGAGATACAATTCAGAAACATTCAGTTAACTTACTTTGTTTTTCATAATAGAAACCAGATTCCTTTTAAGAAAAGGAGAATCATTAGTGGCCTCCAAAAGACCTAGGCAAAGAGTGAAAGGCTTTTCTATTACCTAACAGTAGTTGAGTCTACTCTGACATGGCTTACAGGAACAGACAATAAGCAAATCAAGAATTACATCCCTACCTGTCAACACTTTTCACATAATGGATCTCAAACACCTTCATAATGACAAGTACAATAAGGAGTTCAAAGCTTTTATCAAAACTATATAATTTACACCCAATTTAAGTGAAACTCAAGAAACAATAGACAAAATGACAGTTTAGAGTACATCAAAGCCAAAATAACACACCTTCCCAACGTTCATCCTTGAATTTACACTAGACGCATAGCTTTCTGAAACATAAGCTTGTGAACGAGAAGCTGTACGGATGTTACTCCCAACTTGTGAAGATGAGAACTCGGCGCTATCAGCAGAATCTTCAGACTCATCTTCTGCATAACCATTATGCCCAACTGGGTATCTCCCATTCCCTTTTACTAATCTCTCACCCTTCTTCCCACTGAACTCCACGGACGAATACACATCAGAAGACATATAATCACTTCCATAACTCATCCGAGCTGGCGGTAACGATCTTGCATTGGTGTATCTATAGTTACCAGTGCTCGAAGGAGGAGCACGTTCATCCTGTGGGGATGAGTCCAGGGAGTACCTCCCACCATAAACATCATCCTCCTCAGACTCAGAGGTGATGTCATTACCAGACACAGAAGCTGAGTCATCCCCAGGAATGACTCTAGAGATCGGAATTGCACCAGATGACAAATGCCCACTTCGGAACTTCCCAGGTGGCGGCAGCCCAAAACCTCGGCTACTGCTTCTGTTCAGAATTGGATCAACATCTGTTCTATGATTATAAACTGACATTGGTTCTTCCTTCTTACTATTAACAGAACCCTAAACACAATTCACCCCAGACCCAAATTAAGAAACAAATAAAGGAAGCTAAGTTAGCAACATTACAGACCTAAATTAACCACAATGAGATATACCAAGATCACAAAAAGCTTAAATGAGAAAGCAATAGCATTCAATGAGAATAATACCATGTACACCAACACTTATACTTCCTCCGTTTTGAAATTAGTGATATATTTTTTTTCCCCGCTTATTAAGGAAGCGATTTAAGGGTGTAAATGAATAAATTTTTCGATTATAAATTTCATCGTAAAATTACTCGTTTATACCCCTAAATCGCTTTTTTCGTAAACGTGAAAAACAAAGTGTATCACTTATTTTAAAACCGATGAAGTAATATAATATACACATTGGAATATACAGAGCTACTATTTCTTCTAAAAATCTATGTACTCCTCAAAGTACCTTATAAATTGCATATATACACCATATAACAAAGATTTAACATATAATTAACATTAGGAGAATATAAATCAGACCCAGATAAAAATACAAAACCCACAATGAGAAATGACAGATTCAGGCCAAAAAGATGAAGAATTTGAAAGAACAGAAATGAAAAGATTACCTCTTTAACCCATTTAAGGGCACTATTATCCAGGCCATGAGTGAACATATTTGAAAAAGAAGGTGGATTTAAGTATCAACTGAGTTCACCTAGCAAAACCCAGATTTGTATATATACATTTAAGTAAATTTACCTTGAAAAAGAACCAAATTTAGAAATGGCAAAAAAATGTTTGAAATGTATAAAATGGGCAGTTTACTCACATAGAAAGCTTGAGCTACAGAAGCAGAGAAGCTGACCACACAAAAATGGCAGAGAGAGAGAGAGAAAGTAGAGAGAGAAAGCTGAAGTGGAAGTAAGAGGAAAGGTTTCTAGAGAGAGAAAGATCATAAATTTGAAAAACCCAAGTACGAGATTAGAAATCCCAGAAGAAAGTGAGAGAGCGGTGTTGCTTTTTGCTTAGCAAAGAAGGATTTTTGTTTGAGTCCAGCTCCTTTTTTTTTTTTTTTTGGACCGGATTAATTGAAAAAATATTTCAGTTTAGTCTAATTCAACTTCGTTAATTTTAGTCTAATTCTATTTATAATAATTTCTTTGCTTTTATCTCATAATTACATTTCAGTTTAATTCAGTTAAAAATCATTTTAATTCGGTTCAGTTCATTCTAGTTCAAAAAAGAACCTGCAATAGATGTTATTCATGTGATTTAAGAACCTGGCCAAAAGTTACTATTATCAGGGCTTTAACGATGGCCTCGGTTTGAAAAAATGATTTTCCTAACACGCTAATGAGATTAAATTTGTAATGTAGCTCAAAATCACGCGTCGACTACATTAAAATGTTCTCATCAAATGAATGATATTTATAGGTAATTATTTATACAGCTCTTAGATTGTATGTAAATATTACTCCAACCATGAATATTACATGTAAATACATTTTCTAAAATGGATTTAAATTGAGAATTTACTTCAAGATCACGTGTAAATCATTATACATGAAAATGACTAAAATTTCTTTTTTGACATTTTTATACATACAACCATAAGAGTTATATTTATCGTTTTTCTTTATTTATTAATCAAAACATAATCAACAAAAAATAATAATTTAAAAAAACAAACGGGGGGAAAGAAGGAGAAAATGGCGAAAAAAGAGGGAGCACGAAAGTGAAGGAGGTGGAGTGAGGGAGAGTGTAGGTGATAATACTGATAAAGTAACACGCGGGTGACGAAGTTGAGAAATCTAACAGTCGAACGTTGGAGTGGGGGAACTCAGCTTCTAGTATAATCTTACTCTCTCCTACGAAATTTTCTCCGCCATTTAAGATTTTAAAATTATGTCACATGGAGTTAATGGGTCCCACATTGGACCCCACTGATAAAATTCATAAACCTTCTTTTCTGTTTGTTTCTACGTTTGTTGTGCCAAATATTGTTGTCTTTGCTTTGAGAATAATGTGAATATGTAAAAGGAATTTGCGTTTGGAATGTGTAAAGCAAATAGAATAATCACCGTTTTGGTATGACATTAAGAGGTTAATCATGTGAGTTACCATGCTAATACTACTACTAGAAGAAATTTTGTAGTATTTTATTTTATTAATGGAAGTTCACTAGATTATAATTCAAGTAGCAAACAAATTAGAGTACTACTAGTAGATAATGATTAATGAGAATATCATGAAATTTATCCAAAAATTATACTGACTTTCCTAATAAACACATTTAAATAAAACAATATTCATATGGTCAAAGTTCAAAGGTCTATAACTAAAACAATAAATTCATTCATAAATTATATGATAGTATCAAATTAACATTCAGATTTATATACATATTAAAAAGCGTAAGCACATGTTGTAATCTGTCATATGTCACTCTCCCTTATTTTCAATGATGTTCTCATCAAAAAGTGCAAATTGAACATGAGAAGCTTTGAACCTACGGCCTCGAGTATGAAAGATAAATGGTCTAATCATTGTATCACTACATTATTGTTGCTTCTTTTATCAATACTTATAATGATATTGAATGTTTTAAATGAAAACAATAAATTATAATATTTTAATTGCTTCTATGAATAAAACTACTAAGTTATAACTTTTTACTAATATCTTTTTACATCAAATTTTAGTTGTCAATTACTAAAGTATAATTCATATAAACCCTACCAATTTAATATTTTTTGGAGTTTTAGGCCTTGTTTTTTAGACAAAATTAGTTCAATTCAGTTAAATTTAACTTTTACCTATTTAAAATTCATTTATAAATATTATTAATATTACTTATATTATATATAATATTATTAATAATAATATTTTTCTTATTAAATATAATAATGTTATCTATTTATAATAATATTTTATTAATATTACATATAATATTACTTATTATTACCAATATTAATATTATTGTTATGTATATATTGAAATTATTCATTAAATGAGCCTTTTTGTAGTCTATAGAAGGCTTCTTATGTAAGATTTTATTTGTACCTAGATCATATGGTTAACAACTTGGCCAACGAATGGCGCATTATCATATTTATTAAGTGTCCAATATTTCAAATAAAGGTCCGATCTTTTCAACTTATTTTCAATCATTATAAGTGTAGATAAGGTCTAATAAGGTCGTATAAGGTCTAACTAGGTCGAATAAGGTCTAATAAGATTTCATCTAATAAGATCGAATAAGGCCGAATAAAGTCGAATAAAGTCTAATAAGTTGAAACAAGTTAAATATGTTCAGAATAGCAAAAATAAGTTGACAAGAACAGAGCCTTAGTCAAATAAAGTCTAAAGGAATAGTGAAAGAATGTGTGCAGCATAGACATCATGCTAGAAAAAAATGAGGGATAGATATTATCAAATATCTAACACCATTACTTTAATTTAGACACTTTATTACAATGTATATAACTTTTTGGATGAACTGAACATTGTATTACCATGTATACACCATGTTAAATGAGGAGTGTTTTCATATACTTGAGTTCACCATATTGCCCCTTATTTTATATGTTAAATAACCATTTGTCCCTTATTTACCATATAACATGATCATTTTATGTGAAATAATCATCATGCCTATGTTAGATGTTTTGGAAACATCCCTCTATGTGCCATTTTCACATTCATATAGGCATGATATTCATCATTAATCTAACTCCCATCAAAGTGATTTGTGATGTGATTTACTGTATTGAGATGTGTATTACTATATTGTACCTATAAATTGTTTCCTCATTAGGATGGTATCATACCAAGCAAGACTTGATCTAGTGAAAAGGAATAAACCTTTCAACTTTGAGGAATCCCCACTAGGGGCACTTTGAAAGTAGAATTTCCTTTATCATCCCCTTCTCTCAAAGTATCTGGCCCAATAGAACCCGAGCGTGGTCTAGGCCACTTCTTCTTACCAAAAAATAAAATAAAATAAGATTGTATCATATGTGGATATTGAAAAATCACATTCCAGGAGTAATAAATCTTTGATGATCCAATAATACAAATTCTATAGTGTTTAGGTTTATTCATACAGTGTTGGTATAGAAATATACGTACTTCAATATAGTTTTGGTAATAGGGTGTTACTAAACATAGCCCGTATTTACTAGAGCATAGCCCGTATTTTAGAGTGAAATGTCTAACTTACCCTTACTAACCCCTCTCCTTCTCCTTTCATTCATCACTCTCTAACCTTCATCCCTTCTCACTAACACCTCTCCTTCTTCCATCCTCCCCTCTCACTAACCATGCCTCCAAGAACCAAGAGAGCCAAGACCCGGCAGCCGCCACCGCCGCACCGCCGCAACCGGCGCAACCGCAACCGCAACCGCCGCCACCACAAACTTCGTCTTCAATGGAGGCGCCACCACCGCCACATCGCCAAGTAAGTTTTTTTTTTGAATTTTTATAAAGAACTCATTAAAACCGCCAAAATTTTTAAAAAAAACCGAAAACACGGAACCGGAAACTGGGTCCGGTTCCGTGTTTTCGTGTAAAAACTTTATTTTTTTTAAAAAACGTTGTTTGATGTTAAAAAGAGTTGTTTAATTAGAATTTTTTTAATAAAAAATCATTAAAATTAGCGTTTTGGGTGTTTATTCGCGTATTTTTGGGCGGTTTTCCGGAAAAACACGGAACCGGACCCAGATTTCGGTTCCGTGTTTTTCCAGAAAACTGTTTTTTTTTTTGAATTTATGACGACACGGAACCGGAAACTGGGTCCGGTTCCGTGTTTTTGTGCAAAATAGGTTGGAGGCTTGCGTTTTTTTGAATATTAATGTTAAAAAAATTTAATAAATTTAAAATCTGAAAAATGACGGAACCGGATGGAGATCCGGTTTCCGCCATGGTGGAGAGGGCCTGCCTTCTCGTTTCCACCATGGCGGAAACCGGATCTCCATCCGGTTCCGTCATTTTTCAGATTTTAAATTTATTAAATTTTTTTTATTAAAAAATATCTATTTATTTACAAAATTCATTTTAATTAGTTATTAAATAAAATTAATTTAAAATTTTATTATTTGTTATTGTTTAGTTGAGTTTATTTTAAAAATATATTATATATATTAATAATATGAAAAAAATTTGTAAATAAAGGATATAATTGTTAATATTGCTTATAATTAGTGAATATAAATAATAATACTAATTAAAATTTATTTAAAATTAATAATATTAAATTAGTAATAATAATTAGTTTATACTTTTTCATACGTAATCTCTTTATATAGTGTCAATATTCGTTAATAATAATAATAATTACTTTAGAATTTGTAACTTGTTTGCATTTGTTAATAATTAGTTAATAATGATTAGTTGAGAAAATGTCTTAATAATTAGTTGAATAATTTGTTTACACCATATGATTATAATAATTAGTTTATAATAAATAATAATAATTAGTTCATGATTATTTATTAGTTTGAATAATTAGTTTGAATAATAATAATAACTAGTTTAGAATAATTAGTTAACAATTTTTAATATTTATTATTTTAGAATATTAACACCATATGCTTAGAATAATTACATGAAATGAAATGAAAGATTATCATTGTTAATAATATGTTTTCATTCCTAGTTTTATAATTGTTTGTTATCCAATGCATAAAAATTAAATCTTATTTATATTATTGAATTAATAGACACGTGGCGGGAAATCATTACCTCTTATTCATGTTCATTATGATGATCAATCGGGTCCTCGGCATACTCGATCTCGGGGCGTAGATGCCTCCATTAGGAGGGCCCGGGACATGGCACGGGGCAAACAAGTTGTCCATTCAGAGCAGTCTAATGTTGGTACGTGTTCTGATGGTGATGGGGATTCCGAGGAGACGACTGATGTGCAGACTGATTTGCAGACTGATATGCAAACTGATTTGCAGACACATATGGATGGTTCAGAGGAGGGTCGTATGACTGTTAGGTTGAAGAAGGGTAGAGGAGGTAGGTTTGTCGGGGGGTCTTCTAGCACGGGCCAAAGTAGAAGGAGAGTGTTGAAGAATGCAGATAAATCGTGGTTGGTTCAGGGACCTATGCCAGGAGGTCCTATTGATGGTAGTGTGATTCCTAGTTATCCGGGTCACATCGCTTCGAGTTTGTGGTTAGGAGAGGATCGTGATGTCCTTAAATGTGAGACTAGGGGAGTGACTTGTACATCCTTAGGGGATTGGGCTAGATCTATGCCTCCTGCCATGGCCACACGTATTGATGCCACGTGTTTGAGCCATTTGCCGGATCTTATGTATATGCACATTGACATGCCTTTGATTTCTGCATTTGTTGAGCGTTGGCAACCTGATACGAACACATTTCATCTGCCTTGTGGAGAGATGACTATCATGTTGCATGATGTATATCAGATTTTAGGGATTCCAGTTGAGGGTCGTACAGTTAGTTCTACTATGGATAGCTCGGAGTTGAAGGGTTTATACACTGAGTTGCTGCAGGTGCAAATTGAGGACCTTGTTCAGAAGCCGTTGCCGATTTGGGGCAATGGAGGGATTACCATTTCTACCATTCTATCAAGATGTAGAGATTCATCTCGAGCTCCTTCTGCATCCATTGCCGGTTATTTGCTGTTGGTTCTAGGATGTACATTGTTTGTGGACAAGAGCGGCACTCGAGTTCCTCCGGCGAATATTTTGGAGGTACGTGATGTTGATTCAGTAGCCGGCTACTCGTGGGGTTCAGCTACTCTTGCATACTTGTATCGGCAGCTCGGGATGTCCACTAGGACTAGTTGTACGGGGATCGATGGTTGTCTCACACTTTTACAGGCGTGGATTTATGAGTACTTTCCATGTTTTCGGCCCCTACGAGAGTCGTTATCCATCGCTCCGCATGATCCCAGGGCTCGTAGGTGGGGCTACAGACTTGAGAGCAAGGATCACATTCGTCTTTCCACCTTCCGGAAGCGCTTGGACATTCTTCAGTCATTTGAGGTATAATATTTTGTATATTTATTTAGTAGTTTATTAGTACTTTTCATTTTATTTACGTTTCAAAAAATATATGCAGGTTGAGTGGTTGCCTTATGGCCCATATCCAGCACGTGCAGTGCCCAGGACTATGTATATTGGATGCATACGTTATCGAGATATTGTGGAGCCATATAGTCCTGATCGAGTGTTACGGCAGTTAGGTTACGTACAGTGTATTCCCTCTCCTATTCCTACGCCCGATAGTGCATATAGACCAGCAAACGTGAAGCAGTATGAGGTCGAGTTTTCAGCTGAATCAGCCGAGTCCTCATGGCGACGGTTCTCGCCAAGGTGTGGAGGTCTCATTGTTGGTGCCTTGGAGCCTGCTCTAGAGAGATCAGCATGTTCACCCGACTACATGGAATGGTTTACTCGGTTTTCTCATGTTCGGATCTTGAATTACGACACTACCGGAGTATGCCCTATTCCAGAGACAACGAACACTGATTATGTATGTCACTAATTTTTAATAATTGTATGTAACTTTGATTATGTATGTCACTGATTATGTCACTATTAACTTTGATATTTTGCAGTGGATGGGCCGGTGGATGAGTGCTACACATCCTTTGATGGAGCAACGTCATGATGATCAACGACTTACCACTCAGACGGCTTATGCTATGATTGAAGATATTGTAGCTGATTGGGATGAGGCTTTGCGGTTGTCAAGGGTGGACCCCGAATATGATGACTGATGAGGAATTTACTCGGATTATGTAATAGTTTAGTAGTGAATTGGACCTCTACTCATTAACCGTTTAGTTTATTTTAAGTACTTGTTTATTTAATGAAACAATGTTTTCTGTTCACGTTTGTTTTATAATTATGATTATGTGATCTTCAATGCATAACAAACCATAATATAGGATTCTACTAAACATAATATTAAGTTAATATAATGTCAATATGAAACCATAAACTACAAGTTAGAGGCTTCTACTAATCTCTCCCAATGACGTTGCCTATGAACATATTGTTGATGCCATTCACTCACTCTATCTTCACGAATATCTTGCCAAATCCCACATAATGGAGGTATAGGGTGATTTTCAGCTAACTCTAATCTGATGTAATGTTTGTAACTCCCTAAATGTGCAATACAGAACTCGGATGTTGGTCCAGTAGCTGTGTCCGGGGCGCGCCAAGGAAGAATGGTAAGACATGGAAACAATGATCCATGCGGACCAACTGAGAACAAGAAAATTGCCGCATTGAAAAATGCAGCTATCGGAAATAAGTCCTGATGTACAACCATCCAATGATTTTCCAAACAAGCACCACCTGTCCATCTGATCCTATCAATATTGCGATCAATCCCATCGAAATACACCATGGAGTACGTATCTCGATAACCTGCAATCTCATTTGCGATCATCATTCGTGCCATCGGCCAATGCTGCTCACCACCAAGAAAAAGATCAGCAACACAACGAAATCCACAGTTGCCATCTGAAGCAACATCCGTCCATCCCACTATAAAATCTCGAATAACTCCAGGGATACGTCTGTAGTAAGGAAATTGATCCACATCCATCCGAGAAGAACCTGTGATAACAGGAGTCGTAATTGTACTTTAAACTAGAAAAATTATATATGAACTAAAATTCAAATTTACTTAAAAGAAAAAAATTATACCAGCTGATGCAGATAAGTCCATGGATGAACCTGATTGTGATCTGCCCTGACTTGATGTAGAAGGAGTGGATCTACCACGACCACGGCCACGGCCACGGCCACGACCCATGTACTCAAACCCGCTAGGATCTCTCCTAATGGAGTAATGACTTCTTTGCCGAGTAGGGCGTCCTCTTTTGGTCAAATTAACTTCTGGCTCCTCAAAACCGGCTTGTTCGGGGTGCAAGTGTGAGTGAAGAAGTTGGTTGACACTTCTACGAACACTAGGATCACTAGTGTTGACCTCATTAATCAATGTCTTGAACAAATCAACATCCTGAGCTTCCTCAGCTACAAACTCTGGGACATCCACCCCATCTCCAATGACTAGTGTCTTCCAGTAATGGTGAATTTGATTAAGGTACAAACTCGTACCAGATGAGAGAGTTCTATGTATACTGCATGCACACGGGATACTATGAGTACGCAACAATGCACATCTACAACGAACATGAACCTCATTCGCCAACTCTCTCATTCGATTTTCCTCGGCTAATAACAAATCAAGACAATAATGGGAAACACGTCCATTTAGATTTCTCAAAGCCAACCCCTGATACATGGCCCCATGTCGTCGACGAGAAGACTCGAGAGCAGTCTCGATCTTCGAAATTTGGTTGCCGATGTGAGCATGAATTGCGTTGAATACAGTGTCAAGGGCTCCAGTGTTGAACCATATCCATTGTTTCAACGATGCATGGGCACTCTCAACTCTACATGTGGACGTGTTACCCAAGTGCAGTACATCATTCGTCCAAGCCGAACAAAATTTTTCTTTATATGGAAGCCATGTAGCATTAACATATTGTAGAACCCTTGGAAAAACCTGCCAAGCATCTGTCATCTCCATGTATGCCATCAAATATTCATCTACATCGGGAGCCTCTATAACTTTCCTCCATCGACCATTTACAAACCTTTTCCCGAATTGCTTGTCGCCCCCACAAAGTTTGGCGACCCTTGCCTCAACATCCCTGTTGATGTGCCATCTACATAATAAGTGATGAGAGTTAGGAAAGATGGACTCAACAGCATTCATAAGTCCCAATTCCCGATCAGTAACAATAGCCGCCTGTGTGTATTGAACACCAAGTACTAACTTGAATTTCTCCAAAATCCAAGTATAGCTAACCGTAGTCTCATTTTCTATCATAGCCCAACCAATTACGAAGTTGTGGTTGCAAGGGGTCATGCCAATCAACTCAACAAGTGCCATATTGTACTTGTTAGTTTTGTATGTTGCATCAATTCCAACAACATGAGGAAAAGTACGTAACAAGTTTGCCGACTTTGGATGAACCATAAACACATGAGTAGCTGCGCTTGTCGATTCATCACCCAATACCCAATGATTGTACTTCTCCTCCTTCGCCATATGTAGAAATTGATTCATGACGCTTCTCCCTTCCGCATTATCCTCCCTAATTGAAGATTTGTAGTTGTATATGTGTCTGATAGTTTGATGATCATCTGGAAAGTTCTTCGTTACAGCAACCATGATGTTCGCCGGCTTTACTTGAGCGGCTGTCATCTCCCGAACAAGTTTCCTAGCACCAACACTGAGACCGCTTAATGAACGGTGACCCTCGGGGTAGACGATGAACTCATGGTTGTGCATACCACTATGTCCCGCTCTAACAACAACCTGCCATCCACACCCATCTTTAAGTTGCTTGATCTTCAAATTAAATGGACAATGGCAAAATTTGGTCTTCGTATTTTTGCGTTGTGCGGTTTCTAGATTTCGCTTTGATCCTGCATAGGGGACACCACGTGTACAACGCATTTGGACATTCACATAGCCATCCTTCAACGGTTTATGAGAAGCAATTACTAATATGAAGCCTATGCTCAATGCAACTTCCTTACACCACTCTGTCGCCTCACTAAGCTCATTAAACACAAAGTCATTGTGAAAACGACCACTATAATCAATGCCATCACCACCATAATCTGGTTCGGGAACCTACAAATTCATATAATTTACAGGCATTGTTAACTTTTCAATTATTAAACGTCATTATTTTTAAATAATTAATGATCAAAATATTATATTATAAATTTAATATTTAACATTTATTTTAAATAATAACAATATTTTAAATAATAACATTTATTGGATTTTTTAAAATCGAATATCGCTTGTGGAAAAATGTGAAAATTACGGAACCGGCCTCGTTTTTCGGTACCCGGAACCGAAAAATGGGTCCGGTTCCGTGATTTTCACATTTTTCACGGAACCGAACCCAGCTTTCGGTTCACGGTACCGAAAAACGTGGACGGTTCCGTAATTTTCAAATTTTTTTACGGAACCGGACCGGTTTTCCGGTACCGGGAACCGGAAAATCGGTCCGGTTCCGTTAAAAAATTGAAAATTACGGAACCAGATGAGTTTTCCGGTTTCCGGTACCGGAAAACTCATCCGGTTCCGTAATTTTCAATTTTTTTGGAATTATTTTCAACATAATTACGGAACCGTGTGAGTTTTTCGGTACCGGGGACCGAGAAACTCATCCGGTTCCGAATTTTTCAAAATTTAAAAAAAAAAGTTCACTCACCGGTTGTGGAGGCGGCGGTGTCCACTCCTCGTCGGCCATAGTATTCCAAAAATTCCGGCCAATGTGGTGGTTGTGGTGGTGGTGGTTGTGGTGGGGGTGGTGGTGGTGGTGGTGAAAGGGAAAGAAGTAAGTGGTGGTGGGCCTAGGTGGTAAAAGGGAGAATAAGTTAGTGAGTTTAGTTGATGTTAAAAGGGAGGGGTAGTATAGACTTTTAACTGCGTATTCATACGAATACGGGCTGTGAACTGGTAAATACGGGCTGTGAATAGCCGCACACATAAATTTGGACCAATAAAACAAATAAGGGAATACAAAGACTATAGTAATAGCAATACCAATATTGTATGGACAAACACCAAAACTATAAAAACAATATTAAATTTGTGTTAGAGATTAATCATCCCTCACCCACTTTCATCACTAATCTAAAATAAGTTTGGACCAAAAAACACAGTGTTACTGTTATGGTGTTTCCGCAAAACAGAAAATAAGTTGGTCTCTCATGACGAGCTTATCAAACGATTTTTTAAAGATCTATATTAAGTTTAACCTTTGGTGAGGAGATGTTGACAAGGGAGAGCTTTGGCCATAAGATCAGCAAGTTGAAAAGATTTCTGACGAAAGCCTGAATCAACTTGCTCATGCACGTAATGACAATCCCTTTGCAAGTGTTATAGTTGTCCTAATGCATATTGCTTACTTTGTTAACTTTTTTGTCGTTAAGAGTTGTATTAAGTCAAGATTGGAGGGGCCAAAAAGAATGAATGAGAATTAAGTCATGTCCATGGACATCTTTCGTATGAAACAATCTTTTGCGGACATGCCAAAAACAAATTACCGGGTGTGTATAGAGTAGAGGAAGTAAGGGGGCCATAACAGACACCTGCATGTCTCTTGGTACTAGATCACCTGGACACTTCTTTCGCTTTACTGGACAACCAGCCACACGAGACATGGCTGCATATGCCTTCCTATCTCAGTCTACATGCTCATCGCTTAGCAATAGCTTGTACAAACACATATTTCTTCCACTCAACAATCTGGCTTTCATACTATATATCAAAATATAATTCTTTTTTCTAGTTCTCAAATATACTTTAAAAAGTATCAGCACCCAAAAATCAAAAGGTACTATGACATTACTGGATCGATCAAAACTCAGAAGATCTTTCTTTTCTTGTTCATGCACTGAGCAGAGTTGCCTGCAATATGCAGTTTATGACATACTATCTTGGGTTTAAGTTATTTTTCGAAAGAAGTTGTATCAGAAACTAGAAAGAATTTCACTATGCATTATGCAAGCATAATTTCCAGGGACAGTTTCCCATCCCCAGGGCCAATTCCCTAACGTCACAATCTGACACTTAGAATTTTGTTTTTTTTTTCCTTCTTCCTTTTTCGTTTCTCTTTTAACACAATCTATGCATATAGTTCATCGACATTACATTCACCAAGGAAGGCCTTGATGCTTCGAGGAGAGCCACAGTGGCCCTCAGCTAGAAGCACTCTGTCATTGGCTGCCATGTGGGCGATAATCTTGTAAATCATTTCAATCTGCAGATCAACATGGTAGAACAAAGTTTGAATTAGAATTCTATGTCGAGTAGGATATAGGAATACATCACCTCCTTTTAAAGAGAATGACAGAGGAGAGATCAATTTACATCTTCAGGGCAATGACAATGCTCAGCCACTTCTTCAATCGTCAATGGCTCAACAGGATCCTTGCAACTGAAAAAAGGTAAAGGGTTTGTTAGCAGCCGAGAAGCGGTACATTTTTTTAGTACGTCCGCAGAGACATTATCTATTGTAGTAGTGGGTATTTTACTATTTTTGAATTTTCCAAGGTGTTGATACAATGTGACAACTGATTCTAATGGAAGGAGTATATTTTTGAATTTTCCAAGGTGTTGATACAATGTGACAACTGATTCTAATGGAAGGAGTATAAACGGTTATACAAGCAGTAAACAAAAAACAAGGTAAACACACCTGGCCTCGTTGAGCACCGCCAGAACTCGTTTCTGAAGAGCTAATACTTCAGCTGCAGCTTTTTTACCAGCCTCCACACCTAGTGATTTGGGTCCAATAAGCATGCAGATAAGGAATGATAAAAAAGAACCAAGACAGATTCCTCAGGAAATTCAGATTTTTAACAAGGCTTTGCACGGTAAACTCGTATTAGTTGATAGTAGCATAAAAAATACCTGGTTGGTGATATGCATTTATGTTGACAAGTGAGGCGTATAACCCCACAGCTCGTTCATATAGTGCAACCATCGCGCCAACTGACCTAGGTGTCACTTCTTGAACAGTGACAGAAATAGATTCACGGTTATTTGCATATAGAGCTGACCTTGTCCCCTGCAAAACATCAATCATTGACATCAAGATACTTGACAAACTGAACCCAATTTATGAAGCAAAATGAGCTAGAAGTGGAAAATCTTCCAATTACTCCAGCGTGCAAGCTGAAACTGAATTCATGGCAGAGCACCTGCAGCGGAGTACTTTAGAGCACCTGTAGTGGTTTTTTTTTTTTTTTTTTTTTTTTTTTTTTTTTTTTTTTGGGGGGGGGGGCGTTTATCTATCCTCTTTGTGGAGGTACATCAGGGCAAGTAGTTCCCCATGCTTTTGGGGAAGTAGGGAAGAGAAAAGGTGGTGAGGTTTAGGAAAAGTACGAGAGATAAGAGCATCCATAACCATGGGCCAAACCCCTCTCATTTCACTCTCCCAATGGGGAGCCCATGGTTGTTGGGCTTCCTTATAATATGGGGAACCCCTTAGCACAAACATTGTTGCAACTTTGGGATTCAAGTAGATGCCAACATGTGGCATGGTATCTGTTGGGTTTGCAAGCCCAATAAGTCAAACACAATTAATGGGCTCAGGGATGCGTTGCGGGTCCCGAGCTAATAAAGGTACGTGAGGGAAAAAGAACAAAGATAAGAGGATCGAAAACTGGTGAAACGAGCACTGTGAGTGCCGGCGGCATCTGTGGCTGCACAGACCGGCTTCTGCAGGTGGGGCAGGAACTTGGTCAAAAGATCAGTCGCAAGGGCGTGCTGTTGGCCCGGGAGGGCTAGTCGGCGAAACTTGCAAATTTATCTTTTCGTCTTGTTTTTATCTTGTTTCCTAAATTTGAGTTAGAGTAGGATTGTGATATCATATACCTACATTTAGGATAATATTGTTTCCTAAAAGTTAAGATAATATTTCCTAATCATTATCTCATTAATATAGTTTCCTATCAGGAAATACGGGTTTGCCTAACCTCCATAAAATGAGTGTTGGGGTAACGATTTTGGCCTAAATTTTATAAAATATCGACGATTTTGGCCTAAATCTAATAAAATACTAATCATGGTTCCGTCCCCACTTTCCGTGCACATCCTTTAAGAAGTAAATTTCTCATCCTACTCATGCATTTTGACCTAACTTTTGGCTTAAATTTGACAAAATCGCCTTTTATGCTGATTCAAACACCCATACCATAAAGTTTATGTTTGTGCATCACACTTCGTTCAGTTCGTAATGTTTTGTTTACCATAAGAATAGCACAAATTGTCCAATTTAATAATAGGAATTATTAATTTAAATTATGTAGTTGGATACAGGAAAGTAGGGAAGAAGTATGGAAAATTCGTAAAGAGGGTTAATAGGGAACCCATGAATGGACATATAAAATTGTCAAATGAGAAGAGTAGATGAAAATGTTAGCAGAAAGTGATGTGGATGAATGAGGTGAAGGGAAAGAAATTCTCGGAAACCATGATTGTGGTCCGGAAATCGAGCGGATGCTCTAAGGTAAATGGACTACCCCAAGTGAAAGTATGTAATCGTGAAATAGAAAGGATAAATTAAAATGTGGAGAGAGGTATGGAGGAATAGAGAGGAGAGAGAAATTATGGTAAGATATATGAATGTGGATTTCATATATCTAAGCTCCACATCGCGATGATTTCTCTCTCCTCACCTCATTCTTCCATATCACTTTCCACTAAATTTTCCTTTTACCCTCCCCATTTCACACTTCCATAGTTCCCCCAAACATTCTCTCTCCCACTTTTTCATACCCCATCTGTTGAGAAGCCCTTCTATAGAGGAAGGGTCTATTTGAGTGGTAAGGAATGAGGAACCCCATTTGAGTGTAGAGAGAGAAAACGGGAGGTATATTTCTCCCACTAACTACCAACTAGAGGTGGAATCTTTGTGGAAGTAATTCAATTGATATGATATGATGGCAAAAAAAAGTACAAACTAGTGCACATTTGTACTTTTCCACAATAGAGATAAATGTAGCTTCAGAACCATGTACGCAAGATTTAACAACTCACAACAAAGGTCGTGCAACATATCCTCAAGTTCAATTTACAACTAATTTAAGTTCAAAGAAGGATGTTCAGGCGAAAAGAATGAAGCCCAAATCACCAACGCTAGCTAGCTTAGGCAAGATTCATTGCAATAAGTGTAGCAACCAAACAAGTTAAGTGGGATAGAGTTCATAACTATGGATGAAAGGCATCATGCATCTTGACCGTGGAAGATTATAGTCATTGAATACTGTACTTTATAAGCATGAGTCATAACTGCTCAAAATTGGATAAATATGCTGCCAGGCTTAGGCGATGAATGGAGGTAAGCTGAATTGAAGTTAATGGAACTGAATTGAAATTACTGAACTTAGCTGAAATTACTGAGATGAGCTGAACTGAAATTAACTGTAATTAATCCAGTCAGGACTAAGTCAAGAAGCAATACCAAGAGATCAGCTTTTCGAGTAAAAACTCTTTCAAAAGAAGTCAGATTGGAGAATAATGTACAGGTTACAATGCATAATTCACAAAATCTAATGAGGTATGTACTCGAAAAGCTCATTACCAACAAAAATGCAAACAACGCTTTGAAGTTCAATTTCAGAAGCTTAACCTGTAACATTCCGAAGAGATAGTCACCACATGTGACACCTGGTTCAAGCTCCCAGTCATGACCTGGAGGTCTATCACGCAGTACTTCAATAAATGTCGCAAAAAAGTTGTGAACACCATCCCTCAGTTGTTGAATGTAACTGCAAAGATATTAAAGCAATCAGGCCTTGAAGTCCTCAGACAACATGTTGCAATATAGTAAGGCTCATTTTAGATCCAACAGCCCAGTGTTGATGCCTGATTAAACATTCTTAAAAACTTACGCATGCTGATCTGTGCTTCCTTTATTTCCATATACAGTAAGCCCCTGGTTAACCTGTAACAATATAAAAGACTGTCATGAAAACAGCTGCAAAATAAAAACAGATGTCTAGATGAAATTGCAATGAAATGAAAAGGATAATTGTTTGCTTTACGACACATCCAGCATGTGGACTTGGCAGTTGTCACTAACATATGTGCAAATTAGCAAAGATGTCTTCTTGCACAAGTAGATCATGTTCATATAGAATCACCTTAGGCCTTAATTCCTTTATTGAGGGCCTTCCGGGATTAGTAAATGTGATATCTTGAATTTATTAATACATATGATGTTCCCATTAAATCCTCTACATTGTATATTACTCCGATTGTTCCAATTTGATTATTGCACTAATCTCATAACCCACTTTTTTTTACCATAATTTTTTATCCATATATGAAAACAAATGTTATTATGTAAGATCTAAGCGGATTTGCCTCAAACGTATTTTTTATATATCAACTTTGTAGATACTTAATAATAGATACATAAAGAAACCAATAGTCAAAGATGTTCGTTGGCAAATGTGAAAGTCCAAGTGGAGCCAATATTAACAAAGGGAGGGAGTACATTGACGTCTTCCCAGATGAAGCTCACTGCACAACTGTTGGTATATGAAGGTCCAGACATAGCAATTGAGTCACTGGTTGAAGGAAAGCACGCACAGAGAGAAAAGAAGATGTAGCCAAAAGCCAGCCAAAAGATAGGTCAGCAACTTTTACATGAATTGCTTGGACTGAATGGTGCTTACTATCAGTGTTACCTAATTCGCTTCTTTTGATCCGCAATAAAAATTAGCCCAAAACTGTCTAAAATTCGCTTTGGTGAATCCGGTAACGTCAATAGTTAATATATGTTCTACAAAATACATACTTAAGCTCAGGCCATATCATCCGTGTGAGACACAAAAAAGAATATCTGGGAGACTTCTAATGACATCAAACAGTTTGAGACTCTGAGAGCTTGCTTTCTTCCTGTTTTGCATGAGTACGTAGAAAGCTTTCTTTTTTGAGTTCTGATTCAAATCTATAGATTACACATTAA
Source organism: Patellifolia procumbens (assembly GCA_947645195.1). Taxonomy (NCBI): domain Eukaryota; kingdom Viridiplantae; phylum Streptophyta; class Magnoliopsida; order Caryophyllales; family Amaranthaceae; genus Patellifolia; species Patellifolia procumbens. The sequence continues at coordinate 711,930 of CANSGD010000818.1, forward strand.
GCCTTAACATGAGTTAATGTCTCCATATATGCAATCGCATGTCTGAAGTTAGTGCTCCTGCTACTATCTCTCTCTAGAATTGGTTTTTCTGTTCAATCATACGCCCTGTCCTGATTAGTCTTTTTTTGCTTTCCGCAACAAACTAACCACCAATTTGTTAAAAAAACACTTTTAAGATCCACAATAATGCCATATTCTTTCAATATTTGTATTCAAGGATAAACAGACAATACTTCTCATTGCCTTTTCACAAAGATACTATAATAAAAAGGACAGAGGCTTATTTATGAATGAAAAGAAAATACTCCCTCCGTAACAGTTTAATGGCAACAATTGCTTTTGCGCACATTTTAAGGAAGCTATTTAAAGGTGTAAAAGAACATAATAATCACAATAATTTTAACATTAGTAACTTATAGTCCCGTTCTTGCTTGTATTAAAAACATTTTGATTAATTTGCTCGTTTACACCCTTAAACCGTTTCCTTAAAATGCGTGCAAAAGCAATTGTTGCTATTAATCTGTTACGAAGGGAGTATATCAAAAGGTAAATTATACATCATTCATGTTAAGCCTCCAGGTGATACCAACAAATTCTCCAAACATTTGGAATTTAATATTCTTTTGGAAAGGAGGTCTGGATATAATCGATTTCATGTTCTTATTCATTCTCCTTATTGCTTATTATAAAACAGAGTGATGTCCAAACTTGTTGATTTTAGTTTCCGCCATCCTACTTATTGTTATGAGTTGAATTATCCTTATTTAAACCAAGGCGCAAGTAAATTTTCATTGACCAGGGTGAAAGTCTACGCATTTCAGTTTTACGGAAAAAATTGATTAAAGAGCGAAACACAGTACAGAACAACCATATCCAGCAAAAGAATGCAACAATTCTTACATTGATTCTTGTTGTATGTTTTAGGGAAAAAAAATAACCAGTGAAAATAAAATTAGAAGCATGCAGTTAAACTCACTAGATAAATATAAGATGCCAGTTGGTGTTTTGGATTATGCAAAAATAGCATTTAATCCCCACAACTACAGCTACTACTGGCTCATGAAGTCTATTCTAACTGTCATAGATTTTAGGCGACAAGAAACTAAACTTCTAGGAGATGAGATTGAGAACAGTACCCCACTAAAGACTAAAGAGCCATTATTGAAATTTAATTGGAGCATCACAAATTATATACTTGTATTGATCAACATGCATACCCGATTACCATCAAGGTCAAACTCCTTTCCAAGTGATTCCATGACCAGCTGTTGCAGATATCGGCTAAAGAGTAATAGACTGTCCTTGTAAGGAAGGACAACCATATCCTGCAGAATAGGAAAGAGAATGACGGAAGCCAAGTCAGCAGTTAGTAGCATAGAACTGCAACAAGTCCCCAACGCTTCACATATGGAGCCTTGAAAACTCAAATACCTTGGAGCCAACCCCATCTGAAGCCCAGTACCAGCACATAGCCAGCAATGCCGCAGGATTACTTCTCAGCTGCAAAGAACATCATGCAATCGAGTAAGGTGGGCATGACGACAAAACCAATACCTCAACCAAATCGAGGGCATACAACCCTATTTATCCAGAAATATATGAATTTCATTTAAGATTCTTCATCCACAGAAGTATAAAATCACAGCTCTAGCCATAAATAAAGGCACACAATAAGGAATAAGGACATTATCTGAAGTCAGATTATATATTATGCTTCATTTGTCCTTCATAAAGCATATAGTATCAAATTTCCAAGACAAACATAACAGTTACGAGAACATACCACAGGAATCCTAGTTGCCTCATCCATTAAAGCTGCACCAGCGAGCATTTCTTTGATGTCAATTCCCTGCCAAACAATCGCTTCAATATGTGTACATAATCTAAAAAAAGGAACTTCATGAACTCAGTGAGATCACTGACCTGAAGTGCAGCTGGAAGTAGACCTACAGCAGACATTTCAGAAGTTCTACCACCCACCCAATCAAACATGGGAAATCTAGATAACCAGCCTTCAATTCGTGCAGTGTTATCTAACAATGAGTTTTCTTGTGTAATAGCAACACCCTGGCAGAAAGCAATTTCAGTAACAGCACAAGTCCCATCATCTAAGTACAAAAGACGTCGACGCATTCTTATCTTACTGTTAAAGGAGCAGTTTCTGTTGACGAAGTTAAAAGCTCATAAAAACCAATAAAAAATCATAAATGTAGACTTTATAGCCTTTGGAAGACTGATCTATGGAAGATCTTAAGTAGAAGGTTTTGTAATCTGTAATGAATGGATATTACTAGGATAAGGGTATTTTAGGTAGTTTATAATAATTTCAGGATTAGAGGTTTTAGGGTTAACTTATCTATCAATAGAGCTAACTAAAGAGAGTGTGGGCATCATGAAAATTATTGAGAAAATGAATCTTTTGTAGTGTAGTACTTAGCTTGTATTATCCCTTAGGGTTTATGTAATATTTCCATCCTATCAATCCAAGTTCCATTTCTAGTTCATACATCACCATTAAAATCACCATTTATTTCCTTACACTATCATCTACCTTGTCCATCATTTCCGGTCTATAACATAATCTTGCAGCAGAGACCAATCAGAAATTGACGTTTTCAGCACACATTTATGACAAGAAGTTAAAATCAAGGACCTGAGATCAAAACCTGTTTTGCGAACTCCAATCCAGCTTCACGAAAGGCCTTTTGCACTTCTAGAAGACCATTTCTTGTTTCTGGTGTACCACCACTCTGATGATCATGAAGGAAATCGTGCAAGGCAGCTAGTTGAGATTGACATAGATGGAACTCACGTGCATTCTAAAAGGCAAAAGTTTTAAACAAACCTTTGAAATAACAATTACAAGTGTTGAAGCTAGCTCAGCACCAAGCTGTGCAATTTGATGATCAATTCCAGCTGGGTCTGTATTGTCAATAAATCTTATCTGCATTGAGTACAGAAGCATCACATGATCACAACTATAAAAGGAAGTGCAAAGCAATTAATTAGAAAAAGGAAAAGTTCAGCAACAAGAGTTGATAGACTTTTGATAGAGAGCCACAGAGGGTTTTAGACAATAATGAGCAGAATAGCCTAATGCGAAAGCAATGAAGCTATTATGCACGTACAAATTATCAGATACCTTGAGGGGTGGATTATCAGGAGCCAATGCTTCTGCAACAAACTGAGGCCGGCGCTGACCCCCCAATCCCGACAGACAGTATTTGAGTAAATTTTTCTCCGGTTGGGGCCTTAATCTGCATCATACAAGTGTGGATTATGAAACAAAATGATCCAAACATAACATAAACAGAACAGAAATACTTGTGCATCCATGATACATTTTACACAGAGCCAAAAACAAGTTTTGTCCTTCACTCCTGCACAACACATAAAGACTGGATTTTCTACATCAGTTCCGCTTTATAGTTGGTGTGTGTGTCGGTATTATTTTATTTTAAATTAATTTTTATTTATTGATGTTTTTTTTGATACACATACAGCCATGCCTCTTGAGCAGCACAACCGCAAAAATCAATGACTTTGATGTACATCTTTACATCATTCATTGTTCATACCGACTTCTACAAGTTGGATCTTGACACCCAGTTAGCTGCCATGATTAATCTTTTTCCCCTCCACCTTACGTCATAAACACTCGAGTTACACACGAAGACACTAAAACCTACATTTTTTACAAGTAGGCAGCTGCAAGACAAAAACAATAAGCCCTTTTCGAGCTTGTGCTAGTCACTAAAACAACCAATTTAACTTCACTCAACCTCAAATATCCTTGATCAGAAACAATCACCCTTCTCAATCAATCAACATATTTTCCACTTCTGTCACCTTCATGATTTCCTAATCACAAAAGTAGCTGATCAAACATCCGAATTCGGGTTCAGCAAGATTGTTAACACTCTCCCCCAAACTAATTAAAATTACAAATCTTCCTCCTATTCACCTCCAATGATTCAAATAAATTCAACCCTATATGCCCATAACTCCACTCAAAGACAACAACTTTAATTAAACTTAGCTCCAACATTAAGTTCAGTACACATTATTTATATATATAGCCTATAAATCAATTAATTGATCGTCATTAACAACAACAACAACTAGCCTTATTCCGAAAATAATTTGGGGTCGGCTAAAATAAATCGTCATCTGACACAATTGAAAAAGGAGATGGCATCGACAAGTGTGACAATTTTTTTAAAAAAAGTTTAAATTTTTAAAAGGGGTGGTTCAGAAAAATCAAACCTTGCCAGAAACAACATCATGAGCAAACTCCCAAACACGATCAAGAGTAACATCAATTTGATTCTTCAAAAAGGAGGTAGGAGCAAGACTAGAATTCCTCAACCAATAATGACCCACCATTCTACCTTCATCAGGGTTAGCAATGGCACCCTTTTCAAGCTCCTCCATAGCTTTAAAAGCTTTTTCAAACCTGGGTTCCATTTCCTTAACAAATTCCTCACTAAACCCAATTCTGCTAACATCCAAGTAAAGCCCTAACTCTTTATGCTGATACAACCAATCCACATAACGGACCCACAACGCATGTGGGTCCTTCTCAAGAAACCCATCTCCCTTCTTCTTTAACTGTAAAGAAGGGAGATTGTTGTTGTTGTTATTCGAAGAGGATGAAGATGATGAAGTTGCTAGATCAACGGCACGTCCCGTGCTACAGATGAAATGGGTCGGAAAGATAGAGACTTTGGGTTGGAAATGGTGTGTTTTGTGATGGTGGGTAGGTAAGAAATCTTGGGTTTAAGAGATGTTGATGAGTAGAGATTTGAGAGTGAAGATGCCATTGTTGCTGCTGTTTTTGTGCTTTTTTTGACTCTGAACTCAAATGTGGAGTGATGTAAACGAGGAGAAAGAGAGAGAAAGGGAGGTTTTTTAGGCCATTGAGTTGGTTGGTGGCCTGGTGGGTGATATTTTATATGTGGGAAATTGGAAAGTAGTGAATTTTCTGAATTGAGTTCAGATTTTCAGTGCAAAATTATGTATATATATACACTGGGTTTGTGGCTTTCAAAGGAGGTTGGAGATTCTCTGGATGCTTGTGAATGAATAGTAATGGTTTGAAGTTGTTTGAGTTAAAACAAAGATGGTGGGTTGAATTTGATTCAATTGTTTTCCAGGGTGTTAAATGGTTATGTAATCTGTAGCTTTCATGTACTCATCATGTTTGATACCGACTTTGATTCCTTTATGCCTTCATGGTGTATGACTGAATGAATGGTGATATCTTTCCCCTTTTTCTTAGAGTGTTGCTTTTTTCTTTTCTTTTTTTGATTTTTGATGAGTTAGGATTGGTCCACTTCGTCACAATAAAGTGAATTGAAATGTACTTGAGTGAACTAAATTAAATTAAACTAAAAGAAATAACAAAATATGAAAGTAAAAGTGTTGTACAGAGCTGAATTGACTGAAAATATAATTGGGGAGAATGTTGCCCTATTCTTAAACACTAAAGAATGCAAGACGAGGTCCAACCTTCTGATAAAAGCACCATGTACCCCTAAGGTTTTTAATAAATCCTATATATACCCTTAATGTCTAAGATACCGAGAAAATATTGTTTCTTAACCCCTCAGAACAATTAACTAGAACACCAAACATTAATGAAATTGGTAGAAGGTATAATGGAACAGTAGCTGAATTTGACGTTTTGTCTAGGAGTTAATTCACCATTTTTTTATATACCCAACATCATCAATAGCCATCTTGGCTAAAAACTTCTCCGCTTGTGCTCACCTTGGAAGGGAGTGACGTGGGAGAGGAAGAGAGGGAGATGAGTTGGGTTAAGGTCTAAATGGTTAAAATAGGTTGTATAAATTGGGCTATGGATGGAAGGTTTAGCAAAATGTTATTCACCCAATTAGCTAATAAAATCAAAACATAAAATATACATCAAAAATAATAATTGAAATAATTAAAATCTTTAATTATCATTTTTAAATGTTTTAAACAAAATCGAAAATAATCATAATTAAAACGTAAAAATTCAAATTAATACTCGTTTATGCTAATAATATTAATTGAGTTATGGAAAGTCTGGGTGTTACAATAACACCCGTACAAACACATCCTCTCTAAAAATAGTGTAAACCCAATGGCCCGGCCTAAGCATGTGCAAAGTGAGCTGTTCGCGGAGGGCCCAATTCATTATACAAAAAAAATAGTTGTTGCAGTAAACAAGACTGACGGAGATAACATAGCACAGGCAATAACACTACAACTCATGGAATTAGAGGAACTGGGGTCGATACTTGGAATCAACAGCTGATGCGTCGTTTTTTTGCCTTCCACGTAGCTGCCACTTGCATAAACAATCCACTTCCTTTAAGGAGTACTAGTCATATATGCACGCGATGCGTGCTTATGCGAAAGATTAATATGTAAGGATTTGGGAGCAACAACGTTGAAATTTCCCCAATGAAGAGTATACATATTTTGCATACTTTTAAAATAATAGTTCAATTTTGGTTTTTTTGTTTTTTTTGGTGTAATGTAATCTCAAAAGATTTTAAATGGCGAAATAATTTAAATAAATAAGAAGAGTAATAAATATTAGAGAGTAGATTGATTATAGTGATTTAAAAACAAAAGGCCAAAAAAGACAAAAAAAAACTTACAAAAGATTAATGGAAGGTGTCATTAGCACCAATGCACCATCATTCATGAGTAACATCCCTCTCCCTCTACCATTTTCTCACTCATCCTTAAATATTTTATTATGTTTCATGATCAATTTGATCAAATGCACCTTCACTTACGAACAATCAATTACTCATATATTTGAAAATTTTAAAAAAATAAAAAGTAAATAAAGATATAGCAAAGTGGGTGTTTATTTATAGATCTCAAGAAAATTTGACCATTGATATTTTTTAAAATTGTTTCCTTTGTATATTTTAGATATTTTAATTTGAAGTTTAAAATATTTTGCTAAAAATCTGATGGCTAAGTTTGAAAATAAAACTTAATTACTTAACAACTTCATTGATTTATTATTTTCTTTTTCTTTTTGCGATTTTGGTCTCCCCCCTCTTGCCTTATAGTATAAAGATACCATTATTAAATGCCGCGATGCGTACTAAAGCATATAAAATGAAAAAGTAGAAAGGAAAAATCGATAATTTGCTTAAGATGTACTCCCTCCGTCCCCCAAAGGATTTCCCATTTTTCCATTTATGTTTGTCCCAATTACATTTCCCATTTCCTTAGTTGGATATGGCCCACCTACTATAATATTATTTTCCTTACAAAAAGTACTTGACCCCACACTCTCTCTCATAATAAACAATTCTAAAAAATATCCACTACCTTACTTTTCCATTTTAAAATGAAAACTAGTCCCCACATCAACATCACTCCTTAAACTTTGTGCCCAAAGGAAATGAGAAATCCTTTTAGGGACGGAGGGAGTATATTTCAAAATGAAAAAGTTACTTATAAATAGAGATTTGTCCATTTAATTATAAATTAAGAAAATAATATGGATCTTTGGTGCTCCACCTCTTTTACTTATAGAATAGAGATAGCTTAATGATTTTTTCTATTTCTTTCATTCAATTTGGAGAAAAGGTAAAACTTTGCTTCATTCAATTTGACATCTATTTCTTTGTTTTCTTTCTAATTGATTCTTCATTCTTGGTAAGTTGTAAGCCTTTCCTATAGCTTTTCTGTTATACTTTTTCTCTTTCCCTTTTCTATACTCTTATTATTCTTTTGTCAATTTCGTTATTTTTACACATGTTTTTTCACATACAAATAATTTTTTTTACTTTAATTACAAATTCTTTGTGACGTCCTTGAACCCAATAATAATCAGATTGAATCGAAACAGCTGATCTAGGTCCATTTAATTGAGAACCACTACTACGGTTCGTAATATTCTCTTCATTTGATGAATTTGATTTCTTCAACCTCTCTGTTATACTCTGAAACTCACATGTTCTACTTTTATACGATGATTGTGAGGACCTCATTGTTACAAAATTGGAATTTCTAAACCATAGATTTTGAAAATTGGAATAAGTTTATTCACCGACAATGATGAATTTGGGCGGAATATTGTGAGTTTAGATCCGAATCTGTCATTTGTGACAATTGGTTGTTGATTGAATTGTTTGATTGCGACCGAGATCTGGAGATTATGAAGGGAAATAGGGATGATTTGTTCGATTAGTGAGATCTCTATATATCTTTCTGCTTTGTTAATGAGTTGATTTAATGATGGTGTCATCACGAATTTGGGAAAGATTAAGGACAAAGAAGAGAGTGAATAGAGGGTTGTGATTAGTGATGCTACCTTAGTAGATTTAATTTTGGCCATTTATCTTATATTGTGATTATTAATGGTGCACTTTCAGTTATGAGTGCTTAACTTTTAGTCATTAAATCTTAGGAAAAATTGTCAAGAATAAGTCAATCTTTTTGCTGGTCTTCTTTTAATAAGTTAAACTTTAGATAATTTTGGAATAAGTTAACTTTGATATTACTTAAACTTTTAACAAGTCAAATGACTTATAAATTATTCAACCGGTAATACGTGAGACTTCTCTTGAATTTTAATTTATTATTTATGTGTTCCTTCTTTTCTTCTACTTTCCATCCCCAACCATTTCTGTATTTTTAAACCGGTTTTGACTTGTTAAAAGACATACCCTTTAAAGGTTAACTTATTTCGGGGATTATTCAAAGTTTAACTTATTATAAGAAAACCGTGAAAAGGTTGACTTATTCCCGATAATTTTTCCTAAATCTTAACTTTTAGTTTATGTGACTTTACTTTTAGTTACTAAACTTTAACTTTTAGTTACCAAATATTAACTTTTAGTTAATATGGATTAACTTTTTGTTACTTAATCTTAACTTTTAGTTATAAAATTGAAACTTTTGTCATCTTAGCCTTAACTTTTAGTTACAACACATGTCGGATAATACGCAAATAAAATTCGAAAAATATTAAACAAGTTATTTCTTAACTTTTGATTAATAAACTTTAACTTTCAATTTATAGTTCTTAACTTTAAGATGATGAAGGAAAAAATATGGAATTTGGCATAAAACTATAGAAAAGGAAGAAAAGCGAAAAAAAAGAGATGGACCACTTGATTTTTAATAATGAATCCTTAATTTTTAAACAAAAAATATATTCTTTGATAATAAAACCTTAACTTTTCATTCATAAACTTTAATTTTTGATTACAAAACTTTAATTTTTGATTATTAAACATTAACTTTTGCTAAAAAAATCTTAACTTTTGCTAAAAAATTCTTAACTTTTGCTAAAAAAATCTTAACTTTAATGAGCCATATTTAACTTTTAATTATTAAAATTTAACTTTTAATAACAAAATTTAACATGAACTGAAATACTTACATCGTGTGCAAGCTTTCGAATAATAAATGAATTAAATCATCAATCCTCATTATAAACCACAATTTCAAATTCGATTCATCCATCAAGAGCTCCATAAACTCCAAAGCTCCACAAATTTCTACATCTTCAATGGAAAAATCATATGCATCTTCCCCAAAGAACAAAAACACAAAAGCTTTTCACACCTTATTTCTTCCTTCCTTCTTAAGAGTCATACATCTTCAACCTCTACTAATTTATCACTACAACTAGTTTGATTCAGTTAACCAAATGCTTCTTATAAATTGCATGAATGAATGGCTCAGTGCAAGCAACAAGTTGGTTTCCATAATCAAATTGATTACGTCACTACTAGAAGTAGTACCGGTAACCACCATTATAGTAACGGATAATTCTATCAGCTTCATTTGGAATCGACTTTGGGTTTTGTATGGGTCTACAATAAGTTTAGCGTAAACCAGGTCTATATTAGACTTCCTACATTTAGGGATCAAATTAATATGTCACATTTTCTCTAACTAACTCCAATTTCCCTCATTTTAGTTTCCAAGATCCAATTGCTCCTTCTCCTCTTAATATGGCTGCTTCAGGTTTGTCCATTGTATAATAAAATTAACTAAAATGAACTTGGAGGTAGTAAATAAATAAGTAATGTTTTTTTGTATGATTAATTTATGTAGATATGGGATTGATTGAAGAGCGAGAAGTTTTCAAGAAATACTGGATTGAACACTCTGTAGACTTAACTGTTGAGGCTATGATGCTCGATTCCAAAGCGTCCGATCTTGACAAAGAAGAACGACCTGAGGTATTCTCTATTACTTTCCCCTTTTCATTTCCATCATCAATTTATATTGTTAAGGACCTCGGAATTTGATCACTCTTCCAATCATAGCAATGCCAAGTTAATATCGGAATATGTATATATCCGCGTCACATTTTGGTGGTATATTTAATGAAAATGGTAGTATATTTCTTATATATGGTATTATGTTTATTGAGAAAGGTAGTATATAACAATCAATATTTTTAACGGATATAACTATATAGTTTGTATTTGGTCAAAATCTAATATACTACTTTTCTGAATGAATGTACCACCATACATAAAAAATGTACTCATTATTTTCATTAAATATACTCGCTTCAAAATGTGAGGTGATGAATATATGCTATATCCGATAGTAACTTGACATTTCTCTTCCAATCAGACTAATCAGTTACTCCCTCCGTCCCATAATATAGTGTTTGTTTCTCATTTTTCACAAAAATTAAGGGACAAAACACCAATGATTGAAATACTTGTGACGACAAACAACAAATTTAGGGGTAAGTAGGGAGAAAAAAGACAAATATAATAATGACAAGACATAAAAAGGGATATTTTAGAATAAAATATCTTGGAGGACAATTTTTCAAGTACTTGATGAGGGTATGTTGAAATTTAGTACCTTTTAAAAATGGAAACAAGAACAACATTTTGGGATACCCAAAATGAAATACAAGCACTAAATTATGGGACGGAGGGAGTATAAATTTATGATGTACTCTTCGTCCTTGAAAATGACGAACCCAATATTCATTAACATTATAAATAGTAACGATTCCACTGCGGAGGGCAGAGGTGGTGAACGAGTCGTAAATGTCAAGTTTGTGTCGGGTTCACGAGTTGGCGGTTGTCTTCTCCTAACCCTAACCCGACCCGTTTACTTAAACGTGTCAAGATCCCCTACTCTAATCCGCCATGTGAATTAAACGTGTCGAGTTCGAGTTGACCCGTTTAACTTTTTATATATATTTGATGTTCGCAGTTCAATTATATTTGGTTTGGAACTTATTAAATTTCATGCGGTAGTTAAAATAACATCTAATAGTGATACAAGTAACACTAAATAAACTAAACTCAAAAATAAATGAATGAAGGTAAGATGTAATAAGGAAAACTTTAAAATATGCGTGGATAAACGGGTTGTTGTATCGTTTCCGTGTCAAATAGTTCGACCATAACCCAACCCGTTTAATAAACGTGTCGTGTCGAGTTAACCCATTTACTTAAACATGTCAAAAGTCCTTACCAAACCCGCTAATTTCGAGCCGGGTTTTTTTCGTGTCAACATTTAACACCTCTAACAGAGGAGTTGATTTTATTTTATTTTTCTTATAAGGTGTAATTAGGGCTGTTAATGAACCGAGCCGAGCCCGAATAGTGGAGGCTCGGCTAGAGCTCGTGAGTTTGAGTTCGAGGCTCGTCGAGCCTTGAAAAATGAGCCTCTACAAACAAGCCGAGCCCTTTGTTTTGATTCGGATGTATGGTCCACGAAGTAATTTCATACTTCATAAGAAAAGGAAACTTTGATAAGTCTTCTATAAGATGGTGTTGTTGTAATTATGGTGACCTATGAGATTAGGATAGTTTTTTTTCCTTAATAAGTTCCCAGGAAGTTCAAATCAAGTAAATTGAAATTTATAATCAAAATTATTGAAATCCCGCTACCATTTGTTTGGTTAGCAATGGAGTATGATGCTTCTAGAGGGAATTTCTACTTACCAGGGGGCTAGATAAGCAACTTTCTAATTTCATAGGAAGTTTCACTTCCCCCATTTCACCATATTTAGCCAACCAAATCACTAGCTTGCACTTTTTAGCAATTCCCACTTCCTATGTTTCCCTATGCCAACCAGACAATGAAAAAAGTTTTATGCATTGTATTAAATTTAATTTTAGAACTATATATAAATGTAAATTATGCCAAATAACCCACTAGGCTGGTATTCTTAGCATGTGATAGATGACAACAACTGTCATATGAGATTGGTCTAATATGTCTAATGTTCTGCCGTTGGAAATATGAGTTCTTATATTGTAGGAAATTTTATGTCTTGTCTCTATTCTTTTAGTGCTTTTATTTTTTAACTTGAAACTCAAAACAATCAATGCAAGCAGAATATTGAGCTAATAATTAGAGTGAGACCTAAATGTTTATCAAAGTAGATTGTAGCTTTATATGACTGATTTGAAAGCTTTATCCACAAACCTTAGCACCACACTAATTTTTCACCCTTTGGGAATGAACTACTTGCTTGGCTATATCTTCTATTGCCTTCTTACAGATAGTTAGGGATTATACATGGTTATGAAGTGGGCGTTGCTTTGTGTAGTACATAAATCGACTTTCTTTTACATATACGTATATGTTTCTTGAAACATGCTGAGACGTATATGCGTACCTATCTATAAATCGATCTTTTTTTTACATATATGTATATGTTTCTTAAACATGCAGAGACGCATATTTATGCATATAGATATATGCATATACGTGTGTGTGCGTGCATACATATACGTACAGAGATAAACACAGACATACGATTATTGTGTGTGTGCGTTTTGGATACTGGAGAACTGATTAACAGCTTTTCATGTTGTTTTCCTTATTGGGTAGCAGGTACTTTCTATGCTTCCATCTTATGAGGGAAAGTCCGTGTTAGAACTTGGTGCAGGTATTGGTCGTTTTACTGGTGATTTGGCCATGATCGCTGCCCAGGTTATTGCACTGGATTTCATTGAGAGTGCTATAAAGTAGGTGACATATATAGGATCCTTGCTTCTTCTTATCTTTTGATCTCTTTTAGTTTATATACTCAATCTGTAGTTATAGGTGATGTTACTAAATATGCTAGTGTCTATATTGTTTTGTTGCAGAATGAATGCACAAATGGGCATTACCGAAATGTGAAGTTCTATGTGTGCTGATGTGACATCTCCCAGCCTCAATATATCTCCAAATTCTGTGGATATTATATTCTCAAATTGGTTGCTCATGTATCTTTCTGATGAAGAGGTATATTATCAACTATGTCTTTTTAGTTCTAAAGCCATCGAAACCTCATTTTGTATTTAATGAATAAGAAGTAGCACATATATAATAGTTCATTGTAGATAATCTTACCAAGTAGTTAGCAGATTTTGTTATATTGGATGTTGGCATTTATGAAATAGCAGTTAGCTTTATTATTTTGAAAATGACACAGGGACATGAAATTCTCTTGTTAGTATTGATAAGGTGAATGAGGACTTCACAAAGAGTTGTTCTTTTATCTTGTCCATTCATTGATTTTTTTATGATAGTAAAAATCTACTATGTGTGCTTGAATATACCAACTTCTCTTCAGTTTGTCATTTTTAATTGCCAAATTTACGCTATAAAGTCTCTGTCTGTCTCTGTCACTTCAGGTTCAGCATCTGGTAGAAAGGATGTTGAAATGGTTGAGCCGGGGGGATACATTTTTTCAGAGAGTCTTGTTTTCATCAATCTGCAGATCACAAGCGAAAAAGTAACCCGACTCACTAGTGCAACCGGTTCTACAACAAGGTTGTTATTTCTGCCTTTCGCTTTCTCCGGCTTGCATGCCCATCTATTTTGTTGGTTGATGCAAATCCCAAGGTCCTTTTTCGTTGAAATATAATTTAAACGAATGTTATATTTACTCATAAGGAACCGTATACCTTCTCGAGTGCTTATAATCATGTGCTTAACTGCGTCCACAGATGATTGTATTTGCCGGGGTGGGAGGGGGGGATGCTATGCTACAGACCTAAGAAGGCCCAAGTATATGCCTCTGCTTCAATTTCCTCTATATTGAAGTGGCTCACTGTCTTCATAACCTTTTATCTACAATGACAAAGAGCTTCTTCTGATTAGACCATGTTTAGTGGGCCTCTTTATCTTATCGATGCATAAACGAGCACGCGCGCACACACACTGAATTGAGAGAGTCCAGAAGATATATGCGGTCATACTGCTTGTACCATTAATGGTTCTAATTGTAAGATGCAGTCGCAGAGACAAAACAATTTGAATCAAAATCAGTACTCACTAATGGTTGTTGAATCACTTTCGTGGTACCATTGGCAATCTTTGCACCGAACCAATGAAGTTTTGTCATTTTGGTAGAAAATTATGAGAAACTTAAGCAAAATCATTATAGGGAATGTTGTATTTAACTCAGGCCTGTGTTTTGTGATGTAGTTTGAGACTTTAATGCCCAAAGTTGTTTTCATCGATTTAGGAAAAAGGGTAATTTTTAGGATTATAAACTTGTCAACATTGATATTGTCAGTTGCACCACACAATTGGGATACATTCTCTGAAATATAAAATATTCAAGGCTGCAGAAGTCTCCAAGATCCATAAGCGACATTGGCTCATGCCTTATTGTAATAATAATATACATGATATTCTTTTGCACCTTGTACAATTTTTCTGTAAATTTTTTACTTGCGTCAGTAAGAAGGCATATTTAATAGTATTGGCCTTTTCTCACCCTCTAATTTGATTACAATTTTTTTTGATATAGGTTTTTAAAGAATGCCATATGCAAGCTGAATCTGGGTACTCTTACGAGCTTTCCCTAATTGGCTGCAAATGTATTGGAGCTTATGTCAAAAACAAGAAGAATCAAGAACCAGGTTATAGATGTTTATGTTCCACCTATCTGTTTAGAGTAGATTACAACTACTGAGCCAGATGTGCTAACAAGTATGTTATTGGCTGCAGATTGGTTGGTTATGGCAGAAAGTTGATTCAGAGGATGATAAGGGCTTTCAAGGGTTTCTGGATTCTAGCCAGTATAAGTGTAACAGCATTCTGCGATATGAACGTGTATTTGGCTCTACAGGTTATGTTAGCACTGGAGGATTTGGTGGTTTATGCTCTTAGCACTCTTGGATATCATCATTATTCTGCAATCAATCTGCAGCATCATATGATATAACTGGTAATTGTGAAAATCTATACTTGAAATGCATACAGTAAAGCTCTTTGCAAATGATATGATGATAATCTTACATTCGGTTCTCATCTTGAGTCCGAACAGTTGTTAGCTTGTCATACTAGTTGATAATAAGCACGCGAGCTTAGGGTTTTTTTTTGGGGGGGATCGGATTCGAGGTTTCCAGAAAGTACTTTCCTATCGAACATATGTAGTACCACATGAAGTCCTGAAAATTGTCATACAAGTGTACAACCTTATTATAAAAAAGCTATAGTACTAGTTGACTACTCCTTCAGTATCTTAGGGTGCCCCCATTCCCCTTCTTTCGCTTTTCCAAGAGTTTTATTGAGTGAGTAGTAGTTTGTCGTCTAGCATGTGATAAACGCAATCTGTTGGGGATAAACTAAAAAGGAAAATAGGGCAACCTTCGTAGGACAATGGGGCATCTATGATGTGTTTGTTATACTTGAAAACAATAAGTCGAAAGGACTTCATTCTACAAGTCTTGTCTTTTGAGAATGGGGGTCTTCAAAACGCAAGCTTAGCTTATGGGTTTATTATATAACAGAAGAGCACGTAATCGAAGATGATATATAATATAATTGTACTCCATCGGAAGACCATTGGTGCATTCTGTTCAAATGCTTTCTGAATTTTCTGTTTGCTGGTTTATTTTGTCTCCCCCTCCCCCTAAATGCACCTCATTCATCACCCTTCTGTTCAGATTAGGTATGTGGTGGGGGGAAGGTTGAGAAATGTGACATGTTCGGACTTCGATTTCTTTCCATGCCTTGTGGCTTGCTTTCTTGTTTTGGGCTCTGACATTTTGCTTGGGAGCAGAAACAACCAAAGAGTTTGTGTCAAAGCTTGACTTGAAGCCTGGACAGAAGGTCCTGGATGTGGGTTGTGGCATAGGGGGAGGTGATTTTTACATGGCAGAGAATTTTGATGTTGAGGTTGTTGGAATTGATCTCTCGATTCATAGATTTCTTTTGCCTTGAGCGCTCTATTGGGCTCAAATGTGCCTTGGGTTTGAGGTGGCAGATTGCACCAAGAAAACTTACCGTGAACAGACTTTTGATGTCATCTACAGCCGATACCATTTTACATATTCAGGTAAACATGCTAGCTCTCATTAGCACTCCTTTGAGGCTTTTTTGGGATGACAGTTGCTGCTTATCTGCAGAGTACTTGGCTGATTGAATTGTTTGTCAGCGTAAACTGATTATAACATGTTCCCTGAATCCTGATATGTAGCTAATCTGTTGCTTCTTTGCTTTCATGCTTTAATACTTAGCTAATCCTTAAGACGTGTTTTTCTCTGAACTTAGTGGTTTTAATCCATAGCTTTTTACCATGTATGGTGTTCAGGTGCTCAGTGCTCTAGCTTTTTACTTTCATTGCATATAAGCATGTCTACCACTTTTAGATTTGTTTTTAAACCACTTTTGTAAAAGCATCTTCTTAAGAATCTAAACATGTTGATTATAGATAATAATGACCAAAGTACAATGTTAGAGGATGAATAGTTGAATCGGAAATGTTATTTGACACGGAGAGAGTGAAATGAAGAGGCGTCACAAGTTTAATATACAGGAAAAGGGGGGTTTTCTTTTTAAATGTACCACTTTATTTGAAATCCAAATGACCTCTACCATAGATATCAATCCTGAAACAAATAAACTCCAAAACTAATCCTTGAAAATTTCGTCGTATTACAGGACAAACCCGCATTATTTAGAACGTTCTACAACTGGTTGAAACCTGGAGGCAAAGTCCTAGGTGGTGACTACTGCAAGAATGCCGGCCCAGCTTCACCTGAATTTGCATCGTACATCAGCAGTGAGGGATATGATCTCCACGATGTAGAAGCTTATGGACAGGCAAGCCGAATCAGTTTGATTTCGTCTTTGTTTGTTTTTTCATTTTACGCCAGTTTTTAATACTTCTATTATGCAACTGTTGTGTCCATCAGATGCTTAAGGATGCTGGATTTGTTGACGTGATTAATGAGGATAAGACTGATCAGGTACTCATTCATGCATTCATGCTGCATTTTGACTGGGAAATTCAATGCTGATTTATTGATTTTGTTTGCTTTCAGTTCATTCAAGTTCTGCAGAAGGAACTAGATTCACTTGAGAAAGAGAAGGATAAATTCATTGCTGATTTCTCTGAGGTTCGTACAGGTCCGCATGTGTGCATTGATCTTGCCAATTGTTTGAATGATCTTGAAAATGATATGCTTCTATAGTTTGTGGTAATTCTTATTCTTTTTCACTGGTCGGGGGTTTTCAGGAAGACTACAATGACATAGTTGATGGTTGGAAGGCTAAGTTGATGAGAACTAAAGTGGGCGAGCAACGATGGGGTTTGTTCATTGCTAAGAAGAAGAATTAGCATATCGCATCATGTCGTTTACTAGGACTCTAGGAGTACTAGTTTTCAATGCATTTTCAGTTTATGGTGTGTATGCTAAATCTGTTAATTAGTGACGACCATAAACTGAATGATTTTATATCAAATTATAAATTAGAGTTTTTATTTGTACATAAAATATTTTTAAAAAATTTATAGCTAAAAAGGGGGATTAACGAACAAAATGAAGCAAGGTCATGAATAGAATTGACAGCTTGAACTCTTAAGCAGTCAAAATGAATGAATGGGACATTCATGTTGAAAATTCAGTTAACCATTGATTTTCTGCTACAACAATCCTTGGTTTCTTAATGGGAGAGGATTTTTACGTGCAAAAGGGACCTAAAGTAGGACGCAATTCAACAAGAAATTTAGGCAATCATCTTCTATCCTAAGCAAAGCTGATTCAGAGGAGTCTTTGATATTTCCATCGTCTAACATAGTTTTTTTGATAACCGATAGCAATGTAGCTTACAGATAAAACAGAGCACTGTAAACTTAAGAAAGTTTTACAAGCAACGAGTTTATGTCATTGCTAGAGAATGACCATGAAAAGGACTGAAAGCACATGCAACAAAAGACTAAGTCAGTGAATATGTGTTAGAAATATGGACTACAGAGGTCACCAGCAGAAACAGTCTCAATTTCCTTACAGTCGCAGCTTAAATCCGAAGTAAAGAAAATCATCTACACCAGTCCTGCGACAAAAGAAAAAAGCTTCATAAAAGATATGCTGAAATTGTAATTCACATATGAAGTTGCAGATCCTTATCATAGTTGCAATTACAGGCAAAATGTAACTCCCTAATATAATAGCAATCCTACATCCCAGTGAAATTCTTCTAAAACACATTTTTATCATCTAGCAAGAACTTCATAGTTTTATAGATTAAGTAGGCATGAGTACTTAAGCATGCATTATTTTTCAAACAGATGATTTCAAAATGAGGTCAGTAGAAAAACAAAAAGATGAGCAAAAAGAAAAGAAAAGAGACATCACAGATGTTACATGCTAATAACGTGCAAGAAATCAACATTATCTATTCCATACTAAAAACATATCCAGCAAACTCAAGATTATAATATCAAACAATCACAGCTACAAGAGACATTAAGCAGTTAAGCACAGTGATCTCTACAAAAGAGCACAGAAATAATGCAATTATGTTTCAGCTAAAGTTAGCAAGAACAAGGTTCCAAGGGTGTCCCTTAACTCCATTTCTCACAGTAAGCATAACAATGTTTAAAAGGAATAATGCATAACCATAGAAAATACTATCAAGTATCAATACACCATATCAAACACCATAAAAGCTTCTCCAATTTGCATCATCTTCACACAAAACCAAATATGTCACATGAACCACACGAATGTCATTAATAAGTAATAAGCCAAATAACAATGAAATCATGAAATATCATCAACTTTACTAGCAATGCGAAAAGTATTTTAAAAAATCCAAATGTTTATACTGCAATACTTTTTCTTATTCTTATGCTTCCTTGTAGTAGTGCCAAAACTCCCGAATGCACTCCACCACCCTAACGCACCTTATCACCATCAATCATAACAAGGCAACTAAAAACATATCCAGCAAACTCAAGATATTAGAAAAACAATCATAGCTTCAAGAGACATTAAGCAGTTAAGCACAATGATCTCCATAAAAGACAACATAAATATTTTAAATATATACTATCAGCTAAAGTTAGCAAGAACAAGGTTCAGTGGTGTCCCTTAACTCTATTTCTCATAATAAGCATAATAACCCTATAAGGTATAATGCATAACCATAGAAAAGTAGTATCGAATAACCAATCGAACTCAACAAAAGCTTCTCCAATGTGCATCATCTCCACAAAAAACAATCCCAACCAAATAACAATGAATTCATGAAGTATCATCAACGCTTTACTAGCAATCGAAAAGTATTCAAAAAAATCCAAATGTTTATACTGCTATACCTTTTCTTATTCTTATGCTTCTTTGTGCATGCCACCTCCTGAATTCCACTCCACCACCCCGAACGCACCTTATCACCATCAATCCTAACAAGGCTTTCGACAAAAGCTCCACGTCAAAATTCTCCCCAGGCAGTCCCTTAAGCACACCAGCTCGTATTCCTCGCTGATCCCTCATATCATACCAATGCAATAAACCATCTACCAAAGCCAAAATCATCTCCCCATTATTCGACAAGTAATCGGCTTAACATCAATCAAATCCATCTCCATCTTTCTCTGAATACAAAGCAACCTATTCCATGACTCTTTTCTCCCATACTCCTCTGTTAACCACATCAACGCGACCATGAAAATCATAATTCACAGTACAACTCAATTTCCCACCCAAATTTCCCAAATAAAATGTCCTTCTTATACTATCATCAGATTCAGGACATTCCAATATCGAATAACTCTCGCTCGCAAGATCGAATCTTGAAATTGACATCTTATTCGATTCGAAAGCAATCTCACTAACTAAATCCAAACCCTCATTAACAACCACACCACAATTATCAGGATAAATCAAATTATACGGAAAATCATTAACTTTCTTCCATGAATTCTTGTTCATACTATAAACCCTAGTATCATTATAAACCTCATAATTTGGTCCACAACTTGCATCAACCTCACAACCTTATAATCATCATTCACACTATCATACCCGAACCCGAATACCGCGAACTCGGGTACGGGTGCCCTTCAGGGACAAAACGATGCGTTCTAGTGGACAGTTGTACAATACGACATCGTTTCGCCCAAAATCGAACTACAAACGACCCATTTGATGAACCCCCAAAATTGAATTTCGGACGAATTTGGGGGTTTAGAGGATGATTGAGTTGCGAGGGATTGAATTGGCGATTGAGTGGAGATGATGAGAGAGAAGAGTGTGAGAAGAAGATGACGATTAGAGTTGGAATTTAGGGTTTGATTGGGATGTTGTTTGATGAATTTAGAATGTTTTTGATTGGGGAAGCCATGATTTTGAAACACATAAGGAACGGAGTGGGGTTTTGCCTGGTGATCGGGCAAGTATTTCGTTGATGACATCGTCTGGTAGTGGCTTTGCCGCCATTTTTGCTGTTGTTTTCAAGCTTTAGGGTTTTACTGGGGTTTTGAAACACGATGTTTTTTAATTCTTTCCCCCCTACTTTTTTTACTAGTAGTGGGTTGTGGGCTAATCGACTAGTAGCGGCGTAGAATGTAGTGCGTAAGTTTAATTTAGTTCAGTTGTGTTTGAGTGAAATAGTTTAAATCGATTCATTTAAAATAAGTCTTATATTTATTTGTGCAGCCTGTTCTTAATCATTTCAACATAAAGAAGTTCTAAATATGTGCATTTTAAATGTATTTACCTCACATACTTTGCATAGTTATAAGATGTAAGTAGGTTCATGAGCTTTTCAAGCTAGCTTATAGAGTTATAGGCAAGCGAGTACGAGTACATTTAGCAATCTTATCACACTTGGTATTGATTTTTTATATTTAAAAAGTGATGTCTGATACGCTTTTAAATTCTAAAAACATTGATGGCAAACAAGATTATTGTGAAATTGTGACCCATCTGAGACTAGGAGCAGTTCATGATCTTTCATCATTGAGCCTCCACTAGATGATGATGCAAGTTATATCTAAATGTAACAACAAAGTAACATCTTTTGGGGCCCCTTAAAGGAGTGGCATGTAAGGAAAAAAGTCTATGCAATCTTTTCTCAGTATTCGTCATCAATTTGTCAAGTTGGTTGCATTGACTTCATGTATATAAGAATTTAGATTTAAGTTCTCTCATTCATGTATGTCTAATGTCTTAGTCAGTAGAAAAGATAGCTGGGTTAAAGGAAACAAACACCTAGATATGTATAAAATTAGAATTTCCTTAAACCTCATTGGACTCCTAATGAAACTTGGTCTAAGGAGTGCCTGGTCAATCATGAATATCGAAAATTTAAAGCTTGCGTGTGAAAGATTTGACCTCCTTATTGGTTCTTGCTTGACCAAGCAAAACCATTGTATTAGTATTAGAGAAGTAAAATTGAATCTAAGAAAACAATAAGGAGCATGAGGTTAAAGCAGATTTTTCGAATTGTTTTTAGACTAAGACTTTGTTTGGCAGCGCATCTCGATTACCTTATACATACTATAGAGGGGGGCATAAGGTGAATGGGGGGGCAAAAATGTACACAACAAAACTCCTATGTCTCTACAAAAACTCCCCTAAATCTCATTACATCTAGAAGGTACGAATTCGGGTTGAGATTTACTTAGCCAAGATGAAACTCCAACCACTTGTTTTGGGTGGAGCAGGGACAAACGGATCAACGCCTTGCCATTTCCTCAAAATAAGCGCCTCTCCTTCGTCGGTGGTGACAACTCACAAAGCAGTACCAATATTTGTCTATTTGATTCCTGGAATCAATCGACCATTGTCATCTAACCGATACTATGCTATCAAAGCTGATGGCAGAAAGAGTTAGTAGTCTAAACATACAGCAAAAAAACTGAAACTCTTGCAAAGTTTCTGTCAAACTAATACCATACTCCATATTACTTAAGTTTTGACAGATTTCGTCGTGTTCTTTACCCGTAAATTTAAGCCTTTTGATATGAAGGAAAAGGCACCTTTTCTGGCTTGTCAGTAGAACCATATGCGAGGTCTAAAGCTGTCTCGCAATTTCTTTCTAATTTGATGACAGGGAAACATATGCAAGCTCTAAAAAGGAAGACAACCTCATATGTTGTTTCTGCATTCCATGCATCCAAGATGTGGAACTAAGTCCACACGTTTGATCCGGAGTACATATATCAGCAGTTTGAATTCTCTGAAACGATATCATCATGCCTCAGCAAAGCAAAGCACCTGGTGGTCAGCCTCCAGGTTTTACGCAGGAATCAATTGAGTATCTGTAAAAAAATTTATCATGAGAGAGGTTCAGGTGTTGACTTTTCTCTTAAACTTGTCTTGGGACTTCAGTTTCCCGTCCTCTAGAGTATTCAAATTCTGTGGTGTGGTTGGTATGTGGTACTGCCACTTTTATGTTTGTATGGGGTACGGCCCAGACCTCCAGCTGGCAGCAGACCACTGGTCCTGCCACTCCACGTCCAGGCACCAGGGGCAGAGCAGACCTCCTCAGGCAGACCGCTCCGGATGTAACCTCTAGGCTAGAGTTTAATGAAGGTATTGTTTCACCTTGGCCAACTTCCAAAGAGGCCCGCTCACTTTACTAGGTCAGTTACAAGTCATGTCTCATATAAATACCCGTACCCATGCATGGGTAAGGTACGTTCAATCAAACACTCACAAAATACTGCACAGATACTCTTTTTCTCTACTAGAGATCTTGTGCTCAACTTGAGACTGACTTAGGCATCGGAGAGGCGATCCTCGGAACCACCCCCGAGGTTTCTCCCTTGTTTTTGCAGGTAACCACCACCACGAAGGACGTTTGGGAGCCACGTTCCATAGTATCCACCACCACATACACTGTAGCTGTCTTGGGCAGAAACAATTTGGCACTAGAAGGAGACCAATCTCGGTGACAGTGGCAGAAGGGCCAGTCGGCGGCCGAGACACCCCGAATACCTATCCACAACTCCGAACGCTTGGTCCGGAGGAAGGATGGTCCAGGGAGTAGTGTTAATCTCCTTGATAAAATCGGGGACGGTGTAGGTCCCTGAATCTGGTATCGGACGATACCTCCGACACACCGAGGACTGACTCAGACCCAGCTCCCAGGGGATGTCAGACCCCCGAGTTTCTGCGAAAAATCAGAATATTCATCAGCAGCTACTAATCAGGCAACAGACAGAAAATAATGGAAAGGGGCAGAGCATGTTCATGAGGTCAAGACCCCTTTTAATCAGAGCGCGAGGTATCTTTCTACACGGAGCTGCAGAACAGCACAAACAATGAGTGCCATGGGGCACAGCAGAACGGAAAATGAAAATGTCGAAGATAAGGGCTGGCAGAGCACCGGTAGTGTAGTCGGGTCGCTCGGGTGACAGTTTGCCTATCCTCGGGAAGCATTCGACACATCACCATAGTGATGCGACAACCAATACTTGGGAAGAAATTGCTTCCATTCAGCAGACTTTAGTTTTGGACTTGGTAGTAGTAGGTTACCTCTCGTCCCAGTTCGACACATGGGGGTCCTTCTGCTTCTGAAAGTTAGGCACCACGTGGGCGCGTAGGAGCCCCTAAATTGATAAGGGTGTCCAACTTCTGTCGGTACCCTAACAAAGACAAAGCTATCCCGCCAATCCTTCAGAGTGAGATCACTGACAGGATAGACCGTCAGATGGTTGGCTTGTCTCGAACCGTGAAGTAGCCATACTCCCCCCTGCCTCTTAAAGAGAAACAAACACTTGAAAAGGTCCGCAATCGTCAGGGGAAGTCCAGAGCTTCCCGGACCCGAATGACCGGGAAGTCTTCTTGGACTGGGGATTAACCTAGCAGAGCGTCATCCTATACTTGTAGAGAACCCGCTCCCAGAAACCAATGGATTGGGAACCTAAACCCAAACTCCAACTGCTTGAGATAAACGGCAGTGTACCCCTCTGGTACATCTGCCAAGCTCTGACCTTCCTTGGGAACTACCACCCAAGACCTACGAAGCGGCTTGATCAAGCAGCAATCTCAAGGTAATAAGCAGCATGGGAACGTTTGAACGCGTCTGCAGATTTCTTCGCCAAGTAAGGCTTGTCCTTGCTGTCATAAGAGGCAGTGAGTCACGATCATAATCACTGTAGGCCCGCTTGATTCTAGCAGAGTAGGCTTGAACTTATAGTTGGGAGGGAACCATTTGGTCTCAGGACCCAACAGCTCCGGCGTAAGCGATCCCAGGGGTCGACGAATCTCCCATTCCTCTGGAACCACCTCGTCCTTACACCGAGGCAGATCCAATTTCAGAAAGGGAGACTGTGTATCCATCGGGTAAGGAAGCTCGTAGAGCTCAGATGAAGAGGTAGACACCATACCTTTTCCACGGGAGGCGGCAGACTGAGAAGTAGACATTCTGCACAACACAAGAGGCAGAAGACAACACATCAGACTTAAAGTCACAACACAAAACAGTCTGGCACCTCAGACCTACAGACTGAGCTATCAGACTGAAAAAAGCGAATATGTGTGGTATGTGAAGATCAGAGATAGCCAAGAAATAGGATATTTTCTTGATTTTGTAGATACATGCAAGTAGTCGACACCTCAGACCTACAGACTGAGCCACAGACTGGGGGCAAGGATATGTATGGTGGTGAAGACCAGAGATAGCCAAGAAATAGGATATTTTCTTACAAATGACACAAACAAAACAGTAGGCACATCACGGATCTACAGCCCAGCAAATAAAAGAGGATAACAGGGTAAACAAAGCAAACCCTAAAGTCCAGACAACAGCCAAGCAGGTAGGCAGAAGAAGCAGAGGCAGAGCCTACCGTCGAACGACAGAGCGGATTTGAAGCAACACCAAACAGATCTATGAAACAAGGAAATAAACAATCGCATATAAAGACCAAAGGAAAGAAAACCCTAACTTCCAAGAAACATAGGCAAATAAGTGCGTACAGAGGAAAAAAGGGGAGAAACCCATAAACACATAGAAGATCACATCCAAACCATCCAAGAAGGAAAAATCAAGAGTAGATCCAGAAAAAGAGTTTACCTGAATGGAGAACGGAAGACGCTGAGAAAAGAAGACGAAAACCACAAACGCAAAGTATCAGCTTGGAATTGTGGTTCAAGCACAGCCAAATCCCAGGAAAATCAAGAAAAACCACTTAAAAATGGCTAGGGCAAGAGGAGATTTTTGGGAAGCAACAGGAAAATCTGTAGGCAAGAGGTTCGAAAAGAGAAGAGAATGAAAAGTTTCACAAAGGGTCGATTCAGCCTTTAAATAGGCATAATTCGCCCACTCAGCATTAATTTACCGTGTAGCGTTGTTGAGACAAGCTTCCCGTCAATTCAAGTGAATTCAAAATGAATTAATGACCCTTGCTCAACACCACAACCAAATGGGCGGGAAAAATGGAAGCATTCTGGAGTCTGTGAAGAACGACTCCCAGAGGAGTCACGTATCAGTCTAAAAAGAGCAGAACACCAGACCAAAAACAAACGTACCCAGCATGTGCAATCTGAAAATACTGGGTCCGGGGAACAAATTGTATGGGGTCTGCTGGCAGGCACCAGCTGGCAGCAGGCCACTGGTCCTGCCACTCCGCGTCAAAACACCAGGGGCAGAGCAGACCTCCTCAGGCAGACCGCTCCGGATGTAATCTCTAGGCTGGAGTTTAATGAAGGCCTTGTTTCACCTTGGCCCACTTCCAAAGAGGCCCACTCGCTTTACTAGGTCAGTTACAAGTCCATGTCTCATATAAATACCCGTACTCATGCATGGGTAAGGTACGTTCAATCAAACACTCACAAAATACTTGCACTTGATACTCGTTTTCTCTCTACTAGAGATCTTGTGCTCAACTTGAACTGACTTAGGCATCGGAGAGGCGATCCTCGAACCACCTCCGAGGTTTTCTCCTTGTTTTGCAGGTAACCACCACCACGAAGGACGTTTGGGAGCCACGTTTCACCAAGTACCCATCACCACATACACTGTGACTGTCTTGAACTGAAACAATGTTCATTGAAGATGGGAAAGAAGGATCAAATCAAAGAGTCAGTGTTCTATAAAATGACACTTGAACAACGTTGGGATCGTTTTTGTTGCTGAGAGGAGTTACACTCAGAGAAAGAATTTAACAGTTGATGTGGTCGTTCCAACAAACACTATAGAAATTACAGGTCAGGAAGCTATGCAAAGAGATGAAATTGATGACAGAGGAGTGGTGTGGTTCGAGACTGCAGATAGAAGCGGAGCAGAAAAACAAGTGGGGCATAGTTCACTGATTGTTGAAAGAAATGATGTAGGAACAAGAAAGAGTTGGATGGGTTAACAAGAAAGAGAGGTATGCCAGGGTGGTTAGAGATGAGGAATATGATTATATGAAGGGGTTGGTGACCGGAGAAGTTTCGATTGCTATCTGCTAGTCGAAACTTTTATACTGAAGGGGCGATGGGAGCATCGTGCTAACATATGATTTTAGCACACACATCAGATAAGAAGCCAACGGGACTGACACCATTGAGTCCTGCATTTTCTGCAGTCATGTTACACTGCATGATCCCCTATAAAACACCCTCATTATACTCACAGCTTTGCAAGGTTTGCTCGTATCTGTGATATTGTTTGTAAATACAGTTGCAAAATTATTTCTTGTTGCTCAATCATATATTGGATAATTATATTCTAAGGTAAATGCTCTCATACATGTATGTCTTG